>OZ007561.1:57928004-59128004 GCA_963931875.1 Pollenia griseotomentosa
TTTGTACTGACCATTTTGGATGCACCCAAATATCTCGGGAACTAACCGAACGATTTTTTGCACGCATTGCTTATTTTGTTCCTAAATGTGTATTTTTTTTATTTGTGCTAACTGTTATTTGTATTTTTATTAAAAATATTGGTTATTTTTACTTCCCCATTTTAAATTCCCAAATTCGACGCTAACTTTTTTTTACTTTTGGAAATCCCCCTAAATTCCTAAATTCGACGCTAACTTTTTGTTGTTATTCTGCAAAATACCATAATTTGGGTATTTTGTTTTCCCGGTTTTTATATTCCCAAATTCGACGCTATTTCGTCGACGCTATCTTGGCACACGTAATAAAAACAGCTGTTCAAACTAGTTGCAAAATCTTGCAAGAGGAAATTTCTCCAGTAACATTTTGTAAGTTCTCTAACTTCCAACTGTCAAAAAATTCTCTTTTTGGCTCTCTCGCTGCAAGAGATTTGGAGTACACAGACAACATTTTGCAACATTTTTCACAAAATGATGCAAAATATGTGTACGCAGACAGACCTAATTTAAATAACAGGTCAAGCAATTAACTTTTAATTTATAATTTTTATGTGATTAATCCTAACTTAACTTCCTTTTAAATATGTTTTGCTTTAGCTTAGCCACTTTAATGTTTAATTTGTTTTCGTTTTGTTTGAAATAAAAAATATTTAAATATAATAATATTATACATATTTTTAAATGAATTGTTATATCTTTTTTTTTAAATAAACCACATGAAAAATGGGCTAAATTTGTTTTGAAGAGTTTAAAATCCATTCGCAGATTTTGCAGATTTTTGGATGAAAAATCATTGTTTTTTGCTGATTTTACCTCAAAAAGTTCTCGCAACCCTGGTCACACATACAAACACATTTTCACTAATACTACCACAATGCTTGATGAGTATTTTGATCAATGTATTTTGGCCTTTATATGGAGACAAAAATGGATGAGTCAAATTTATCTTTAAACAAGTAAGAAAGTATAGTCCATATGAAACCATTTAAAACTAATTTTCTAGAGTGTTCCCTATATGGTACCCACGGGCCGGAACAAAATGATGTTATGAGGTAAAGATTGATGTTAAAGTTCGACTAAACTTGTACATAATCATACATATGAGAAATAAAAAATTTTCTGAATTTCCCCCAATTATTGTCCGAATTTTCTTTAAACCTTAATCAATTTTTTTGCAAAGCAAAAAAAGAAACAAATCTTAAGTCCGAATACTCGACTATATTACATCACTACAAATACCGACAGTCGCAATTGTCACAATATTATATTTTTAGAAAAAAACTTAAAGCCAAATCCTACGACCAAAAAAAAAAAAACAACAGTACAGTTGTATTATTCCTTCTACTTGGAGAATTTTTTAAGTATTTTATTTATATTTAAAGCTAATACTAAAAACAAACACCGTGTTGTAGAGAAGAAAAACTTTACTTAATGCATTTATTCACAGAATCAGACAAAAAAAGGTCGACAGTTTCATGACTTTTTTTGTCTACTCTTTTGGCCAGTAAAAGGTGCATGTTGACAGTTTTTGAGCTCAACGTTTTTTGTTTAACTCCGTTATTTTGTAACTTTCTGCTGAGTTTTTGGCCAAACAAAGCTGCTTACACAAGACATTTTTTAAATTTGTTTTTTTTTTTTGCGGTGACAATTTTAATAAAAGGTGTTGTCGAATAGTTTTTTTGTTCGGGTTTTTAAATGTTTGTTGTGTTCTCTATTTTGTTAAATTGTTCCAAATTAAATAAAGTTTATAATTATGCGAAACAACTAAGAGCCACTTAAAAAAACTTCGTGCTCTGTATCAAAAGAAGGTGCATTATAAAAAAGTAGTTGCTGAAATAGAATAACAGTTCGTTGAAAACTTAACTTTCCGTTAAAATTGTTTTTAATATGACAGAAAAAAGAAACAGAAATTAAAAAAATGCAACAACTTTGAAAAATACGAAACTTATCAAAGGATTCATTTTGTTTTAGTTAGTTTTTTAAGGTGACTTGTAGTAAATTTAATCAACTTGATAAGAGAGAAAAGCAAATAATTTTTACAAAGGTAAAAATATTACTTGAATTCACACTTTACTCGGTAACTGTTAACACCGAAGTCAATTTTAAACGGTCTTTTTGCACAGGATTTTGAAATTACACGTTTCACAAATAAGAACAAATGTTTTTTTTGCACGAATTTTTTATACTACCACATGTTATAAGAAAAGCCTTTGAAAAAAGAAACTATTGCTCTGCACTTTTCATAAATTTTTTTCATGCCTTTGATAAAATCTGGCATGAAGGCTTATTACCAGGCTTGCCATTTTAGTACTAGATATAAAACTTTTTTCTAACCTAGCACAAAAAATTAAAAAAAAATGCTTAGTTCTAGTTTAGTAAATACTATGAATACAAATGAGATTTGGATCCGAGTATATAACTTCAGAAATTCAATTAACAAAAATCCTTTTAAGGAATTCTAAGAGTTTGTCCTATCTCTTTTAAATCTAAATTTCACAAACGCTGAAGTAGAGCGTTTTAGTTTTATTGGGTTAACAAAAATTCAATTCAGAACAAGGCTGATACAAAGCATTTATGCACCGTCAAAAATTAAATTCAAATACCTTTTTGTCATAAAAATTTTTTTTCGAAAACCATAATAACAAAAAATAAAATATAACTAAAGTATAACAATACATATAAACTAAAAAAATTAACAAAAAACTAAAAAAAAAAATTTACAAAAATAACAGCGTAGATTTTTGTTTAAAAACACAAAGTATTATCAACTTTTGCGGAGATAGACGATTTCGCAAGTCCGATTGAACCAGGCCTTCTGTGGATATTAGTCTCTCAAATGAGAAAAAATTAATTTGAAAACTTGAGAATTTCTGTTCTTTTTTTAATTTGAGTATAACATGTCATTGCGGCCATAAAAAAGTCTCCGTCTCTAGAAATATTAGAAGATCTAAGGGTATCTATCGACTTCTTATTTAGAAGAATCACAGCAATGCAAAGAGGCTTATCCTACTCGGATTCTTTTATAAATTTTTCACAAACGCTCCAAAGGTCAGTTCTTTTAGACTTATCAGAACTTGTACCACCTGTAGGGTGACCGTGTTCAACACTTCCGGATTGCAGAGACATGTTAAGTAGCTCAATAAGAATTTTTTTCGATATGATTAAAGTCTTTTAAATATTCGAGAATTGTATCAAGGATCAAGAATTGTGTATAAACTATTGGTTTCATTATTTTCTAAATTCTTTTATTTATATCTTATGCTAAGTCAGCCGCTAAATTTTGGGACTATTCTCCATCTCCGTCGATTCATATGTTGTATGTAGTGATGTTATACGTAGGGAAAAATACCTATTCGTAAGGATTTTCTTCTTAAAAAAAATGGCCGTAGGGAAAAAAGGACAGATTTGTTGAAACCATTAAAATGCAGGGACTTTTTAGTAATGTTGGAAAATTAATTTCTGTATAATAAAATTGTTAATACGGCAACATTGCAAATTGTTAAATTTCTTTGAGTCATCGCTTGCCGTCATTTCAGCTTTGATTTTAACGTAAAATTATAAAAATCACTTTAGCAGAACTTTTGAAATTAATTTTCCAGAGCAGAAATAGGTAATTTATAAAAGATGGGCATCAAAAAGTTTTAGATTAAAGTCACTAAAATGTAAAACTAGCTATCTTTGATTTATCACTGTCACATGCCAATACAGATAACGAAAGGATATCTCACAAAACCTTGTCACAAAATTTAAGACAGTAGGCTCTAACCAAATCCAGATAAGACCAGCTTCTGAAATGCAATATCATTATTTCACATAAAAATTTTAACTTAAATCCATTTATGTCATTAAAAATTAAAAGCACCAAACTCCCCCAACATTACTTTAAAGAACGAGCTTAAACAAAAAATTGTTCAATTAATTTAACAATTTAACAAGAACATTGTTGTTTTACTGAATGACAACTACAAAAATTGCCATTTAAATGATTATCCTTTACTATTTAGTAAGTATCTATGTACTAATGTGTATGTATGTATAATGTTCTACGCTTTCTCGCACTCAACACAAAGATTAATCTGAACAATAGAAGAGTGAATGTAAGTGCAGCACATAATAGTTGGTGCAAAAACTTTTCTTGTTAAAAACGTGTTGAACTGTGCGACTAACAAGAGTAAAAGCTAATTTTTCAAAAAGCAAAAAGTTTTTTCAACAAAAAAATAATTAAAAATCCTGTGTTTTCTACAGATGTTTTAAAGTTATTTTCTCTACTGCTTAAGGGAGGAATAGATAGAAAGAGATACATGGGAATACATTCAAAGGGGCCTATAAAAATTTGCGTCTAATAGAAGGATCAATAAGTGAAAGTGCTATATTCGGCTGTGCCGAATCTTATATATTCTTTACCATAGTACCGAAAAGCCCATTGTACTCTAACTTATGTGGTATGGGCGTTATCGTGTCAAATCCTTATTCCACAAATCGATCCTTGTTCCATAAGCCAAACAATTCTCATTTCTAGAGAACATTTGAGCACAATTTTATCCCCGAGCTTCTTTGGGGGACACTTGTTTGGGTGCCACGTGAAATTAAGAAAGAATTTACTTGGCGCATTTTTAATATATAATACTCTTTACATATAGAAAATATCTGTGATGAATTTGGTCCTCCTAGCTCGTATGGTATGGGCGCTATTGTGCGAAAAGAATTATTTAAAAAAAAAAGAGTACGTAGTTATTTGCCAATAAATCGGTCATTTATAAACCGATTTCATTTTCAATACTAGTATTCTATTTTTTTTTTTTTTTTTTTTGAGTCAAAGTGAAAAAATAAAGGTAATTTATTATAAAACAAGTAAGAAAGTATAGTTGGTCAAGCCCAACCATATGATAACATACACCACAGTATAGAAAAACTATTTTTGGTAGTGTACCCTATTTGGGAATCATGGACTTGCCTAAAATTATGTTTTGAGGTTAAGATTCACCGATTCCAAAAAAATTTGGGAAGATGATTTTGATTGCAATAAAATAAGTTTGGACCAAATTTAATCCAAATACCAACATAATAAGATGGTATATAGGCACAAAGACCCTATTCCGGAGAGAAGTTTGTATGGGTGCTATATGAAATTGCTACCTGAACATTAAGCACAAGGATTACATGGACAGCCTGCCAGACGGACATCATTAATTTGACTGAGCAAGTGGTTCTGAGTAGATCGGTATACTTAAAGGTGGGTCTAGGACAAATATTTTAAGGTGTTGCAAACATCAGTACAAATGCATAAAACCCTCTCCACTGTTGTGGTGTGGGTATAAACAGTTTAAAAAGTGATGGTTTGTGGGTTAAAATTAATGATTTGTGGGTACAAATTGTAGGCAGTAGTGATTTTTTGCTTATATCTCAAACTTTTTTAGACCGATCTGACTGAATTTGAAAAGAAATATATTCCGGACACGTATAATAGGCAAATCCCCATCATATCGATGGTCTTCGAATGAGCCGTTTAAACATAAACACAGACAGACGGACATCGACTGTGTACTCTATAGGGTCTGGAAAACACCTGTGGTGATGGGTAGAAAAATGTTGAAAACTTCTCTTTTTAATAAAAATTCAATTATATATTTAAACTAGCTTAACCCGGTGCGCTTCGCTACACTGCTTAAACCACTTCTCCAGTTGAGAGATATTTAATATATGCATCCTATGGAAGGTTTTCCCCCCTGCGCCTTCCCGCTTTATTTTTATTTTCAAAAGTGTAGTATACCATAGGAGTGACTTCTACTAAGTTTGAACATTCTTACTATAACAGTTCTTAAGATATGTGATATTAAACATTGGCGTCCTATGGGGGGTAACATTTCCCCGCTGCTATTTTATTACAATTTTGGGGTTCAGAAGATAATAACAAAAAGTTTAATAAAAAGAGTGCAGCGGCTCTAAATTATATTTCTATCTATGAGGGGTACTGCTCCTCCTCTGTTCATTTCTATATTGAAATTTAAAGTTTGCCATTATAGTAGCTTTAACCACGTTTTAAGACTCTCCCTTTAATAGTTCTTGAGTTGAGAGATATTTAATATATGCATCCTATGGAAGGTATTTCCCCCCTGCGCCTTCCCGCTTTATTTTTATTTTCAAAAGTGTAGTATACCATAAGTGTGACTTCTACAAAGTTTGAACATTCTAACTTTAATAGTTTTTAAGATATCCGATATTAAACATTGGCGTCCTATGGGGGGTAACACTTTTCCGCTGCTATTGTGTTTTAATTTTGGGGCTCAGAAGATCCTACTACCAAAAGTTCAACAAAATGCGTGCAGTGGCTCTTATTAATATTTCTATATATCAGGGGTACTGCTCCTCCCCCGTCTACCCCGCCCATTTGTATATTGAAATTTATAGTTTACTATAATAATAGCTTTAACCACTTTTGAAGACTCTCCCTTTAATAATTCTTCAGTTGAGCGATATTTAATATATGCATCCTATGGGAGGTATTTCCCCCCCTGCGCCTACCCGCTTTATTGTTATTTTCAAAAGTGTTGTATACCATAAGAGTGACTTCTAGAAAGTTTGAACATTCTCACTATTACAGTTCTTTAGATATGCGATGTTAAACATTGGCGTCCTATGGGGGATTCCACTTCCCCCGCTGCTATTTTATTTTAATTTTGGGGCTCAGAAGATCTTACTACCAAAAGTTCTGCATAATGCCTGCAGCGGATCTTAATATATGCGATAATTAATATTGGCATCCTATGGGGGATACCAATTCCCCTGCCCCTATCGAAAAAATAAGTAGCCTATTTTATTTTTAGGGCTCACGTGATGTATCTGTAAAAATTTCAGGAAAATCGGTTCAGTAGTTTAGGAGTCTATAAGCCAACAAACAAACAAACAAACAAACAAACAAACAAACACACATACAAACATTTTTCATTTTTATATATATAGATAGAAACTAAATTAATTTTAAAGTCTAGCCCCCATTTTCACAAAAAAATTTTTGGATTTTTAAAAGGTTTATGAAACGAATTTTCTATAAAAATTTTAATGTTTTTTATGAATATGGGGGTAAGAAAATTTTTGTCAAAAATATAAAAAAATAGTTACTTTTAAAACATGTCCATTGTACCAATTAAAACCATTTACTGCAATCCGCTCTTTTTATTTCCAAACTCCCATATTACAAAAGCCATCATTGCCATCATCCTTATTATCACATTGCACATTGTCATCATCTCTGTGTGATATGTTTAAAATGCACTCGAAAAACACCACAGGCTGTTGGAAGACAAGCAGCTTAACTCACAAGAGTTTGACAAAAAAAAATTTTTTGATCTATTTTGTTGTTATTTTTTGTTTTCCATTAATTCCGTTTTGTAGAAAAAGGGAAAAATAAAAGTTTTAAATATGTTCCAAAACTACTTTATAATAGCAAATACGTATGTACAAGAACAATTTTTTAAGTAAAAAGATAAAATGGTACCCGTATATGCATTCTACATTTTTCACAAAATCTTAAGCGCTTTGCAACCCGCAAAAATTCATATATCTTGCAAGGATACTGTAATAATTTGTTTTTTATTCTCCACAGTAGAGTTCTTTCATTTAAAGCGGAGTGGTACGTTTGCGAATTGATGTTTCAGGGTTCTTAGTTACGCTCGCCCGAACTCGTGAGAAATTATCTTTTCTTCGTGCTTCAAGCGGTCTTCTTCTCAGAGATAAGTCACTAGCAGATCACAATGGCTGAATACGAGCGACTATATTGCGTACTAGATTTCCTGATAGTGCATTTCGAAATTTTCTTTGGGTTTGAATTGTTAAATTTTGACTAGCGAAATCAATCTCAAGAATTTTTGCTCATTCCTTAATCATATAAATGTATACTAAATCTCCCAAACGTTGTTTATTAATACTGAAAAATAACAAAAGAAAAAAGTATATTAAAACTACAATGATCTGTGACTTATGGCCCACCCTGTATACCGATACATATACATATGTAACATATATATATTAGGGTTGGTAAATTTTTTTGCCCACTAGGCGTATAGCAAAATCGTAATCACCATGGTTCTAAAATTAAATTTGAGCTTCCGGTTTTTGACTTTTTTTGGAAATATTTAATGCAATTGGTGAATAGTTGACCTGTATCGCTGAAAGAGGGCTTTTTTTAAAGGAAAATTTTCTCAGCTTTCTATATCTGTACTCATTTTTAGAAAATTCAGTACATTAATAATTTGTTTGGAGGTTTTTGACAAAATAATCATAGTCTAGCTGGTAAAAAACCAAAAACTGGTTCAATTTTGTTACCCAAAAATTAAACAAAATAATTTAACTAAATTTTAATTCAAAATTGACTTAAAATAAAAACAATTAATTCGAAACTTAATTAAACGAAAATCTTTTAAAAAAAATTTAGGCAAAAACTAAAAAAGAAAAAATTACGAAAAATAAAATATTTTTATTATTATTCTATTTTTTATTAAAACGCACTTTTATTTTGAAAATTCACTGACTTTAAAAAAAGAAACCGAATGAATCTTATATATAAATACGGGAACAATTTTTTTGTGGTTGAGTTTTAAGTATATTATCGTCCACCAATTTTAATGAAACATATATCGTTTTAAAGGTATTTTTGCGTAGATATGCACAAGATAAATTTTTTTAAAATTTTTAGGATTAAAGGGTTTGAAAAAGGTTTTAATTTATTTTCCAGTCACACGTACAAAGATGGGTGAATTGTAAATTTTGCTGATATCTTAAAATGTGTACGTTTTTATTGTTTAACGCACAGGTTGTCTCGAAAGTAAATGTCAAGTGGTCGAATTTCGGGCACCGGGCGATCTTAGTAATAATAAAAAATTTATAAAAAGAAATACCGAATTTTTAAACTTTGTTTTAGTTTAATAAAAATTTTCACTTTTTCAATGCGTTTTCAAGAATACAGCAATACAGTAAAAATTCGATAATCCGGATAATTGATTGCAGACCCCAATCCGGATTAGCGAATTATCCGGATTACAGCATGTACATATGTATTTATTAAAAATTATAATAATTCATAGCAAAAAAAAAAACGCATGTGGAAACATACTCATATCACACTATTCTAACTGTATTTTTCAAAGCATGCTCTGATTTGAATAAAAAAAATTAATAAAAAACGGGTGTTATTCAATCCGGATTATAGAGTTGCAATCAATCCGGATTATAGAATACGCAATGACTGTATTTTTTAAAGCATGCTGTGACTTGAATAAAAAATAAATTAAAACGGGTGTTATTCAATCCGGACTATATATTTGCAATTAATCCGGATTATAGATTACGCAATGAGCTGGAAAATTTTGTCCGGATTACCGAATATTCCGGATTAGTGGAGTCCGTATTATCGAATTTACACTGTACTTAAAAATTTACAAAAAAATAGTATTAAGCTCATAAGTTAATAACTGCTGTGGTGTCTTAGTGGTCTTGTCGTGCTTTGTGGCCCAGGATGTCAGGGTTTAATTCCCGGTTTGGCCAGTATTTTTTCTTTTAAATACAGTTTTATTGAAATTGTTATTTTTGTTTTTTTTTTTCATTCAGTTTTTTTTTTAAAAAGGTAGTGAATTTTTAAAATAGTAAAGTGAGTTTACATAAAAAATAAAATACATTTTTTTACCAGCCAATTATTTATGTACAGAATTTTCTAAAAATTATTACAGATATAGAAAGCTGACATGAAACAAAGAAAACAAGATAGCGCATTGCGCAGGTCCGTTATCTTTTTACTCTCATTTTGACGTCATTATAGTAAAGCGATTTAAATGTAAACAAACATTCAGCATACTACAAACACATGTTTGTGTGATCATGTTTGTGCTCATTTACTACTATGACGTACATGCGCAGAAAAATAATGTTTTTATAAATTTAAATGCACTATCTTGTTTTCTTTGTTTCATGGAAAGCTGAAAATATTTCCAAAAAAGTAGAATTTTTCTGGATTTCCTGAACACCAAATTTTCAAGTCAAAAACCGGAAGCTCAATTTTGATTTTAGAACCATGGTTTCTTTAGGAAAAGTTCTAAGAATTTTCCATAGATAACGATATTGATATACGCTTTGTCACTTTTTTTGGGCCCGAACAAATTGACCCACCCTAATGTATATAGTCAAATAAAAAGTTGTAGTTGTATTACTGTACATATTCCATCTGTTTAATTAAGTTAAAATTTTAAATAGCCAACATTTTGATATGTAATACATAACAAAAAAAAACGTTTTTAAAAGCCAAAAAATTGATTTCAGTACAAAATCGCATACATAAATTAGATAACCAAAAATCATTTTCGATTGGAATTGACGTGGTGAACTCGTCGCTCTCTTATACCCTTTGTACACTTGCTTGAATTCTTTCAATCAAAGATGTCACCATTTCTTAAAAAAGCGTTATTTTTTTAATACTTTTCTTTCTAATGGGTGATTTTTTAAGAGCTATAGAAAAGTTTAAAAAAACACATAAAATTCAGAAAAATGCATGAAATCATTATTTGAATCGATAGTACGGTCCATATAATTTAATGTTTGAAAATTATTTCATGCAAATGTTGACCGTGACTGCGCCTCAAATGGTCTATCCGCTTAGTTAAATTTTGGCATACTCTCTCCAACATTTCGGCCGGTACCACATGAATAAATGCTTCAATGTTGTCTTCGTATTGAGTGGCATGCGGCACCGTCTTGTTGAAACCACATGTCATGCAAGTCAAGCTCTTGCATTTTGGGCAAAAAAAAAGTTGGATATCATCTCACGGTAGCGCTCACCATACACAGTTACGTTACGATTCGCATCATCTTTGAAGAAGTACGGTGCAATGATGCCACCAGCCCATAAACCGCACCAAACTGTGACTTTTTCTGGATGCATTGGCAGCTGTTGCAATGCTTCTGGCTGATCTTCACTCCAAAATCGACAATTCTGCTTATTAACGTACCCATTGTGCCAAAAATGAGCTTCGTCGCTGAACACAATTTTTCAATAAAAAAGTGGATCGCATTTTGATAATAAAATTCAATAATTTGCACGCGTTGTTCGTTTGTAAGACGATTCATGGTTAAATTATAGACCAAACTGAAGATGTTTGACAGTGAAACAAAACACGAAACGTGCGTCAGCTGTTAAAACCAGTGTTGCCAAAAAGATAATAGCTAAAAAATCACCCGATACGAAAGTGCCAAAATTTAAAAAAAGAACACCAAAATGTATTTGGAATTTATTTGGTTTAATAATATAAAGAAAAATTAAACAAAAAAATACTTGCAAAAATAGAAAAACTTGAAAAATGGTAGCGAAAACCTTTATTTTGTAACGAACAAGTTTTGCTACGAATTTTCGAAAGAAAGGAGTTTTGCTACAATCCATATGGGATCGAACTAGTTTTGCAACAAACCATAGCCTACCAGATAAATTAATCGTTGAACTTTAGTATATTTTAAAAGTTATATTAAAATTATGCAAACAGTGCTAAAAAATTTAACAATAGTTCTGTAGGGGAGATATAAACTACACCAATTCACATCTTTTTTTACGTTTTTAATATAGTTGGAATCGGAGTTTTTGCCTTTTTAAATTCCCTAATTCGACTTTATTTAATTCTTTAAAGTGCTAAAAGATCTGTCAAAATCGATTGTTATCTCAATTTTTTAATTTTTAAAACGAACGAGTTTTGCAACTCACCTACTCAGATGTAAAATAGACTATATAAGAAAGTTTTTTATGTCGAAAAATTTTGTAGCCTGAGTCGCGATTTTTTGTGGCGGTACGAAAACCTCTACACCGACTCCGGTACAAAAACCTCAACTCCGACTCCATAGCCCCGGTTTGTACACAACAAGATCGGTCAAGAGCTTTCTGATTTAGAGAGGGTCAAATTTTACATTTTGGCCAAACAAGTGTTTTTCACATTCATGTTACTTATTACTAGGGCAACCAAAAAAAAAGCACTAATAAAACAGTTTTAAGCTCTTAAAAAAAGTGTTTAAAAACGTGAAAATAAGTTGTTAAAATTAAAAAAAGCAATTTAAATTTATTGTTTATTTTCCACTTTATTCGTTTAATACATTGTTACAGTAAATTATAAATTGAAGCAATAAAAGAAAACTATGTCTTTTTGGAGTCTGCAAGTTCTTGTACATATAAAAAGTTCTTTCTACGTCTACAGATGTTGAGGGAGCATATTTAAAATTAAGTATATGTTCTGAAGTATATTTTATACGATTGGACTTACAATTCCGCTTGCCTCCCAATATCTTTTAGTACCGAAAATCCTCAATTTTTTAATAAAACTGATTTTATTTTTTTTATTAACTTTTTCATACGGTGTCCATAACTTTATTCACTTGGAAAACCAATGAAAGATTTTTTGTTTCAAATTTTGTTATAACTTCGTGTAAAACCCCAAAATTTGCAGAAATTAACAATATTTGATTCCGCAAGTCACTCTTATTACAATGTATGTATACAGAGAAATTCTTAATAGCTAGAACTATATTAAAAATGGAAAATAAAACTTAACAATACCAAATACAGAGAGAAGGGGAACTAACAGACGTTATTTTATACAAAAACTTTATTTAAAAAGAAATAAGACGTTACTAACTACGATGGTAAAAAGACGTTAAAAAAAAGAGTATTATAGTATGAAGTGACTGAGGAATTTGATCGTTAGAATACAGCTATGGAAAAGAAAAGAACTTAAACAAGCAAATAATAAAATACATTTGTAAAAAGGCTTAATACTAAAAACTTAAACGCATAAAAAATATATACAACAATATAAAAAGTACCGCTAAGACAAAGTAACATAAAAATCATGTAAGAAAGTATAGTCGGTCAAGCCTGACCGATACCCATCACCACAGTATTTAAAAACAAATTTTCGAGAGTGTATGGCTATATGAATAGGGATCTATCTATGTTTTTAATTTCATTAAAATCGGTTCGATTGTTTCTGATAGGCAGAAATTTCCCCCTATATCCCCTCGTGGTCCTAATTTTTAAAAAATGCATACCTTATGTGTCCATATAAATATGGTTATATCAATGTTTTAAATTTCATTTAAATTGGTTTAATAGTGGGCACAAAGACCCTGTTCCGACTTAAATGATTTTTAGGAGGGGAATTTATATTGGAGCCATGGTAAGTTATAAACCAATAATCCTAAAATTCTGCAGAGTGATTTCTGGTATTAAAAACATAAATTTCAATATATGTCAAAACAGCGGAGAAATTAGTTTTAGCTTTTACAGTGAATTTCAGAAGGTTGCTAAATATGGGATCTAAGGTAAATTATTGACCGTATACCACAAAATGCATAACATTTTTTCAGGCCATATGAAACTAAGTTGGAAGAAATTTAACCACAATAAATATATCTGCCACGGTTTTAGGCGTATTTAATTTTTTTACCAGAGTAGTCTTTATATGGGGCCTATAGTAAATTATGGACCAATCATCACGAAATTTATTAGTGCTATTTCTAGTCCTTTAAAACTGTGATGTATTCAATTTTATTCTGATAGCATTATTTATTACGGTTTTAGGCTTACTAAACTGTTTTCCGGGAGTAAGGTTTATATGAGGCCTAGGGGGAGTTATGGACCGATCTTCACAAAATTTCACAGTGTCATTTCTAGTCCTATAAAACTGTGACGTGCCAAATTGTGTTATGATGGCATTATTAATTACTGTTTTAGGCGTACCAAACTGTTTTCCGGGAATAGGGCTTATATTGGTAAATTATGGACCGATCTTCACGAAATTTTTCAGTGAAATTTCCAGTCGAATAAAACGAATTTTTGCAAAATCTTATATCATTCCGTGTATTGTTCACCATTTATGTTAGTTTTTGTAACAAAATTATCAATTTTTTAGGGTGGTGGTTCCACATTTTGATTCATAGCTCTGAACTACTGAGCCGATTTGGCTGGATTTCAATCCCAAATGCTTAGGATAACTACACAGTCTTACAAAAGTTTACATACGACCGAAAAAATTCCAATTTTAAAATGAGAAATACATATAATTTTTTTTTTATTATTATTTTTTATTAAAGTATTAAATATTAAAAAATAAACTTAAAAATAGTTTAAATTCGTAAATTTATATCCAACAACACAAAATATTTCACTTTTTCGTTTTAGGTACTTTTACATAAGTTTACATACGCTAAGTAAATTACATACTAAAAATTAAATTTAATATTTGGTATGGCCTCCTTTGGCTTTTATTACATCTGCCAGACGAGAAGGCATGGATAATGCTTATTTTTTTTGTAATTTCAGGTGTAATTTTGCTCTACTCCTCCATTAATGCTTCCTTCAGACCAGCAGTTGATGTTATTTTGCGTTTTCTTAAATTTCGTTTCAAAACATCCCATAAATGTTCAATAACATTTAGATCAGGAGGTTGTGGGGGATGCTCAAGCTTATGTTTGACATTATAAAGTAGCCATTCTTTTACCACTTTCGAGGAATGTTTCGAATCGTTGTCCTGAAGAAATATGGCACCTTCTCCCAAATCTAACATTTCCACACTAGGAAGGTAGCTATCCTTTAAAATGCCAATATACATAGCCTTATCCATAATACCATCGATAATCCTTAATTTGCCAACACCATTTGCGGCCATACATCCCCAGACCATGACAGAACCGCCTCCGTGTTTCACCGTTGGATTTATGTTCTGGGGTTCTAAGGCTGCATTAGGTTTTCGCCAAACTTTGGCACGACCATCACCCACAAAGACCATAAATTTACATTCATCGGTGATTATCACTCTTTCCCAAAACGTCGGGTCAGCGGGTCGGCGTATTCCAAACGCTTTTGTATATTTACAGGTCTCAGAAGGGGTTTTCTTCTGGCAACTCTGCTGTTGTAACCATTCTTTTTGATTGTTCTGCGGATAGTCTGATCAGAAACTTCTACTCCTAGAGATCTGCTTTTATTTTACGATTAATTTCGACCGCACTTTGTTTGGGGTTTTCTTTTACTAACCGAACAACTGCTCTATCCGTTCGTTCGTCTATACACCGAAAACACACAAAAGTACCGTTATCTAAAAAACGGTACTTGGAAAAAAAATTACAGCGTTTTTCGTGTTCAGGAGGTCCCAATTAACTTATCTAGGCATGTGGCGTTCTTTGTATTTTTTGGCTGTAAACCAGTATTATGTAATAAATAGAACGGGAATTTCATGCAAATGCATGCTTAACCTCGCACGTTTAAATACTAACGGCGTTATCAAAAAAAAAAAAAAAAAAATAATGTGAACTTGAAGTGTTCGTTAAACAAAAAATTTGTATGGAAACCCGGTTTTAACGAACACTTCAAGTTCACATTAATTTTTTTGCACAAGGCCGCAAGTAAATATATGAATACCTTTACCAAGGTATGGAATAGTATGAATTTAGAAGGGTAGGTATTTATGGCAATATTCACCGACTCCCTATGAATTCGGAGCTGCCATGTCTGTCACAAAGTTGTTGAACTTCATTCTTATACCACCGTAGATCTTTCATGACATGTCTCGGGGGAGGGTCTAATTCCGTTCGATGGTAGTGCCGATGACATCCCCGAAGGAACTGCGTTGTAACCATTTTGTTGTGTTTCTTAACCGTCATCATCATCGCTTCGTCATGCAGGTGCTCTACTGATGTCATCTGATTCGCTACATACAAGAACGTGAACAAATTAATACCGTTGCTCTGCCGGCGTTATTGTCATGTCATGTTCAAATAAAAAGCGCATGAAGACGTGGGGGTATGTTGCCAACAAGGTTTCGTTTTCCATGCTCCAAGTGCTGCCGGCTAGAGACCTGAGGACCTTGTTTCTACTCATTGTCTATGCGGGAGAAGTTTATGACATTAAAAATGTTGCACTGTGTTATTTTTAATTATTTGAAATATTGAATTTAACAAATTCTCTTTTACTGCACAATATTATCCGAATTATTCCTTTGGGTGTATATTTTGGATTATTTTTTGTTTCGAGTTTTTGCCCTAACCATTTCAAAACTGACCTTTATGTGCGTTTGCATGTGTATCCCATGAAAGTGCATAAATATAATGTTTAGTATTTTTATTATGTGCAATTATATTATTTTAAAACGCTAATGCCTGTATTTATAAAAAATTTTTAAATTTAATAAAGGTTTACAAAACAAATTTTGTATGAAAATTCTCATTAATAAACGTTTATTAAATTTAATAATCGTTTATAAATACGGGGGTAAATACATTATGACCATGTAAAGTCTGGCAACACTATGTGGTGGTAGCTGCGTTCGTTTACCCCAAAATTTGTACAAATTTGTACTGGATTTTACTGAAATGCGTTCGCGTACACATACATTTGTAAAATTTTCATATTACTCACCTACTGGATTTTACTGGAAAAGTAAACGAACGCACATATAGAAAGTTCTGTCGTCTTGATAAAAATAAAAATTTATTAAATTCAACTAACATTTTAATCTAAAAATATTAAAATTGTGTTAAATTGAACATTTTTAAATCTCGATTTATAAAATATAGAGTTGTTGATTAATATTACTGAAAAAAAAACATTTATTTTTTGAACGTGTGCCTTTTGTGGTTTTGTTGTGGTTTTTGTTAAATAGCCGGTATATGCAAACAAAAATTGTTATACATACACAAAATATTGCTGGGGTTACTTGTAAAGTATCAAGGTTATTAACTACAACATTTTAAAAGGAAAGTCTTATAAAAATGGCATATCTTTGTGGCACCTGCAATTTGAATACATATGGATCTCGTTGCTGCTTTGTAGATATTGTGACATTTGGTATCATGCTGATTGTGAAGATGTAACAAAAACTTTATTCTCCACATTAGATAAAAATCGTGATTTGGCGTATACGTGCAAATTGTTTATGGTAAATCCACCAGATAATTCGGATGCTGCCTTTAAAGTGGAAATAAGGAAAGAATTTGCCAGTCTTAAAAGTTCTATAAGTTTCGTTAAAAATGATCAGAGAGAAATTAAAAGTAAAGTTGACTCGGTCATTAATGAAGTTCGAGCAGAGCTATCAAATAGCTTTAAGGAAATTAAAGACGAAGTGGCAGGCTGTAAGGCGCTTGTAAATACTAATGACATGGCTTATAAGAGTAAATTTGCTGAGCTGTAATCACATTACATTCTTCAACATCGCTTGAATAGAGCAAACGTCGTTATATCTGGTCTTCCCACTGATCTAAAAGATCTAAATGCAACTGTTAACACTTTGTGCGGGTTTCTTAAAGTTGATGTAGTTGGTGGTTATATAGTTAATGCAATGTATATAAAGAAAAGAAGAGCGGTATTAGTGAAGTTTAACCATATTGCTAAACGTGATAAACTTATTTCTGAATACTACAAATTTAAATCCCTGAAAGCGTCTGATGTGGTGGAAGGAGCTACCGAGACCCGAGCTTACTTAAATGACAACTATTCGTCCCTTGCTAATAAATTAATGAAGATGTGCTGGAAATTGAAGAAAGAGAAGAAGATAAACGGCTATGGTATTATAAATCGTGAAAACCTTTTGGCTAAAATTACTTTGCTAAGTGGGAGTGTTAAAATTCTTAACTATTATGAATGTATCGATTATTTTAATTTAAATCCCTAATAACCTTTTATGCTTAATGCTCGAGCAACTTCTTCTGTTTACTTTTCTTGTTTCTTTTTGAATGATCAAACTACATACATATTTTAGATTTTTGAATTTCTTACCTTTAGTTTTTATAATAATTTTGATCCTAAAAGTTTATGTAGTTAATTGGTAGGAAATTAAAGTTCATATCTGGGAAAACCTATGTATACGACTTCTTTAATTTTCTAATTTACTTTATATAATTTTATTTTTTATAATTGATCCATTACAACTTTATATTATGTATTTATGTATGTACTTATGTATGTCCGTATTTATGGATGTATGTATATATGAATGTATGTATGTATATATATATATATATATGTATGTGCCTATGTATATATGTATGTATCTATATGTATATATGTAGGTGTATATGCATATATATTTATGTATACTAAATATGTTGTGTGCTACTAAGTTCATTTTTATATATCAAGATGGCTATGTGAATAATGAATTTGTTTTCATATTAAAAATGATTAATATCATGCTTTTTTATCCAAACTATTGTTACTTTTTGGCTCCCGCAGAAATATATGTATTGTCTTAATCATGATGACCGTTAATAATAACCTTGGTCCTATAGCTGGGGATACCTCAATTTAAAATTAATGTCTTTCTTCGTTGTCCGGAGTCTTAAATATCGGTCATCATCCACTAAACTAGCGGAATTTAAGCATATCTTTCAAGGTTCGTATCTTGACATTATTGGAATCTCTGAGACTTGGTTTAAGCCTCATTTGTTGTCACAATCATTGGCATTCCTGGTTATGATCTTGTAAGAAATGATCGGATGAGGGATACGGTTTTTGATGGGGGTAGTGTTCCGACAAGGGGAGGTGGTGTTTGCATTTATATTTCTAATAAACTCCGTTACCGTATTGTTTTCCGTGGCAAACGCGTTGGAGTCTGTGAATCTTTATTTATTGAAATTTTTGGTAATGGAACTTCTGTAATTATTGGTGTTGTTTATCTACCCAATGGGGACATTAATGCTTTTGAGAGTATTCATTGTGATTTGTTCGATCGGTATACTAATATTGTTATTATGGGCGACTTCAATTATAATCTTTTTGATATGGTCAAGTCTTGTAATTTACGGTCCTTGATTTCGAGATGTGGTCTTTATTGTGTGCATAATTCTCTACCCACTCACTTTTTCTTACCCAATGGTACTACATCTTTATTAGATTATTTTCTCTTGAGCCAACCTTCTAATGTAGTATATAATAACCAGGTGCAGTTCCCATTTTTTTCATCACACCATAGTTTTATCTTTGCTTCTTTTAAGTTTTCCTCTCAATTATGCAGTTCCTGGGTTGAATTTAAGAATTATAGACTAATCGATAATGAGGCCTTTACTGAGTATTTTGAACAATTTGATATATCTCCGATTTTTAGTACGAATGATGTTGATTTTCAATTGTCTGCTTTGGACAGTTTAGTGAATGGGCATCACAATTTAGTTCCGACATCAAGACTTCTACCTAGAACAAATAATTTTAGTTGGATAAATTTAGTTGTATGAATTCTAGGGATAGAACATAACTTAGGGATCGTACTGGTAAGAATTGGAGGATCTAATGCAGGTTACGTAACAGGACTAAATCTGTGATTAGGAAAGCACGTCGAATATATGGCGAGAGTTTGTTCAATGGGACTGATAATAGTCAATTGATGAATAGAGTACGTAGGTTGGGATTGGTTGGTAAGGGTGAGTTTGGGGGAAATGAATTGGATGTTGAATAGGTGGCCCGTATGTTTTCGGGTAATCTTAGCCAAAATGGTGGTGACGAGGTTGATTTGAATGGTTTTGCTGACTCATTTTCGTTTATCCCAGTTACTGAGTATGATCTTTTAATAGCTTTGAATTCTATTCGATCAAATTCAACGGGTCATGATAAAATTCCTATAAAATTTATTAAGATTATATTTCCTCTTATATCTTCTATTCTTCTTCATCTTGTAAATACTATTTTAACTTGTTTAAAGTTTCCTGTTTCTTGGAAACTTGGCAGAATCGTACCTATTCCTAAGAATGGACATTTTGATAGGGATAACTTTCGACCAATATGTATCTTGCCGGTTATGTCTAAGATAATTGAGTATATAATGAAGACCCGAGTCAATTTACATTTCAGCGTAATCTTAGCACTACCTCACTACTCTTATCCCTTACGGAGTCAATTAGAAGAAAATTAGATAGTAACAAGAATTGCACTTTGGTTTCTTTGGACCTTAGTAAGGCTTTTGTTCGTATGAACCATTCCATTTTTAATTTGTCGAAAATGGCATGTAAACTAGTATACTCTTATTTATCTGATCGCTATCAGTATGTATCTTTGAATGGTTATATATATATTTTTTTGTGCCTACGTCAATGACTGTATGTCATTGCTTGGGAATGATATTTGTGAGCCTTTTGTCTATGCTGATGATGTTTCTTGTTGTTCTCTGATGATACTAGAGACATATCTAAATTGGAAATGAATTTGAATGATCACCTTTCTTCTGTGTCTAATTGGATGTAAGTAAGTAAATTGAGATAAATCCTAATAAGACGATGGCCCTGAGTTTTCATTTACCTAATCGGAGTGTCTCTTTATTCAGGATATTTATTAATGGACAGGCAATAGTTTTTGTTGAATCTCTCAAATGTCTTGGTGTCATTTTTGATTCCAAACTAATTTTAATGAACACATAAACTTTATTGCACATAAAACTTGCCTTATTTTGAGAAGGCTTTATTCGTTAAGAGCTTATACACCTAGGCATGTGAGATTTCGACTTGCCTTTTCACTTATCATGTCTCAAATTAACTATTGTCTTGAAGTATATTCTGCTACGTAGTCCTATGGTTTGAGGATTATTGAATCGACAATTAGAAAAGTGGTTCGTTATGTATTTGGTGTAAAAGTTTGAGAACATTAGCGTACTTCTGTGCTTACTTCTGTTTTTTTGAAATGTAGCTTTCTAAACTATCTAGATCTACGTTATTTACTTCGTTTCTACAAGATCATAAAAAATGGTAGACCAACATTACTTGTGAATGAATTTTCATTCACCAACTCGATGCGTAATATTCAAATTTATGTTCCCTTTGGACATCATACTGTATTTGATCGATCTTTTGTGAAACGGATTCATCATGCCAGGAGTCTACTTCCAAATGATCTTAAGCTTTTTTCTTACTCTTTCTTCTTACTTATAAGAAAAAGCTTCTTGCCTACTTTAATTATGACCTTTAATAATTGTTTCCTTTTTTGTTAACCTATGGCTATGGGAATAACTTTTTTATTTATAATTTTATATGCTCATAATTTTCGACAATATAAATATAGGCTGGGGAGCCAAATTTATCGATTTATATATTAACATATTTTGTTTTTTTTTTTTTTGTACTTTACTTCATATTATTTTCGTAATATCTTTTCTTAAACATAGTTATTAGTTGTACAATCCATATTTATTGGCTATGAAGGCTTTCTTTGTATTGATATTTAATAAATCAATAAATAATAATATTTAATACTAAAAAGAAAAAATATTTTGGAAGTTTAATAATTAAATATTGTGTAAACACATTTTCTGCATACCCCATTTTATGGACAAAGAAATGCATAAAACACCGAAATCGAAATAAAAAAAAATTCTGTTTTCGTTTTAATCAGCATTGGTCTAAATTCAAAAGAGTAAACTTATGATTGCAGTGAAATTTGCCAAAAAAAATTTGTACGTGTATTTAGAGAACCGTTAAGAATTAAAGACAAAGGAAAATATAAAAATTAAAATTGTAAATCATTATTTTAATGAGAGTTATAAAATTCTTACCATTAGTTAATTTTAAAATTGTATTAAAATGGAATTACGTAATTCTCGCCGGGGAAATGAGTATAAAGAACTCCAAATCACTTTAAACGGCAAGCTAACAAAATCGTTATTTAAATAAAAATAATTATTTCATTTGTTTAACAGGCATGGGTTTTTATGAAGAAGGAATGGAATTGCAAGAAATGCGACAAATAATGGATGCCCTGCAAATGTCTGTAAATGAAGAGGAAACAAACTTTTTAGAATGTGATATGCAACAAGCCTTAAGAGTGAGTTTAAAATAAACAATTATAATAGTAAAAAACATATTATAAAATTCTTTTCGTTAAGGAAAGTGAATTAGATTTCATGCCCTCTCAAGATAGACGAGTTCATAACTCTACAATGATGAGGTACACATTTTACTAATCGAATACCTATACCAAAATCCTAATTATTTAATTTTAGTAATGCGCTTATTTCGCCCTGCAGTAGCCCTGAAATATCTTTTGAAAATATTGTTGTTGAAGCTGAAGTTCATCATGCCATGGACTGGAGTCCACTTAAAGAACGTTTGCCGCGCAAACGTGTTGCTTCCCCAAATACGGCAGTTGATAATGAAAATATTCCTCAGGAGCTTGAAGTTAGTAATGTGTTATTGGAACCAGATGCTAAGCGCTTTCAAAATGCAAATATTTCTATTTCAACAATTAAAACACAAGATTTGGACACAAATATTATAGAAGAAAGTTCTAGTTCAAACAACGTTAATATCTTGGAAGTGTCTAGTAACTTGGAAGTATCTAATAACAGTTTGCATGATTTACATGGTCCTGTTTCAGTTCGCAGAATTCAAGATTCTGGCTTAAATACGAGTTATGAAACTCCACATTCCTCATTGAATAATACTTCTAGGAATGTTACAAATGCTTCTTCTTCAGGTTTGAATAATTTTGAAAGTTCTGTGCTCGAGCTAGCCAATAGTATTATTGAAATACGTGGGCCTGTCTCTACGCGTCCAATTCATGACTCTGGTATAAGTATAAGCAGTGAATTACCTCAAACGTCAAATATTAATTTTTCAAATGAAAATTCGAATTACTTTTCTGAGAGTTCTTTACAAATATCAAACAGCAGTGCTGTTAATCAGTACGATTTTAATGATGATTCTGAACCCTCAATTTAAAAATATCAGGCATGTGATAAAAATCGCTCGATTTAAAAACGATCGTTTTCCAAAGGTGTAATGAATTTCAAGCGATTTTTAAATTTACTTCTGAAATATAGTATTGGTTATTTCAAAATTGAATTCCGTTAAGAATATAGACACAAAATTAGAAGAAAAAGTATTAAAGATACCGAAAACAAAAATCATTTCGTTTTTAAAATCGATTTCTATCACACCTGTATAATTTACACTGCATGTCTATACAAAATTTTTATAAGCTTAGATACTAAATTTTCAAATCTTAATGCCTGGCTCAGAATGTCGAAAAGGAAATTTCTCTCCCATATTTACAATGAAAACAAAAAAATTTTTTTATTTTTATAATTGTTTTCAATAAACATAAAAATCCAAAGAAATAATATTTTCGACATTGTGCATCAGGTAGTTAACATTTTTAAACATATTTTGTTATTATTTGCGTTTTTTTTTAATATTTAAAAATTTTACATAAAAATACATAGGTTTTGGGTTTTTATTTTTGTTAGTAAGTTAAAGTGATATACCTACTCGGCTTTGCCAAATCTGATGTACCCCACACCATAGTATTAAAAATGTCATTTGTTAGAGTTTTAAATTTGATTTTTATTTTTATCATTTTATCGTACACAAACCCCGTCAGTGTTATATCAGATCTCCTAATAATTGATTTATTAAAAAAAAAATATTTCGAAGGACGTAGAAGATATTTAAGCTAAATTTTATCAGCATAGTTGGTTTTTTATCGTACTTGAACCCTAATTTGCAGAGGAAGCATGTATGATGGTCAGGTTAATCAGATAATAAATCGATTTGGCTAATCTTCAATATTAAACTCTATATATAAAATCAATTTTGTCTTCAAGTTCATAAATTATAAGGAGAAAATATACTAGGAAGCTTGCATTAAACACAATTCAAAACTTTAAAGTGCCTGAAAACAAAATATTACAAAAGTATCACCTTCTAATGGAGATTTTATAATTGTTAGCTAAGTCGGAGGTCTAATTTGCAAACTTAAAGAACCTTACAAAAATAAAATCGGTTCTAAATAATAAAATATTTAATTCTTAATTTCTTAAAACTTTTATTAGTAATACCTATGTAAATATTTTAAATTTCTTTGGAAGGTAGATGTTTATCAGCATCAGTATTAACTACGAAATAATTAAAAGTAAAATTTCACATACATACTAACAAATTTTAAAATGCATTCAAAAAATCAATTGCTCCATTTTTAACCCCATAAGGATTAAGTCACTCTAAAATATAAATAAGTTTTTAAGCCAATAAAAAATTGTCACGTCTATCTACATATAGTTATATACATTTGTATTATTTTCCTTGTGATTTAACATCTAATAGTTTACCAAACAATACCAGCCCTTTGTAAAGACGTATAGCATACGGTGAGGATGAGCGATACTTGTAAGTAACAAATCCATAGGAGCGGCTCTTGC
Source organism: Pollenia griseotomentosa (assembly GCA_963931875.1). NCBI lineage: Eukaryota > Metazoa > Arthropoda > Insecta > Diptera > Polleniidae > Pollenia > Pollenia griseotomentosa. Next base: position 57,952,232 of record OZ007561.1, read on the forward strand.
CGTTATTGTCTTTTGGTATATAGACTTTTTCAATAGGTCCTGCTTGTAAAAAAACCTCGTAAAGTAATTCTTCCGAAACTTTTTCACACAGATTTGCACAAAATAATGTTCTTTCATCGACGTCGTCTTCATCACTTTCACAAGTAAGAGTATCATTTCTGAACATGGGTAATATTGGTTGAACATTTTGTGTTGGTAAAATTGTTGGTATTGTATATTGTACTGGAACACTATACATGCCCGACGCCATTAATTGTTGAAAATATTTTAAATAAAATTGGTAGGACATAATATTTATTGTAAAAATAATAGTAATAGTAATAGTAAATAATTGTAAACAAATTATTGGGTTTGTTGTTAAAATAATGAAGTGTCAAAACCAAGGCGAATTCACTTTTTGATAACACAGCCAGTGTGACCAGAATTAAAAAAAATTGAATGCTAAATAAAATAAATAAATAAATGGGGCTTAAAACAATGCTAAAAATTAAAAAAAAAAATTGAAAATGCTAAAAAAATGCTAAATTTTCTTGAATAATTTTATCATTATAATCAGTGAATTATATATTAATTTACCTGAAAATATTATATTTCTTTTAAATAAAAACAATTTAGGAACATAAACCAAGTAAATTAAATACATATTTACATACATGTAAATGTATATATTTGAATAAAACATGCAAATATTTCTTTCAGTCTTTTATACTAATGTATAGGTACATAAAATAATTCTGATAATGCATAGACAATATTCCTGAAAAATATCGAAGGAATAAGACTATTAAGCGGCCAACACACTTGCAATATTATTGTATATAATATTCGCCATATTATTTGCATTTTGTCCTATATTATGCAATAAGTCGCACAATGGTTTCATTCATTCAACAAAAAGGTGAACATAACCTATAGGAATAACATAATGCTGGGTACAGACAGTGCAATCTAGATGCAATCTGTTTCAATGCAACCTCAAAATATCAAAACGTTTTGATGTTGATGCAATCTGGAATAAATGAAGAATGAATGAAAATTAATTTAATTTGTCAGATTGCGTAAATGCATTGCATTGTGTGTACCCAGCATTAAGAACATTGTACAATGCTGCCAACACATTTCACTTTCTTTTTGTTGTGCAATAAAAATCAAAAATCTTTTGACTGTTGCCAATATTGTGCCACCTTCGAATATCACACACATTAGCGATATAATTGTACAATACGTAAAATTTAACAATTTTATTGCAAGTGTATGAGCCGCTTTAAAGTATGAAAGCTTTATAAATTGTAATTTGACTTATTATAGTAAAATCTATAATTTCTTATGCTGAGTACAGACAGTGCAATCTACATGCAATCTATTTCAATGCAACCTCAAAATATCAAAGCGTTTTGATGTTGATGCAATCTGGAATGAATGAAAATGAATTTAATTTGCTAGATTGCGTAAATGCATTGCAAAGTGTGTACCCAGCATCATATTATTATTTTTTTTTTTTTGGTGTTAACAGGGTTGCTATTATTATACATTTATATGAAGGTATAATGCTGGGTACACACAGTGCAATCTACATCAATGCAATCTCAAAATATCAATACGTTTTGATGTTGATGCAATCTGAAATAAATGAAAATGAATTTAATTTGGTAGATTGCGTAAACGCATTGCATTGTGTGTGCCCTGCATAAATAACAAAATACACCCTGCAAGAAATGCATAACCAAAACTAAAAAAATTACTAACACACTTGCAACAATTTTACATTAGTTGTTCCACTCTAACATATATGCTAGAATGGTACAACTAACATAAATAATGCCAATATTTTAATATATTTTTGTCATACGCGTGTAAAAATTTGTGAATTTCTTAAATTTAATATTTAATATTAAAAAATTTCTATAAAAAAAGTGACACCGTCAAAAGGCTGTAATCAGAATACTAGTGTTAAAGGAGGGCGTACTGATGGCGGCTTCATAGGACGTGGACACAAGTTGTTAACAAAATAAAATGTTTATTAAAGATCTACAATTATTAATTGGTCACACGTAAGTTTACCTCCATTTCCAAACTCATGCAAAAAGTGGAACGTTATAGAGCTTCCACAGATATAATGTAACGTGGTATTTACCTTTCTGAAGTCTGATTTCCTGACTATGTAATGTATGACTGAAATTCGATTATAATTTTTTAATAATAAATTTAATTTAAAACGAAAAAAATGTATTATATAATTTTTTAAGGTTTATAAAGGTTAGAACCAACCAATGTTTACGTTATGAATAACTAGTTAGTGCTAACCAATATTTACGTTAGGCCTAGCTAGTTAGCGTTAACCATTATTTAGGTTATCATTGCCTACTTAAGCAGTACAAGCATATGTTCCGTAGTCGAGTGGAATTCATTAGTTAGAAAGATAGGCAAAGTCACATGTACACAAGAGTCTCGGTTAGTTTTTTTCATTTTGCTCTTATTAAACTAATATAAACTTTAACCAATATATCGGTCAACACTACCGGTCATATAACTAGTAAAACGACCGGTAGTCTTCTTGTAGGGCAATGATAGAGCCAATTTAGACTAGACTCCCTACAAGAAGAGAATGAGCGAGTTGTCACTTTTTTCACGTTGGTGTTAAGAAAATGATAGAATGAAATGACCGAAATCAAGTTTTCTGTCATTTCTTTCTATCATTTTCTTAACACCAACGTGAAAAAAGTGACTACTCGCTCATTCACTTCTTGTAGGGCTAATTGTTCTGGCAGAAAACGACAGTTTGTAGGCGAAAGAGGTGAAGAGAGTCGTTTTTGGTTGGCATAATTTTTAATCCAGTTTCAACCCCGCATTAGCAGAACAAAACCAATACATACACACTTATGAAAAAACAGGTTCAGTTTTTTCTTTTTTGCAGAGCGATTTTAATCGTTAGTTGTTCGGCGTCGTGTGAACATGAATATAAAAACAGAGGGTGGAGGCGCCCGAAATGTTTTTATGTTTACAGCGAACGAACACCAAACGTCAAATAAACAAAAAAAATACTAACACATACAAAGCTGCGTGTACGTATACAATAATTAATCCAGTGTAGTTTGGAAAGAACAAAAGTTAATCCGACTAAAAATTATTCTAGTCTAAATTGGCTCATAGAGATTGAAAGAAATGTTAAGTTATATTGTGAAATAGCAATATATAAAATTTATAAGATTAAAAAATGCTAAAGAGTGCTAATAAAATATTAGAAAAATGCTGAAAATTATGCTAAATGGAATTTGAAAAATTCGCTGCTAACTTGAGGGTTACACGATCAAGTTTTGCCTATCAAGTTTTAATACACTCACACTTTTTTACCAATACACTCATACTTTTAAAAATTGATGCGAACTTGCCTTTAAAATTCTCATGCCAGTGAGTGTTTCAATTTACGTTCAAGAAAACAGCTGATTTCAAGGTTAGTGAGCAAATTTTTCGTTTCTCTTTATAAATTTTTTTCTTGATGGCATCTTGAAAGTAAATTGCTCAAAAATTGAATGCAGCCTACGTCACAACTATCAATTTTTGGAAATTTTGACAAACAGTATATGTAAAAGACTATCAAGAACAACTTGACCGTGTGGCTGCACTGTAAATCAAAATATATAATGCTAAATTTAGCAGTGAAAATGGTAAAAGGGTCACTGAACACAGCTCATCTACCGTTTACGTACACTAGGCTTGCCAGACGTACTGTTTTCAGCAGTACGCGTAGTGTTTTTACTCTATACATACTGCTTTCTGCAAAACTATTAAGTACGCAATTTTTCTTTTTTACCTTTTGTACATCTTTTTATACTTTTTTTGCACAAAAATAAAATACGTTTTCTTTATACATATATGTACATATATAAAGTATAACAAAAAATTTTCGTCATCCACTAAAACGACTGCAAATCTGAAAGAAATGTTTGAATTTTGGGATGGTCTTAACTGCTGCGTCATGTACCTACTAGCATAGTTGGGGGTAGTGCACTAAATATTGATTGAAATCAGCAGTGCACTATCACTAAATAAAACTGCAGTAAATGTCAAAATCATGTTATCTGTTATGTAGACAGCAATTGTGCAATAATTGTTAGTCCATTTTCGTTGACAATTGTTGCTAACATACAACGTCAAATTTGGTTGTCAATTGAGAAAAAAGAAAAAAATAGAAGCAAATTATGTGAGAAATTAAATTTGTGAAAGGGTAGCAAATTATAATTGTAGTAAAATAATGAACTTTACCCTCTAATGCTTAAGTCCGCCTCTAGGTGGGGTAGCAAAAAAGCTCTATAAAATTTTTAATTTTGACAATATTTCATTTCATTCTGTGGCAACACTCTTACGAGTTTGACAAAAAGTACATTGTCATCTTGAATTTAAACGGCAACGGTAATTTTTTTATTCTTTGTAAAGAAAGTTAATATTGTGCATCGAAAAAATAATATTTCAAAGCTTTAGATCGGGCCGAAAAAATTACTGGTGAGTATCTAAACGTTCAATTGAAATATTTATTAAGTTTTCATTTTAAACAATATAGTCGCTGCTGAAAATGGATGTTTTTGCTGAACCCGTCTGGAGGCGGGCTAGGGCATTAACATAGAAAATGCCGGGATGTGCATTAATATTGTGAATAGAAAAAATAAAATTTTGATTTTTTTAAGGCAAACAAAAATGGTGGCATTAGAGGGTTAAAGAATTTAATAAACACTAAAATAAAATTACAAAAATTATTTTTATTAATAAAATTTTTTTCTTATTCCATCTTTATTATTTAAATTTATATTAATTTGTTTAAGTTTGAGTTCTTTTTTATATAAAAATATTTAGTTTACTTTAACAAAAAATATATACATATATATATATGTATAATAAATAAAATTTATATTTTTATATAAAAGAAGACCTCAAGCTTATAGAAATTAATATACATTTCAATAATAAAGTCGAATAAGAAAGAATTTATATTAATAAAAAAAAATTTTTGCAAGATAGCGCCAGTTTTTACACTGCACCTTCTTCCTTGATTTTTTTCAAATAATAAGTTAACAGACATGGTGAAATAACAAAGGTGGCAGCACTACGCCAGATGACGATTTTTTGCTTTTGCATTGTTTGTCTAGTCCAAGGTATATTTATAGCAGGTAGCCGCGAGATTACAACAATTGTACAATAAAACAAACAACAGGGCTTTTTATTGTTGTTATGTGGTACGAACTGTCAAAAGGCAAAGGGGTTGATAAGAGACAAAAAAGATAAAAGATAGAGACAAAAAACTTGTTTACATGTTTACTATACAACATTTGACAGTTCGTACCACAAAACAATCAAATAAAAAATAAACAGCTGGCTTCCCGAGACTACCTGCTATAAATATACCTTGGTCTAGTCTAGTCCAAGGTCTATCCAATAGGTCTGCGCAAGAAGCCAGATGTTTTTTTGGTTTATTCCTCAACGATGTCAAAAATTGTTTACATTTTCCTTATACATGTATATTTTTGTTTACGTTTTTGGTTTTTTGCCACGCATACATACACATTTTCCTTTTGTTTCGCCTATGCAGTAGTCAGATATTGACAAAGGCGAGGAATTTTACACAAACAAAATGGCTGTTGTTTTTTACTTTGTTGTATTGTTGTAGAAGTAAGCAGACCTATTGGATAGGCCTTGGGGTAGTCAAAGTTTTGTTTATGTTTACAAAAAGTCCACGTTTTGTGCTTTGATTATTGTATTTTATTAAAGTTTTGATCATTTTAAATTAAAATAAATAAGATACTGACCATAATTAAATAAAAATTGGCTAAAAATGTATTTTTCATCACGTTCAGCGGCACGTTTTGACTTTTGTTTAAAGTATTTTGTGGCGTAAACGGTGATAGTATTTCCATTTTTGTTGTAATGTTGTATTTGTTGCCGTAACGATGCCACCCATGGTGGAATAAGCAGGTGGCATCGTTACGGCAACAAATACAACATTACAACAAAAATGGAAATTACATAACCGCTTACGTCAAAAAATACATTAAGCAAAAATCAAAGCGTGACGATGAACGTGATGAAATAAATAAATTTTTAGCGAATTTTTATTTAATTATGGTCAATATCTTATCAAAATTATCAAAAACTTTAATAAAAAACAAAAATCACAGCATAAAACGTGGACTTTTTGTAAACATAAGCAAAACTTTGACATAAACCTAGACAAACAATGCAAGAGCAAAAAATCGTCATCTGGTGTAGTGCTGCCACCTGTTTATTTCACCATGATGCCAACTGCTCAGTGATGCATTTTGAGTTGTTTGGTTTTGGGCCAAATTGACGCTTTAAAACGGCCAAAATACTTTTGATAGGGCCAAAAATGTTTTTAATATTTGTTTGTTATGTTTGTATTTAAATATAACCAATAGTAATACAAAATACATGTCTTATTTTTTTAAGAACAAAAACAACAAATTTTACATGTTTTACAAAAATGTTTGCCCATTTTATTTAATTTTATTGTGTGTTTGTACACCTTATATCAGACATGTTTTGAAAACTACACTGTGTTTAAAGTTTATAAAAATATTTCCTTTTATATAACGCATTATTTGCGGACCACTTATCTTTACTAGAAACTAGTCTTATAATCAGGCAAATCTATGGTAGTTTTAAAAAAAATTTTATTGAAAATATCAATCGATTTTAATATCACGTAATTCTAATTTATAGAATATGGCCGTATGTTTCACAAATACCATTGCTCATAAGCAACAAGAAAATTTGATATTTGTATCAAGCCAGCATGTTTACAATTTGGCTGGCAGTCTACTTAATTTTTTTGATATTTACTTATAATAATTTCAATTTTAAAGAAGACACAATCGCAAATAAAAGTAAAGAGTTCTTACTTAAAAGGTCCAAATAAACTACACAAGCGGCTTGACAACAACAACAACCAGGATGATTTTGTGAATATTTAAAATTTTTGATTTTTGAACAAACATGCTTTCATTGGGCAAAACCTTTCATTTGTGTGAATCTTTCGTACTCATTCAGAAATGTTTTCTTTCACCTTTCACTAGGGTTGCCAGACGGCCTGGAATAGCCTGGATTGTCCAGTTTTTCAGGGTCTTGTCCAGTTTCCAGCTAAATTACAAATTGTACAGTTAAAAAATAATTTTAAAAACTAAAGCTTTTATTAATTTTATATTTAATTTATGATTAGTCGAAAGATATATAAATAAATAAGATTCGTTTTTTTAAATTCAATAAAAACAAACGTACGTTTGGCGAAAGTACTTTAAGCATTTCAAGTAATCTATACTTACAAGAAAGAAATATAATGAACTTCACCTTAAACTGCTGAAATGTTAACCAGACCTAATTTTGATAAATGAATTATAAACCATACAAAAAGGCGATTTAAATTTTTTTGTTACTTATGACCTTTTGGAATTTATGTGACGATATGCAGTTTTCTTGTTTTAATTAAAAAAAAAATTTAGTTGTTTTGAACTATCGTATGAGATTATTTTATCGTCCAGTTTTTTTTTTCAAAATCCAGGTGAATTTTTTACGTTGTCCAGTTATTTTAAGTTTATTTTCTGGCAACCATACCTTTGACACTGCTTTCAGATTGAAGTGTCTAGTTCTTTTGAGGAATGATTAAATTGATAGTTTTAAAACAAAAACGGGTTTTATAGTTAATTGAAATTAGATTTTAGTTTTGATGTTAAAGAGTTGTTTTAGAAATATGTACTAAATATGGACTCATGTTTATGTATGTAAAAATTCAGATTGGTTTTGAAAAATGTCATTCGTCAAAAAAAGTATTTAAAAAAACTTCATTTCAATAAGCATAACAAACAAGATAGACATAAATCAAAATAAGAAAAAAAATGAAAGAAATGGAGAGAAAATACGGAAATATTTCATTATTTCACTTAAGTTAATCATTCAGTTGAAGTAATTCATTCAAGAACGACACAAGCCTACTTAATATGTTTTTTATATCATAGATCAAGCCGCTCGTGTGGTTTATTTGTCCATGACCAAACAAAACAATTTCGTAAGCAATAGTAATGTTTGAAACAGATGAAAAATAACATTTTATTTATTTAAGATGGCATTTATAGCTAAATAACTAACAGCTATAGCTGTAAAAATATATTGTTATCTGGAAGTTAAAGTAATAGTTAGTTTTAACTGAACTTGGTGAAATTGGAAGTTAATAATTCAAAATATTTAGAAACCAACTAATTATAAATTTATGAACTAGATTGTTTTAGTATTACAAAAAAAAAAAAATAAAACAAAATCGGAAACTCTAATGCTCCCCATACACGTTTCAAATCAATTGGCAACTGAGTCTTTCAACTGAATTGATGCTTGGCTACACACTTCATCAATTGAATTGAAAGATTTTCAATTAATAATAAAATGTAAGGGAATAAAAGACAATTTTTAAAATACTTAACTTTTTTTGCAAAAGAAAACTACAAACATTAATTTTGACAGCTGATCAAGAGACTCGAGCACACAAAGAACAATAGAAAGACTTAGTAGTCAACTTGAAAAAATCAAAATCTTTTGATTTTTCTTAAACCAACTTGACAACCGTCAAGCTAATTAATTGACAAAGCCATACACACTTTGATTTGGACAACAACCGACTCAGTTGACAATTGAATTGAATCTTGTATGGGCTGCTTTAAAAACCAATCAAAATATATATTTTTTTGTAAACAAAAAAAACATTTAAAGTCCCTATAGTATTAAGCGATTTAAAGGAGTGTGTTGAATATTGACCTGAAAGAGCCAACAGATTTCCACAGTGCCTTAAACATTCAATAGTGCCACATTTTAAATCACTGCACCTGCTTATTCCACCATGTCAACATATATACGTTTTCCCATGCCTTTACACTGCAGTTACACGCTCAAGTTTTTCTTGATAGTCTTTTACATATACTGTTTGTCAAAATTTCCAAAAATTGAAAGCTGTGACGTAGGCTGCATTCATTTTAGAGCAATTTACTTTCAAGATATCATCAAGAAAACAATTTATAAAGACAAACAAAAAATTTGCTCACTAGCCTTGAAATCAGCTGTTTTCTCTAACGTAAATTGAAACACTGGAAAGATTATTTTAATTTTTAAAAGTATGAGTGTATTGGTAAAAAAGTGTGATGGCCATTTTCTCAATGTACCGACAAACTATCTGTTACTTAATGTCAACATAAATTTATTAGGGCCATTATTACAACTTGAAGTTAGCTAAAATTAGGATTAAGTTGACAGATAGTAATGTGTTATCTGTCAAAAAGCATCCAAGTTGTAATAATGACCCTTAGACCGATAAACTGTCTGTTAACAATTTTGGGTTTCTCAATATACCGACAAAAAACATTTTTTTCAGTTGCCAACACCTCTCAAAATACATGTAAAAGTTGAGAGTAAGCTGACTGAATTTATCTGTACGGCGAATAAAAGGAAAATAAATAATTGGCAGATGAGTGCCGGTTAGTTTTGCAACAGGATAGAAGCAAATGAGACATTGAGGAAATCGAATTTCTTTAGTGTGCAGTTTTTCGTTGGAAAAAAGATAATCATGTAATAAGAAAACGGCCATGAGTGTATAAAAACTTGATAGGCAAAACTTTATCGCGAACCCTAAGTTAACATAAGCTGAGCAATAAGAAATATTGCTCTGTTATTCTGCCGACGTTATTGCCAACTAGCTCAGATATATATCTTTAGTGTAGACCTAGGGTAAAGATAACATAATTTTGACATTAACTACAATATATGTCGCAATATTTATCTCTATTACTACCCGTCTCCACTATCCATCAACTTGGTAAGAACATCATGTCGCACATGAATTCTACTCGTGTAGACTCCTCATGTTCATGTTTCGTCCATGTGCTGCCATCGTTGGCTAAACATTCGTCTTAGCATCCATGTGCGCCATGATGGCCATACAATGTATTTTCTGTATACAACCAAATACCACAACAACAAAAATTGTGGTAAATCAGACCATGAACATCAACACGTATTCGCCACATACAAGAACATGAACAAATTAATACCGTTGCTCTGCCGGCGTCATGTTCATGTCATGTTCAAATCGATAGCGCATGGAGACGTGGGGTTATAGACGGGCAGTAAATGGTTTACAACTTATAAGAAATAAAAAGGTCTGGCAACTCCATCTAATTTGGATACACGAATTATTTCAGAATAACCAGCTTTTGTATATATCACCTTGTTGAAATTAACTTTTAAGTTTTTTATTGTAAAATCTTGTTTTTTGATAAATTTTTAAATGCATAGAGAAAATTTACATGAAAATTGTGCTGAGAGTGATGATGCAGATAATGAGGAACAAAGAACTTTATTTTGTGCAAATCTTGATGAAAAAGTAACAGAAGAGGTGTTGTATGAACTGTTTATACAAGCGGGGCCAATTGAGAGTGTACGAATACCAAAGGATCATAGTGGAAAGAAACGCACATTTGGTTTTATTACCTATGTTCATAAATCCACAATACCCTATGCAATGCAATTGTATCAAGGTCTTACTTTATACCGTAGAACGCTGACTATAAAATCTCAAACTATTCCACCGCAAACGCCTGTGAGAAATTATATTCCTCCAGGCTATGGCAACAAGCGTTCCACTTATGACAATTCATCACTGAGGGGTTCTAATTATACACCCTCAAACGGAAGCTCACCTATAAATCCATTTCACAAAAGTTTTCCCGATTATCCTTCGAATTTGACAAAGCACCAAGACAATATATCAAAGCATCCTTCATCACAAAAAAGACAACATACAAATACCAGTCCCTATCAGAGAAACAGTGGGAGCAGTGAAGATCGGTATCGTGATAAAGATCATAATAAAAGACGCCAATACAACAATGAAAGCAACAGGCATTCTGAGCAACGTAGTGGCGGCAGAAATAGAAGGTAGCAAAATGTTTTATTAGTTATGTTGACAATGTGGGAACAAATGCTTTTAACACTTACAAACAAATCTGTAAAAATACATTTTATAACGATGAAGTACTTAAAAATTACAAATATGCTTTTGACTTTGCAATATATCTCAGGAATTTTAAAATACTCTCCCCACATTAAATTTTAAAAATTAGTTTTAAACTAGGCGAATTCATGAAAAATGAATTCGTCTTGGTCTTAAACTAGGTGATTTTACTTCATTCGAATTTTTGAAACAACTGAGACTAGTCTAATAATTTTTCATTGCTTGCATTTCAGGTAAATCAGTATTTGTTTTCAATAAAATACATTATTAAATGCAGTGGAATCGGTGAAGTTGCAGAATTCATAACTGTGAGAGAAGTCGTGTTACTAAAAAAAAAAAAAAAAATTCGTATAATTATGCTCGTTGAGAAACTAGGGCTGTTTTTAAATAATTTTGTAGTTTCTTCGGTAAAGAATTAGGTTTATTACTAAATTTAAAACCTTGCACTATGTGTGTATTTGAGCCTTTGGAGTTTATTCTAATAAAATTTGAAATATAGCGACATTAAAAATTCTTTCAAATCGATATTTGAATTTCTAAATATTGGGTTATCTGTCTAATATATATTTATATGAAATTTTTACAACCCTATCTTGAAAACGTATTGGTTGAAAATACAATAAATTCGTTTAAACCCAGCTAGCATTTTGTATCATAATCTAATCATTTAGGAATCAGCTTCAAGAGCAAAATACCCGTATATGAGCTCATTTTTCAATCATAAGTGATACTCTCGTTGTGAGAAAATGGTACCCTACCGATGAATCACCTGAAAGAATCATTTGTGATACAATTTTCTGATTCCTTTTTGATCATTTTAATGTTAGTTTTTCTTATCATTATTGAATCGTTTTTGTCTCATTTTTAAATCGTAAATTATATGGTTTTTGATTATATTTCATATCATTTTTTAATTGTCATGTTTTTTAAATTTTTCTCCGATAAAATCAGCAACATTTGAACCAAACAAAAATAATTGGCTTTTCGCAAAGAAGAGAAGAAACAATTTGCACTAATATTAATGTTCACAAATTGTCAATAATTTTTGGACTTCTTTTTTAGCCAAGCTTCTTATTGGTTTGGCTGACATGAAAGTTTCTATTTTTATTTTTTTCATTTGGCAAAAATAAAAATTCAAAATATTTAAAAATCATTTTTTAAACATATAAATGAATCATATATGAATCCTTTTTTAATCGCTTAAGTGATAAATCAGTTTTTAATCATCAAAACTGATCTGAAATGAATCATTTGGGTGATTTTTACAAAAAATAATCATCCAAATGCTAGCTGGGAAACTTGCATTAAAAGCAACTGTAAGTACTTTTATTTTAATATTTAATATTAATATTTAATATTTTTGTTTTCAATGTACCAACTAACCCAAAACGAATTTATGGTATGTTTTCCTACAAAATTCAACCATTTTTGAACTGAAAAATATCCCGCTCCATATTGTAATATGTTTTGCATTTATTTATTTATTCATTCCCAGTAATATAATCAGCCTTTTTAGTACAAGTAAAATATTACAAAACATAACAACTTAAAAAAGAAATAAACAATAAAAACCTCAAAACATACATTTTATTGGTTCCCAATAAAAAAAAAAAAAAAAAAAAAAAAAAAAAAAAAGTAAAAAGAGTGTTAGGACTCATACTGCCATACGCCATTGCATTTGGAAAAAGGCAGTTAAGTGCAAATGCACTTAACCTAACGGTTACCAGTTTTGTTTTAAAAAATACCTTTTAATTTTTATTTCTTCAATTTTATTTTTCTCTTAGAAAATAAAAGTTATTTTCTGAGTTTTGTTAATTCCCCATAAATAAAAGTTATTTCTTGATTTTTATTTATTCCTCAGAAAATAAAAATTAGTTTTGAGTTTTGTTTATTCCTCGGGAAATGAAAATTGTTTTTAATATTTATTTTTTGCTTAGAAAATGAAAATTGTTTTTTTTTTTTTTTTTGATAAGAAAATTACTGTTTCTTTTTGAATTTTATTTTTTCGCTTACAAAAAAAGTCAATTTCTGTGCTAAAATTAATTTTAACCGATTTAAGGGCGAATTTATTCCCATGGTCCGTGAAAAAACTTCTTGTTTCTAAAAAAAAAAAAAAAAAAAAAAAAAAAGTTATTTCTGAGGAATTAATAAAAATCGAGAAAAAACGTTTATTTTCTAAGGAATCAATAAGACTCAAAACAAATATTTATTTTCTAAACGTTTCTATTTCTATCGTTGAACTTACATATCGCACTGCTTCCTCCAAAGGACAAAAAACTGTTTTCTTTTTATATGTACTCTCTTATACCCTATGTACACTTGCAAACATTTCGTAGGAACGCATGGAAGATGTTGAAAATGTGAAATACGCGTTCACACTTGAAACATCTAACATCTGCTATCAATAAAAAATGTCACCATTAGATAACCAAGCCGATCTGCTCGCCGCCGCCGCTTGATTTCACCAAGCCGCGCCGCCGCCGACTTACACGGCTTAGACGGCTTAATTAAAGCCGCCGATGACAGCAGCTGAGCCGTGGAATTTCTTATTTCGTGTGACTAAGTTTATTTTACAGATTTGCGTTTTAATGTATTAATTTCTTTGTCAAAAATGGTATGTTTTAGCATCAATGTGCAACATTCAAGTGCCGTTACATTTTCTTAAAATTTTTCAAAGCGTTATTGTATTTAACAACTTTTTCTTAGTTTTTTGAAAATATAATTGGTTAAATGCTTCTTTCGTTTTCATGAATGCATACATACATATGTGAATCTTTATTAAAAATAATTTTTACACAAATATTTCCATGATAATAACAAATTTAACTTGCAATATTTTCAAATAAACTTTCCATGTTCATATTAATATTTTGATGGACTCTTATTTAGGACACAACACCGTTTGAAGATACAGAATTTTTTTTTCTCAAATATTTTAGAAGTTCAGACAAAAAACTTGGTAATAGCAAAATATCAGTGAATGCTTTATTGAAGTAATCTATTTGAAAACTTGTTAAATTGCAGAAAGCTTTACTTTTTGTAAATGGATATGGGCATGTGGTCCTACAGATAACATCAGTTTAAAACAGTAATGAGAAAAAAACGAAATTGCACTATCCTTTTATAATTATTTAATGTTTTGTACTTTAACATAAAAATAAATAGATATAGAAATGATTAATAGTTTTCCTTAACTGCCCGTCTACAACTGACATGATTTGCTGTTATAACTTGATGTTATAAAAGCGTTGCTAAAACATTTGCATTAACAACCGTGTTATAACATGAGAAAACTTCTAACATGATGAGACTATACTTAACAATAACATCATATTAGTGTTAAAGTAAAGCATTTCATGTCAGTTGTAGACTGCATGCAAATAACAATTTTAAACATTTCAAGCAGACATTTAAGCCGCCGCCGATTCATTAACATTCTGTAAAGATGTTGAAAAATTTTGATTTTTAGCCCTATGTATTTCTTATGGAAAAATTCCAACATCTTTGCAAATTGATGTTAAATGTTGACAAGTGTGAAAAGGCTATTATACTACAAAGGGGGATACAATTGTATTTTTTTGTGGCAAAATAGTAAAGAAACTGATCTAAGATTTTTATAGTGCGTAGATATCACCACTGTACATCGATATCTTGCAAAAAGTAAAAATTGAAAAAGTTTGAATAGAGGAAGCGGTGCGATATATACAAAAACAAATTTTGTTTTGTTAAATACTCTTACTTTGAAATAAAATTTGAATGACTTTTTTACAATTCAAGAGTAGAAAATTATTAAAGGAACTAGCTATTAAGCAGGCAGGAAGAAAAACCATGTCAGTACTATATGCTTGGAAATTCTTAGCTTCGTTGGTCTTTTAAGGGTTTCAAAATAAGGACTGACTTTATAAACGCAGTATTGCAATGCAACAGTAAAATAAAATTCTTAGATCCCACTACTTCAGGCTATGTTCCTTTGTAAGGACTATATGCTAGACAATTTTCAGTTTTCTATGCCATTAGGAGTTTTAACATAAGCTAAGTAAAATGTTAAAAAATATATTTTGCCACGTCCCTTTTTCCTTTTAATTCTCCGCCCACAGGCCAAAAATCAAAAATCCGACTACGTTAGGATTTGGCCTGTTCTGAAAATCGAATTTTATCAAAGTGGTTTTAAATCACAAAATGGTTTTAAATCTGGGCATATTATTTTGAGATTTTAAAACGTTCAGCTACGGAAAGAAGTTTTTGAAATCACTTTGTTATTTTGGGACTATTGTAAGATGACCTTCATAATAAATTACTTAAATAAAATACTCAATGTGTTGTTTATTAATTTTTTATGCAATAAGCTGTTTTATTTACAACAAATTATTCAAAATTAAGAAAATTCGACGCCACTACAAAAATTATATTTGCTTTTGTGACTTCTGTGGTGATTTCAGGCTTAATTTTTTTATTTGAATTAAAGATCGCTAATTTGCTAACAGCGGCATGATATCAAAGTCTAGTTTTTATTAAAAATCGTAAAATCGCTTCTATCGCGAGCATGGCTAAAATATGAGAAAAATTGCAAACTTCAAACCCTAAAATTTATTTGAATACGAAAAATGAGTTTAAAAAAAAAATTTTTTTTTGGCAAAAATAGCTAAAGTTTTAAATATTTCAAACAAGCCATAAAAGTTTAACTATAAGGAAAGGCGAAAATTCGGTAAAAATGTCTAAATAAGCGGAAATTCCCAAAAATTAGCTAACAGCGCCATGGAAGCAAAGTCTAATATTTAGTAAAAATAAAGCTGTAAAGAATCATGGCTATAATATAGA
Source organism: Pollenia griseotomentosa (assembly GCA_963931875.1). NCBI lineage: Eukaryota > Metazoa > Arthropoda > Insecta > Diptera > Polleniidae > Pollenia > Pollenia griseotomentosa. Next base: position 57,968,106 of record OZ007561.1, read on the forward strand.
ATTAAATTAACTTTAAACTCAAACCCAAAAAGTGGCTTTAAGAGGTTTAATCTGTTACAAAAAAGCTTGACAATCACGTTCTTTACCCAATTTGTTAATAAATAAAATAGAAAAAAATGGAATAAATTTATAAAAATAATCAGGGGTGTGCTGGAAATCGAAAACGTAAAACGCAAGAATTTGAAAGTTGTTTTAAATACACTTGTAATCTAATTTTTGTTATAAAATTCTGTTTAATTAAGAAATATTTGTATAATAATTGTCATCAATTTCTTTTATTACAGAAATCTTATTAAATAACGAAAAATTCTTGCGTTTTACGTTTTCGATTTCCAGAACACCACTGAATGAATTATTATTGAAAGAAAAGCTTTTGAATGAAGCTATAAATTTATAATTGGTAACGCAACCAATTATCTTGCAACTACATTTTAAACTTTATCAAAACAAAATTTTAACAAATTTAAGCCAAAATATTTATTTAGTTCGTTTACAAAGTTTACTTAAATTTATGTATGTATTTTCATTTATTTAGTTACGAGTATAATACAAACTAAACTGTGAATGCATGTTTAAAACATCAATTCTACATAGTAAATGAGAACATTTATTTAGGAAACGATATGAGTAACTCCTGCAAGTAAATTCATGAGTTCTAAGAACTAATTTTTTAAAAGAGAATAAATTAAGTTTTATTTACAGTACCAAAATATAAGAATATATTTCTATAATAAATACTAAATAATACAGTAATAGATTAAACTAACAATTCAATGAATACTCTTAAGTGTTTTCTCCACATTACGATATGTTCGTGGCGGTATGACCTCAAGTAATAAACGCGGATAACTGGGATGACTGGATAGTAATTTAAACAAAGACTTGGCATAGCAGCGAGTTTCTAGACTGCCTTCGAGTAAAAGATTAGCACCAGTTACAAAGAATTTATCACGTTGGTCTCGGGGCATGGTATAGATTTTTTCACAAGTTAAGCGTTCTACCAAGCGATTCAATAATTTTGCTGTAGTAGTACGCACCAAAGCATTTGGATGTAGAGCCCCCTTGTTTGTTAAAATATTCAAAATTTTTGCAGGCGTTAGATTATCGCACATCGATTCCAGAGCCCGTGTAGCGTCTGCACGTATAAAACGATTTGTATCAGCGGTGCGGTGTAAAAGAGCACACACCATGTCATCACATTCTTGTTCCAAGTATCGCGATTTTATGGAAAATAATTCTGTAGTTGCTGTACAAGCTGCTCTTGCTACTTGAGACCTTAGATTTCTTACGGATTTAGTCAATTGTATACATATCATATGCATTTGAGGATCCAAATTTTCGGGATGATATCTTATAAGGCGAACCATATTCTTAAGACCCAACATAATAACTTCCCAATTTAAAGAGTCCAACTGATCAAATGTGTTTGTTATTGCCTCACGGGGTTTTTCAAATCGCTGCAAAGTGGAGGGATATAATTCAGCCTGTACCATTTTGATTGATTGTTTAACTGGAGAAATTCTTCGATGACTTTTAAGGAAATGGGTAGTCTTCGATTTTTGTTTTAAGGGTGTATGCAGAACTTTTGGAGGCACTGAAGAAGAAGCTGTACTACTGTTCAATTGGGCACTTGATTGAGAGCTAGTTTCGGTGGTATTATCTAAGTATTCATGTTTTGAAGGTGGCCTTTCGTATAAAGATTCCATTGATTTGACCATAGAATTTCTTCGCGACAACGCTTTGATTTCCTCTATGGTAGGACTTTGAGATCTAATTGCTGATTTGGCTGAATTTGGTTTGGAACAACATTGGGGACCATCGCCCTGTGCTTTAAGATCCTCTATGTTATTTCTAACATTTTCTAATTTAATATTGTTATTTGTTTCCTCTACATCGTCTACTACCACAAAACTTGTATTATCTTCTATGTCCTCTTCTATAACTAGTGATTTTGCTGATTGTGCTCTTGATAGCACTGGTGGTGTGTCTTCTAGTTGAGTCATTATACTTTCGCTTTTACTCTGCAAACTAGCCAAACTACCATTACGTTCAAGTTTCTCTTTTTTTTCATCTAGTTCTTTTTCTACATTGTGATCATCAATCACATCTTCTAGTTGTAGAATTTCTTCGCCTGTTCTCCACTTCGTGGGAGATTCACTGGTTACTTCTGTCATTTCTGGCGTTTCCGTTAATCTTGCCTCTACTGTTGTCAGTGGTGTTGTCAAAACATCATTAGTTTCTTTACTATATTTTGTGTTATCATTTTTAGCCATAGTTTTCTCTGGAGAATCTTCCTTTATGCTTCTGCTCCCATTACTGGATTGTGCAGATGCTGTCGATTTTTGAGAATATGACGTTGATTTAACGGAAGGCGTTGGTGTTTTATAAGACTGCTTGTCTTGATCTTCCGACTTTGTTTCAATCTGCGTTGGCTCCGTTTCGTTTATATTTCCATTAGACGTTTGGGAAGATTTGTTACTAAAATGAAAAAATAATTTTGAACGAATTAGATCAATAGCACTAACAAAAATTTGTGTAAACCTTAAAATTAAAACTAAATTTTCTGTATTTTAAAGTTGTTTTAATGGGTACTTGGCACTATCCCTACGTTTCCACATGCAAGTAATTACTTGCAAGTAGTGTTTACATATTATCAACAATAAATCGAGGAAACAGCCGATTGGCTGAAACTACAAAAATTGTGTGAATGTTAGTGAAAAAGTCTGAGTGTATTGAGTTTTTCGAACTTGATCTTGCATGTGGAAACGGGGGGTTACGCACAAAATCCACTGCTTAAACGGCTCAACCGATTTTTATGAAATTTTTTCTATTGTTTTTCCAAAAACCTTTTTTTTCGCGATCTTAGAATTTTGTATTAGCAATATTCAAATAATTTTAAACAGAACGAAACGGCTCTACCGATTTTTACAAAATTGTTTAAATATATTTGGTAAGTATGAGAATAGGTCGAAAAGTATATTTCATACCGCTAGGTCATTAGGGTGTCCCTATCCAGAAAATTTTTTTGCAAATCTTTGGCATGATAATAAATACTGAAACGGCACTTTAGAGGGATAAAATGTTCGACGAATATTTTATGCATCAAATTTCACTAGGGGTCTTCTAAGACCAAAAAATCGTGCAGTGTATGCAAAAAAGGTTTTCGAATTTCGAAAATCCGTTTTACATACATTGCACGATTGTTTGAGCGTAGAAGATTCCTAGTGAAATTTAATGATTAAAATATTCGTCGAACATTTTAACCCTCTAAATTGCCGTTTTAGTATACTTTTGTGTGGAAGTAAAAAAAGGGCAAAAATTATACTTAAAATTAGTATTAGAGGGTTAATATATTCTAAGAAAAGAATCGCTATACAATCCTACTGAAGACATCTGAAATAGTCTTTTAGCTCAGAAGTACATTAAGTATATTTTTTGAGGTGGCATGTCATTGCTTCCAGTGTCATAGTGTCCATGGATTTTATGACACTTTTAAAATGTGTAATAATGTCCATCAGAGCAGTCCACGGACGTTATGACACTTTATAGTGTCATAATGTCCACAACATGTTTACAAGCTCGAAAGCATAGCAGGCCTTCGGCCAGGCATAGGATTTTCTCCTCTATGGTATAACAAATACCAGCTTCGCTAACTAAAGCTTCTCTTCACAGCCGGCCTTCGGCCGGGTGCAAGGAATTTTTTTCTACGGTATAACAAATACCGGCTTCGCTAACTACTGCGTCTCCGCATTCGTGGAATATTTTAACCCTCTAAAGTGCCGTTTTAGTATACTTTTGTGGGGAAGTTAAAAAAAAGGACAGATATTACCCTTTAAAATTAGTGTTAGAGGGTTAATATATTCTCAGAAAAGAATCGCCATACATTCTGCTGCAGACGTCTGAAATAGTATTTTAGCTCAGAAGTACATTTAGTATTTTTTTTTTGTCTTATACCAAACGCCTTTTCAAAAAATTCAAAAACTTTTCAAACCCCTTTGGCAGATTTGCTCTACCAATAGTCTAGTTTCATTTCGCGTTGCAAGTATTGAAGCTGGTTTTTTTGTTGCACAGTGTAATTTAGGCACAATTGTTCATTCCAAAAATGCTCTCATTGACCGCATATTTTCAGATGTGAGCACTATTGATGTTACGAATATCAATTTTTAATATTCGCGAATACGAATATCTGCGCCAATATTCACCGAATACGAATATTCAATTTGAAACGTAGCGCCACACAATATTTCGTATTTGATTGAAAAAGTCTTCCATTCTCGTCCATAACAATAAATTAGAAAAAAGCTGGCAAACTACTAAATATATTAACATTATTATGATATTTCGATGACTGAATTTTAAATTTTCAAGTTCGCACCTGAAGTAAGACGTTGTTTCATAAGATAAAACTACTCCATTTTCGAAGGAAATTTCTTCTTCAGTGCAACTATTTGTAGTCAAAATTTATAATAGTTAAAAATGTTCAGTTCATCAATAAAACTATTTCTCCAAACTTAAAAAAAAAACTAAAAAAAGCTGAAAACATTTTATAAAAATCCTAAATAAAATGCTGAAATGCAAAATGGTTAAATGGTCTCACTCTTTTTGCGCTACTTAGTAATTCACCGACCTATTTCGGTGGGTTTTCACATTTTTAATTTAGGGATCTTTCTTTTTTTCTTAACTTAACTTTGTGTCTCGCAGTGTTTAGTAAGTATATCCTAACTTTTTTATAATAAGCAGAACTAAAAGATCTCCGAGTTTTTTTAATCTTAAATGTCTTGTGTAATGGGATCGGAATTATCTTGATTCATCGACCCATTCCAGTTGTCGATAATTTTCGTTCGATAATAATAATCAGGGCTTAAAAAACTGCAGTCAAAATAAAAAAATTGCTTTTTCTTCCACTTTTTTATTTTTCATTGGACAAAAATAATCTGTTGCTTTTACTTCTGATTCACCAAATGAAAACAGTCGTAGTCCAGGCAATAGCAAAAAACGAAAAGTTGTACACAGCAAAGAACATCGACAGTCGACATGTTTGGAAGTGTTAAGTTTGACAGGCTGAAACTTTAAAAAAATCCCGTAGTAAACGAAGATGGGACGTTGTGTTTGTGTTTTTGTTTTCATGTTTTTCACACGGACAATTATACGTAACATGTTCTTGCGTCGGCAAAGCATCGACTTTATTTGTGTTGTCTAAAGACGGACCAAAAAAAAATATTGTATACTCAATTGCTTTCGAAATTAATATTGATTCTATTAATTTTATTTTCCTGTTTTAGGATATTACTTTTCTTTACTTTACATTTAACCTTTAAGGAGATCAAACAATGCATATGTCTGCAACGTTAATGAAATGCATTGAATTGAAAAAAATAAATGGTTGGTGTTTTTTTTTTATCGGCGGTCATCGTCTTCAGCGGTAAATTCCTCTTGCTGTCATAGATCCAAAACCCTCACATTAAAAATACTTTCTAAATTTTTTATTGAATAACCCAAAAATTCACTAGAAATAATTTGTATGGCAGAACAACGTTTGCCGGGTCAGCTAGTATTTTTTTTTATAAATAAGAAAATTCGAAGTCAAGTTAAAAAAATTATTAAGTTAAATTTGAGGGAATGTTATGAAAAAAGCCAACAAGATATTTTGTGAACTTTTAGATTATGTTGTTTTATTCAAAAACTGTTTATAATCTTACAATTAAATGCAATGCCTAAATATGGAAAAACTACAAATTCACGTGACTATTTTCTTACTCCATTTCCAACGTCCTATTAAAGTATATATATGAATAATTTTATTTTTATTACTAAAATGTTTATATGTGTATATAAATGTATGTAAGTATATTAGTGAAGTTATATTTAAACATATTTATGAAAAAATTTAATGTGTACTGTGTTTGGAAATTTAATATTTACTTATTATTTTTGTTAGTGGTCATTGAACTCAGGCTATTATCTGTCATAGTAATACTTTTATTATTTATGTATGTATGTATAAACTAGGGTGTTCAGTCGATTAATTTTTGTTCGATTAAACGAATAATTTTAGACGATTAATTGTTCGAAAAATTTAAAATGCTAATTTAATTAATCGATTAATCGAATAATAATAACATATAGTATTTCTGTTAAATACCTATTTTTTTTAAAGTTTTTAGTCGAATAAACAACTTTAATGTATGTGTCCAACAGTCATGTTAAATGGGGCGATTCTATTCTAGACAACTTTTAATATCAATTTAAAAATCACACTATTTTATACTTTTTTGATGCCAATTTAAAGTAAACTATCTATATTTTATAGCAAAATAATTTTTTTAGACGTAAGCTTAAATATAAATTTGTTGTGCACTTCGAAGCATTAAGATCCATAGATTTGGCGTGAACAGAAAATTCATTGCATGTTGCACCCGTCATGGCTTTAAAAGCAAATTTCTTATTATTGGATCATATTTCTCTACGATGTTTGATTTGATAATCATCGTCTGATATCTCATCTTTCATAATAAAAAAGAATAATCCAATAAAAGTTTAAAAATTAACAGAGTTTTGTGTTTTTGTGGTATGATCTTATGAAAGTTGGCCAATTTGGTTGCACCCGTCATGCACTTTAAAGCTCCCTCGTGGCTATTTGATCGTTTCATATAAATTCTTGTAAATAGATAACAATAGTATATAAAAAAATGTTACCCCTTCTAGAAATAACTTAATTGCAAATGTGTTTCTTTCTATTAGTAAAAGATGTTTAAAGCGTCTAAATGTTGCACCCGTCAGAATAGAATCGCCCAATGAGTAATTAAGCTTATATTTTTGTTACATTTTTCAACAAAATTTAATAATTAATTTCACAAAAGAAAAAACGGCAAAGGTTTGTTAACTCAAAGATTTATATTAATTTACCGGGTATGTTCTAGAATTATGTATTTACAAAATGACCGTAGTTTTTTTAAGTTTTATTCTTGCAAAAATAATAGATAGATACTTAAAGAATAAAGTAGATAAAATGGAATATTTTTATGAACTTTTATTACAGGGTCGTTTTCAAAATTTGCTCGATTTTAAATCCATTTCATTTCGATTTCTAGAGCACGCCCAAAATAGCTCATGCGTTTCTCTCTTTAGAATGAGTTTGGTTTAAAAATATTGTACGAAGGATAAATCTAATATGTAATGCTTAATGTAACAGATGTTCAAAAATGTATTAACGTAAATGTTCTGCAACAGCTTCACTAATTTACCACTTACACAGTGACGATAACATATCACTTGAAGAAGATGATCCACCAACAAAATCAAAATAGGCTACAAGTTGTACAATGAATAAATATTTTAAACAAGATACTTCGATCGATTCTCTAGAGTAAATTATTTGCAGAAACACAGCAGAGGATGGAATGACCGTGAAAAGTTTAAAAAAATCCAAAGTGATATTAACTCTTTTAAAATCTAAGTGCCCGAAAGTGAATACTAATTTTTTCTAATATTATCGAAAAAATTTCGTAGAGTACAACATTTCTAGATTTAATCCATTAAGTTTAAAATTTTATCCGTTTAATCGAATAAGTTAAAAATGCCAAATATCGATTAATCGAACAAAAATAAAAACACCCTAGTATAAACGGATATGGATGATACATACATACAAATGTATGTATGTCCAGTGGTAATCGCTTGTTGTTATATTTATGTCAACATGACAAATTATTAAGTTTTATAAATTGTAGACACAACAAAAATTAAATTTTAAACGTTTGTTATTGATTTGTAAAAATTAAAAAGAGACAATTTTAATTTGCGTCCAACAAAGACTTCAGGTCAATAATACATACAAGTAAAAATAAAACTCAAGTTGAAACCCTTTCAGCAAAAAAAGCATATCGTTACTTTAATTAAGAAAGGGCGTGTCTTACATAAAAAAATTTTTTAAGTTTGAGAAATAAAACGAGATAATAAAAGAATGTACACAAAAGTTTTCGTATAGTTTTAGAACTAAAAGAAATGAAGTAAAGGTCCTACTTTACTTATCGTTCTAAAAATATCCAAAGGCCAAATTAGCGATTTTGAAGGGCCAAAATACCTTTGAAAGGTCCAAACAAGTTTTTTAATATATGTGATAATTATGTTTATATTTAAATAAAACTAATTGTAAAACAACAGCAACAGTATTATCTGTAAGCCCTGCTTACATTGTTTTTCATAACATTTTAAATACGTGTGCGTCATGAACGTTTTTTCCTTTTTGTATGGAAATCGATATTCAGTTTTTTCAGTAAATTGTGAATAAATTCAAAAGCTGTGCACCGATTACAATGAAATAAACCTCATTTTATTCGAAATGATGTTAAAATAATTTGATTTTAGACCAAGGCCCCTATTATGGTTTACAACTCAACTCAGTTGAGTTGTAATTTCTTAATTTTTGTATTATGGTTTACAACTTTGCTATTTTGCGGTGAACAAAAACATAACATAAATTACAACTGATCACAACCAGTTGTCTTAATTACAACTCAACTGAGTTGAGTTGTAAACCATAATAGGGGCCCAAAACTGTGATTTTTGTCTCATTTTTATTTTTTATGAATTTTTAAAGAACAAAAAATTTTTTTTTTTTTTTTCAAAATTTTCCTTTTTTTCAAAAGAGGGCTTAAAGATAATACGCCGAGTCTCGGATTTTTTTTTTAACTAAATATGGTCAAGCTTTTTCAAGTATGTAGTGAAAGTGTAGAGCTGACAGAGAAAAATGGAGATAAGATATGAAATCAGCGACCTTAAATTAGTAAAAATTTGCAACCAAATTCCAGACCGCACAACAAAGTTCAAATTTGTTCCCTTGTGTTATCAATAAATTTTTAGTTCATTTCATGTTGTAAAATTTTTTCTTTATAAAAATAATTTAATGAAAATTAAATTCAATGAACTTAAGCCAGATTAAAATATCAAAATTAGGATTATAAACCATAAACAGTTCAATAAATTAACCACAATACTAATTATTCCTAAGAGTTAATTCAAAGTTTCGAAAATGTCATTTATCATCCCTGCGATATCTACATATATACATTTGTATATATTGTTCGACCTTTAATTGCGTTCTTATTTAAATTGTTTTTATTTAAGTTGTTATTCTTATAAACTTCCTTTTACTATTTACTGACCAAAGGCAAATTAATAAATTTATTATTTAACTACCCTTTTGAAACCGCACTAATCGCTACTATGCACATTGGGGCCAAATGCGGTCATATCAAGGATAAATGGATAAATACCAAAAATACCACGCGAACACAAAACCTGGGCACATTTGTACCCCATTATAATTTTTAACCATTCATAGCTTTACAGCAAAAACTATTTGACTTAAAACTCGATAAAAAAAGTACAAACAAATTATGGTTTTCCTATTTAATAAGACGAAGTTTAGGCACGTTTCAAGCCGAAATGTCTTACAACGCAAATCATGTTTCCAGACAATTCTACAAAGAAGCTAAAAAAAGTAGTTTTGCCGCGAATTTCCCGATTTATGGCTTTTCAGAACACTTTCAATTCCACACTTCGGTACACATAGCTGGGTTTTTTTTTCACTACGCTGTCTATTTGTAGGAGAAGTCGCCATGCAAGTTAATGAAGAAAGTACTAAGTGTCCTGTTTTTTTATTAACATGTTTTATGTTTTTAAATTTAAAACTATTATTGTTATAATCAGGGAAACCAGAAATATGCAATTGCATGTTTTTCCTTATGCGACCAATGAAAGCAGAAACAGTATATTTATCCGTTTCAGAGCTTTTTATAAATTTTGGCATCGATTTCTTTGTGCATATTTTACACTTTGCAGCATGTTTTTGCATAATTTAGTTAAATGAGTTTTTTTTCAGCATTTTTAAGGTTTTTAGTGCATAATTCACCTTTTTGAAGCATATTTTGATACATGTTCGCAGCGAATTTTTAAATCCTGGTTAACAGATTTTCTGTTTTAAATATCTATCTGTACACCAAACTTGTTGCTTGAATTTCACCATGTACTACGTACTACATACATAAAATATTCACTCTGCAATTGTAAGCTAATACAAGTTGTCTTTAAGCATAAATGTTATTTTAACTGCGAAATTTTATACATAAGCAAAAATTATGGAATAAGCAATAATATAAATAGAAATCTAGACCGCTCGCCTCACTTTTTTTAGGGACCGCAACAATTATTTCTCTTTTCATAAAAGTCAGATGAAACAGTTATTTTTTGATTGTTATTTTTGCGAACAAAAACAATAGCTAATTCTTTTTTTTTTGAACAATTATAACAGTTACTTTCTGATTTTTATTTTTAAGCAAAAATTACTGTTATTTTTTGATTTTTATTTTTTTCGAGCAAAAATAAAAGTTATTCTTTAAAGAAATTTACGTGTTTTAATAATTTAGTTGACTTCAAATATTTATTTTAATGTGCATAAGAAATTCCAATGTTGATTGAAATAAGCATTTAAAGTCAACTAAATTAATGCAACACGTACATTTTTTAGATTTTTTATTTTTGCTCAAAAGTATAAAAATCGAAAAATAACTGTTATTTTTGTTCAAAAATAAAAATCATAATATATAACTGTTATTTTAGTTCAAACAAATAGAAATCAAAAAATAACTGTTAATTTTGATCGAAAAATTAAAAAACAAAATTTTAAAAATCAATATATTTTATCATAGATAAGTTCATAAGAATGAATAGGTAATCCTGACATTTTTCGACATTTACTTCTATATGCTTTTTATACCCTCCACCACAATAAGTTTTGAAGAGGGTATACTAAGTTTGTCAATCCGTGTGAAACTTTTTCATTATTCATCTCAGACCCCACAAAGTATATATATCCTGGCTCCTTGAGTAATTCTTAGTCGATTTAGCCATGTCTGTCTGTCCGTCTGACCGTCTGTTGAAAACACGCTCACTTTCGAAAAACTCAAAAGAAATAAACAAACTTGGTGTCAAATTGCTTGTTGTTATCCTAAGCAGTTTGAGATTAAAATCCAGCAAAATCGGTTCAGTAGGATCAGAGCTATGAATCAAAATGTGGAACCACCACTTTAAAAAATTAATAATTTTTGTAAGAACTAACATGAAATTTCATGAAGATCGGTCCATAATTTACCCTAGACCCCAATATAAACCCTACTCCCGGAAAACAGCTTAGTACGCCTAAAACCGTAATTATTAACGCTATCATAATAAAAAAAGTTAACACGTCACAGTTTTTTAGGACTTAAAATGATACTGTGAAATTTCATAAAGATCGGTCCATAATTTACCCTAGGCCCTATATCAGCCCTAGTCCCGGAAAACCGTTTAGTACGCCTAAAACCGTAATTTATAATGGTATCAGAATAAAATTGAATACTTCACAGTTTTATAGGACAAGAAATAGCACTAAAAAATTTCGTGATGATCGGTCCATAATTTACTATAGGCCCCATATAAACCCCACTCTGGTAAATTAATTAAATACGCCTAAAATCGTAGCAGATATAGATACTGCGGTAAAATTTCTTCGTTTTTTTAAAGGAAATATTACTAAATTGTTGAATATTTTGTTTTTCAATAAGCAGTTTTTTGTTTTTTGGGGCAAATTTTTAACAATTTTTAGGGCATAATTTCAAGTTTTTACAGCATATTTAATGCGCATAAAGTAATTTTTTTGGAGCATACTTCTGGAGCTGGTGAAATAACGTCTCCCTAAATTTATCTGCGAAAAAGTGATTTTGGCCCCACTGTGCCACGCTAAAGAAATTAACAAATTTGTTTAAGAGATTCTACCCTAGAAGATAATTATTACTGTTCATAACATATATTTTTCCATTCTAACAAATAATACCATCTATAAAGAGTATTAAAAATTTGTTTTATAAATTTTATTTAACCCAGATTTTTAAACTGTGTTCAATTATTTACAAAATTACTAAGGCAATGTAACTTTGAAAAACTATAACAGTTGCATTAAACAAAAACTGCTAAGTCTAAATTCTATTTTCAAATTAATAAACTCATTAAATTTTAATGTCATTTATTTTTTATGGCCAGAATTTAGGGTTTTTTTTAACCGTTAAATGCGTTGCATAAATAAGCCAATTCATCGCCAATGATCACATACTCGTTCATATGACTGTTTCTTTCGTAGTTACTAATGATTCAAATAGGTCATATTGATTTCCTTTATCAGTGCTGATGAACACATAAAAGTTTTAATTCTAGAATCAGTTTACGATCCAACCATATCCGTCCGAATCCGTTATCCGCAAAAAGACAAAAAAGCTAACATTTTCTGCATACGTTTTAATTGCCATACGAACAAGCCCTATTCAAAATGATGAAAATCGGTCCATAATTTAAAATAGCCCAAAACAAACTTCTGTACTTTTACTGTCTATGTACCCATAAAGCATTTACTTTGCTTTATTGAAACCTAAAACATCTAACCAAACTTTATTAAAATCGACTTATATTTGACCGTAGCTCTCATACAAATACCACAACCGAAAATGGCTTATTAATGTTGGTATTTATACAAAATTTAGCTATTTACAATAGCTAATATATAGCTTCTATGTAATGGCAAAATAAGTCTTAATTGTCCTTATAAACCCTCTTCCTAAAATAATTTTAAGACGAATAATCTCCTCTAGATGTTGATATCTAGATAATATGTGGCACAAACAACTCTTATATGGACCTAAAAACATACTTTTGTGTAGCCAAATAGGCTACACTCTGTAAATACTATGGTGAAGAGTAGAGTTTGCTAAAAACCGTAAAAATGTGAAACCGCGGTTTCGGTCTTAAAAAGATTAAAACCGGTCGGTTTCGGTTCGGTTTTCGGTTTTAAAAATATTCAAGTAAAACTACATACATATACATTTTTTTGTATATACCCAACAAACCAATCAAACACAATTCTCAAACGCTTTTCAATTGTTTGATTTTAACATTTAAACTTAAATTGATAATGATTTGAAAATAAACATTTGACATCAAATGTTTTATCAATTTGATGTCAAATTGGTATCAAATGTTAAATTCAAATCAAAAATAAACTTGGCAATACTCAAGCGAAAAATAAACGTAAACATTAAAAACGGCGATTAAAGTTAAATTTTTTACTTTGTGGCTACATGTGTTTTACTGTTAAAAATAAAATTTAATATAAAGTGAAGAGTTTATTTCTTGTGAACAATGAAAATTATTTGTGAGTAATACCAGTGATTAAAAATACGAAAAAAAAGAAAATAAAATGCGAAAGTGAAGAAAGTTTGTTGAACGATCGAGGTGCCAATTTCGTCTTTGCAAAAATTAGTTGACGGAAAGAATATTACTTCATCTCTTAGCTATGTTGCCGAATGTTTATCTCACAGTTTATTTAAATAAATAATGAATTAAAATTAAAAAAATCAAATATTTTTATTTATGTTCCAGATTGTATTATAATCCACATTTGAAAAATATTTGAGAATTACGTTTGAAAGCAAGTTGAAAATAAAGGCATTTTTCAACTTGATAATAATTTCCCCTTTTTGTTGAGAATGCTATGATTTTCAAATCATTATCAAATGTTTGTCGTTTGAGAAAACGTTTGATTTCAAATCATTTTCAATTTGAAATCAAAGCTCTGTGTTTGTTGGGTAATACAATTTTTTATTTGTTTAAGTTCAGGTAATTTTATTAACAAAGAAACCTTTGTTCTTCTTAGAACTTGTTTTAAGTTTAAAGAATTTTGAAATACCTTGCCATTGTTCCAGGCTGTAATGTATAAAGTTTTTTTAAATGAAGTACGAGTATTATCCCAATAAAAAATTGAGCTTCAAACGAAGCAGGTTTGTAAGGGAGAAATGTAAGAGTTTCGCTTACCATACCGCTTACGGAAGACATGAATTTTATATGGCGAGTTCCCACTTTAAAGCAATACATTTTTGACACAAAAGGCGGTTTATTCAACGCATATAAAAACTGGTGAACGTAGCGTTTAGCTGTACACACTGAATGATTTTTAACAGTTATTTTTGATGTTCTCCCTTAAAAACCTGCTTCGTAGCAAGGGAGTGGCGTGGCACTTGAAATATTATTTTTTCTTTCATGAAACTTGTTAAGAGCTCCTTCAAATCTAAAGGCCTTTAACTCAGTGAATTTTTATCCGATCAACACGGTTTAAATATGGGCTGAACATTAAACAGTTTAAATTTGTACAATTCAGATGAACAGTTCTCGAGATTTTTAGAAATGTTTAATATAGCTCCAGAAAAACACGATTTTCGCGAATATCTCGAAAATCCTTCTTGAGAGAAATAAATGTGTTCCATTTTTGTGTTCAGCCGCCCCAATTAGCCCCAATTTAGTTAAAAAAATATCTTACTTTAAGGTTAATTTTTTTAGTAGCGTTGTGTAATTGTTATTAAAACAAAAGTAAAAATATGTTTTAACGAGGACATAACATAAAATTTGTAATCTCACTACCACATCGAAAATAAAATATAAAAAAAATCAGAGACCTCTTATAAATAGTACATATTTTACAGATCCTTATAGTGCACCTAAAATAAAAAACTTTCGTTTACAAATTTTAAAAATAAAATTAAATTTAAACGTGACTAAGACGGAATTATGGATGTTTTCAAACAATTTGCTTCGGTGGGGCTTCATCCCAACTTTAACATGCTGAACTTTTATGTAAATCAAATCTTCCATGCGGAAAACGAGCGTTTCCAATAGCGACGTTGGACTTGCATAAAATTAACAAAACTGATTAAAAATGAGATATTTGCGGGCCTGTTATGAAAATCACGTGTTTTTAAAATCCCGAGTGTGATTTTGTGGTGTTCTGAAAGTCATACCATTTTTTAGTTTCTGGGTGTGCTTTCGGCAATTGAAGATCACACCAAAACATACAAAAACGGGACACTAAAATATCACACGTGTGATTTTAGTAGGCACATGTGATTTGAAATCACGTGATTTGAGTAAAAGTGATTTGCAGAACAGGCCTGTTGGTATACGAATTCAAAAAATTTTTACCAATTTTTACATTTTCAACAAGTTTTTTAGTTTATTTGCACAGTCGAAAGCAAATTCGTTTTCGTTGAAAAATTCGATGCACAACGAAAGTTTTGACTGTGCTGTCAACTCATAATACAGATGTACATTCGATAGTCGATATTCGAAAACCAGCGAAAATCGTTTGTCGAATGTAACTCATAACAGGGGCCTAGGTTTCAAATTTTAAAAATGAAGTTGTAGTTGACTGAACAGGGCAAATCCAATTAACATATGATGGGCTTATTGTAGGAACATCACTGGAATTGAAACACTTTGTTTATGTGTTTTTTCTATTGTTTATAACCATCCCAACATTCCCACAAAAGATTGAGCCTTTTTTTCAAATTATTTTTTGATTAATACGATAATTGACTTTTTACATTTCAATATTTTTAATAAGTATATTTCTTAACTTTAAAGTCGATAATATCAAAATATGATGTTATTACAATAAGCTTTTCATATGTTTGTATATAAATATAATTTTTTTGCATAACATCAAATTTTTGTTTAGGGAAAACTGTAAATAAATTAAAAAAATAATAAAGTGTATTTTTGTTGGACTTTAAAAAGTCTTGACAAAATATATTCTTTTTTGATTCTTGACGAGAAGTAAAAGTTCTTCTTAATCAGGACCGTCTGGCAAGCCTAGACTACACTTACTTCTATTTTAATCTTTTGTTGCAAATTGTTCAAGGATATGAACACTTACCAGTAACATTTTTTGAAAATTTGTAATAATTCTTTGTTATTGAACAGAGGTATTAAGTAAACTGTTTCTCAACATAAAATTCTATCATTTTCGTTATTATTTGTTTTCTTAAATTTTTTGCGATGTGATGAGAAGATTTGACGACTGTGCCAAGTATTTTCAAACAAAGGGAAAACCTGAGCGACTTCTGTTGAATTTTTTCGTCAAACAATACAAAAGATTAATTTTTTTCTGATTATACATGCTTTATTGCTAAAGCTATGATCACACCTATTAAATATTTGACGTCCTTCACGTAACCCCTAGTTTTATTAAAAATTTACTTGCTTTTGCAAAAAGTTTGACTTGATCAAACATCATTTAACAGTTTCTAAATTACTTTATACAATTATCTTCTTACAAATAAAGTTTAGTAAATCAATAGAAACTGTTAAAAATTGAGTTAAAATTTGATCAGTTTAGTGGTCACGTTTTTTTTTTGGGGGTTTTCGTCAAATATTTGTTAGGTCTGAACATACCTTAACTCACATAACTTAAAAAATAATATTAAAAATAAAATTTTTTCTTCAAAAATTAATTGGTTATAGCACGAAGACAATAGAATGAAACAATTTGTTTTTTAATTTTGTTTTTTCTTTTTACCCACTTACAACTACAATTCGAGTCGGAAAGAACCCAACCAATTGTAGGGGGATGTAAGAAAAGATAAACTCACTGTTTATTGTTGGTGTTTTGTTTAAGCTTTGATATTGTTACTTACGAGTAAGACTTTGAGTGTTTAAAATTCTTATTCGCTTTGGGGTTTTATTCGTATAATATTTTTAGCTTTTCTAAAATCTTAGGAAAAGGTTTCCTGATGAGCTGGCCTAAGCAACCAGTGAAATGCGCATAGAAGCTAGCTTTCCCTCAACAATAAATTTCAGTGTATTTATCAAATATGAAAAATTGGGAATTTAGCACGTCATACAGAAATCGTATTAATAGCATTTTTAGTTTATACATAAAAAATTGCTTTTACATCTTAAATATTTTCTATTTTACAACGTTTTTTGCTTTTTCTGTAAACTTATGAAAAGTAGTATGACGTTATCTTTCAGTTAGATGACATTAATTCCTTAAAATGAAAAAAAAAATTATTCGCTCGGTAGATCAGAAACCCTTATTATGCACAACAAACATGTGCTTTAAAGAAAACATGCATCATAATAATAAAAAGTTGTTTGTTTTTTATCTCACACATATGTATGTTAATTTAATTGAAAAGCACGTCAAAAAATTTGCATAATTTCATTTACATAAGTTAATAAAAACGAAATTTTGACAAGCAAACATTTTTTAATTCCACACGAATATTCTGAGCAGCTTTTAAATAACTGCAGTTGAAGTAAAAAAACTGCCATTTATTCCACTTCATTATTTGTCATTGGCCAGTATGTTGCTTTTACTTCGGATTCGTTAAATGTAAACAGTCGCTGTCAACCCAACTAAAAAAACGAAAAGTTGTACTCAAATGTGCGTTTTTTGTCCGACAGTTTTTGGTTTCGACTGCAGTTTTTTATACACTGATTCTCAGACATCAAAAGCGAGCATTTTTGTTATATATTTTTAAACACTTACATTTCATCCATATTCTCTAAGGATATAATAGGCGTATTAAGAGTCTCCTTACTTTCGATATTGTTCTTCTCTGTGTAATTAACTTTAATACAATTTTCATTATTTATTTCTATATCATCAATCGATTTTGTACGTTTATAATAATGACAACACAAGCAACAGTAGAATTGTAAAAATTTCTTTATGTTTTCAATTAAAGCTGGTCGTTTATTTGTAAAAATTTCCCACAGATATTCTTTACACGCATATAATACATTTCCAGTTCTTCGTAAAATCTGGCCACAATTAAATGTCATATTTAACAAGCGTTCTCTCACACTTAATTCACGATAAAACCCAAATTCAATCAGTGATAAAATTTGTGACGATAAGTTCAGAAACTATTTAATAATTATATTTAAAGTGCTGTTTTATTCACACCATTCCCATTGGAAAACATGAAAACATATAGGAAAGCCATCGATGTGTTTCTCAAAAGTTCTACGTTTAGTTATGGTAGCTAATGTCCTCATTAAGGGCCAAAGACATTTTAAATACACTTTAAACTTTAAAATACACATTACAACTTGGAATATTCTTTAAATATCGTTTTTGTATTTTCTTTTGCATTAAACAGCGTAGAGTCCAATCCTTTCATTTCTCTCCTATTTCTAACCCTCAGGTTTGCTTTCGTTTTTTCTATAAATATGACCACGTTTGTTAACTTTTATTCAACGACTGAACTTTGTTTTGTCCACAACATGGTCTAAAGTCCTTTTCAAATTTTACCACACTTACGTTTTTAATACACTAATACTATAACAGACATTTACACATACATACAAATATTAAGCATGGCTAAGAAAATAGAAAAAAAACAAAAAACTCATTTGCATACAATGGACTTAAAACTATTGGGGGTAATAAAAGTTTTTGTATCCAATTTTTTCAATTTGGTTTTTATTTGTATTTTTAGTGGGGGGTTTTTTTTATTAGTTTTTTTAAATTGCTAGTTTAGTTTGAGCACTTAAAAATTAAGTAGTTTGAGTTTTAAGTTCTAAAATTTTTGTCTCCTTTGCCAAATTTTTACAAAATTGTTTTCAAAACAAAATGTTCACAATAGATAGTATTCATAGCAAATAAGATAAAATATCTAAGTTATTTAA
This sequence comes from Pollenia griseotomentosa, assembly GCA_963931875.1. Classification (NCBI taxonomy): domain Eukaryota; kingdom Metazoa; phylum Arthropoda; class Insecta; order Diptera; family Polleniidae; genus Pollenia; species Pollenia griseotomentosa. Next base: position 57,986,661 of record OZ007561.1, read on the forward strand.
TATCAAGTATAATTTATACTCTGGACCAGTGTTCGAAAATAAACCGAACATTATTTACACAAACCCAAAAACGATTTTTGTTTTTTTAGTGCTTGTGTAATAGTACACAACCTTAAATACCGTTCATAACTTTTTCCACGAAAGTAACAAACATTATGTAGTGTTCTGTTTTTCGTTTTTAAACAAAACCATTGTTCTTAATTTTTTTTTTAACATTGATCAAGCAACGAGCAAACAAATAATTTATGTTTACTAATTTAAAAGATAGATGGGGTGACAAAGCTCCAAAATATAGGTTTTACCCGTTTACTCCCCAAAAGTGCGGAATTTCAAAAAATGCCAGACAACTGTCCGCTAATTTTTTATTGAACAACGATAAGTATAAATTTTTTTGGTATCTCTTTTAGTTTAGGAGAAATGAGGCTAGCCAATTTAAAAGTTTTAACTCTTTTTTTACCCCCTAAACATTCGAATTTCCAAAATTCCTTCTTAGTGGATCGATTTGGCAAGAGACCGACCTCCGGTCCGAATTTCAACTTTGTAGCTTCAGACGTTTTAGGCTGTGCGTTTAAATTTTATATATAGGTACATACACAGAAAGAAAAACACTCGGAATAAATCAAGTTTTTTATGATTACTTCAAGTTCGAATAACACTAAAACGTACTCAAAAAAATCATAAATGGGATTACTTTCAAAAATCAACCCCGGAATTTCTTGAAATAAGTATAAAATTCTTAAATCAAATCTTAAATCAAGTAAAAAAAAGATTAAAATTTTCGATGTGTTTAACCCTACGGCTTACTTATGTTTTGATTTTCTATACACATTGAAAAAAGGTCTGGCCAGACTCATGTGTACCACGAAGGTTTAAAAAGTAAATTTGAACTCTTGCTTCTTATTTAGTTTATATTTTTGGTTAAATATGTACGTAAGATTTTTAAAGTAAAAACCATATCGGGCATAATTCTGTTAGGGGTAATACGGGTAAGTTAATCAATCATAATGATTTTTTATTTCAGATTTTTTTGTTTTGGTTTTTTTCAAGCACGAAATCGGAATAAAATCAACTTTATATAAATTGAATTGAGCGCATTTTGAGATTTATTCAATCTTAGTTTTACTTAAATCAATCTAATTTTCGGATGATTTCAAGAATGAAATCGGGATTGAATATGGATAATTTAACTATTTTGCGAAAAAATCCGTACTTGAATCAATCTTGCCGTACTAGATTCAAGGAAATCCGTACTCACCGTACTATTAATACCGCTTTGGATTGATTTGAGTACGGATGGATTGATTTTTTTTTGAGGGTATAGTCATTTTAAGGGGACTTAAGAAATTCGTTGTATTTTACCTTTACATAAAAATCGAGTTTTGAGAATAGTCTAACATAAAATCTTTGATTATATGTGGACCTTCCTGAAATCATAATCCTGAAAGCATAATCTTCGATTTATGCTGCTTAAAGCCTATTTCGGGATATTTTTTATTCAAAATTGCAATCGATACCTTAATCGTAAGCTATTCCGGAAAAGCATTTATATATGGTGAAATCTGGAAAAATTTAAAACACACACACAGGCGGACAAACAAAGAAGCACCTAGCCTTTTTTTAAAAGAGATTTTTAATAGAGTAAGTGTAAAAATGGGTTTCAGTAGCGAGCCCTATATGCGATCTATTACTGATCTTTTCATAAATTTGTTATGATATTGTCGCCTAACTACATTTCTTATTCCTGAAAATATTTGCTTGAGGTCATCGTTCAGTCTTAGGCTGATTATCAATATTTTTAGGTTTTGCTTTTACGTCAATTAAAGTTTATTTACAAAGTTTCATAAATATATCTTATGAGACTTATAAGCCAAAAAAAAATTGCACTTTCTGAGTCGATCTAATGATGTCCGTCCGGCTGGCTGGCTATCCATGTAACCTTGTGCGCAAAGTACAGGTCGCAATTTTGGAGATAATTTGATAAGATTTGGCTTATAGGTTCTTTTTGATACAAGGACCAAGCCTATTGAAAATGTGCCGAATCGAAGGACCATGGGAGGAGATAGGGGCAATTTCTACTTCTCAGAAACTATCAAACCGATTTTAATGAAATCCAGATTTATATGCTTTCATGAGCTATGCAGTTTTTCAAAAATAGGACCACAAGGGGAGTAAGGGGGCAATTTCTATCTAATCTTATATCCGGAATGGAGTCTTTGTGCTCATTAACTATCTTATTATGATAGCTTTTAGATTAAATTTCGCCCAACATGTAATTGCAATCACAATCGTCATAACAAATTTGATCGGAATCGATTAATATTTAACCATAGATTCTATTTTAAAACATCTCCCAAAAAAGTCTTTACACGAAAAGAATTATTTACTAAACTATTAACTAAATTTAAAAATTTTGCACGATTTTTGCCCAACCCAAAAATGTCTTACTGTAAACATATGTGTGGCTTGGTTTAAGCAAAAAGTTATGACTCAAAGTGAACTAAATTTTACTTAAATACAGCTAAAAAAAAATTTATTTCATTCTATAGTTTCTTAAATCAAGTTTACGTTGTTTATGGCCACTTTCCCTATTCTATTTAAATATCAATTAAAATTTAAACATAGTTTTTCATATAATTTTATTTTTATTTGACATGAAAACCAAATTTTTAACATAAATCAATATTTAAATAAATTGGTAAACGTGTAGCATTTAGTTATTTTAAGAAAACTTAATGGGTAATTCCATGTCAAATCGACCAAGAGTGGGACACGACCTCTATCGATTTCAATGAAATTTGGTGAGGAACCTTCTTTTATCCTTTTAGGAACATATATGAACAAAAAAAATTAAAACATTTTTTTTCAAAAGTTATGTCATATTTAAAATGTCATAATCTCAAAAACTACTTTACACACGAAGATGATTTTAATGTAATTTTAAAGAGACTAATTGGGGCTACAAACCATATGTTGAGAACATTTTTTTTTTAAATGTAATATCTGCAAAATATTAAATTTAAAAAACGGACTAATGGCGTTTTCTTTTCTAAAAAAAAGTGTTGCATAAGTGTAACATGTGACCAGGCAACATTTTTAAATGCACCCCTTATTTTTAAGAAGTGTTTCATATTTTACGTTTACAAAAGAACACAAATTTCGGCATTAAACAATAAAGTACAACTAGGTCAAGGTAAATTCAATTACAGGTGGTAGCAAGACTAAAATAATCCAAAGCCAACAGAAACAACAGATGTTTTTTTATTGCATTGTTAGTATTTACGGTTCGAAACTTGTCACGACCTTGTTCTGAATTCTCCTTGATCTAGTGCTGCACTCATGCCCCTTTAATTAAAATGTGTGTTGAACATGTAGCATTTTTTTAATTTTAAAGGGAACATCATCAGAAAAGAATGCTTTACACTTTTAAAATATGTAACACATGTTTTAAGTCAAAAACTTATTTTTTTATTTGGCTGATTTTTTTTATATTATACCTTAAACTGTTCTTTAAAAATCCTGAGACTTTGAAGGAGGTGTTTCTTTTTCTTTTTAAGATATAATTTTATTTCTTTCGTAACCTTTAAAAAATAATCTTAAAAAAGAATTTTAATATTGTAATTTTGAGCAACAAGTACACTGTGCTAGTTGCAAAAAAAAAAAAACAGACAAGCCGCCCGGCTTGTTTTAACCTAATTCGGGCACGCTGAATCAAGTGGTGCTAACCGTTTTTTTAGGTTAGCTCTTGTTTTCGAGATAAACTGTAATTTCGAAAATGGAGGAGGCTGCTCAACATATATTCGCGTAACTCAAAAACGGTTTAGTTTATTTAAATTACTAAAAAAACCGAAATTCCGCAATAAATAATAAAGTGGGGTTGGTCATACATTTGACCCATCTAGGAGCATCCTATGCGCGTCAGGGGCCAAATTAAAGAATTTTATTAAACCGCCATATTTGTATGGTACTTATTGCTCAAAATTACAATATTAAAATTCTTCTCCTTCAAAGTCTCAGGATTTTTAAAGAACAGATTAAAAAAATCAGCCAAATAAAAAAATATGTTTTTGACTTAGTCCGTTTTTAAAATTTCATATTTTGCAGATATATATTACATTTTCACAAAAAAATTTTTTTTTTTTCAATATTAGCTCCAAGTATTCTTTTTAAAATGACATTAAAATCATCTTCGTATGGAAAGACGTTTTCGAGATATTAAAGAAATAAGCTCAACACGGCGAAATTATGACATTTTGAATATGACATAACTTTTGAAAAAAAAAATTTTAATTTTTTTTTGTTCATATATGTTGCTAATAGGATTTCATTAAAATCGAAAAGGGTCGTGTACCACTCTTAGTCGATTTGACATGAAATTACCCTAATATAAAAATAAGAAACTTTTTATTGATTTGCTTTACTTCAAATAAAAATTAATTGATTCAAATTAAGTTTTCTTGAGCATTTTATGAAAAATTTAAATAAATCGCTAGCATTTGTTTCTTGATGCAAGAAATTCGATTCTATTTAAAAATCAACAAAACTTACATTAAATAAATGCAGCTTGAACTCAGAAATATCTTTCTTATTCAAAAAAAAAAAAACTAGCAACTTTTGAATTTCTTGTTTTTTGGTCATGTACCAAAAACGTGAATTTTTTGACCATGAGAAAATTTTTCGTTCTTTAAGAAAATTTTACAAAATACGAACGAAAAATCGAAAACGCAAAACGGAAAAATTTTAAACGTCGTTTTTGAACAAGATTTCTGTAATAAAAGATTTTATGACAAATATTATACAAATAGTTCTCTATTAAACGGAATTTTATAGCAAAAATTATAAAAAGTAGATAAGAAGTGTATTAAAAACAACTTCCAAATTCTTGCTTTTGGATTTCCAGAATACCCATGATTATTTTTGGATTTTCTTGTTTTAAGAAGTGAAGTTTTTCAAACACTGATTATTTCTATTTTTATGGTACAACTGATAACAAAAATGAGCACCAGGAGTAAAAGTCAGCTATGCTAAATTAGGACACCTTAAATATGAACTTAAACGCTGTTTTTTTATAGTATATCGTAATAAAATTATCGATTATGTATACCGCTTTTAGGTGAACAATTTTATTAAACAATTAAACATTTTTTGCTCCATACTATTACTTACACTAAGAGAATGTCTAAAATTTTTAAATACACCTAATACCAAATAGGAGGTCTGTTATGTATTGGTCATTGATAAAATTCTTTTGAACACAAGTTTAATGGTGCTGGTAGTGTAGGAAGTTGGTGAAAAAACAACATGCTTATTACGTTTGTTTTCCTTAGAATGTTTTTCCTTTTTTTGGACTTTTCATATGTTCCCGCTGAACTTTCCCCATGACTTGTGTTTTTATTTCTTAAATAAAAGTTGTTTTTATCGAAAGTTTGTTAGCTATTCGCTCTGTTTTATGAACCTTTCGATTGTTGACATGTGTACGTTTATTTAAGTGTTTTCTAGTGTTAATAAGAAAATAAGAGTAATAAGAGTAAAAACTTATTTTTTTATTTGGCTGATTTTTTTTATATTATACCTTAAACTGTTCTTTAAAAATCCTGAGACTTTGAAGGAGGTGTTTCTTTTTCTTTTTAAGATATAATTTTATTTCTTTTGAAACCTTTAAAAAATAATCTTAAAAAAGAATTTTAATATTGTAATTTTGAGCAACAAGTACACTGTGCTAGTTGCAAAAAAAAAAACAGACAAGCCGCCCGGCTTGTTTTAACCTAATTCGGGCACGCTGAATCAAGTGGTGCTAACCGTTTTTTTAGGTTAGCTCTTGTTTTCGAGATAAACTGTAATTTCGAAAATGGAGGAGGCTGCTCAACATATATTCGCGTAACTCAAAAACGGTTAAGTTTATTTAAATTACTAAAAAAACCGAAATTCCGCAATAAATAATAAAGTGGGGTTGGTCACACATTTGACCCATCTAGGAGCATCCTATGCGCGTCAGGGGCCAAATTAAAGAATTTTATTAAACCGCCATATTTGTATGGTACTTATTGCTCAAAATTACAATATTAAAATTCTTCTTTAAGATTATTTTTTAAAGGTTACGAAAGAAAAAAAATCATACCTTAAAAAAGAAAAAAAACACCTCCTTCAAAGTCTCAGGATTTTTAAAGAACAGATTAAGGTATAATATAAAAAAAATCAGCCAAAAAAAAAAAAATAAGTTTTTGACTTAGTCCGTTTTTAAAATTTAATATTTTGCAGATATATATTACATTTTCACAAAAAAAATTTTTTTCTCAATATTAGCTCCAAGTATTCTTTTTAAAATGACATTAAAATCATCTTCGTATGGAAAGACGTTTTCGAGATATTGAAGAAATAAGCTCAACACGGCGAAATTATGACATTTTAAATATGACATAACTTTTGAAAAAAAAAAAAAAATTTTTATTTTTTTTTGTTCATATATGTTGCTAATAGGATAAAAGGAACCTTCTCACCAAATTTCATTAAAATCGAATAGGGTCGTGTACCACTCTTAGTCGATTTGACATGGAATTACCCTAATATAAAAATAAGAACTTTTTATTGATTTGCTTTACTCCAAATAAAAATTAATTGATTCAAATTAAGTTTTCTTGAGCATTTTATGAAAAATTTAAATAAATCGCTAGCATTTGTTTCTTGATGCAAGAAATTCGATTCTATTTAAAAATCAACAAAACTTACATTAAAGAAATGCAGCTTGAACTCAGAAATATCTTTCTTATTTAAAAAAAAAACTAGCAACTTTTGAATTTCTTGTTTTTTGGTCATGTACCAAAAACGTGAATTTTTTGACCATGAGAAAATTTTTCGTTCTTTAAGAAAATTTTACAATAAAGAATAAGATTTCTGTAATAAAAGATTTTATGACAAATATTATACAAATAGTTCTCTGTTAAACGGAATTTTATAGCAAAAATTATAAAAAGTAGATTAAAAGTGTATTAAAAACAACTTCCAAATTCTTGCGTTTTGGATTTCCAGAATACCCATGATTATTTTTGGATTTTCTTGTTTTAAGTAGTGAAATTTTTCAAGCACTGATTATTTCTATTTTTATGGTACAACTGATAACAAAAATGAACACCAGGAGTAAAAGTCAGCTATGCTAAATTAGGACACCTTAAATATGAACTAAAACACTGTTTTTTTATAGTATATCGTAATAAAATTATCGATTATGTATACCGCTTTTAGGTGAACAATTTTATTAAACAATTAAAAAATTTTTGCTCCATACTATTACTTACACTAAGATAATGTCTAAAATTTTTATATACACCTAATACCAAATAGGAGGTCTGATATGTATTGGTCATTGATAAAATTCTTTTGAATACAAGTTTAATGGTGCTGGTAGTGTAGGAAGTTGGTGAAAAAACAACATGCTTATTACGTTTGTTTTCCTTAGAATGTTTTTCCTTTTTTTGGACTTTTCATATGTTCCCGCTGAACTTTCCCCATGACTTGTGTTTTTATTTCTTAAATAAAAGTTGTTTTTATCGAAAGTTTGTTAGCTATTCGCTCTGTTTTATGAACCTTTCGATTGTTGACATGTGTACGTTTATTTAAGTGTTTTCTAGTGTTAATAAGAAAATAAGAGTATTTAAATATAACTTTGCGTAAATATTAGTAGTACAAAGTATCTAAAAAATCGTGTTGAAATTTAAGGTTGCACTTATAAACATTTTTAAACATGCTCAAATGTGTTTATTTAAGAAGGAGTATATGAGAGCGCAGATCAAAAGTATATTGAACTTTACAGAATTTGATATCGTGTTTCTTTTTTTCTTGTTTCTAATCTAAAAGCTTAACTGATAAGTGCGTAGCTCAACTATGAACCTATCATAACCAAATTTGGTGGAGATATTTATGGATATATAAATTTTATTTCTGCTTCATTTTTTCCCGATACAAATTTCGAGGACATTTACAAAACCTGTGGCCTATTACAGGAGATCAATTGTACGGGGGCTAGGTAAAGTAATCGATCAATTGCTACAAACATTTTATTAAGTTATCTGCTAAAATTGAGTTATTTATTGCTATATGATCCTAAATCATCGTTAAAAATGGAGTTTGTTATGGTTATATACACACTTCTTTTGCTAAAGTTTGTCTCAATACTAACATTCTTAAGAGATCTATACGAGTGAACACCTATTCCGAAAAATCATGTATAGGGGGAATAAAACTTGCAAAAACTTCGTTCAATTATATTAAAAATACATGGTGTTCAAGGTTTATATTGACGGGTATCGGCTCAGAAACTGATTCGATCGGTATACTTACAGATATATTTATATCTGTAACAGGGATATAAACAGGTTTTCTTACGCATAATGTTGTATTAATTTGGTTAAGGTTATAACTCGTTAAAAATTCGATTCGAATCAGTGTTCCCAAAAGTGTTGAAAATCCATACATGCAGTTTTTTTCTTGCATAAAATAGTAGCGTAGTAGATTTTTATACACACAACACAAAAGTCGACCCACCTTTAAGTATACCAATCCACTCAGAATCGTTTTCTGAATGATAGAGGTCTCATAAAGGGCTATTATTTGAGAAAATATTGTTCTAGTTTCTTCATTGATGTTTCTCCAGCTTTTGATAAAGAGTGGCATTAAGCCTAAATACGTTATTTAAAGCTTAATTTACCCGTAAATACTCACAAGCTGTTAGAAAATTACTTAACGTAATTTAAGACGACATGTATTGTGCAGTGGCCTTGTCAGATGCAAAATCCATATGGAATTGCGCATATGTGTCCAAATGAACAAATTGGAGGTCAATAAAATACAAATCGTTCACAACCGCAAATAATATACTGAATTATATTTGTATTTCCTTTAAATTGTATTTTAGTTTATTACAATTGTGTTTTTTTTTAAAGAGAATGTGTGAATAAAGAGACTTTTATGGTTAATTGCCACCACAAGGAAATGACTTTCAAAACAGCTGATGTTAGAGGGTTTGTCAGTTCAAAATCGAGCACGCCCAAATTGAAAATTTCTACACCGCATGTTCAAGCTGACGTTTAGTGCCGGTTCATACACGTCAAATTTGATTTGTCTTGAGCTTTTAGGAGAGAAGGGAATAGAGAATGCCATTTCTTATCACCTGTCTCCTTAAAACTTACAGAAGCCATTTTTTTGCTTTTACACGTCATGTATGCATTTTGCAGTTCAAAATTTGACAAGCATACTGCTTCATACATGTCGTCTAAAACCACATTTAGTCGGTCGAAAATGAATTATAAAAGAAGGAGCTTTTTTTAATTCACGCCAATCGATTAATGCTGGAGTCCCACAGGGGCTCCATGACATGACAACAAAAAACAACTATACCCGAACATCAACTTTTGCTGATAATACAGCTTTTTTAGGCTGTCGAAAGACCTCTATGAAGCATCAAGAAACTTACAAGGCCATATATTTTGATTGGAAAAATGGTTAAAACAAAATTGTATAAATATAACATTTACTTTGCGTAGAGAGTCATGCCTCCTATTTTTGCTGTTGTTTGAACCAGCACTCAGGGTATGAGCCCTACTAATGAATTGCATTGTGTTGGAATTAGGTTATGGGAAGTTAAAAAGGGAGATTTGCTTGTTGCCTCCATCATAGAGAAAACCCAGAGGCGACAAAACAGAATTGTTCGAATCATCAATCCCCTCCATGCTGTGTAAAAATCTCAAACATTCACAAAGAACTCAATGTGCCATCAGTAAAAACTATTTAAAAAATATTCAATTAAATATTTCGAAAGGCTTGAGCTGCATCTTAATCCACTTGCTCTAAATATTTTAAAGAATAGCGGCCACACTCACTTAAGGAGAAAATATTCTGCAGCCATTATCTGAAGAGCGTTAAGCACCACCAATGTAAACGGGAATCATGATTAGGTGCATTTTCGTCCGGCATTGGCAGGGCGTAAACATAAGAATTAAATTAAGATTTGAATAATTATTGCTAGTTTAAATTTTAAATTATCGCACTCGTTCAACAATAGTGTATTAACTCAAAATTTTTATTTTTCACTTTTTGGAAAAAATCGACTGGTAATAACGTATCTAATCGCTGTAAAAGTATCGTGTTTAAAAATTCTACTTTTATTCATATACCTTAAAGAAAAATTAAAAACTGTTTTGCTTCTACTAAAAATTTTTATATTTTGAAGATTCAATAAATAAATTAAATTTTAATTAAATTAAAATTAACGACAACTACATACAAAACACATAAAAAGTTTGTCGTATTTATCTCGTTTACGACAATCGTAATACCAACTTTTAAAAACGACAACGACACACATAATAAGGCCAATTTTAATATTTTCAAAACTTTGGAAAATCAAAACTTTTGTTGATTACAGTTCATTATTTTAATTTTTTTTGGAAGGTAAGGGAAGAATTGATTTTTTATGGACTGCGAGATATTTCTGAAAAATCTGGTTTGAACACCAAAATCCACCAATCTACCATTAAACTTTTTACAGATCCTTTATTATATTTCGAGAAACATATAAAATACTAACAAACGTTGCAGACAATTATCATCTTTAAAGGGTTAAACAAGCGTATATGCTATTTTGTTATAATTTTCCAAAAACACCTTTCCCAATGAATACATTTTTTTAACTTCAGCTAGTCATTCCTAATAGTGTGAAAACCTTATTTAGTATAAGTTCTATAAAACACCTATCTGACTCCAAAAATTAAAATAAAGGAAAACAACATGAATAGTCATAAATTAAATGACATGCAGACATAAACACTGGACACAAAAGTATTTGTACAAGAACATCCCCCTACCAGGAATTTTAAGTATCCGACCGCCCTCAATGGAAAACACTTGCAATAATACACGCAACATTAAAGTTGTAACCAAGAAAACCAAACCCACCTCAACAACTTTAAGATTTTCTTAATAAAAATGTTACTATTTAAATTCTCAATATTTTATGACGTGCGTTTTATTTCTGTGTGAGGCTTGTTTTTCTTAATCATGGATATTATTATAATTCCAACTCCATTAGCTAGAAGTTTCATGCGGTTTTGAGGTGACTTCAAATTGAGGTCAATTTTAACATTTCTCGACATATTTTATTTTTTCATTCTTTTTTTATTTTTTATTGTTTTCAAGACTACTTACATACATACATATGTGCACTCTCTTTATAAGTTTTTTCTATGATTTGTATATAAAATTGCTTTGTATTTTCAAATTAGTAGGCATTTACCCCCTACAATTAAACCAATAGTTTTAGTAACTCGACTCGTTAATTACAAATTTAGGTCAAATTATGTTGTATTACTTATTGCAGTTATTTTGTTTTCATTGCTTTCAATCAGCTTGTGGTTGTATAAGGGGTTTTTCCTCAACTTTTTCATTTAACGGCAAAGCCGAAAACAATTTGGAATTTCCAGGGATTTCAAAATGTTTCTGCTTTAAATAGGAATAACGTACTAATTTTATTATTTTTAAAAGATCCCGGCAAAATTTTTTTTACTGAGTAACATCCTGCAATTGATCATAAAGAGAGTATTACCTCAAAATATTGATTTTTCACGTTTTAGACGCAATATTCATATCTTACTCGCTGTAAAAATGTGTGCTATTTTATCTTATTTTTGGTAATGAAACGATTGGCTTAAAAATTAATTTTCATAAGTCTTTAATGTTTAATTTAAAATTGTTTTATGATCATGTGCGATATAATAAAAAAAATTTCTTTAACACAAAATCCTTAAAAGTGCAATAACTCATTGTTTTAACTTAACATGGGATGTCCCAATTTGAATGCATTACATATAAAAGATGTTTTTTTATAGATTGAAATAAGTTTGTCATAATAAAACAAGGAAATATATTTTTAATATCAATGAAACGGGCTTTATTGGAAGGAAAATTTTAAGAAATATATGCTTAAATACGATTTCTGACATGTGGCCGCCACGGCTGGCGTGTAGAAGGCGCAATCAACTTTTCGCAATCTGACTTTCATCGTTTTTTAAGGCATAAGGGCCAATGACTCCGCTTGCTCATAAAGCGAACCAAACAGAAATTTTCTGTGGATGTAATGGTGTTTCGACAAAAGCTTGTGGATTCTCCTCACTCCAAATACGACAATTTTGCTATTTACGTACCCATTTAACCATCGAAAAATAATATTTTGAATGGAAATTCATATCAATATCAATTTGTGCTTCAGCTCATTCGCCGAATTATTTTGACTAAAATATTCAACAATTTGCACGCGTTGCTCTGGTGTAATGAAATTTCAAAGCTAACTGAACAAAAAACAACTAACTATCAGCTGATAAATGGGTGCTCAAATAAAGCAGTGATGCCAACTCAAAGTTGTGAAACTCTAAAAAACACCCTTTATGTGTGATTCTCATGTTTTTATGGAAAATGTTCCATAAAAAAACACATACATTTGAAAATTAAATATGCTTAAGCGTGATTTGAAATGTTATAAATAAATATACATACGTTTTTTTAGTGTAAAAACACAGAACGAAAGTACTTGTGTCCGTTTTGCTTGCTGTCGCTTTTCCACATAAAGAAACTATAAATTTCACAAAGTACAAGATTAATTTATAACGAATTTAAAATATTTGGATTTGATTTTATTATTTTACACATCAAATATATGGATAATAATTTTTTTAATCATTTGTTGTTGTCCGTAGTCTGTGCACTGAGCGTTCTTTTAGTATGCTTTATTTCTCAGTTTAACTGTGAAAATCAAACTAACAAGATATACTAAAATAACAGCGTCGTCATTCTTAACGTTTGTGAATTTGTAAAATATTGTTATACTAGCGGATACCCGGCGTGTGTTGCTAAGATCCCCCTTCTCGTAGTCCATTTTTAAAAACATTCAAAGCTTATGTGTGTATCTAAATATTGATTTCAAACACTTTATTATTTTACTGGTTTAAACTTTACGAAGCCCCCAAAAATAAAACTAAGCTTTAAAAATGTCGAGCTAATAACTTTTGTTTGAATATATACTTTCTAAATTTTGCTTTTAAAACTTCCCCACATTAAATTCCCGGAAAACAGTTTCTCAGGGGAAAGAATATCTAGCTTTTATCGAAGAAAACACCTTTTCCATTCAATTGATATGTTGCATGTTTAAGGGCGTCTGGCATTTATGAGCATTTGTTCGCAAAAGCTGCTATAATTGCTCTTATTAAAAGCAACAATTTTTTTAGTTTAATAAATAATACTACATATACATTAACCACTGAAACAATTTTTAACGACTGATAATTGCTATTGACGACATTTTATAAATTAATAGTTTTACAACATTCTTACGATAGATAAGCATAGAATAACTGTGTAAGTCTAACTTTAAGATAAAAATGGTGTTGAGGTAACTCTTTTAACATATCGAAAACTAAATTAAGGACACCAACTAACATGTAGGATGAAGTTTTAAAAATGGAACACTTTTTATAATGCCAGTTAAAGTCTACTTTTAGCTATCGGTAAGTTGTGAAAACGGGCCTAAAACTTGTTCTAGATCTTTTTCTACAAAATTTCGACATTACAAGGACAAGTAAAAAATACTTTTTTTCGCTTTAAAAAGGTACTTGCATATTTTGCAAAACTACTTAAAATATTAATTATTTTTACAAAATATGCATAATATTTTGTAAACGAGCAATTTCTTTATATAATATAAAAACTTACTTTGGCCATGGCTAGGGCAAGTTTCAATATGTATAAAGATGCTTGAAATTGTGAAATTGTCGTGTTGAAAAAGTATTGCGCAGGTGGTGGAAAGGGAGGATGCGAAGACTGGCTTTGCAGAGAACCTTTGGTTAGCGAAGCCGGTGTTTGTTCTGCCATAGAGGAAAAAATACTTGACCCCGGCCGAATTCCTTCTATGCAGGAAGCTTTTGTCAGCGAAGGTGGTGTTTGTTATACCATAGAGGAGAAAGTTCTTGCCCCCTGCCGAAGCCCGGCTATGCAGAGAAGTTTTAGTTAGCGAAGCCGAGGAATTCAAAATTCTGGATTCTAAAATCCCAAATTTCAAAATCATGAATTTAAAATGACCCGATTGATAGCATGGTTGAGCCTTCCGTCGGGCGCAAGTATTTGCCCCTATAGTATAACAAGCAGCGGCTTCGCCAACTAAAACTTCTCTACAGATCCCGCTTTCGGCTGGGCTCAACGATTTTCATCTCTATGGTACAACAAACTTCGGCTTTGCTAACTTAACCCATTAGCGCTCAGTTTTTATTTTAAAGATTTTCGAAAAATATAATTTTATTTATTCATTTTATTTATTTATTTGTGCATGTTCCCAAATGGGATCATTGGGCGCTAATGAGCTAAGCTTCTCTACTTAACTTGCAAGGATTTTCTCCTATATAGTATAACAACCACCGGCTAATTTTCATTAAAAAATTGCCCTACAAAAAAAAAAAAAAAAAATAGCCCTAAATCTTGGAGTCTATTTTCCTGGGTTCACATTTCGAAGCGCCTAGAATTATATTTTTAAATACTTAAAAGCACTATTATGGCTTTATTTAACTTCTTATATGGAAATTAAGCCATTGGGCCTTATTTCTCAATGTAATGTGAAATAAGGGCATATGGCCTTATGGTTCATAATACTGCATCGGATTGGTGCTAAACGGGCCAATGCCAATATATTGCTGTTTTGAGTTCATTGTTGCATTAGATGTCTTTTCTTACTCTCTTTTATTTTGCTAAATATCCAATATTACTAAGAACTCTTCTATCAAAACAAACTTAATTCAAATTTTCTCTAAAGCTAATATTTTGACATTGCCCCTTTTAGTACCAAGCCTCAGATATACAGATCCTGTTTCTTTTACGTATAGTTTGTGGTTTTAATACCGTATATGGCATTTTGGATGGTAAACATCTGCTATTTTTTCACTCTAAGTCGCTGAATAAAATAGTGTAAACAATAAAGTTTGTTTTTTTGCTTCTAATATGTTAAATTTTAAACAAACAAAGCGTCGTTTCGTTAGATGAAATGCAAGACCACGAAACTAACAAAAAATGCGAAATCGATTTCTTGATTGATTATGATGCATATCATCCATTTCCTCTCTAATTGCTACTCTCATATAATGAAAATTATACACTCAAGTACTATTTTAAACCAAAAGCGCTTAACTAAATATTTATTTCCATTGAATCTGAATAATTCACAGTAGGTTTTGAATTTTTATAATGCATTGTTTATAATTGTGTACCAGGTAATGTATTATTTATATTGTTCCTTGTGGTCCCAGGAAAGACTCTTAAAAATAATTTTTTTATAGTTTAAATTGTTGAAGATCCCATTGTCAATCGGACATGTTCTGGAAATCAAAATCTCGTAAAATTGAAATCGAACAAATTTTGAAAACTAACCTGTGTTTAAAGTTTAGAAAAATATATCCTTTTATACACCCCATATTTTAAGGGCCACTTAGCTTTACCAGGACTCCTTTTGAAATCAGGAAAAGACACGTTCATTTTGTAACAAATTTTACGTGATTTCGATTTTCAAAACATGGACGAATATGATTCGTGGTATAATGTAGCAGATGGATATAAGAAACTTCCGCAAAAATTAAGCAGCTCTTAAACCTTAAAAGTTTCATTTACAAAGAATAAAATATTCAAACAAGAAATGGCAGCACCTGCAGGACTTTAAACCATTTCTTCCACCGGATTATTATATTTTTTACAATAAAATTCCATTTGAGAAGTAGAATATTGTCTCTTATTTCTATTGCTGTTAATATTATGAATTTTGCATAAAATTAATACATACGTATCTATTTATAAAAAATATGTAAATAAAAAACATACATATGTATATTTAATAAAAAAAAAAGAACAGAAAAAGTACTTCGTTAGCGTCTCCCTTTCTTTCACGGATATAGTTAAATGCTAAAGTTTATGTTTCTATGATTTGACAAAGAAGTACCAACATTTTCAATTTTATGGGTTCTGATTCATTGAGAACCCTGCAACTATAATTTTATGTTCCTAAGTTCAATACTAATGTGTCTCAGTTCAATATTATAGAAAATTCAAAAAGTACCATATGTAAAACGGAAAGAAAAAAAGAAATTTCTTTTCCCGTATCTCCTCCTTGTAATATTTTTTGGTTCCCAATTGCAAAAATTCAATATTGTAGTGGGAGCCTATAATTTAATACGTACATATATGTCAATAAATGGAGAAAAATGTATTATTAAAAAAGTACAAAAAAGTACGATTTTTACCACTTAAACGATTGAATTTTGAAAAAGTACCAAATCGGGCATGTTCTTCAAATCGAAATGAAGTGGAGTTGAAATCGAACGAGATTTTGATCTCAGCTATTTACAAAATGGCTGTAGTTCATCCGGTTTTCAGCAGTGGTTCTTGTAAAGATAATTAGTACTCAAAGTATGAAGTATATAAAAAGGAATTTTTTTACTTTCTTTACAGGATCGTTTTCAAAATTTGTGCGATTTAAAATCCACTTAATTTCGATTTAAAAAATACGGGTATGTTTTTTTGTTTTTTTTAAATTAATATACGAATGTGATATAATTTTTATTTCTATGTTTAGTAGTTTAAAAAATACATGGGGTGACAAAAAATTTCCAAAATACAGGATTTACCAGTTAACTCCTCAAAAGGGACGAATTTCAAAAATGTACCAGATACCTCTCAGCTAATTTTTTTTTAATGAACAACAAACAATAAGTTTTAAATTTTTTTTGTATCTCTTTTACCTAAGGAGATATGAGGTTAGCGAATTTAACCGTTTTTACCCCACTATACCCGCTTAAAATGGGAATTTCCAAAAATCCCATCTTAGTAGATCGATTTGGCGAGACACCAATCTGCGATCTAAAATTTAACTTTTAACTATAGGCAGTTAAGCTGTACGATGATGAGTCAGGCTGGGTTTTTGAGATCTCAGTTAAGTTTGGTTAATCTGAAAACAGATTTTTTCACTCATTACCAAGTTTTTAAACAAAATTTTGAAGATACAGTTTAGTTTTGCTTAAAACGTTGGTCTTTAATAAAATAATAAAAAAAATCTCATTTCGCCGGAAAAAATCAAGTTTCAGAGTACGTTAAACTAAGCTTAAACTTAATCCTCATCTCAAAAACCCGGCGTCAGTCAGTAACGTTACAATTATATATATAGATTTTGCGAATGAAAGCAAAATTTTCTTTAAAACTTAAAAAAATTTCATTCTAGTTACGTGTTTTTGTTTAAGAAAATATCAGTTCAAAAGAACGTTACTAGCATAACTCTTTGAAACATTAACAAATTATTATTTTTATTCCAGAAATGAATCAATCGTTCTATATTGAGTAAATCTGCGACAGCTAAATACTAAAAATGCATTTATTTTTGTAATATAACATATTTTGCTTCAACTGTAAAATATTAAAAATGTTAGTTACGTGGTTTTGCATTTCAGCTAGCGATTTACAGGAAGTTTCAATTTCCTTAAAAGCGCAGCTTGAGCACTGACAGATAGTTCGTGGTAAAACGCCGTAAAAAGTAGTTATTTGTACTAGCATTCATTATTGCCAAAGTAATATTGATCCATTATGACAACCTGAAGCGCAAAAAATCGTACGTGAAGCCCGGGCAACAAGCCGAATATCCAATACCGTGAGCGAGAAGTGGATCGATCACAACAAGCCAGAGACCAAACAGCACTGAAAACAGCGAATTTCTTAAGGTGAATCAGCAACAAAGAATGACAAGTATGATGAGCCACGTTGTTAACCTTTTAAGGGGTAAACAATCAATGGAACATATTATTCCAGCTTACTGGGCCGATTTTATAAGGATATAAAAAACGATTGCATTTGTTAAAGAAATAAGTTTACAAGGACAATGCAAGGGTACACACATGTGCAGTTTTCATGGTAAAATCCATAAATAAGGGTACGAATTGCACCTCATCCGCATACTGGCATATAAAAATTATAAAATTATCTCCCAAAGAAATACCTCTTTATTAGATGACCTCGATAATCCTTATTTTGTTGGAAGCGATGAATGATATTGGAGAAATGTTGGACAAACGATTTTTTTTCAAAAACTCTGTGTTTTATTAAAAAAACTACAGAGTTATTAATCCGCCCTGGCCTTAATATGTTCCCAGCAATAAAAAAAATCCAGCGAATTTGGAACTCTATGCTCATATTTTACCTTTTTTCAATAAAATAATTATGCTAAGTAAATTTAACAAATAATTGAAACTTTAAAATGAAAAGCAACGTAAAAAGGACATGCACTTTTATTAACATTAAATTGCAATTAAAGAAGTAACAAAATCAACAAGTCTCAGTTGAGTCCTTCAGTTCAACAAACTCTGCTCAACTTTTGTATTAAAAAATTTAATAAAACTTTAAACATTCCAAACAAAAACTAATCTGTTTTCCCTGAACTTTGCTAAAAGCAAGAAAAACTTTCTAATTATCCTGCATAAAATCAAGAAGGCTGACTAACATACATGCAGACAGACAAATTAAACCATTGTTATGTTATTTGTTAGAATATTTTTACCACATACATACATAAGTACATACATACCTTAGAAATTTATCAACATTAACAAAACGGAGACCATTTGTTGCAACAGTTGCCACGGTCTGTTGCTGAGTTTGGACTTTTGTGCCATCAGGGTTAATTGTATAGGTACCATCAAGATTATCGCCACAATTGTTAAAATCTTTTTGTTGAAGGTTTTCAGACATTTTGAAATTCTCTGTTTTTAAATAAATAAATAAAAAGAATTTAGTACTTAATTTGATTAATAGAAAAAATTTAATCTAAGACAAAAACCTTGATTTCCACAATTGCTTTTATGGGTAGTATTTATTGTCGAACTGGTATTATGATGATTAAAATGTTGCGCCCGATTTGTATTGTTGTTGATATAATAGTAGGGTGGTGATTGTTGCTGCTGTTGCTGTACGGAATAGTGATTATGAGATTTTCTTCTATTGGTCAGTTGTGAGTGATGATTTTGTTGTGAAGTTAGAGAATAATTAACTTTTGGATAAGTAGAGTTCATATTGTATTGCTGTTGTTGCAAATGAGCATAAGCTCCCATTCCGGGATAATACGATGGAGGTTTGTGCACACGATATGTTTTGTTCATATCCATACTGGGAAACCTATTTAAGAGGTAATGAAAAAGTAAAAGTTTTAATAATCTAAATTTTGACCATATTGTTCACGATAATTAACCGAAAGGTTTATCTATGAATAATAAAATATTTGTGGAAAATGGTGGAAAAAGTCAACCAATTTATTTTCTACACATTTTTTTTTGAAAGTATTTGTTCATCTCACCTTGAATTCACTACTTGACGAGTAAAACGACCACTAATACCATCTCCACAACAATTTCCACCACCACCCTTTCCCGGCACATCGTTACTTATAGCACTGCTACCACTACTTGTGTAATTGCTGTCAGAACTTCTTCCGTCCACGGAAGAATCTGAGCATGAGTTTCCAACCAAGCGACGTGTTGTATAGTATGGGTGATCAGCTAAAAGTGGAATAAGAAAAGTTAATTATTTATAACACAGTGGAATAAAAGTGAGACAAATTAAAATTATTTGTAAATATTTTGATCTCTTTGTATTTCCGGCTCTTGAAACCGGAAAAATGTGATCTAGTGTTACGATTTATGCCAATTTTATTATTCTTAAAGTCTATAGAACGTTGTTTCTTACAGACTATAAATAAAATTACTATTTCCACGAATATTCTATATTAGTATCAATAGCGTTAATTTTTTTTTTTTAATTATACGGAGCAAATACAAACTTTTGTAGCGGCAGCAAGCTATTTTGAAACCGAGAACTCCCTTGGTTTCTGCTATAACTATGCAGAAAAAAAACCGAGAAAATGTTAGAAGCAAATAACGTGTACGTTTGTGACCGAATAATATAAACCTTATGTAAAACAGCAATTTTGACAGACATGCACAAGTAATGTAACTTGAAAGTTGACAAGGCAGATGCTTAAAACATGTCGTTTACATGAACCTTTACTTGACAGTAACATTGATAATTGAATGTAATTTTAATTTCCCAGCCCGCAACGAACTTTATCATCAATTTTAGAGTTTAACATATTTGTACTGCATACTACGTTAATTAATATATGTATGTAATTAAATTACAATTAAAAGAAAAATAAGATAAGAATAAGGCAAACTAAGAAAGCGATTGAACAACATTCAACAACTGTGGAGAGCAAAACTATCATCATATTGTTACATTTAATCATATTATTTTCAAAATGTAACATAAAACGTTTAGAAATATTATATAATTAACATTATAATCTTAACAGATTTTAAGTTTCAGTAGGTAAACATTAGAGTGGTTTTAGTGAATATGGCAAATTTTTTTTTTCGAAATTTCAAAGTGCTCACGTCTAAAAATGTTCCATTTAGTGTAAAAATACAATAGTAAACGTTTTAGCTCAATCGGACTTTGCTTTCCCGTGCGTAAAGAGCCCCAAAGTTTTAGAAAATTACTGTTTTTCACGAAATAACGCCATGTTTCTGCTTTAGCTGATGAATGCCATAATTTATTACAATAACTTTACTATCAAATGAAAGGTAATTGTAATGGCTTTACATTAAATTCTAACACACTTTCTTAAAAAATATATAATACAAAGAAAAACAAAAAGTTATCAAATTTGTATTTATGTAATAACTACAACTTTTACACATTTTAACTTCATTTATTTCCTCTAATAATCTGGCACCTCTAGAACGAGTCGCTAGTTTGGATCTGGAATCTACTACTTAGGTTATTTCTTATTCATATTCACCACAAAATGTTCAAGCAGAAATTACAAATCGGGGAGTCCCCAATTTGATTTTGACGTGGCGCTTGTAATGTTACTTTAAGAGAAATATTAATTTAAAGGTTGATGTGTTAAGTAAACAATTCGCACAAGAAAGACAACAATCTTTAAATTAATATTTCTCTTAAAGTAACAACAACACAACAACCTTTAAATTAATATTTCTCTTAAAGTAACATTACAAGCGCCACGTCAAAATCAAATTGTATTTTAACACTAAGTTGCATAATTCTAGATGTGAGCACCTTTAAAATTCGAAAATCGATTTTGAAAAACCACCCTAGTAAACATCTTATGCTTAAATATAAACAAAATTATTTTTAACCTGACTATAGTAATGTTAAAAACAAAAATAATTTGTTTGTGCCTATAACAGGGACCATCATATGATTTTAACATGGTTGTGGTAAACATATCTATGATTTTAACATGGTTGTGGTAAACATATTCTAAGAGCAACATATTATGATAAGATTTATGATTGTAGTCACCACATTACGATTATTATTGAATCATATTATGACCAAATATATTCGTAATATTACATCATAATATTTTTCCCTTAATTATATTATTTTTCTGTTAATTATAATAAGTTAAGAAGTAATCATATTATTGTCATGTTTATCATTATAAGTTTAGAAGTATTCATATTATGATACAGCACCACCTTCACAACAATAAAAAAAAATTACAATTTTTTTGCATCGATTTTTTATATTGTGACTCTTTACAATTTGTTTTAATGTAAATACAAATTCTTTTTTTTTTTTTTTAATTTCTTTAAACTTGTTTCTTAATGGGTATTTTTTTTAATTGTTGAACCACTCACTTACATACATATAATTCGATAGGCATATTAAAAACAAACGACACAACTGATGCAAAATTATTTTACAAATGGCGATAAGAAAATATTATTAGAGTAAAGATATTTTGATTGCATCTTAAACATATTATGATAAATGTATAGAAAGTTATCATCTTATGACTATTAAATATGAAATGGTTGTGAGTAAAATATTATGTTTCAAAGTTATCATTATTTAGTTGTTAGAAAAATGAATATTTTTCAGTCAATACTAATCAAATTTATAATTGCGATAAACATTGAAATTTTTACAGTAACTATAATATTGCTGAAATTAAATAAAAAAAAAAAAAAACTATTTGTGTACGACAACAATATATTGTTGCAATAAACATAGTGAAGTTGTCGTAACCATGCCCAACCATATTTTTTTCTCTGGGTGCATGTTTTTTTCTGCGTGAAAAGTCTTGCGACACCGATGTACTTTAATGATACAAAAATAAGCGCTATTTGCATTAGTTTGTAGTATACTTATTTAGTAAGATATGGGGACTCCAATGAGCAGCTGAAACGTGGTCAGACTATCAAACGTAAGTTCTAAAGAAAACAAAATACCAAACAGTAAAGAATAGTTCACAAGGCACGATGCCATATTTTTTCACCAGGACTAATGGGGCACCTATTTAAATTTTTTTAAAACATTTGAGTCCCAATATTTAGCTTATCCTGTGTGATAATTATCGTGACAAAACCCTTACTTCAGGACACGACTTGTATTGGGGCTAGATGAAATAATGAGCCGATTTGCCCGATTTTAAATACTTTTTTTGACTTTTATCATTTTAGATCAAAAATTGATATAATATTGCAAAACACAGCCAAGCGCACGAACATACAGAACTAGACGTGGGCAAAGAATATATAATTTAAAGGATATCCGATGGTTATTTTAATGTGTTGCAAAACGAATGTCAAAATCTTCAACAGACGCTTTCATTTATATTAAAGTTCAGGGGCTTGTTTCAATTAATTTTTAAAGTGGCAAAAAATTTCTGTCATTTTATAAACTTTTGTGACACTGTACAAAAATAATTAGACAAAGGATATACTTATTTATACATGTTATTTTTTAAAGAAATGCCAAGGAATATGTTTTCGTTAAGTTCAAGGAATAGGCTGGTTGTTAGGTCAACAAAAATAGAAAATAATAAACAAACAGAACCACTTAATTGAAAAACAATAACAATTTGTTAATCTATAGTATATTCTTTTAAATATTAAAATAAATTAAATTGAATATTTACCATTTGATTTTTTTGTAGATAAACCATAGTTATAAGGATTTGAGGCAAAGACATGATGAAAGTTATTATTATTGTGATGATTGTCGTCCTGTAAAAAAAGAAAAGAAAAATAAATGAAATTTCACAACATTCTAAAATGTTTTTATAATTATAGCGTTTTACCCATTTCAAAAAATTTGCTGGCACTAAATTATACAAAGGATAGTTGTTATAAATTTCTAACATTTTACGTTTATTTGTAAAATTATGTTCGTTGACAAATGGTAGAAGCATTTGTTTAACTTTAATAAAGTTAACAAAAAATGCATACATATAATTTTTTAAATTTTAGTTTTATTTTCTTTCTATAGTTTCACTGATAGTCCTACACTAACGAATGTTAAATTTATACTAACGATAGTCATGTCATGCACTTACAAGTGTATTCATTCAACAAACATTTAGTTGTAAGTGTGTTCTTTTTAAACAATTGCATATTGATACGTTCTCAGCAAACCTCCCTTTTGGGACAATAACTTTTTTAACAGTTAAATTACATACGTACTAGAGTTTTTGTCTTCTCGGGAAAGCGGTATTGATTTTTTAATTTCCTGTGAATTCCCGCTTAATACAAAACTATGCAAATAATTTATTAATATAATTTATTTAAACAAAAACAAATAACAATCTATGAGAGCTATTAAATAGTAAAAAAATAAGTAACTTCAACAGCATTGATATAAAACCAAAATAGTTAAATTATTTTAACAAGATTTATTTTATTTATAATATTATTTTGGTATAGAATAAGCATTTGCACAATCGCTTGACAGCCTTTTTCTAATTTTATTAAAGATGAATCCTGTCAATAAGAAAACTTGTTTCTTTTCTACAGGTATTTCCCTTTATAGCCAAAAGAACATTATATTATCTCTGCACACTTTCACTTTTTCTACCACTTCTTTCGAAAACTTGGAATTCTTTTTTTAAAGCAAATGCTTTACTTTGAATCGAATCTGTGTTTTCTTTAATAATTGCTGCATTAAAAATTTCGGGTTTATGATATCTGATAAAAAAATTTAATATTTGTATATTTTTAATTCTCTCTATCACCAGTTCGAAATTCCAGAGCACCAGACATTCCCTAAGGTCTTTCGGATTTTTTTCGGGAAATCCCGTATGAAAAACCCTAATAAATGTGTATGCAGGATAACAGAGAGAAATATTTTGAATTAAATTTTCTTTTCTCTCTTTATAAATTTTGTTTTAAAAATTTATAAATATTTTAAATTACACGTTGGGGTCTTTGGTACCAAAAATGGAAATAAATTAAAAAATTAATTTTGCGAGAATTGAATTACAGCCCAATTATGAATAAAAATTCTCCGGGATATTTCTCCCTTCTCCCATTTTTCCTATGTTAATTCAATTGAAAAAATGGGAAAAGGGAAAAAACTCCCGGGGAATTTGTATTCATAATTGGGCTGATAATTTTTTTGTACTCGGTCAAATGTAATGAAACCTTAAGCCTCGGGCTTGTAATATTATACATACGTTTTGGTTTCTATGGGTTTTTTGTGCTTTTTTCCTTTATTTGTTTTCAAATTACGAGAAATGGTGAGCAAAAAGTTTTACTTCCCGTAATACTATAAGCGCTTCTGCATTAATTTGTAAAAATAAACACTTTTCATCCTTTTTAAGAAAGTCGATAGCACAGGAACAGTAATTGTATTTTCTAAGTCGTTATTGTCAATAATCGATTACTATTGACAGCCACTTGATATTTTCTAAGGCGCTTTTAAGTCGACGTCGGGTAGGATTGTCTCTGTTTAAGTCGACTGGAAATTTTGTGACGACTCAAATGAAAGTTAAAGAAATTTTAAATAGTATGTTAACAAAGAATTCTTTCTTTCGTACAAAAACATTTAAAGCAAAAACAAAATTTTTAAATCATAATCATGACAACATTTACCCAACCTTTTGAGTCCAAATCTACAATAAAAAGCAAGTAAGAAAGTATAGTCGGGCTTGGCTCACGCACAAGATTCGACTCAGAAAGTGATTCTGAGTCGATCGGTATACTTAAAGGTCTAGAACCCATATTTTAAGGTGTTACAAACATCAGCACAAGTGCATAGTACCCTCTACACTACTGTAGTGTTCGTAAAAATATTTACCTAATTGATGTCGAATAAACGGTTGCTAAATGTAACCTTTTTCTCAAATTACTTTTAACGATGTTTTCTTGGCTAAATACCCTCTCTACTTTAGCAACTTAATAGTAATTTCTGAAATTTTTAGTAATATCTGAAATTTCTAAACGTTTTTTGTTGCCGCCTGCATCTCTAATTGAAATACTTCCGACCAGAAAGAAACAGTGTTGTTTTTATTGATCTATTTTAAAATTAATTATTGGAATACTGTTTCTTTATTTTAAAAGATGTTTTATCATCATCGTTTATAGCGATTTACAACATTTGTAAAAGTTATGATTTTATATAAATGCGTTTTAATTTTTAAAAATGTTGTTAAAAATGTTTATTTTACTTTTATTTTACTTTTTAAGAAAATAAAAATTATTATAGTATAAGAAAAACGGCAAAAAAAAATTTTATGGTTAAACAAGTTGAAAAATGGCTAATGGCTAAACTCATTTTTTAATGGCTAAACAAGGGGAAAAATGGATAAATCTAGCTACTAAATGGCTAAATAGGCGACGTTGTTGTGAGTATATTTATATTATAGTTATATAGTTATACAGATAGTGATATTATTTAACGTCTTAAAAAAAATTGCATTAAAATATAGTTTAAAATACATACATATATAAATTTTACTTCTCTTAGCTAAAATTTGAAGTAGGGAAGGTGACAAAGAATGTATTCCCACTTTTTGGACAAAATTACATTTTTATAGTTAAATAATAAGAGTACCCATTCACCCGCAGCTTACCGATTAGTTTTTCACCTAACTTCGTATCCCGTCTTTTAATTAACTTACACCAAATCTGAAGCCTGTTTCTATTATGGGTTTGTAGATAACAGATTATTATTAATTACTTTGAATGGGGAATATCCGTCCCCCCAGTTCTATTGCGCCAATTTGTTGCCTTACTTCGAAAATTTCTCTCTTGAAGTGAAATTAAATTTTAAACAGTGGAAATCACTACTAATTAATTTGAAGTTTTGGCATCGAAAACCCCACTGTGCGTTGTATTAAAAAATAATTTTACTAAGTATTCGTTGCGTGAAACAAATAAAAAATAAGGTAATATGGTGTATTAAGCACGATTGACAGGGTAGGTACCATTTTATTTTTACGACTCTTAAAAATATTGAGGACTATGATTATTGTAAATTTATTTCTATTTCCAAGAGAACATAAGGTTTCTTTTTAATTTTTGAGATTTCTCAACAGACTATTGTAAAATAACTTTAAAATAAGAAAACTTCCTTTTTCTTTTTTCAAACATTTATTTTAGGGAAAATTTTGAATAATTAAGTAAAACTTTAGTATATAGAAAAAAAAAATAAAGGATTCGCTTTAGGTAACACGTGGTTCATGTCCTTCATATATAGATGAATTTCATTTAAAAATCGAGATAAAACTGAAATTTTGAACCCGACCCCCTCAGATATCGATGAAATTTTGTTCATAGCTAAATTTGATCAATACAAACAAACTCTCATTTTTAGAAATGACTGTTTTGCGATTTTTTTGGCGTGACACAGTGGGAACGTTTTCGAAAAAACGCGAAAATGGTCGAAAAGAGCTCCATTTAAACTACAATAACTCAGAATCGGCTAAACCGATTTCCATGATCTTGGTATCATTAAAAAGATATTTTAACAGGCTTTATGACACGTTTAAAAAAAAAAAAAAGAAATACACTGTAAAAAAATTTATAACAAAAAAAAAATTTAACTGACGAAAAAACCAAAAAGATCAAGGGTTTTTTTACAGTGTATTAATTTTTTAGAAAGGTTTATCCTTCATCTATACCATATCAAAAAATAAAAATGGGTTCTTTTGTAGTTTTTTTTATATAATTTTTTAAGTAGTGTCACTTCTAGTAATTGCCCTTATATTTTATAACAAAAAAAAAATTTTAGGTAACGAAAAACCAAAAAATATCAAGGATTTTTTACAGTGTGTTACTTTTTTAGAAAGGTATTTCCTTCACCTATAACATATCCAAAAACTAAAATGGGTTCTTTTTTTAAATAATTTTTTAAGTAGTGTCACTTCTAGTAATTGCCCTTATATTTTATAAAAAAAAAAATTTAGGTAACGAAAAACCAAAAAAGATCAAGGATTTTTTACAGTGTATTACTTTTTTAGAAAGGTATTTTCTTCACCTATAACATATCCAAAAAGTAGAATGGGTTCTTTTTTATTTTTTTTTTAAATAATTTTTTAAGTAGTGTCGCTTCTAGTAATTGCCCTTATATTTTATAAAAAAAAAAAATTTAGGTAACGAAAAACCAAAAAAGATCAAGGATTTTTTACAGTGTATTACTTTTTTAGAAAGGTATTTTCTTCACCTATAACATATCCAAAAAGTAGAATGGGTTCTTTTTTATTTTTTTTTGAAATAATTTTTTAAGTAGTGTCGCTTCTAGTAATTGCCCTTATATTTTATAAAAAAAAAAAATTTAGGTAACGAAAAACCAAAAAAGATCATGGATTTTTTACAGTGCATTACTTTTTTAGAAAGGTATTTTCTTCACCTATAACATATCCAAAAAGTAAAATGGGTTCTTTTTTATTTTTTTTTTAAATAATTTTTTAAGTAGTGTCACTTCTAGTAATACGTACCGAAAGTCTTTTTTGAACTTTTTCACGTAAGTTTCCTTGTTTAACAGTAATTGAATTTTGCGATCCAGGCATCATTCGGCTAATTTCATCATCTTCATAAAATAACTTGACTGTGCTTAGAGTTTCGGTTGGTAAACTACGTCTGCTCATTTTAAAATGATTGATATCTGCAAACTTCGTTTTATTCCTTTGGATATCTTTACTTTTTTTGATACAATCGTGAGATATATCATCCCCAAAACGATCTTTAATTTCTGCGTGACTCATATTGATTGGTAAGAGAGATAAAAGTTTTTGCTTTTCCAAAAGATTTGAGCTGTTCTCTATTTGATATTTGATGTTTTCCAAAATTTCTTCGTAAATGGCTTTGACGGTTCAAGTTGCGCTGACAAATCAGATAATGGATCAGCTCCAAGTGAATCTGCTATATTTTCGAAAATTTGCAGTGATTTTCTATTTCTGTATGCATCTTGTTTCATATATTTCCTTTTAAGAGGCGACATTTGGTTTGGTAGATGAGGAATAATATGATCATTTATATTTTCAATGACTTCCGTCCTTTCGATGTTTGCATTACAAGTTGGAAGTTCATTCAATTCTTCGCTAACTTCATCGCTGGGCGTTGTTGGTAAATAATTTGAGACTTCATTCTGCTCTATATTTCTCTTTATTATGGGTAAAGTAATAAATGTTTATGACAAAATAGAAAATTATTATGAAGAATACATTGATTTTTTTATTCAGAGTTTTGCGGAATTACTAGAAGCGACACTAATTAAAAAATTATTTCAAAAAAAAATAAAAAAGAACCCATTCTACTTTTTGGATATGTTATAGGTGAAGAAAATACCTTTCTAAAAAAGTAATACACTGTAAAAAATCCTTGATCTTTTTTGGTTTTTCGTTACCTAAATTTTTTTTTTTTATAAAATATAAGGGCAATTACTAGAAGCGACACTACTTAAAAAATTATTTAAAAAAAAAATAAAAAAGAACCCATTCTACTTTTTGGATATGTTATAGGTGAAGAAAATACCTTTCTAAAAAAGTAATACACTGTAAAAAATCCTTGATCTTTTTTGGTTTTTCGTTACCTAAATTTTTTTTTTTTATAAAATATAAGGGCAATTACTAGAAGCGACACTACTTAAAAAATTATTTAAAAAAAAAATAAAAAAGAACCCATTCTACTTTTTGGATATGTTATAGGTGAAGAAAATACCTTTTTAAAAAAGTAATACACTGTAAAAAATCCTTGATCTTTTTTGGTTTTTCGTTACCTAAATTTTTTTTTTTATAAAATATAAGGGCAATTACTAGAAGCGACACTACTTAAAAAATTATTTAAAAAAAAAATAAAAAAGAACCCATTCTACTTTTTGGATATGTTATAGGTGAAGAAAATACCTTTGTAAAAAAGTAATACACTGTAAAAAATCCTTGATCTTTTTTGGTTTTTCGTTACCTAAATTTTTTTTTTTTATAAAATATAAGGGCAATTACTAGAAGCGACACTACTTAAAAAATTATTTAAAAAAAAAAATAAAAAAGAACCCATTCTACTTTTTGGATATGTAATAGGTGAAGAAAATACCTTTCTAAAAAAGTAATACACTGTAAAAAATCCTTGATCTTTTTTGGTTTTTCGTTACCTAAATTTTTTTTTTTATAAAATATAAGGGCAATTACTAGAAGTGACACTACTTAAAAAATTATTTAAAAAAAGAACCCATTTTAGTTTTTGGATATGTTATAGGTGAAGGAAATACCTTTCTAAAAAAGTAACACACTGTAAAAAATCCTTGATATTTTTTGGTTTTTCGTTACCTAAAATTTTTTTTTTGTTATAAAATATAAGGGCAATTACTAGAAGTGACACTACTTAAAAAATTATATAAAAAAAACTACAAAAGAACCCATTTTTATTTTTTGATATGGTATAGATGAAGGATAAACCTTTCTAAAAAATTAATACACTGTAAAAAAACCCTTGATCTTTTTGGTTTTTTCGTCAGTTAAATTTTTTTTTTGTTATAAATTTTTTTACAGTGTATTTCTTTTTTTTTTTTTAAACGTGTCATAAAGCCTGTTAAAATATCTTTTTAATGATACCAAGATCATGGAAATCGGTTTAGCCGATTCTGAGTTATTGTAGTTTAAATGGAGCTCTTTTCGACCATTTTCGCGTTTTTTCGAAAACGTTCCCACTGTGTCACGCCAAAAAAATCGCAAAACAGTCATTTCTAAAAATGAGAGTTTGTTTGTATTGATCAAATTTAGCTATGAACAAAATTTCATCGATATCTGAGGGGGTCGGGTTCAATGCATCTCGATTTTTACATGAAATTCATCTATATTTAATTTAAAATAAAAAAGGCTGCTTCAGCACCGTAGCCTTTTTTTAATATTTTCCATTAATTTCAAGGTGCAAGAGATGGTTGCTACGACTGAAGTGGTGATGTCGACAAAGACCGTCGAGTCAACCAAAAAAATTTGAAGATCATGTTACCAAATTAAAAAAGAACTTGCGAAAGCTTTGGGAGTCATTTAAGCAGTAATTTAAGCACGTTTGCAGGCAGCAGATTTAATCACTAGCCGAGAAATTTTGAATGCCAAAAAATAAGAAGTTGTCCTGAAATAAAAAATGAATCCATTACGTCAAGCCTGATTCGTAAGTGAAGCTTGGCTAACTAGCCGAACCAACACGTAAAGCCGAATGTAAACTAAGCAAAATCCTTTTACAAGATGGCAAACCAGCGACAGGTGTGAAAAAGATTAACATAGACACACGCCTTAAGGCTTACTCCATGGTGGATCTTAATGACCTGTGTGCGAGAGCAGCCAGCACATACATGTTGAGTGCATAATTTGGCAGAATTTTACACTCGCCGGTAGCTTCAGGACGAGGACACGCAATGAGCGCCTAAGCGGTGGGCGGCTGATCGGTGAGCGGCAAAAAATTAAAACATATGAAATACTACTGAATTGGCCACGCACTGAGCGTCATGTGAGCGAAATTTCTGCGCCGCTCAGGAATAAAACTTGTTTTAATTTTTAATTGTTTATTGAGCGGCAAAGAAGAAACATGGCAAACGTGAATGTGGAGCTTATAATTTCATCTGTACAAAGCCAACCGCTATTATGGCAAGTTAGATTTCCAAATTTTTAAAATAAAAATATAACCGAGAAATTATTTTTTTGTTTTTTATAATCTAGTGTTAACTTTTTGCAACAGCAAATCAAAGGATTTTACAGACATAGGGCGGTATTGCCAAAATCTGTCTGAAAATTTGGGTAGAATTGCATATAAATGGTTAATTCGCCCTAATGTTGCTTTGCTTGAGGATTAACACCAAGGCCTGTTCGTCGATTTCGATATAAATATGTACATATTTTACAATTTGTTTTTATTTTAAATGTCAGTTAAGCGAACGAAGTCTTTGCTCGAAATCGATTTTGTTTGGTTTTTCTTTTTAATAAACGCATTAAATTCTTATGAATACGATTTTCCCGTAATAACATTAAACAAGCCACTCTTTACAATGGCATTTTAACAACTAACCGCTCAGAAATGACGCTCAGTAATAAGCCACTTGCCGCTCATTGCTTGGCCTTGGCCTTAGGAATTGCTTAAGAATAATTGGATAGCAACAGCACCTAGGGATGATGATCCGTCCTCACAGTTGGAACTTTCCATACGAAAAAATTTTATACTGTCAAAATTATGACACAAATACATTAATTGTACATGAAACATGGAAAATCTATTATTGCGTTAAGCCTTTTAACAAGCTTTCCTCGGAATAAGAATTTATGACGTGATTGGGGAACATGCTGCCTATAATGAATAAATTTATAGTCAATTCAAAAAGTTATATCGCAAGGACCAATTTTGCTCTTCGAAAAACCCACCGATTCATTTGAAACACTATGATATTTTATTATAACTTGCAATTGGCAATCAACTTCTGCCTGTCTGGTGTTCTGTATGTCTGTTTTTTTCGGTAATCGGTATATCATTTCACCAAGCTCCTATTAAATGTGCCCGAAATTGACGATAACAATTACATCATATGAGCCCGAATAATTTATTTAAACAAAGTTGGTTGTACCCTACACCATTTACTTATGTTGGTATTTAGATAAAATTTAGTCCAACAATTTTTTGTTGTAACTTAAGACATATTACTAATTTTGATGAGTTTCAGCGTAGGTATAAATTCTATATATCGTCGGTCTCATGTAGACAGGCCCTAACTCGATTTTTTTCGAAATTGAGTTTTTTAGTGCTTGCAATACATTTTCCACAAATACATCTCGTCACAAGAATTTAAAACAATAGCATCAATCATACCAGTTTTACAAGCAATTAAAGAAGCCATTTTACATTATGATTAGAGTTTTTTTTTCCCCGACTTTTTCGATTCCCGGGAAAGCGGGAAATATTTTAAAATTTCCCGGGATCCCGGGATCCCGCTCCATATAAATAATACAAAGTAAATTTTGTTATTAATTGATGAAAAAAACTTTTATAAAAAACGTAAGGGAACTTGTTTACAAAGAAAGTAAAAGAATTGGTTCAATACTAAAAAATTTATTGAAGATTGAAATAGGAACTTGAATTATTATCACGTCACGCCTTTATTCCCTATTATTATGCTTTTATTCAGTATTATTATGCTCTGGATACAAGGTAAAAAGATAACATACACATAACAATTTAATTCAGAAAACAATAATAAAAACAAAATTAAAATTAAAGTACTCAAGATATGAGTTAAAAAAGTTAATTAATAAAATAGATAAAATATTTTAAAGAAATACAAAAATTTTTTAACGACTTAGGAAATAACTTTCTGACACACTCAAAGCGCTTAGTAAGTCGTCAAAAAGTATATTTCTGATTTTATTTACTAATTATCATGTTTCCGAAAAATTTCGTTCATTTTTTACCGAGGTTGGACAAATAGTTAAAAGTGCACCGTTGTAGCATGCTTCGGATTAACAATCAGAAGCATTTTTTTCTTTTTTATAAACAACGTCTCTGTCAGTCAAATGTAGCTCAAGGTTAATGCAAAAATAGCATCAACCGGACTGCTTCTTACAAACTGTTACGATTTTTGTTGGATTAAAATTTTATGTTTATTCAATAAAATATATTTAATATTACAGAACGAATATACACCTGTTGGGATTCATTCTCCTGTTTTTATTAAATTTCAAGATCAAGGTTGAACATCAGTTGTGTCAATCACATGCATATAGAAACATACATATACTCATATGTAAATGTTTCATTCTAAGGTAATTTCAAGTTCAAGGTTAAACATCGGTTTATTTGCTCAATGACACGCATATGAAAACATACATACGTATATACCTATATGTAAGTGTTTCGTTCTAAATAATTCCAAGTTCAAGACTAAACACTTGCTTTCATTGCATTACAAGCATACGCACACTAATGGGAATATATATGACCTACAGACATACATGTAGATATGTACTCTTAGTTGGATGATCATTGGAAAGAGTGCTTCTTTGGTTGTACCGTTTGATTTTTTTTTCCTAATATTTATTTTATATCAGAGTACATCTATTGTTCTCTTCTTTACTAGCTAATTTTTTTTTCAATGCGAAGTAGTGTGACAATAATTCATTCTCGTTATGGTTTCTTAATAAAACAGGCACTTGCCTAATTCAATCTTATCCCTATAACGCAAAAGGAGAATTTGTTTTTGTAATTTTTATTGGAATTTTTTCTTACGGCATTTTTTTTGAGAGTGTTGATTGTTGGAACATTACTTTGGACAACGAAATCATTATTAAAGTTATTCTTGAAAGGTGCATACAAAGACGGATAGCAGAAAGTAATTAAATAAAATTTTTAAAGTGAGTTTTTTTTGTGTTACCAAAAAAATTAAGAAAAGTGCTTTTGGAGACAAAAGGGAAAAAAAACCAAGGCCAAGAAATTTCCTGTATTTTTCTTAACCACATTGCGTTGAAGCAACTAAATAAGACAAGTTTGTCTAAATTGGAAAAAAATCCACGTGGGAAGCTCAACACCACATTCTGGGGAGATTAAGCGTGTGAATTTACCAAACGGTACCTGAACCGTTACCTTCACTAGATTCGTGAAGGTGACCCCGGTGAACAACTAAGGTCACACGTGGCCGTTTTCTTTTAAACGTGTATAAGGCCTGGAATGAGGTAATTTGAATAATTGAATAGAACATCAATTTCTTTCATATTTTATTTAAAAATTTCTAATCTGTATGCAATTTCAGGAAATGTCAGAATTGTTAGGAAAATTTATAGATTCTTTATTTGACCGAATTAATAAAATAACTTCAAACGGTTTTCGAATCAACAATAGAAAAATTATATTAAACTAAAAATCATTTTTTTATTGTTCCCCCCATGTTTAATCGATTAATGAACACTAAAAATTTCGAATTTAAAAAAATGGATTGTTCATGTTACTAGCTATGTATAAATAAAGTGCTTAATTGGTAAATGAATAATAAGGAATTTTAAAACTCGAAAAATTTATTAAAATCAAAATTTAAAAATTAAAGTATAACTTTGTTGAAATTTAAAGTTTAACTTGAATAGAAATTTATAAAAGAAAATTATGAAAGTAAAAGAATGTTTTCTTAAACTATAAAAAAAAAAAAATTATAAAAATCAAAATTTAGAAATCAAGGTATGACCTTGTTGAAAATAATTGAGTATATAAAACGTTTGAATAAAAATTTATAAAAGAAAACCAATGCGAAATTAAAAGAATTTTGAAACTGAAAAAGAAAACTTATAGAAATGAAAATTTAGAAAGCAACATATATTTTTTGCTGAGAATTAACATATAAATTGTTTTGACTCTAAAAGAAAAACTATGCGAAATTAAATGAATTTTAAAAACTGAAATAGAAAATTTGTAAAAATTAAAATTTAGAAAGCAAACTATATATTTGTGTTGAAAATCAATATATAAATCATTTTTAATAAAAATTTGTAAATGAAAACCCTTAAAGGTAAATAATGCGAAATAAAAAAAAAGAAATTATAAAAATCAGAATTAAGAAGTTAAAGTATAGATTACTGAAAATTTAAAAAAAAAACACTGTGAATTTAAAAGAATTTGAAAACCTTGTAAATTTATTTAAATTTAATATTGATTTTATGGAAAAACCCCCCCTAGTTATAATTTAAATTTAAATTAAAAATAAATTTAAACAAAGCCTTTATTAACTAACTTAAGATTTGTACTATATAGTTTTGCCTTATTAAATATTTTATTTCTTTAACTAATTGATCTTTACCAAATCAACAGCTCATCGTCATGCAGTTTTGCTGGGCCCACCAAATCTTATCGCAGACGTGTAAAATGAGGTGAATAAGTACGTATACATACGTTGCAAGTACAAATTTCATATGATTTGTAAGTAAAGTTTTTTTTTGTATATTTATTATATCTTAATTATATTCAGCAGTTGGTCCTCTTCTATTTCTCTACCGAGAATGTCTTAATTGCTTATTAAAAAAAAAATATAATAAAACAAACCAAATAAAAGAAAAAAAAATTATTTTTTTTGAAACTGTATTTTCAAATATACATTCTATGTATATACCCAAAAGTTATATTTTTGCTTATATGAACTGCTTAAATATTGTCTATGTATATTTTCTAATTTTTTTTTAAATCCATTAATAAATTATAATTTTCTTTATTTAAATATAACATAAACATGCAATCTTAAATTATTTAAAAAAAGGGGGAATAATAACCATGACAAACTAGGGAAACGAGTAAGTAATAATCTTGAAATAACAGGGACAGGTTCGAGAATCCGAGTATTATTCCTGTCAAGGCGTGTGACTCTAAGTCTATGGGAGGGAACCAAGGTACTCTTCATGGCACAACAACATGCCATGGTTTGTTTTGTGATTGTCGATTTTAGGTTTTTCTAATATTTTTGCACACTACGGGTATTTCGTTTGGCATGGATAGTGTGTTATGTGTTTACGCGCAATAAAATTTATGGGATGAGAACCAAATACACCGTTTCTGTAGTTAGCTGGGAAATCTTCATCCATGCCCTCACTCAATAATTTTATTTTGGCCTAGCAAACGGATTTTTTTGATTTACAGTTTTTTTATTATTATCCAATTTGTATCCGGCGCGTAACATATATGGCGCCCAACGTAAAGGCTGTTCATTACTGAACAACCTAATGAAGACCTATTTAACATCTTTAGATATAGATATGTCATGAAACTATTTCGACTTTCAAATACTAACTATTAAGTGTTAGTGATTTTTTTATTTAGATTTCTATTTAAGTCTTAGGTATCTAACGAAGTACTGGATTTCAGATTCTAATAGCGATTTAGGAAACTTTGTAATCTTAAATTTTCTAAACTTGTATGTCTTTTCTACAATAGTCCTATTACTGGAGTTTGTTTATCGGTTTTGGTGGCATTGGGGCGAAAGCGTTGTGGTTTAGAAACTAACATTCGAGGCCATACTAATCTTTTTTTTGTATAGGGATTTGTTTATGTTGCAGGATGTTAACTTAACATAAAGCTGTTTAGTATTTGCGCGAGTTGAAGGAACATTAGGGGTGTGAATTATTTCAGATTGTTATTGACTACGTTTAGTTTTGTTATGGTTTATTATTCCCCTGTAAAAGGATATATATACATACATTAAATTTTGATTTAATTTTGAAAACGTTAAGAAAAAAAAAAAAGAGAGAAAAGCTACTTTAAATTTTTCTTCCCTTTTATGAATATTTTATTTTAAATTGTGATTTTTTTTTGTAATAGAATTTTCAAATACCTTTTAATTGACAATTACCTTTCAATTTTGACATTACCCCTCAAATTTTGATATTTTCGGTATGCACACTCGAAATTCGGCTAGGGGCTCTAAAGATAATTCAATTAATAGAGGAAGCGGCTATTCAGCATCGCGTAATAATATCTCTATTGATCTTCAAAGTACTCCGAAATCTAAAGTTGTCCACTCACCTACTAATAAGTCGACAAGAGCTACCCAGGTAGAAAAGGCCAAGAGCTCATCTAGCTTGGCCTCCACTGACCTGTTTCAGGACATAGTTACAATGGATAACCAAAATTCGGCTTCACAACCTCAACTAGCAATGGCTTCCGGGGACATTCCTCCAAGATCCTCCTTAAATCCAAACGTCGAACCATTTGTACAACCTTTTGGTTCATACCACAATGCTCCATTGGTTGCAAATATAAATAATCCTAACTCTAACAATGCAAATGCATTTGATTCCTTGATAGCCATGATGGAGATAACAATGCGAAACACACAAGAAGAATTCCGAAGGGAGTTAACTTCGATTAGAGAAAGTATATCGCAAATTGGCAGTGCTCCGGCCGCATCTGCAAATAGACCACCGGAAATGTTACCCAATTTTCCAGCTTCAAATTCTAACAGATTGTCGGATCAAAGTGGATCATTTGAGACAAATGTTAAATTGGAAAAATGGAAAATATCGTACGATGGCTCGGGCTCAGTTTCAGATTTTCTTTTTAAGGTTGAAACCCTTAGTGCCCGTTCTAGATGTTCTGATGGTCATTTAATGTCAAATTTTCATATTCTTTTGGAAGGTCGAGCTGAGCAGTGGTATTGGTTGTATGCAAGACAGAATCGTAACAAAACCTTCAATAGGTCCATTTGTAATCTTTAGGACAATGTCTTTTTCAAGTTGTATGTTGTAGTATCTTACACGAGTTTCCAAAATGTTATTTTATTTCGGTTTCCCCGCACTTCACGGGTATATAAACCAACACAAATTGAAATTGAACATTTGTGTTTATCAACTAATAAACATATCGCCCCTTCATTGCTTCATAGTCATATCTCAAAATGTTAAGTAACTTTAGCAAAGTTTTCCTTCATACCTTCTCGTATTATATCTCAAACTGAACCGAAGTTATAGCAAAATATATCTTTAAATCGGTGGTACATAAATTGGTATAGAGATAAAATTTAATAACCATACATTTTTCAATATTTTTAATGTTATAAAGACTTTTGCTAGGAACACAACTGGGACGA
Organism: Pollenia griseotomentosa; assembly: GCA_963931875.1. Classification (NCBI taxonomy): domain Eukaryota; kingdom Metazoa; phylum Arthropoda; class Insecta; order Diptera; family Polleniidae; genus Pollenia; species Pollenia griseotomentosa. Next base: position 58,024,614 of record OZ007561.1, read on the forward strand.
ACGACGAATTTCGCCAAACACGACGAATTTTTTTGTAAATATTCGCTGAGTAAATTCGTCGTATGAAACACAATAACGACGAATAACTAACAGCTTTACTAATTAAGAAAGTTGTTTGCTGTTTGTGCAAAGAGAGAGAAATAGTGTGACCATATAAAAAAAATTTAATTAAAAAACACAAACACTAACAAAAACACAATTAAAAACTATTCTTATAGTTTTCTACTTTGTATAATTATTTTAGATGCGATAAAATAATAAAAAACAATTATTAAAGTAAAAAAGTAACTTAATTACTAAAATACTTGAAAACTAAAATCAAACATGGTCACCTGGTACTGATTTGTTCGTCGTTCGTCGGCGAATGAAATAGAAATAAATCTATTGCAAAGTCGCCGCGTATGACGAATTTCGGCCGACGTCATGATTGTGTGTATTTTCATATACACAAATATGTTTTATTTTTGGTGACGAATATTCGCGGCCAAAAATTCGGCGTTCGTCCCAGTTGTGTTCCCAGCATTTAGTTATTATTTGGGTTTTATTTTTTATGGACAATTGCAATTGGTAGATGAATAATGAAGGACCCCTTGAGCGTCTTGAGATGCGGATTCAAAATTATATTTTAAAAAATTTATTTCTTCTCTGTTATGATACGATATTACAGGGGTTTTTGGTGGCAAAAAAATAAATTTTTGGACGAAAAATCTAATCATTCAGTTCTATAGAAAACTGTTTTACTAAGATAAATCAATTATTGGTTTTCTTAAAAAGCCAAATTTTATGCTAGAAAAATTTAGGCATGGCTGATATTGATGAAACTTGACATGCATCTTTAATTTATTCTAAAAACAGTACATATTTACCAAATTTGAAGACTTTTGCCTGGATATGAAACATTTAATGCGAAAAAATGTTGATGAAATTCCATTTGTTCTTAATAATGCTTGGTGCTATCTTGGAATGATCTAGGACCACTCCTTATATTTTTTGCACAGAAATGTATAAAACCTCCCCTATGTGTTATATATCAGTTTCACGTATATTTAATTGCCTTATTTATTTGACTTATTTACTAAAGGGTAGAATAAAGGCAGTTGTAGTGAACTTAACTTATTGATACAAAACGAAAGAGCAAAAAAAAAAAAAAAAGTTAAACCCATTGTAGAATAAGTACAAGGTATAGTCATTAGAAAATTTGTTCTCAATTTAAAACCCCATATAACGTCAGACCAAAGAAAATATGGAAAATAATTAAAACAAGCGTCAAAAATCAAATAAATTATTTGGACATTACATGGGTTAATAATGAAAGCTCTCCCTAATGAACATACCTAGAACATATTATACTATGGTTAAACCCATAGTAACTAACAACATTTTCTTCTTTCATGATATAATTTATATAAAACAATGTTTTATTTTTTTACCTTTTTAATTATTTCTAAGTTTTTTTTACCGGGGAGTGAAAAATCCCCTGTCTTGAAAATTTGTTAACGTTTGATATAAAAAGAAAACAGCTGATACAATTGCTTGTCAAATATTTGTTTAAAAAGAACATTAACAGCCAATCTCACGATGTCACAAGTTAAAGTTAGCATAGAAAATTACATTTAAAACAAAAACAATTTCAAAAATTTGTATAACGTCAAAACAATTTCAAAAATTTGTTTTTGTTTTAAAGGTTATTTTCTATGCGAACGTTAACGTGTGATATCGTGGGATTGGCTTTAAATACATTTTTGAAATACTATTACTACTTAACACGGGTTTTCTTACTAAACACTGAGATTAATTACAATCAGGGCTAAAATATTTTTTAACTTTTCTAGCTTTTGTAAAGTGTGGTAAACCATAATGCACTAAGTTAATTGTAAGTCACACCTTTACGTCAAGTTTTTTGACCAACTTAATTTGACATTTCTTTGTTTCAGGTTTTGACAAATTCAACCATGGAGAGCTACACAATTGACCAACGCTTTAAGCTTGTTGAAGCCTTTTACGAAAATGGGCGTTCAAATCAAAATGCATATCGTGCACCTCGTGGGTTTATTTGCCAGCATAATCGACTAACTGTGTCCACAATCATGTGATTTGTGCGCAAATTTCAGCTAGGAAATGTGAAAACACCTGTGCATGCTCGCCCAATTCGTATATGGGCTAGTGGCGTCATCGGACCATACTTCTTCGACAATGAGGTCGGCCAAGCAGTTACCGTGAATGGCGTTCGCTATCGGGAGATGATAATGGAATTATTGTAGCCAGAAATTGATAATATGGACATGGAAGATATGTGGTTCCAACAGAATAGTGCCACTTGCCACACATCTAACGAAACAATGGCTCTTTTGCGCGAGAAATTCAATGGCCGTGTTAAAAGAGAAAGCCAAGAACAATTCAAGAGCTAAAGGATGAGATAATTCGGAACATTAACGATATTGACCCTTAATTATATCTCAGAGTCAATGAAAATATACATATATGTACCGCCGGAAAGAGGTATGCCACCGAAGCCGTGGCGAGCATGTGGCCGATATTTTATTTTAAACATAGTTGTCATAGATACTTCTATAATAATAAAAAATATTAAGATAATTTTCTAAAAATTTTATGTTTTATTTGCTTTTATTTAATTAATTTTTTTTGATAAAAAAAAAAATTGTTCGATTAATCGACATTAATTAATCGATTTATTAGTTATTCGATAATCGCCATTTTAAAGTTATTCGAACAAGAGTTTGGTTTTGTTTGATCGATTTGAATTAAAAAAACTTACATGTTCATAAATTTTGTTGAGCTGTAGTAAATCGGTAGGATTTCGATAAGAAGTTTTATAAACTAGATCATCAGATGTAGAACAACTTGTGCTAAACAAAAAAAATTATTTATCTATTTTCTTAAATTAAAAAAAAGATTCTAACTCACCTCCTTTGCGTTTTCAAACAAGTAAAACTTTGCATAGCTGAAACACGGTTTTTGTGAGCTCTTCGCTTTAATGATGTGGGTGAAACTGAACCAATACCTGCTGTTATCCAATCTATATCCGGTCCTTGTTGACCATTTCCATCAGGAGTTTTATCAAAGTCTTCATTGGTATTACTGCTGCTATTTTGAGTATTGTTGCACTCATTTTGAAGTTTTCCCTCCTTGTCGTGTGCAGTGCTAGTTAAGTGTGAGGGTGGCACATGTAAAGAATATTGCACAACACCATCGCTGCTTACAAGTGGGAGTTGCTTGCGTGACAAACGTGCTTTAACCGCTGCCACTAGAGCAGCACCATCATCACGTGAATTTGCAATTTGTTGCACAACATTTAATACGTCATTTGCACTGGATATTTGACCCAATACTGCGAGAACATCTAAGGCGGCTTGACGTACGCGTCGTTTACGATTTAATGCAGCATATGTTGCATTTGTGACACATGTCTCTGTATCAAAACAAGTACTGGGAAAGGTCATAAGTGCGAAAATTACCATTTGTAATGCATGTTCACGAAACTGTTAATATGAAACAAAGAATAGTAATTACTAGTTACATTTTAAAATTATAGATATTACTAGAAATTGAGATAAGACTTGAAATGTTTTTTTTTTCATAGAAAATGAAGTTGTAATTATGTACGAGAATATCTGAAACGTTAATTTCCGAAGCAATATATTTTTATTAAAAATATAGCACTATAAATTATTTGACCATCCATAATTTAACTTCTAGTTTATGGTCAATTTGTTATATTTTTTATAAAAAAGAATATTAACTTTAATTTATCGAATTTTTGAAACTCCTTTGTGTTACGTCTTCTTTAGGATATTACAAAAATCTTAACAACAATTACATAAAAACAAATTAACAAAATTTTTCAAAATAAAAAAATTTAAAATATGTATGAATGTATGAATATATGAAAAAATTTTTACACTAACAAAATATTTAAATATTTATTTCTGTGCCATTTTGACAAAACATCTTAAGTCGAGATAAGATAGCAAAAAAGTTTCGGTGAAGCAATCATTTTTATTAAATAATAAAATAAACCAAAATTTAAGAAAAATTCCGTTTAAAATACAAAATTTTAAAAAAGTTAACAAAAATGTGTTTTGAATGAAAGTTCGTATGATTAACGGCATTTTTTTTTCAACTTTTTTAATTCGACTTAAGATGTTTTGTCAAAATGCCACAGATTTAGTTTCCGTTTCGATTTTATTAATTAAATGCCTATAACCACAAGCTACACTATCTGTATCTGTCTTATGGTTATTTCTTAATAAATTTGAAACTTTTATTATTTGAATTATTCTAACATATATTTTTGTTTGCAATGACTTTCCGTGTTTAAAGTAGTAACATTCTCAAAATCTAGATAATAGTTTGAATTAGCACAGTGGGTTTTTTGTTTGTTGTATTATGCTTATATTTCTGGTCCGATTTATGTCCAGCAAAGACTTTGGATTAAAAATCAAATAACCACAATACTTATTATTGTTAAAGCTAAGGCACGAGCTCTATGTGTTCATTTGTCCTGCAAGTTGTGCTGAAAAAGGTCAACAAGAAAAAGAAAGACAAAAGTGAGAAAACAAGAAATGCACTTTGGACTTCAAGAAGAATTCTTGACGAAAGTACGGAAAAACTTATAAAATCAATTAAAATGGATAATTATTCAAAAAAGCAAACTTCGATCTACCAAAGGTTAAAATACAATTAGGTTTAAGAATTGATGTTTGACTATTGACGTCAGCAGTCATCGATGGCTGCGAGTGTAAGACGGCAAATCCATCTGAGGAGATCGAGTGGTTGCGATCGAAACATGTCATGGTAACTTGCCGGCCAGGGTTCGATCCCCAGCCCCAGCCACGGTCAAGAATGAAAGATTATCAATAACAATTTTAATTAATTTTCATGTTGTAAAATTCCTTCTTCATAAAAATAATTTAATGAAAATTTAATTTGATGAACTTAAGCCTAATTAAAAATATTAAAAATGTGGATTAAAAACCATAAATAGTTCAACCAAATAACCACAATACTAATTATTGTTTTTTAATTTATCTAAAAACAAAAATATAAAAAATTCAGTCTATTGTTATTCAAATGTCAAATGTAAAACTTATTCTTGTACTTGAAGAATGCCAATACATTTTTAAAACATTCGTTTTCAGATCCCACGTTGATTAAAAGTATTTGAATTTTTTTTTTTTTTTCAAATCCCTAATTTTTTTTGCAAAAAGTTTTAGGATTTTTTTTAGTTTGTCGGGCTTTATATTGATATTATTATAATTTATATATATTATTTATATATATTATAATTTTACTTGAGTATTAAATTTACCTAATGCCTCCTAATTAGTTATTGTTTCACCATTATATCCGTTGGAAAACACAAATTCTACTTGACTTCTGATGTTATTTAAATTTGATATTTCTTTTCCTCTTTTAATTGCATGATCATCGGTACATATCAACAAACTCTTCAAACATTTTTAAATTACTCAAAGTTTTTTTAAAAGAATTCTGAAGCATCTAGGCCCAAGCCCCATCTAGTTACTACTACTGGATGCGGTGGAAGGAAAACCATGGATACATTTCATTGAAAATTGCAATATTATCGAATTGTATTCTAATTTCCTCTGCAACGCAGTATAACCCATGTGTCAAGCAAGTATCTCGTAACAGTTTTGAAGACAGAATGTTAAACCCAATGGAAGCCTTAACCATGTAAGGTGCTGCATCGGTTTAAAATAGAGGGATTTTTTTGTCGAAATCATGATTCTAAAATTTTTTTTGTGTATTAATTTTTTTTTTTAGAATTTTTTTTATTGAAATTAAAAAAAACTCACTCAAAAATGTCAAAATATGCAAACATATGCATTTAAAACCTTAATATGCAAAAATATGCATTTTCACCTAAATATGCAACAACATTCAGCAACAAATCAATGCCATTTTAACGCAAATTTAATGATTCGGAAAGATAATTGATCGACATCGTTCTTAGACTATCGACAAAAAACATGAATGCGCAACCCTTACAAGGTATAAACTGCATTTGACCTTTTCAGTATTAAAAATATTAAAAACGATCCGGAATTCCTAACTTAAGCCCCAGCCACTAACACACAATAATAAAAATGCATTCAAATAAAATATATAAAACACATTTCTCTATTAAAGCGGCAAATCACGTATGTGTTTGTTGTGTGTAAGCAATTAAAAAAAAAAAATCAAAACCATAAAATATAAAAAAATAATAAAGCCAACAATTCCGGACTAAATGTGGTGAAAATATATAACTAGTCCCCATATTATCTAGGGTCTTCGGAAAACTGATTTCAGTGGACAGACGGATGGATGGACAGACGGACAGGCAGACAGATGGACATCCTTAAATCAAACTCGTTACACGTAAGGATCCAGAAAATACATACTTTATAGTTTCTAACATCAATATTGTAGAAATTACAAATGAAATAAAAAACTTATATGGGTCAATTGCGAACTAAAACTTATATACTCGTCGCATTAAACTGAAGTACATTTGGCTAAGAAAGTGTTTTCTTAAAAAAATACGGAATGCAAAGAATTAAAAGAAAGACAATTAAAAATGTCTTGAACGTCATGCTAGTTTTTGGAGAAGCAAACACCTAAATTAAAAAAATTTGGGTTTAAAATCATTGCTTCATAAGTTTAAATTAATTTCTTTTTAGTTTTATTACATTTGCAAAATCAACTCCTTTAAATTTCAATAAAAAGTTGTAAATGTCTTGAACGCCACTTTTAAACTTTGATTTTATTTTGCTATTCAAATGACGCTTTTTTTTAAAAAAAATGACAAGTTCTTGAACATCAGAAAGAGATTTAATTTCAACCATCCCTTAATATAAGTGACTTTTTATGTATTTTTGCATTGTGGCGTTCAATCCTGGTATTCTTTATTAAAACTTAAAAAAAAAAAATATATTGTTTTTTTTCAGAGCCTAAAAGCGACTTCGCACTCTTCATTAATCTTCCCGTAAGTCAACTACTACATCGGAAAAAATTTCGGCTCCAGCTTTGGCCTTGAGCCGAAAAAGGGTCTGTTTTTGCATGTTTTGTTAATTTGAGAATCTGTTTCCTTACCAACATATACAAATTGGGTATCGTAAGAAATGTTTTTTAACGATTTTTTGGCGGCATATATTTTAATTTGCGAAAAAAATATATCCCGCCAAAAAGTCGTCGATAATTTATTTTTTTCTTTCTTTAGTCCTATTTTCATACATACATGATCTAGAAACTAAATCCGCTATCTTATAAGAGTTACCACAATATTGCATTTATATATATTCCAGTAGTGGAATTCTCCAACTTTTAACGATTAACGTTAACGTTAATTTTACCGGCACAGTTTATTGCTTACAATAACAATACAGCAATTCAGTAACTCAATTTTAACTACATAGTTAAAAATGTCAATCAAGTGCCATCTTTGCTAATTAATTTGTATATTTAACGAACACTGTCACCGAGAACAAACTACTTCTCGTGTGGAACGACTTAAAGTACTTTCGAAACTAACAAAACCCCATTTAGGTTTTGCTAGTCTAGCGAAAGTTGCAAAAATTCGGAAAATTTGCAAAAATATCGAAAATTTTTAATATTTCAAACGAGCCATAAAATAAGGAATTGCAAAAAATCGGTAAAAATTGTTAAATTAGCGGAAATTCGCAAAAATTTGCAAATTAAAAATCGTTGAAGCTCTAAAGAACCACAGGAAAAAAACGCTTATATCGCGAACATGGCTAAAATTCGCGAAAAATTTAACATTTGGAAAAAACATGTAAAATTTATTTGAAATCGCTAAATCGCTTAAAAAAACAAATTGTCGGAATATATAAATTTTTTTTTTTTGCAAAAATAGCGAAAATTCGCGAAATTGTTTAATATTTCAAACAAACCATAAAATTGATTAAAAGTCGCTAAAACTATAAGGAATGGCGAAAATTCGCAAAAATTTGCTAACAGCGGCATGATTGGGTAGTCTACCACTTATTTTTTGTGTAGAAAAGAAAACACTATTAGTATTTCCATAAGCTGCATCTAAAATGTAATATTTTTATTGATTTTTATAATTATAAATTTCCAAAAAACAAATTTTTCAAAATTATTTTTTTTTTTTAAATGTTAATGTTGCTTTTATTTGGCAATTTTTTTTTTTTTGTAAAATAACTACGAATTTAAAAATAAACAATGAAAAATATTTTGCCGTTAAGATAACTTAAATACCTGACGTTAAGATAGAACATAGCAGTAAACGTTATTGTTAAATTTCCAAAAATTTAAATTATTTACATACAAAGATTAATTAATTTGATACTCATGTTTCCCTATTTAAAACGAAGGGTTACCACCCCATTGCATTTTTGTCAAAATGCGAACTGGCACGAATTTCAAAAAAAGCTGAGACCCGTATTTAATTAAATCGACTAAAGATTAAAATATGTTAATTTGGCATTTTTATTACAAACAACCCCGAACAAAAAATTCAAAAACCGTTGGTAAGGAAACAGATTCTCAATTGTACAAAACATGCAAAAATAGACCCGTTTTCAAAATGGTCCAGCTCACGAGAGGTCAAAGCTGGAGCCAAAATATTTAAAACGTCATCTTAAAAAAGTCCAAGGTTCATTTTTAAGAGGGTACACCGAGCACGAATTTTGCTTCCATACAACTTGAGTCGCTCTAATATACATATACCTTTTCCACCTGTGGTAAATATTTTAGTAAAACAATTTAAGTTTAATAATACGATAAATAAACCTTTTATAAATCTAAAATATTTTTTTTTTGTTTAATGGTTTAAACACAACTGCTGCGAACGACGAACTTCGTCGGCAAGAATTCGTTGCGTAAATTCATTATATGAGACACAATAAGTTCGTAAATAACCGGAGCTACCAATTTTTTCTCTAGATCTCTGGACGCCAGATTATGTAGACATTCGTTTTTCTTTATCTTTAAATAACACCAATTAGTACTTAAATTTCATTGTAAATTAATTTTTATTATTTGTTTATTTACATTTATCAATCATAGTGTGACCATATATCAATAAAAAAACATATATAATAATTAGGCCCCGGACTTTTATGCAGTTAAAATCGCGACTTATGCGCATAAAAAATGCACTAAAAATATAAATATATGCGCTAAAAATTTTAAAAACATGCACTTAAAATTTTTAAAATTTTTTTTATAAGTGATAAAAAAATAACAAGAAAAAACAAAAATAACATAAAAAGCGTTAAAATTCAGTCTCATAAACTTAAGTAAGGCACAATAACCACAAAGTAGAAGTTAAAATTAAGTAAAACACAAAAACATATAAAGAAAAACCAAAAGTTAAATAATCATGTAAATTAAGTTAGATATTTGAACCTACATATCCGTGGCATTTCGACAAAACATCTTCAATCGAGATAAAATAGCAAAAAAGATTAAAAAAAAAACTCGGTGAAAAAAGCATTTTTATTGAACACTAAAATTAAACAAAATTAAGGCAAAATTTCTTTTATAATACGGAATTAAGTATATATTTTGTTAGTATTTTCAAAAGTTAAATTTACTGCCTGTTTTCCAAAAGTAAAAAAAGGAAATGATAGGTGCATTAATAAATGCTTATAATTCCTTTGTGATATATTTATTCTCACTACGCTATTTTCGTAAAAATTTACATTATATATGGTAGCAGTTTGTTTTATTGTTTTAAATCCTTCATTTTTGCTTAGATTTTATCAAGCTTAATACGAATTTGTTCACTAAAGTTCCAGTCCACAGCATAAATCATATTTATGGCAATACCACATTCATTCATTCACCACTTCTCTGAATTGGTAAAAGTTTTCAACATAATACATAACTGCATTCAACCACGTACCCCACATGGTTGAATAGGAAGACATTTATCGGGATACTTCTCTTTATATGCGGCAACACGCGAAGGTGCTTTACAAAAGATTTTTTTCCAATAGGAAATCAATAAAAAAGCATCATCGAAGTTGTTTCTCATTTCTTCTGCGAAAGGCTGCATGGCAAAATAAAGCATTTAAAATAAGTTTTTTTTTTCAAAATATGCATCAAAATTATGCAATGTCAGCAATATATGCATTCAAAGCAAAATATCAGAAATATGCATTAACAAATCGATGCCATTTTACTGCAAATTGCTTGATTTGCAAAGATATTTAGTATATTGTAATCTCAGACTGACAACAACAAAAAGGCATTTGCATAAAAGTGCGGACCTTGAAAATAATTAATAAAATGGTAATAAAATTTATATGGTATAAATACACATGAGATAAAAACAATATTTAAAGGAAAATTAACATTATTTACTTAAGTACTTGAGAAATTCTAATTAAAAAGCGGTCACCCTGCCCCAAGTTACTTTTCGTTTGCCTGCGTAATAGAAATTAACCTTTCGCATAGTTTTTTACGCACGACGAATTTTTGTCTACGAAATGATTGTGTGTATTTTCATAAACACCAATGTCTTTTATTTCTGACGTCAAATATTCGTTGAGAATAATTCGTCGCGTGTTCCAGTTACAAAGACAAAAATATCTCAAAAAATTTTTAACAACACAGTTTGTTAAAAATAAAATTTTAGGTCAACAAACGTTTTATTGGATTCAATGAAAAAATTTATCAAAATTGCGCTTTGCAAAAAAGCATAAAACATATTTAATAATGAAATAATTAAATATTTCTTTATATTTAATAAAAAATAAAAAAAATTATTTGAATCAAAGTAAAGACAGTATTTTTACAACTCTTGCCCTTTTTTTAATAGCTTTGGTATCGTTGCAAGTAAGTCTGAGTTCATACGGCTCTTTCTTTATTGAAAAGATTGCTTCTTTATAGGCGAGAGGGGCGAGGGGAAAAGAAACGAGTACACGCATGCCTGTACTGTCTTTACGTTTTGCTTTCTTATTCGTTGTTTAATTTTGTTTTTGTTTTCATACGCACGACTATACAAAATAAAAAACATGGCGTCGACATGATATGAATCATTTGAACACCAATTCATGTTCAAAGAAGAAAAAGAAAGAATCTTTTCAATAAAGAAAGAGCCGTATGAACTCAGACTAAGACTTGAGTGTTTGTAATTCTCATTCGCTTCACAGTTTTATTTGTAGAAAATCTTTAGTTTTGTCCAAAGTCTTTGAAAAAAGGTTTCCTGATGATCCAGCGAACTTGCTTATCCCCCAACAATAAATGTTAGTGTATTTGTCAAAAAATAAAAATAAGAAATTTAGAACATCATAATTAATGAATAAATAAATAAAGATTCGATAAGCATTTTGCTTGATTTATTAAAAATTTCCAATAATTTAAAACAAATTTAAATAATAATAATAACAACTTTTTTAATTGACTCAATAAACTTGGTTGTTGACTAAAAATTCAATAACTACATACAAACGTTTTTATCAATACCGCAAAAATCTTGATCGCAAAAAATTCAGTTTTAGCATTACTGGGGAAAAATAAAAAATAGTCAAATATTTGAAAATCTCAAAATTCAGATCATCGACAAAATTATATTTTTTTTTCGTATAGAAAAGTTCTACGTTTTAACATAATCACAGCAGCAGGTAGAATACTTGTTCAATTTTGCAAAAAAAAAAAAAAAATGGCTAAAAGAAAAGAAAGACCTAATTGACAACAATAAAAACTAATACCTTATCTATTTATGAGCCCAAAATCTTACCAAATTAAATTTTCATGGCATTTAAAATAACCTTTTGACACATATTTGAAAACTACCGATTAGCTAATCATAAATTATTCAATAAAAGTAAATCATCTATAATTAAATCTTTTGCACTTTTGTTTCTCTTACCCCAAACTAGCTGGTTTGCAGCAAAAAAAAAAAAAAAAAAAAAACCCACACCCAATTAAACTTTCTCTTTTTCTGTCTCAATTATTAATATTCAATTGTATTTGAGTGTAGTGACGGCGACGGAAGTTTAGCGACATGCAAACGATATGAAATGAAATGCATTGAGCACAAGGTGCAGTTCATTTAAAACAATCATGCAAATCAAAAATTTGTATACCAAATAAAAGAAAATAATGAAGGGAAAAAGAAAACAGGAAATTAATGTTGCTACTAAATGAAATGAAACCATTAAATATCCAAATAACAAATAGCTTTGATAGCTTGAACTTTGTTCAAGTGCTCTGCATTTATAAGTATACTATAAATGTGCATAAGGATGTATGAATGTTTATGCAGGGACTCTTATTCTTGGTTTTTGTCTGTTCAGACTTAGTTAAAAAAGTGCATTACTTTCTTTTTTTCTTATTGTCTGGCTAAATGACAAAATCACTGCCTGTTTGTAAATGCAGCTAAAGGAAACCAAAGACAAATTACTTACCCTTGAGCTTTTGGCATGTAAAAATTCCTGTGCTATTAACTTTAAAATAATAGCAGCCGGTGGCAATCTTTGCATTAGGGCTTTACACACCCGATTAGCCCCAGCACCACCTTGACGACATAGACCACTCATAATTTGCACAGTACGGTCTTCTAGATTATCCAAAGGTAAGCGCGTTATCAAATTAATTAATAGTTTGCGTTTCTCCTCAGCTACTTCCGTTCTACATTCCGATGACAAAAGAGTACGCAATAGGGAATCCAAACAAGGTTGAACACTAGCCAGATTTTCTGATGATCTTAAGGCTTGTTCTAATTGTAAAACACCTTGAAAGCGATGGCGCCAATTCTACAAAAAAATAAGAAAAAATGTCGATTAAGTTTTTAAGGTGTTTAGCTCAAATAAATTTAAAAACGATAGGAAACTATTAGTTTTCAATTACTTTTTATTGGTTTTTAATATTTTCATTTTATAAACTCATAAATTAAATTATCTGTTTGCAATATTTGCATGTTATATTTTTGTTCTCTTTTTTTTAAATCCTAAACACGCAAATATCTCATAATACAAAAACAAAAACCTTCGATAACATTTATAATACAAAACTTTTAGTGTTATTTTATGTTGTTTTTATTTTATAGTCTATTAGAAAAAAATTATCTCATTTTTAAATGACCTTTTAAAAAAAAAATAACTTTGTTTTATATTTTTCAAAAATAGTTTCTTATAGTTTAATTGTTAAAAACTTTCTTCGTTTGTTAAGTTCATTGAGCCCTACACTTGGCATAAAAGGTTATTCTTAGGTATTTTTAGTACATTATATTTAAAAGTTAGTTTAACACTACTGGACCGAATTATTTGGGGGCAAACAATCTGTAATTTTTAAACACACTTTTTATTTGGCACAAAAATATTAAATTTTTTATTGATTTTATGTTTTAACCTAAAGATAAGATGCGCAAATAGCAACACCTGTGCGCAGATCGGGATACATTTTTTCAAAATTGCTCAGTTGATTCTCGAGCGGTGACATTATTGTCGCACATTGTGAATTTTTCGGCTCATTTCGGCAGTTAATCCACACAGCAATGCTTATGGCTTTAAAGTCAACAATTAGCAGAAACAAAATACCTCATCTTAATGCCAAATTAAAAGAAAGTCTAAACTATATTTGAAGATTGGTCCGCAGATATGGATGATAAATGCAGGATAGAGTTAGCCAGAGCAGCATTTCTTAAATTTAAAACAATCTATGTAGCCTTGAAATTTTTATCAAGATTCCTCTTCGAATGATAAAATGTTATTTACACGCAAAAAATATATGGTTGGAGGTAACCATAATCTAAGAGCAATATACTATGGTTGATTTTAACAACGTTTTTGTTTGCAGGTAACCATATTATGGTTAAAGATGTAATAATATGGTTAAAATTAAGAATAATTTGCCCGAAATAAACCATAGTAAGGTCAAAATTAAACATAATTTGTACAAAATTAACCACATTTTGGTAAATATTAACCATAATAATGGTCGATATTAACCATATTTTGTTCAAAACTAACAATAATATGGTCAAAATTTTCTAGAGTTTGGACAAAAGTAGCCATATTATGGTCACAATTAACAATAATATGTCAGTGTTACCATATTATGGCTATTTATTTCAGCCAATTTTTTAATTTGCATATGAGGTGTCGAGTTATAAATTTATTTCGCTTCTTATTCCTGTTACGAGTTATGTTCACTTTTGTAAGCAATAACCTTTAATTCATTTTACAGCCTGTAACGATCCTCATAAGCATTCTTACCGTTTTACTGGTTTAAAATAATACATAAATTTGTGTATTTAAATCATAGTTAGGGGTAATGCACTAAATATTGATTTAAATCAGCAGTGCACTATCACTAAATAAAACTGCAAAAAATTAGTTTGTACTCTTTTTCTGTACTCAATTAAAAAGTGAAAAATTTGGACATGCAATCAAAAAAGCTGCATACAAATATTGTCGCATTAAAATTTAAAAAATGTAACTTTGTATGTGCATGGTTATTGATTTTTTTTGAGTATATCCATAAGCTAAGAACAATAAACAAAATGAAATTTTGTCAATCACGGTATAATTATTGGTTTTTATCATGATAAAACAAGTCTTTCATTTTAAATTTAGTGCAACATTTTTATTTGCACTCAAATGAGTGAAGGAAAAAAAAGTTGCAATAAACTGATGATTGTTTTTTTATAAATCAAACTATTTATTTTTGAGTGCCAAATTTTTTAACATCACTATCACTCATTGAGTGAGGCTGCAAATTTTCAATTCATCACTCAACATCAACAAAATGATTGCAATTATTTTGCCCTATCACAAAATGTGAGTTGAAACTGCAAAACGAGTGCACTACCCCCATCTATGATTTTAATCAATAATTAAAATAAAATCAATGATTATTTTAAGCAAACCAAGCAAGAATGTAATTGAAAAGCATTCAACTATTGTAGAGAGCAAAGAAACCATAATTTGGTGCTTTTAAACATATTATATTTAATTTAGAATGAAACGTTAAAAGTTTTTAAGTATTATAATTTCAAACATATTATTGTTATAATTGACCATAATAAGTTTGGAGACAGCTATAATATGGTGAATTTAACCATAATGTAGTTGCCGGTAACAAGAACATGGTAAAAGTAACCACCATATGTTTAAATTTATGGTTGTAGTTTAATTTTATTAAAACATTACTTTGTTAAATCTAACCATATTTAAATTTTAAAAAGAGGTAAACGCTTTATTATTAAATCGTAACAAAATATAAATAAACGTGAAAAATTTAATGTTAAAAACAACAATAGTGTGTTTTTTTTAAACAAACTTCAACTTAAGTGGATGTCAACTTATCTAAAGGGGAGGTATCAGTGCATATTGTTTCGCAGCTGTAATTCTAAAGTTATACCTGTTCCATCTAGAGTCCCTCAAGGTAGTAACTTGGGTCCAGTATTATTCCTATTATTCATTAATGATTAACCATCGTGTATTAAATATTCTAAAATATTAATGTGTGCAGATGATGTAAAATTTTTCTTAAGCTACAAAGACTCAACAATGTCTTCCTTACTCCAAGATGATCTTAACAGTTTGAACCAAGGCGAATTAACTCCAGGTAAGCTCAACTCATCAGCCGTTCATCAGCTGTATCCACGGCGAATTAAAAAAATGGTGAAACGTCAAAATATTATTTTGTTTCTATACTGAAATTTGACAACAAGTCAGAATATTGCAAAAACAAAATACATGGGGCTTTTTGTAGTTGTGGAGTTGCACTTACCTGTTATAAATTCGCCTTGGTTTGAACGTATGGTGTGAAATAAATTTAATGGATCTGAACTCGAAAAAATTTAAACATATGTTATTCTACAGAAGAAGTTTAGTTCTCTGTAGCTAAACACAAAAAAAGCATTTACTTGAAAGAGTAGAGACATTCCTTGATCTTGGTGTTTTACTTGATTATAAACTGTGTTTTAATGCGCATATATCGCAGACTATCAACAAGGCCAAAGGTGTCGTTGGAATCTATCAAACAATGGGGAAGGAGTTTGACGATCCCTTTCTCATAAGACAATTATACATTTCATTAGTGAGACCTATTCTGGAATATGCCTCGGTCATCTGGGACTCCCAGTATGAGGTTCATGCTAAAAAATTGGAATCCGTACAGAAGCAATTTCTTTTATTCAGTCTTCGAAAGTCCACTGGAATACAAATATTAATTTACCTCCGTATGAAAACCGTTTAAAACTAATAAATCTACCAACCTTAAAAAATCGATGGATACACACAGAAAACAAATTGGTTGGGAAACGGTTGCAGTAATAAAATATTGATCAAGTAACATGATTTATTATTGCAACTATTAAAAATGTATAGTTCTAACTGATTTTTAATTCTCTTGATTATTAAAACGTTGTTCTAACTGAAATATGATTCCTTCAATTCTTTTATTAGTTATGATAACTAATTTAATTTTGTTCTAAAAATTAGTACCAATGGTTAAAATCACAACCGAATTTAATATAGGGCAATACTGAATATTGGTCATTGCAATCAATAATTTGCTTCCATCAATAAATTTTGTAATATAAATGTTTATTCATTTATTGCAGCTAATTATTGATTGTTGGAATAGTTTCAATTCGAGTACAACAAATGAAAATATAATTATTCGGAATTCACAACCAAAAAATAGTTAAAAGCCCCAATCAAGGTATATTTACACAAGATAAACTCGTTGGCCCATATGTTTGTCAGCTGTTTACCCATAGTTGGAACCACAACGTCAAATTGCGTGTATATGAGCCAAAATTTGTACATGTGTGCGTTAAATTGTTTTTGTTTTATATGAAGACAATTTTGACAACATGGTTCCTTTTATAGAGCAAATTGTCTACACTCCAAAATGAGTCTACCTTGTGTAAATATACCTTGGCCCCAATTGCTTACTAAATTTTCTGTCAAAAAATTTGATAGAATAAAATAATTTTTAATTTTATATTTAAAAAATATATTTGCAGTCAAAAATGGAATATGTGCAAAAACTAAATTAATATGGGTTAGTAATTTACGTATTCTTATAGGTATGAACACATACACGTACATATGTATGTGTGTATTAGTTTTTTTTTATGTCCTGCAAATTATATTGGACTTCTTGATCCATTTTTATCCTGGACTGGTCCAATGTAGTGCAAGTATGGACCATGTCATTATTAAAAAGAGTTTGCAGTGAAACGACATGTCTTCATTTGTTAACGGCATGTTTTCGTTTTGGCACGATTTCAAAGCTTATCCTCTGGAGTATACCATGGAGTAGTTTTAAGACATCTCCTTTGTAATGCAAGCTGGGTTATATGGTTCTGCCCTAGGACATCGTACTGTAAAATAAGCCATAATTTCCATTCATTGGGGTTACCTTTGGACAAGTCCTTTCCCCTTATGGGCTACATTTGACCGGTTAAAAAATATATATTGATAATGACAATCAAATCTCTTGTTATGAACACCAATTATGTGTTAATTCAGTTGCAACTATCATATATTCGGGTATAAGCACAGTTTTGTTTCTAATAATCATACTAACAACTAACAATATCTGTTGTTATGACTGATAGTGTACTAAAATTCAAATGTTGCTATCAAAAATATTATGCTAAGCACCGAAATGTTCAGTTATTGTAACCGAATTGTGTGATAATACATGCAACCGAAGAAATTCGATTGGCGCCAAATTCGGTTTTGATCACGAATCTGTTTTCTCTGTGTAGATATGAACATCTCCTTTATGCTCATTTTGTTAAATGATGAAATTGTCTCAGAATTCCTACTTCGTAAGATTGAGTTTTCAATTCCTTTTTATCCTTCCAGAAATTATATTCTCCTTAGACTTCAATACTTTCGGTCAAAATCCGCAGAATGAGCTTCGAATTTAACAATTTTTATACGTATATTGATTTTACTGATCCTATTGGCGTCAAAAATAACCTCTTAAATGTCTTAAGATATATTTAATGCAAAATTTTTATTTTATTTTATGTTCGCAAGTATCTAAATTTATTTAGTTTAACCATATGTTAGCTTCATTGGCGAAAATGTTTTCTTATTTTAATAAAATAAGCTATATAAAATGTAATCCAATTAGGAATTAGTCTGGTAAACATACATTTTTGAATTGTAAGAAAGCTGTAATTAATTGTAGGCTGACAACAAACAAATATACTTTTCGGGAGTGTTTCTTTCTTGGAATCTATAATTATTTGTAGACTGATCACGCTTAATAAACACTACCAAATTTATTTTAAAAATAAGTCATCGATTTGCGTAACTTATAAAGAACTTCATGATTATTATTGCTGAAAGTTATTTTTGGCCGCAAACGGAGACAAATTCACAACAAACCATACAGACTCCATTACAACCAGAAAATTGTACCGTTAGTTGCGGTTTACACGCTTGTGGCATCATCGCACCTTACTTCTTCCAAAATTGAGAAATTTGGATGTCAAGAATTGCTAAAATCATTTTGAAATGACATGTATTGATTCATCGAATAAAAATTTTTTATTTTTTAAAAAAATTTTTTAAAAATGATATTTTTTGTGTTAAGCCTGGTACTCTGTTCAGTATTTCGTGCGAAATGTTTTAAAAATCAATATAAAAAAAATTTCTGTGAAATACAAACGAAAAAATGTTGATAGAGTTGTACTCTATTTATATTACGAAAAACATGTGAAATGTTTCTAGCAACATTTTTATTTTCCGTGCGAAACAAGTGCAGCTCATATTATTTCGCACGGAATTTTAAGCAACAGCTTATCATTTTTTGTAATTTTTTATTTTTATGCGAGGTGGGGTTTATAACAAGCGTTTTTAAAAGAAAAATATAGAAAAGTACAAAAATTAATAATTTAATTAAATTTTTTTGTTTTTTTTACTTTAGCAAATTATTTAAATAAAATTGTTTTACTTTTTTTAATGACAATTATCAAAACACATGGTTTTTGTCATAGATGGGGGTTGTGCACTAGTTCAAAATGATTGCAATAATATTGTTGATGTTGAGTGATGAATGGAAAAAAAGCAATCTCACTACACATAGGTGATTGTAATGTTAAAACATTTTGCGCAAAAAAATGGTTTGATTAAAAAAAAGCAATCATCAGTATATTGCAATATTTTTTTCTTCACTTATTTGACTTAAAATTTTGCACACAATTTAAAATTGTGCTTCAGGATTAAATCCAAGAATTATTCCGTTATTGACAGAATTTCATTTAGTTAAATTTCCTTTGCTTATACATATCATCAGAAGCCCATGCACATACAAAATTAAATTTTTTTAAATTTAATTGATATTATGTTTTTATTTAGCTCTTTGATTGCAAGCTCAAATTTTGAACTACACATTTGAATTGAGTGCAGATTTTATGCCCACAATTAGTGATAGTGAAAAAATTTGCAATACAAATTAATTTTTTTAGTGCTAGTGAAAAAAAAAAAATACCAATCCTCACTAAAGCTGGCAAAAAATAGTAAAAACTATTTTTTTGCAGTTTTATTTAGTGAGAGTGTAATGGTGATTTAAATCAATATTTAGTGCACTACCCCCAACTATGGTTTTTGTTTACCTTCGAAAAATAATATTGTATACTTTTAGCTAATAAAAACGTTAAGTTTTGAAAAACCGCAAGATAGACAATATTGATACATGACAAAATTTTCGTGTGAAATAATCAATGTTGCTCAACATTTTTCGCAAGTTCGAACAGAGTACTAGGCTTTAAGGCCAAACTATGATATGCTTAAGTTGGCTTAAGCAATTGTGCGAATACATGTGATTAATATGTGTCGTACCATATTAAACTTAACCCTTCTGCATCCCTTGCATATGTGCCCTTCCTATGATCCTTTGGGTCAATATGACCCAACAATAAAATGTAAAAAACATTTCATATTTAAGTTTAATAAAAAATAAAAGCGATTCTATTGATTGTTTGACCGAAAAAATTATTGATCGATGATTCTGAATGAAGATGAACTCAATTCAATTATATTCAATAGGAAAAAAAATTTTAAAGTGGAATAAAACTTGCAATATCGCTTGTTGGGTCGTATTGACCCAAAGGATATTAAATGTTTGTAAATCGTGTTTTTTGGAGGGGAGAGGAAAAATTTAAATTTTATTATTTTCATTTAAATTTATAATTTTCGTCCCTGTAATGGATAAATTAAAGTTTCACGTCCATATCTTATATTTAAACGGACAAATTTTGCGCTTGAAAACCAAAATTGGGTCAAATTGACCCAAGGAGTGCAGAAGGGTTAAGAAAACTTTTTGGTTAATTTTATGAAACTGATTGACTGATTGAAACTGATAAAACTGATTTAATTTTTGTTTTTTAAATGCTTTTTTTAAATTTTTTTTTGTTAATTTTTGACAGAAGCTTAAGCCAACTTATGCATATTATAGTTGGGCCTTTAGTTTTTACAATTAAAAGTTTTATCCGACTTAAAAAACAACTTTTATGTTTTAATTTAAAATATCACAAATTGTATCATCCTTTTTTGCAAATTATAAGGCAAACTGTAGTCGTTTCACACTAAAATTCTTTCTAACAAAAAACTTCATTTATAACATGGCACGTGCTAAGTTATTTCTATCAGCTATTTTTTTTATCGCAGTTTTTATTTAGCGTTAGCATTCTTCAACCAAGTAAGTTTGTTATGTGTTTTCTAAGTATATTCTACAAGTCAGTATTGATCGATATTTTTTTTTTGCCATTTTATAAGAGAATTGCTATTTGTTAAGTGCCACGCAGATAATAATCATTGTCAGCTTATTTGATAAATTATTTAAAATTATTCTAAAAAGTTTGGAAATAATCAAGGTTAAATTAACGGATGATTATCATTATAAGAATCATACGTACCAATGAACAGTGCAAAGTAGTACAAATAACGACTAAGGCGTATGATTAATATTTAATGACAAATTGTTAGATATAATTAGGGTTTCTAATTTCCAGCACTTTTTCTACTCCCGGGAATGCAAAGGAATTTTTTTTATTTCCGGTAAATTCTGAAAATTTTTTGTATGGAAAAATAGGAATAATTATATGGTATAGTAATTTTCACACAACTATACAATATTGTGGGTCTAACAACTAAATGTTGTTGCTATGTTTTAATACCCACACCACAATAGTGGAGAGGGTATTATGTATTTGTGCTGATGTGTGTAACGCCTTAAAATATTGTTCCTAGACCTACCTTAAAGTATACCGATCGACTCAGAATCACTTTCTGAGTCGAACTAGCGATGTCCGTCCGGCTGGCTGGCTGGCTGTCCATGTAACCTTGTGCGCAAAGTACAGGTCGAAATTTTGGAGATAATTTGATACAATTTGGGACATAGGTTCTAATTGGCACAAGGACCAAGCCTATTGAAAATGGGCCGAAACGTAGGACCACGAGGGAAGATAGGGGGAAATTTCTTCTCAGAAACTATCAAACCGATTTTAATGAAATTTAAAACATAGATAGATCCATATCTATATGGACACATAAGCTATACAGTTTTAAAAAATATAGGACCACAAGGGGAGAAAGGGGCAATTTTTGCCTCTCAAACCGATTTTAATGAAATTTAAAACATATATAGATCCATATCTATATGGACACATAAGTTATACAGTTTTTTAAAAATAGGACCACAAGGGGATGTAGGGGGCAATTTCTGCCTCTCACAAACTTTTAAACCTATTTTAAAGAAGTTTTTAAACATAGAGAAATCCATATTTATATGGACACATAAGCATGATGTGTTTTTAAGTACTGTGGTGCTGGGTATCATATGGTCGGGCTTGACCGACTATACTTTCTTACTTGTTTTGAAACTTTGAAGTTAAAGTTTTTATAGCACATAGTCTAACGGCAATTGACTGGACCACTTCGGTACATTATGTATTTGAAAAATGTTTTCTTCAGTAAGACAATTGTCTAACGCATTTTATGACATTTTATGCCTTTGGGTTGGAAAAATATGTTATTTTTTCAACATTTCATCCAATTGGAGTCTAAAGTTAGTAATTAAAAGTCTATGCCGGTCACACGCCTCATTTCCATATAAGGAGCCAATAATTCCACTGGCCTATTATGCACCCTTAACAGATATTATTTTACTTTCAGACATTTAGTTTTTTTGACTCATTTAACTAAAAATTAACCTTAACATATGTGGGATAACTTCCTTAAACAAACAATATTTTTTTATACTTTTTTGACAACTTAATCTCTTTTACAAGATGAACACTTTAAAATAGACCTTTTTTAATGGCAACATTGTATTCGGTATAAAATAGCAGAACTAAAATGAGTATGACTGGCATAATTAGATCCGAATACTGAATTTACAAGCTGCGCTTCCTAAAACTATCAATTGAAAACATCATGAAAAAATAAACCTTTTAATGTGGTTAAATTCCATATAACAATCCCTTGAAAAAGTCGACAAACAATCGACGAAACGTCGGGAACAAAATATTGTAATTAAAAATTGAATTTTATTTACATTGAAGAAATTAAGGCTCTATTAGCTTGAAAAAATAACATTAATAAATTCATCAATCTGGCCAAAGAAAAACTACAAGAATAAAATTAAGATCGTTTATCGTTTGTGTGTCGTTTATAATCATTGGGATCAGTTTCATCGTAGGAGCCCAACCGTATTTGTAACAAATTTATGATGAAGATTTTGTTTTAAGCCTATTCTATAACATTTCTGTTAGGGCAGACGATGTACATTCTTTTGGTTTTTAGCTCAAAATTTTTGGACGTGCTGGATAAGTTTGATAAATGAATCCCAGATCATAATTTATGAGCAAAATTAAATTATTTCAAAACTTCTTCAATTCAATAATGGGGACATATATTATGTAGACATATTGTATCTCTTATAGTTAGGTTTGCCAGATACCAAAAGCCAAATAACTGGACAATAGAAAAAATGTATCTGGGTGTAGAAAAAATTTACTGGACAGTTTGAAAATGCAGTTAATTATAAGAAAAAGTAACATTTTACTTCAAAGGAAACTTAACATTTCAAATTCGGTCTTATGCCTGATTGCAAAATTTTGTATATATCAGGGCCCTGCCTCTCAAAACTACAAATCTACGAGTAAAATATATTTGAAACACAAACAAAAATTGCTAAGTTGTTGCTTTTTTTGATGTACTTTAGTTGTAGATTTGTAACTTGTAGTTTTGAGAAATAGTGGCAGCGAAAAGCCTGCCGACTTTGACAGTTCGAGCCAATTTCTTTTGATTTAACAATGTTTTATAAATAGTTGAAATCTCGAGCCATAAATACTAATAATGCAATGCAAAAAACATCTGTTGTTTATGTTGTTTTTGTATTGCTGCCTCCGTATACATAAATTCACCTTGGTATACATTCATTTTACTCACATGAAAAAGTACATATTCATCCATGTTAAGGAAATCGAAATTGAGTGAAATTGAAATCAATGCAGATTTTTAGCTATTTTTCTTAAATTGCCGTAGTTTTACTGATTCTTATAAGTTCTAATAAAGATAAACTGTGATTATAATAATTATATGTAGCATGAAGTATATAAAACGAAATAATTAAATGGTCGTAAAACATTGGATCGTTTTATTTCAATCGAATTCGATTTCCAGAACATGGCTGATAACTTTAATAACTCTATTATTAAAATTGTGGCCTTTATTCGGTCAAGAAAACCCCGTATAAAATTGTAAGGTTTCTGGAAGCAAGAAGAGTACATGAGCGCTGATATATGCGCTGGCTATTACATACTATCAAGAAGCAGCAGAGAAGCGAATACCATTGAAATTAATTTTTTTAATTTATTTAAATAAAAATGATTGAATAACTTCGCATTATCCCTTATAAGTAAGAAGGTTGTAAGTGAATAATTAAAATCAATTTTTTAAAGAAAAAAAAAAAAAAATCACGAAAAAGTGCTTCTTTTATTCCCTTTACATGGAAGCAGGTTCTATTGCAATGATCTTAAAATGTGTTTGCGAAAATTCCCGAAATATTACCGAACGTAGAAATTACATTTTTTTTTATAGCGCAATCAGTAATCAAATTGTTTTTTAAGGGGTAAGGGGGTATTGTGCTTCTCTCTCAAAACTGCTTACCAGTTAACTCCATTTTTTACTGGGAATGGATTCTTGTGAGTAAAGATTATTAGAAATACCTAAAGTCCTTTCACAAAAAGTATTGTACGTTATATTATATCGGATTTTTGAAAAACTCGACCGTATCTTGTTAATTGAAATGTCTTTCGGCCAATTAGAAACTTTTTCCTTACAATTTTTTTTAGTATACGACTTTGTTCTGTGCAAAATATTAATTTAATTATGTATTATTATGTAATTAAGTATGTGCTCCTAAAACTCAAGAACCGCTGGACCGATTGACACCAAACTTGGGCAATAAATTAGTTCAGTCTGGAGCCAGGTTTCTCTTAAGTTAAATCCTGGTAGGTGGCGCTGTTGTCGTGATATTTTTTTTTTTTTTTAATTTAAGCTACGATTTGGCGGAAATTCACAAAATATATTAATTACACAAAAATTAATTTTCTGATCAAATTTTGACTCGGTAGATATCGCAAGGGCCAAATTATTAACAAAATTCGCAATCATTTAATAGAAATTTTAACATATCCGACTTCGGCAAAACTTAAATAACCGGGTAAAACCGGTCGAATACTAACCGTTCGATCTCCCGACACGCAACCCTACTTATAGCTTAGAACATATCCGACTTTGAATATTAAATTTTTTTATTTTTGACCAACCTTGGTCTAGTATTTTCCAAATAAAGGATAAAACTTTATCATGAGTTTTTTGAAATATGTCTTTGTGAATTACCAGCAAATCAAAAAATACTTTATGGAAAGAAATTTGCAAAAATCTTTTGCAATTAGAAACTTATTTGAAATTAAAATTATTTTTTTTTTTTAGTTTAAAATTGGGTTTTTTCATAAAAAAGTTGTTAAGTACCATACATATTAGGGTTTCTAATTTCCCGGACCTTTTGTGATCCCGGGAAACGAACCAAAAAAATCTTATTCCCGGGATCCCGGGATTCTTTGAATAAAATAATGTCTTCATTAAATGAATTAAAGACAAAAGTTTTTACTTTTTTAAAATAATATATGTACATTAGTGCTGGGATACTATCGATATTTTCTACTATCATTATTTATCGATAGCTTAGATTTCACTATCGATATATCGATATTACCATCGACTACATGTTTGTACTTAAGTAGGAAAACTTTAACTAGTTTTTTATCAGGCTACAATTCGTTGTTTTTATCACTTTAATGAACGTATGAGACTTATGTATGTACGCACGTAATTTTAGATGAAAGTTTTTAAAAATTGTGATGCTGATAAGCACCTTAGAAACCAAAGCAACAGGGACTACAGGATATTTTATTGCAACTTTAGATAATGTACTAAATTAGATTTGATTCTCAACCCAAAAGGTAATCAATCTAGCGGATTTTTCCTCTAACGATAGTTCATTGTTTTATACTATGCTCGCAATTGCAATTGCATTTTTATTTGATTTTTTTTTAAACATCATTAAACTATCTGACATTTCATTCTATAGGTAAACATATAAAAATTTCGGCATAAAGGCCTTAAGCTACGGTCACACTTATTAAATATTTGACCAAATAAGCGTAACCCCAACTTTTGTTAATAGTTAGTGAGATTTAAAATGTTCTTAATATTAAAAAATAAACTAATTATACTACAAGACATAGCAAAAAACAGTTTTTTGTAAGATGTGGTATTTTAATCAAAATAAATATTGATATTAAGCGAAATGATTTCTTAGTTTGGTTGTTGGTCCCGTTTTTTTCGTCAAATATTTGATAAGTCTGACCGTAGCTTTAAGTTAGTAGTAAAAACAGCACAGCTAAGCAATCCATAGCACCTGCCATTCTTGTTGTTTGTATTCATTGCTGTAATTCTGCGCAAATTAATAATATCAAGTAAAAACTTGCGGCAAAAAACTGTGTGTGTATAGCTGCTGTAACATGTCTTCATAGCTGTATTTTAAATAATAATAATATCGATATTGATATTTTTCCTATCGATATTTTCGATAGTTTAAGACTATCGATAGTTTCCCAACACTAATATACATACACATATACAACAGTCTAAAAAAATTAGCTTTATTAGTTCCACAGAAAACCACAACAAAACCAAATAAATTGTAACATTCATATGTACATGCATATTATATATGTATGTACATATATATATATATATTTTTTTTTTTTTTTTTTTGAAGATCACGAGTTATTAAAACTTATTAATATTTAGTTAATTTTCTTTTAAGAACATTTTTTTTAGTATTATAAAAGTATTTAAAAACTTATCGGGATTCTATCATCATACAAAGATTATAAATTTGTTGGTCTGTTACCCGTGACTTCATAGACGTCAAATTATTTTTTTAAGATTTGTTCAGGCTTTTGTATTTTCTTTAAATTTTTTTAGAACCTGTTGATGGTTCTGGTATTGGTGATGGTGTACATTTTAGTTTTCTACTTCATTTACTTCTACGTTGATTTATTGGCGTAGGAAATAAAGTTCGATTTGTAGGTAGTTTTTAGTAATTTTCGTAAAGAATATATTTTTATTGCTCGTTTTTTATTTTTACTATGCTAAATAATTAAAATTTGAAATTTGAATTTGAAGTTCCAAAAATTTCCCAGGAATTATTAAAAAAAATATCTTTCCCGCGTAGAAACTCTAATACATATATATTGCTTTTGGTTTTTTTTTAAAGCTACATCCCGTTTAATATTGCTAAAAAAGGTGCAAAGTTTTAATTGCAACGGTCTCCACGCGCTTGCAAAATAGACCTATTTTTATTTTACAAATTTCCACTTTCTGCAAAATTTTCTTCAATTGCAAAGCTACAATCAAACATTTTAGGCCCTATTTGCAAGACCCAATAAGTTTGTAATACTTGCGTAATGGGGATCTTGATACTCGTACTTGGTAGAGAAAAACTTCCAAAAAAAAAAACTGAAAAAACTAAGTTTTGGATGTGGGATGCCTTTTGGAATTTTAAAAGAAATTTTAATTGGCTTGTATTAAACATTAAAATCTATCTAATTGTAAAATTTTCTTAGTAATTAATGAAATTTTTAAATTAAAAATTTCTATTATTGAAAAAAACTCAAAAAGCATATTTGACCCACTTTTTTCCAATGAATTTAAGAATCGTTAAAAATTATATTAATTTTTGAAACGTATACACAACTCCATATACTGTGAAAAATAATATGTCTACCTCCCCACTGTGCATTGTAGGCTTAATGAATGAAATAAGCATTCAGTACAACCCAGCCAATTGGTGTATTTTTGTTTACTCTTGAGTTAAGCTGTTTGTGTTAAGTTTTTTCATGGCCAACATTTTTGTAGAACATTTAATCCCCGCCCTCACCGTCCTAAGGAGTGTTTTTTACGATATGTTAGAATGGAGCCAAAAATAACAGTTATGAAGGGGAGTTAGAGGGTTAAAATGTTCCATAAAAATTTTTGTAGTAACATTTTCTTTAAAGCTGCTAAGCATAACTTGAACCTCAGACGTAAAGTACACATAGTTTTATATACCGATATGCTGGACGAACAGAGCAAAAGGGGGAAACTTTAACCCCCCCTTAAAATAAAGTTTCGATCTTATAAAACGCAGCCACACGCATAAAGTTTTTTGCCTCCTCTAGCAGAATAAATTGTCAGAATCCCGTTATTTTTTTGAATTGTTTAGTGTTATTAGATAGCTTTCAAGCTACTTTATGCCAATTTCCTCGAAAATCGTTGGCATATGCAGCAACTTTTTTGATGCCTTTATTTAAATTTTCAGAAAAGGCGAGTACCTTTTAATTGGCCTGAGTTCTGGACAGTTTGTAGATTTGCTTCTCCAGGCACCAAAAGCATATTAATATATAAGTACCACTCCAAGACTGCTTTGCTGTACTAACATGAGTCTAGGTTAAGCCTAGCCTTAACGCTGTCTCATCAAAGGCTTCAAATGCTTCTTCAAGCCTTCTCCGATATTAATTTTGCGAATTTATTAAACCTAAGGTCAATAAATGCATGCTTCTCTAATCAAAAGTGCACATATGAAGCTTGTCATACTAAGAATTTTAGAAGAAGTTTCGATTGTATTTTTGTCTTAAATTGTTTGTTCACATTCCCACTTGTGTCTGCAATGTAGAATTCCTGGCTTGGAAGCTGTGAGAAGCCATGAACGCATAATTGCGTCCATCGTTAGCATATTTAAAAAACTGTTGGCTCTTAATATAAAAAATCCGTAAATAAAAAAGAAATATCAATTTCTTAAGAAGATTTGCCCATAATCCTCTTCCCACCGATTGTGCTAGATTTCAGTCCCTAATTTCTAAGGAGAGCAACAATCAATTGGACACCAAAATCTGTTAAGTCGTTTGGAAGGAAGCGTGTTTTTGACAGACAAACTGACAGCTTTACATGCCTAAATTAACTTAATATTAATCTAGGACCCAGAATTAATACTTTATTGGTGCATGGAGGAATATATTTTGGTGTTACACATGAAATGACAAACTAAAAATACCCTAATTTACCACATGTGGTAGTGAAGGCTATAAAAAGGGGATTCGAATGGCTGCAGTATCTAACCCTATTTTAATAGTTTTATAAAAAGTACATTGAACTTTGTAACAATAGAAATTTTATGTAGTAACATATTTCATAAATAACAAATATACATTTGCATATATCACCATAATTTACTTTTAATTATGAATGTTTAAATTTGCATAAACAGCAAAATTTTGTAAAACTTTAAGAAAAAACGACAAAAAAATCTATATATTAAAGCTAATGCATATTAAAGCATGTGATTATAATTACTTTAACTGACGAAGAGAAAAAAAACTCTAGAGAAATAAAACAATTTGACTTAACCTACTTTTCTGGTGGACATAATAAAATCACAAAACGAGAACAAATCAAATTACATGCCAAATAAAAATAAAACATAATTTCGATAAATAAAATGCAAAGAAAGAGACTTCATAAAAAAAATAACAACAAAAAGTATTATAATTCATACAAACAATGTCCCTGTAGCAATTTTCTTTCTTTTGTTTTTTTTTTGGTTTCTTTCGTTTTCGGCATTTTCTGTTTTTTTTTTTTCAATATTTCTGTTGATCCTTAAATTCTCCTTTGAAAGTAATTTCCGGTTATAATAAATGCGGCACGTCATACAATCTCACATATACTACGTGCATTAACACACAAATACACAGTTGCCTTAGAAGTGTTGAAGTGTAGTTGTTCGACTAAGTGGTGGCATTTTTAAATGTTCCGACAACTCTTCCAGAATAAAAGCAACAAATATTTGCAGTTATTTATTTAATGTTTTATATTATTATTTAGTTCTGTTACTTTAACTTCTTCTATGACCTAGATTTGGAGTTCTTCAAATAAACCGCTGGCTGCTGTTATGAGAGTATGTTGGCAGTTTGGTTCTCGTAAATACGTAGCAGTTGTTTTGTTTCTTGAAAATCAAAAATAAAAATAAAAAAATAAAAGAAAAGGAAATAAACCGGCGAATTTATCGCGTGTTTAAAGAAATGGCCAGTTAAGATTATTATTTTATTAACGTGTTTGTTTGTATAATAGAATAGTCATATTGTGGGGGATTCGAGCCATAAACTTAATTTCTTTACCGTAATATACACTATTATAACTATTGCTTTAACATTTCATACCATTCGGCACAGATGGAATGGGTATATTAGTTTGTCATTCCGTTTGTTAGTTCTACAATATTGGTCATACACCCTATAACGTATATTAATAATCTGGGTCCTTATGAGTAGCGAAGTTGATTTAACGATGCCCGTCTGCCCATGTGTATGTTGAATAGGTTTTAGGAAGACCACAGATATGATAGGCACGATTTTTGCGGTATTGATAAAAAAGTTTGTAGGTAAAGTTGTTGAGTTTTTAGTCAACAACCAAGTTTATTGAGTCAACAAAAAAAGTTGTTGACCAAAATAATTTTTTTCAACAAAATGTTTACGTGATTTCTTAAAATAAATTATTGGAAATGCTGAATAAATCAAACAAAATGTTTGTCGAATCTTTATTTATTTTTTTAGTAATTATGATGTTCTAAATTGCCAATATTTATTCTTTGACAAATACAGGAAAATTTATTTATTTAATATGGGGGGATAATAACTAACTTATGCGCATTTCGCTAAACTAAAGATATTCTGCAAATAAAACTGTAAAGCGAACGAGAATTACAAACACTCAAGTCTTACTTGCAACGATATCAAAGCTTAAAAAATGGACAAGAGTTGTAAAAATACTGTCTTTACTTTGCACTATATGAAATTTTTAATTTTTTCTGTCCAAAACTAATTTTTATCCAAACGACTGGGCCAATTTAAACGATTTTTTTGATTCGATATTTGCGGGCCAAAAATGTTTTGTCACGCACTGTCACGGGGAAAAATTGGGTCACGCGCGCTCACTTGGAATTTTTTTTTTTATTTTATTACACACGCTCGCACATTCTTGGAAAAAAATGTTTGGTCACACACGCTCACGTGCGAAAATTTCAAAACACTTCTATTAAAACCATTACTTTTTTATTCCGACATAAAAGAAATTTTTGGTTTAAACAAATTTTTATTGCAAAATTTGGCTTTCTATGTTAAAATAAAATAAAATAAAAATAAAAAAAAAATATTAAAAATTTGGATTAATAACCAATTAAATTAAAAAAACAACATGAGTTTAAGAAAACATGACTCTCAATTTCTTAATCTTCGCTCTCAGAACATTGTTCGTCTTCTTGTTCGCAGTTTTCGGCGACTCTGAAATTTAAAAAACACACTCGCGACTGCTCTTTTAAATATTGGGCCGCGTGAATAAAAAGGTAGCTATAGCTTATACTTCTAATTTTGAAGTTTAAACTAGCTTTGAGGTGAATAAAAATTTGAGCTAAAGCTGGTACTTTATACTGACTAGTAGAAACCAGTTTTTCCAGTGTTGACAAAAAAAATGTGTGTAAGACTTTTGTTATAGAAAGTCTGTGTTGCATTTTTTAAATAAAATAAAAATAAATTTTAAAGAGAAATATGTATAAAAAACAGCAGGGATTTTTTTTTTTTTTTTTGAAAATATCAATACATAGTACTTGTTCAACGCTTCAAGACATAAAGGAAATTAATATTTTTTTCTTATATTCTGTTTTATGCATTTATATTTTTTTAAATAATCTTAAAAAATTTAAATTTTTGACATTTTTGCACTTTGTAATTAATTTAATCTAATATTCGTATTTTCCATATTGCTTCCCCTTTTAAGCACTAGCAAACAAAACAAAAAAAATCAAGTTTTCTAACTATCAATTGCAATCATTTTTTTAAGAGCCAAGGGAAATTCCAATTTATAGTTATATTTAATGATTCTTAACCCATTTAAATTCTGCCGATGTAATGGTACTAATAGAAGAATTTTCCAATTTTTTAATTATTATCAAAAAAAAAAAAAAAAAAATACACACTTTCGACATTAGTTTTGATTTTTATTAAAAATCGCTTTTATATTTTACTGCACTCAATAATTTGTTTTAACTCTGTATCAAATCGCATACGTTTGTATTAATTAAGTAACAGTAAATCCTCATTGTAGAAAAAAAACACACAGATGCGTATTTTGGTATGTAAAGCATGGTGAAATTACTAAAAGGTGGCCTCGGTAATACAACAAACACAATTTTACAACATTTACGGGCAATTTGGTTTTGTTTAATGTGTATGATCAACGTCAAAAAAAGTAAACAAAAATAGAAAAGCAAACAGAAATCGAATCGAATAAAAAACCAACTTTTATTGTAACCAAAAATATTTTAATTTTTTATATTTCAAAATGTTTTAAAAATTTTTATAACAAGTTACAATATTTCAGAACACCAAATTTTTTAAATTAAAACGAAAAAAAGAAAAATAAATAACACAAAATTCAAAACACTTTGACAATTAAATAACACATTGACAAGTTTATAACAAAACTCAACATACTTTAGGCAATAAATATCGATATATCAAAATAACGATATTTAAAAAAATAATCGATATATATCACCGATATTTGTTTAACTGTTTACAATACTGTTGTTTTTTTAATTGCCTATTTCCGATTTGCGAACTCTTTCTTTCCTACAACTACATTTAAAATAAAAACAAAGTTTTAAGAATTTGTTTTTGTTTTAAATGTAATTGTTCGAAAGAAAGAATTCTTTCGCATATCGGAAATAGACTATAACAATTGCAGCAAATATTTCTTTAACTAATATTAAGAAAAAATAAACGGCGCTTTTTTAATGTACATTTTTAAAGTTTACACAGTCTAGGCGAAGAATCTTGAAAAAATTTCTTTATTTGATTTTGGTATAACAATAGTTGGTTTGTGAATAGAAATATGTCTTTATAGTGGAATTAAAAAAAAAAAATTTCAAATAAGGACCTCCTCCCTGCAATTTAAACAAATATTTTAGAAAGAAAATTAGATCCTGTAAAGTTTAAGCTGAATTGTCGACATTTTACGACTATATATCTAAAATTAATTTAAAATATTTTATCTGTCATCCATCAGTGTCATAGTGCATGTAGATTTAGCAGGGCCGAATGAAAGATGATTGATGTCCATATCGGATTCGAACTGGTTTAACTAAAACAATGAAAAACGTTGCTTGTGAAAGTCTTTACTATTTGTGGTGCAATTAAAATTTTAAGGTATGTTGGTACTTTCATGAATTATGTCGGTCATACGCTATACAAGTTCAGTGCTGAAATCTGGCACTGTAGTGTTTGACTGAGTATAACAAAAACGACGTGCAGTGAACTTGTGTAGTGTATGTTGAAAACGTTTAGTTTTTTGCGGTTTTTTAAGAGATGGCAGCAAAACAATAAGCGCGAAAAAATATTCCGAAATCGCGTTTTATTTATACAAACAATTGCAGTTAAAGTCAAAAGAACATTGTATAATCTCCCACCACTTCAAAAGCTTGTAACTCCCTTTCTAAAGAAAACTATTTTTTTTTTTTTTTAGAATCGAATAAGCGTTTTCTTTACTTATTACTGCATTCAAAGTTTTAAAAATGTTAATATTTCAATTTTGTCATCATCTCTTTTAATAAATATAATAATAAAAAATATTTTAAGCAGCTGCTCTACATATAAAATTATTGCATTTTTTGAAGCAAAGGGCGACATTTTTTTTCGTTTTTATAAAATGAATCTAGGTCTTAAAACAATTTTTAAAAAGCATACATATTTACTCCTCTTTTTTACTAGTTCGAAAACTCAGGGCATCAGGCATTAAACATTACCTTTCTTACCGGATTTTAATTTACACATATTTCTTGTCCCGGGAAAGCCCGTATTTGAAACACTAGTGACAAGTTTCGTCTATCCAGCGCCAGACTTAAACATGTGTAGTGTATGGCCGGAATTATATAATCCTTTATAAATTTTTCGTAACTTACTTTTTTAAAATAACATGTGGTCTCGGAAATTAACGAACTGGTTTTTTTTATTCTTTCATATTTGGTTTTTATTGAATATTTGGATTTAATTGTAGATTTAACAGCTTGTCCCTCGATTACAAACGAAAAGTTTCGCAAAACTTACATAAAAAACAAAATTTGTTTTTGTTTTAAATGTAAGTTAATCGTACTAATGTTTGATAAGTTTGAAATAAAAAGAAACAACAAAAAGTAAGGGTAGAATTACATGTAATATGTTTGTACATAAATATGTACATACAAAGGGATATTAAGTTTTTAAATTTGGTGATAAATAGGATCGATATATCGATCTTAAAAAATATCGATACTTGACAAGATTCGTACACGAACACATACACTCAAACAATGAACGGCTGGCTTACCGAGGCCACATTTTTGTAATTTCACCATGGTTTAAAGTGTACTAAATTAAACATAATATCAAAATTTCAAAAAAAATTTTTCACTTTTGGCCAAAAAAGGTAAAAATTTCCTATAGTGCTTAGATTCAAATATTTTTTTTATTGAATATGAAGAAATTTTTAATTATTTCATTATTAAATGTGTTTTATTGAGTGATATTTTGCAAAGTGTAATTTTGATAAAGTTTTCATTGAATCAAATAAAAAGTTTGTTGACCTAAAATTTTATTTTTAACAAACTGTGTTGTTAAAAATGTTCTTGAGATTTTTTTTGTGTAGGTTGTTTTATATGTTTATATCACATACAGTCAGGAATAGTTTGCTACTGAAATTCAGCCAAATCGGCCCACAAATGGCTTAAATATGAACAAAAACCATGTTTGCTTTTAATGTTTATCTATAAACCTTTACTTTTTTACGCCTTCTTATAATCTTTAAACTCTATTTGTCACTTTCTTCTGAAATATACTAAGTGGAATACTAAAAATACAAGTATACTCCCGAATTCAAAGTCATTTTACGAATTTTAATATTTACTATGGTACATATTACAGTGAATATAGCGTTTTAACATGTTTCTTTTTTTGGTAAATATGTTATATTCTCAATACTTTTAACCTCAAAATCACAATGCTTTCCCAAAGAATCAATAACTAAAAAAAAATATTCTGCCAATTAAATGTATAATATATGTATGAATGTATGTACATTAGGGTGGCCGTTATTTTTTTTATTTTGATTTCTTTTATTCTCCCCCCCTAAATCGGTTCAGTTTTATGTAAAAAAAAATACAAAAAAATTTCATAGCGATAAGTTGTGTTTTAGGGGGGGCGTCCGTCCCTCAAAGTTTGCCATCAAGCCATTTATTCAAATGTAATTTGTTTGCATATGACTATCTTCTAAAAACAACATTTTACAAGAATATGATATATGGCAATATTTTAGCTCTTCTAGTCAACAACATAAGCCTCTAAGAGAGTTTTTTGCTAAAATCAATATTTTAGAAAATAATTAAGAAAATAAAAACAAAATACCAAACATTTTATATACGTTTTATATACATAAAAGGGGGATTTAATGTCAAGTGACCCAATTTTGAAATAGATGTCTTTCGATTTAAATGAAATTTACACCAACTTTAGTACTGTTAGATAGTAGCTTAGACACAAATTTTCAACAAGATCGGTCAAAAAGTTTCTGAGTTAGAGGGGGTCAAAGTTTGACATTTTGGCCATACAGGTGTTCTTTCTCATCCATGTAACTTATTACCTATTGGTGTAAGCAAAATTTGTCCCAAGTAGCTTAGATAGCTTTTTGATCAAACTTTTTAAAAAAATTGTTTTTGTTTTTTTAAAAAATTTTTAAAATTTTTTTTTTTAAATTTAACACTTGGCTAAAAAAAATAAAAAAAAAAGTTTTAAATTTAAAAAAAAAAAATTAAAAAATTTTTAAAAAAAAACAAAAAAATATTTTTAAAAAAGATTGATTAAATAGCTATCTAAGCTACTTGGGACAAATTTTGCTAACACCAATAGATAATAAATTACATGGATGAGAAAGAACACCTGTATAGCAAACTTTGACTCCCTCTACCTCTGAAACATTTTGACCGATCTTGTTGAAAATTAGTGTGTAAACTACTATCTAATAGGACTAACCTTGGTGTAAATTTCATCCAAATCGGAAGACATCGATTTCAAAATTGTGTCACTTGACATTAAATCGCCTTTTTATATATATAAAACGTATATAAAATGTTTGGTATTTTGTTGTTATTTTCTTAATTATTTTCTAAGATATTAGTCTTAGCAAAAAACTTTCTTGGAGGCTTATGTTGTTGACTAGAAGAGCTAAAATATTGCCATATATCATATTCTTGTAAAATGTTGTTTTTAGAAGATAGTTATACGCAAACAAATTACATTTGAATAAATGGCTTGGTGGCAAACTTTGAGGGGCGGACGCCCTCCCTAAAACACAACTTATCGCTACGAAATTTTTTTGTATTTTTTTTTACATAAAACTGAACCGATTTGGAGGGGGAGAGTATAAGAAATCAAAAAAAAAAAGTTCTCCATACAACTAACGGCCACGCTAATGTACATATGTATAATAGAGCGTCCCTTGTTTTTAAAATGTTTGAAATGTTGACACGGTACCCGCAAATTTTTTTTCGTTTTGACAAATTTGTAATTCATTTGTAATTTTACGCCCATTCGACCACACCTTCCCTAGCGGCGTGGCTTCAATATGTGTTTTTTCATGATCGGCATTTTTTCTTCTTGCACTGTAAGAAGTCAATGAAATTGTTATGTTTCAGCGCTATCATTAACTGCTTTCAAGAGCTTTACTTTTGATTTTGCTTTTAACAAGGATTAATTTTTTTACAAAGCTGGTGGGTTTTCGGTGAGAAAATCAATGTTTATTACATATTGCTTAAATATATTTATTTTGGCTTTTTATTGAAACAAAGTCATGCATTTTTTATCTGTACGAAACGAAGTAGATAACATATTATTTTTTATACCCTCTACCACAATTAGTTGTGAAGAGGGTATACTAAGTTTGTCATTCCGTGTGAAACTTTTTTATTATTCATCTCAGACCCCATAAAGTATATATATTCTGGCTGCTTGAGTAATTCTAAGTCGATTTAGCCATGTACGTCTGTCTGTCCGTCTGTCCGTCTGTTGAAAACACGCTCACTTTCGAAAAACTCAAAAGAAATAAACAAACTAGGTGTCAAATTGCTTGTAGTTATCCTAAGCAGTTTGGGATTGAATTTCAGCAAAATCGGTTCAATAGGACCAGAGCTATGAATCAAAATGTGGAACCACCACCTTCAAAAACTTTTATAATTTTGTTACAAAAACTAACATAAATGATGCAAAAATGCACGGAATGACATAAGATTTTGCACAAGTCCGTTTTATTCGACTAGAAATGACACTGTAAAATTTCGCGAAGGTCGGTCCATATATGCCCTACTCCCGGAAAACAGTTTAGTCTCCTAAAACCATAATTAATAACAAATCGTCACAGTTTAAGATAATAATAATAAAAAGACATCATACAGATATTACTCCTTAAACATTCGAACTGTCGGTGGAGGGTATCAAAGATTCGGCACAGCCGAATATAGCACTCTAACTTGTTTTTATTTTTTTTCTAATGATGAAACATGTTACACTAGTCACTAGTCACAATATTCTTTTTTGTTTCAATATCAATCATATCATCAAAACGGGATAAAAGTATTTATAGTTAAACGTAAATTGTTGCAATTAAAAAAAACTTCTTGCAAACCTTTGCTCTCTTGTTAACTTTAGCTGATCTCAAAATAAAAACATTTTTATAGCATAGCTCTTGCCATCCATCATGCTTGATGTATGGACTTATTTACAAAGTTTTTGATTATCATTTCCATTAAAAAATAGTATCGAACAATCAATTCACCATAGTCACCTCTTACAGTTTGTTTTTCGGGTTAAGAAAAGTAAAGGCTGATTAAGTTGTGAATCTGCGATGACTAAAAGTTCTGGTACTGGGAAGGTACCATTTTGAATATATCGCAATGCTTGATGTTATTCCAGTTTTTTTTTTTAATTTTTAAAGAGCGGAACGCTAACCGTAATTTTTAATTTCAAATACAGCTATTAATATTAATCCATAAACATGATGTCTGCACCCAAATAAAAATAAATCTCTTCTCTAGTTCCATACATGATCACAATTGAATCGCTTAGTTCAGAAAGGGAACTAATTCGAAACATAAATTTTGAGATAATCAAGTAAAACAGTGTTGTTAATAATAATTAATCTAATTTTAAGCTTTTAAGTTTTCTAAGATGACACTTTTTACACTGGTTTCTAAGCAATACTCAAATAATGTAGATGAGGTAAATGCCACTAGTTCGCTTTCTGCACTTAGTGATTCGAATGGAATTCGTTCTTCTTTAACACTTTCGGTGTTTTCTAGTTTACTCAGTAAACTAAACCGTTCTTACTTTAAGGCCCCGTCGCTAAGGAAAGGCGTGGCCGTAGGGGGCGTAAAATAACAATTATGACAAATAGAAAAAATAAGCGAGTACCGATTCAACATTTTAAACATTTTATAAATAAGGGACACTCTGTATATTCATATATGCATAGGTTTTTTATTATTTATATACCTATATAAAAATGAAAAACGTTGTCTGTTTGTATGTTTGTTTGTTGGCTTATAGACTTCTAAGCTACTAAACCGATTTTCCTGTAATTTTTACAGTAACATCAAGTGAGCCCCTAAAATAAAACAGACTTCTCATTTTTTCGATAGGGGCATATCTTAAGAGCCGCTGCACCAACTTTCTTTAACTTTTTGCGATAAATAAAAATGGGCGGGGTTGACGGACAAAAATACTTAATACCGACTATCTGAAGAAAAAAGTCTTCAAGCTTTGTAGGACCCATTCTTATGGTAAACTAAACCTTTCAAAAGCAATTTAAATTTAGTACAAGATGTTTTGTTAACAATACACGAGATCTGTTTTAAAAAAAATGTACCAATATTATTTCGATTGGGGTAGCAAAGCGCACCGGGTTAACCTAGTTTAAAATAAAATAAAGGTCTTCTAGGTCATTATAATGAATGTTTTATTAAAATTCAAATTAATTAAACATAATTCTAAAAATTCTAAAAATAAATCGTTTCAGCAGTAATATATATAATACATATTAGCTGTTATAACGGGTGGTTTTAAGGGCCGATGTTGAATGTGAACTACACCTAAACGTCAAGTTTTTTTCTGCAATTCATATGACAATCCTCAATTTCAGACTAACTCAATTTAAACCATGGCAAGATACACAATCGAGCAATGCGTTAAGGTTATTCAGGCTTATTATGAAAACGGGCGTTCAAATTAAAATGCATATCGTGCACTTCGTGATTTTTTCGGTCAATTTAATCGTCCAAATGTGCGTACAATCAGAAAAATCGTGCAAAAATTTTAGCAAACCGGGTCTGTAGGAGATGTGAAAACACCAGTGCATGCTCGTACAGCTGCTGTTCACGATAGTGTGGCTGAAGAGCCGTCCACCACAACTCTTCGTCGTGCCCAACAATTGCACCCGTCACGCTCGTCGCTGATAAACATTATGCATAAAGACTTGCATTTACACTAAAGAACTTAAACCCCTTGACCATTCCAAACGTCGTCAATGGTCAGAATAGTGGCTAGAAATGGCAACAGTGGATTTTCGAAGAAAATCATCTTAAGTGATGAGGCACATTTTCACCTTAGTGGATTCCTCAATAAGCAGAATTGCCGCATTTGGGCGAATGATGGACGATATGTGGTTTCAACAGGACGGTGCCACTTGCCACACAGCTAGCGAAACAAAGGCTCTTTTGCGCGACGAATTCAATGACCGTGCTATCTCACGTGGTGGCGATGCCAATTGGCCGCCAAGATCATGTGATTTGACACCGTTCGACTTTTTTCTTTGGGATTATTTGAAAAAAAGGGTGTACGTCGATAAGCCAGCAACAATTCAAGAGCTAAAGGATGAGATAACTCGGCACATTAATGGCATAGAACCTCAACTATGCCTCATTTGGCCGATATTTTGTTCCATACATAATTAAACCATACCAATATTATCAAAATAAAAAAACGACAACAACTTCCTAAATAATTTGTGTTTTATTCAAAATCAACATCGGCCCTTAAAATTTAACCACTCTTTATTTGAAAGTGGTATAACTCTATTTTTTCATGTATCGAGATATTTAAGGTTTTGCGTTTGAGTCAATTAAGAAATATTGGCGAACGATTATTTATAAGAGCAATATTTTTAGCACCCTTTAAATTTTATTATTAATCAATATATTTAGAAAAATATTCGATTTTTTTTAGCTTCAATTGGACTTATACCACTTTGAAAAATAACATATTATAAGAAATAAAAACAAGAGCTCATTTAAGTCGATATTTTTATAGACATTTGCTCTTCTCAAATGGATTTTTGAGGTAAAAATATTTAACAGAATGACATTTAAATTTACGAATAACTAAGTTTATGAAGAGTTTATTTTAGTTATACAGTAGAATCATTTATTCGGAGTCAAAGGGTCTTGTTACGAGTTAGAGAGTTTTTCGAAATAAAGAGATTTATGTGGTTATTAGCTGATTAAACAGTCCTTAATTACATCAGCGCGAACATACACACAGAAAAAAATCAAGTTTAAAACGTAGAAAACAAGGTGGATTTAAAACTTTTCGGTGGCGATTTTGCTTTATACGTTTTTCATGTTAATTCAACCTGATTTTACAATTACTTGCGAACAACATTTTTTTTCATTTAAAATAACTATAATTCATGTTAATTTAACATTGCAGTAAAGTTAGAGCAAAATGTAATTTATATTGAAATAACAATCCGAATCACGTTGAATGAAAGTTATTCCAAGTTGAAACAACGTGAATTTCATGTAGAATCAAATTGGTTTGAATGTGATGTAACAGTGTGAAGAAGCTTCAGAGACAACATATGCATTTATTTAAGAATAATTCAAAACATTTACCCCTGTAACACATTTTTCACTTATTTTGTATTCTCCTTTGTTAACAGAAGCATCAGCAGAATGGCCCGATATGGTTTTCGTCATCATTCTACTTTGAGAACTTGATGTTCTATTTAACTAAATAATTTTAATTAAAAGAATACGGGAATTGTCTTCTTTTTATAACATATTTTAAAATTAAAAATAAAAAAATGTACATAATTTAACAATATAAACTTTTGATTTTAATATAAAACAGGTTTTTATGGATTCAATATTGAATCCATATTTATTTATATTTAATTTTTTTTTTTTTTAACAGCGAATAATATTAAATAAACGTGATTTAAGGTTATTTTATTTAAAATTAATATGAAATAATGATAAATTTAAATAAAGGGCATACTTTTGAAGAAATTTACTAACATTCTCAATCAACATTTTTCCATGTTAATTTTACATTGGTATTTTTTTCTGTGTGTATCAATTCACACTTTAATATGGTCTTGGATTGTAACATTCTGAATGTGCTTCAGGTAGCTAGATGCTATTTCTTCAGCACCTCTATTTGCGACAGTTTCTTCCCATGCGTACATATGAATTCTGTTTTTATTATAATTATAAGGATAGGACTTATTCCACAATAAAAAAAAGATTTTTACGATATTATTTTATAGTTAAAATAAATTTGCTTATCTTATGGCCAAATCGCACTCCATTTAATAGATGAAAATAAATTTTAGCAGAAGGTATCTTTACCTCTTTACAGTAAACGTTCTCATTTTTTTTAAGAAGTGTTCTTATACCACTTTCAAAAATAACAGCTCATATATATACTCTTGTATATATTTTCATTTAAACTTTTGACTTAAAGTAACTGACCCCAATTGCTTACAGTCATCACAGTCAGCATGCAATCTCACACGCATTTCAAATACTCATACTTTAATGAAATAAAAAATAGAACCCAAAAAAAAACTAAACTTTTTGTTTAAGTTGTAACTTCCTTTAACAAGAAATTGTGTGTTTATATGAGTGGTGAAAAAAAAATTAAAATTCAAACGTTAAATTTTTATTTTTCTAAATAGAGAAAAAAGGTATCGTACATTCCCTAATTTACGAAACATTTAATAACGCACTCAATTTGTTCTTTCGTTTTAGTACAAAATTAGGTTAATTCCATTAAAATATGTAAATTACCTAAAATATAAAATTTAATTGCATTAAAAGAGATTTAATCGTTATGGTTTGGCTTAGTTTCCATTCAATATTTAAAGTTTAACAGAGGAGTTTAAACTTTAAAGGTTCCTTAAAAGGTCCTTTTTTAATTAAAACAAACGTGTCTTAATAGAATAAACATCTTAAAAAATGCGAAATTCTCATACATATTCAAAACATATAAAAAGTTCAATATTTTTTTAATATAAATAAAATTTCATTGTTAATTGATACTGTTTATGCTAAACTGCATTTTAATATCTACTTTTACAGTTTAATACAAATCGATTTAGGTCAGCTTAAAATTTGTTGACCTACATTTTTATTATCAGAAAGAAATTATTGATTCCTTAATAAACCAGCATGAGTAGTAAATAAGAACATATTAAGTTTGTCGTACCGTGTCTTATAAATAAAAATATTCATCTGAGACACGATAAGGTATATACATACATATGTATTCTGGGCGGGTAAGTAATTATAGAGCTAAGAGTACACGGAATGTGAAAAGCCACATGCGCATGTGGCCCTGACGTAATTTTGACGTCGTCACACAATGGCCAATGGGCCTTTGTAATGGCGTCAAAAGGACGTTAGAACCACTTGCGTATGTGGCATTTCACATTCCGTGTACTCTAGGCTTAAGTATATAAAGCAATGTCCTTCCTAATCTACGTCAGTTTCTTTAAAGCACGCTGACTTCCGAACGACTGAACAGAGAAATAAAGATTTTAGTTTAAAATTATTTGCAGGGAAAAATTGCTTAGTTTCATACCAATCGAAATTGTTATTTAATAGTATCTAGAAGTAGGTCTAAATGTGGACCAACCTCCCAAAAAATTAATATCAATCGATAAAAAAAACACCGTAATGAAAAACAAGTAAGAAAGTATTGTCGGTAGGCTAGCTGGTAGCGAGCTAGTCTATCAGCGCCGAGGTTGCGGGTTCGATTCCCGCCAGAGACTCTGGTTTCCTTCCTGCAGACAAGCATAGAGCTTCGCGGGATTAGCTTAGGAAATTGAAAAAAAAAAAAAAAAAAAAAGCCCGACCATATGATACCCTACACCACAGTGTATAGAAACAATTTTTGCGAGTGTACCCTATTTGGGACCCCTGGGCAATCATGGACCCGTCTGAACAAAATTATGAAGTAAAGATTCATGTAAAAGTACTTTGTGCTGAATATTATTTAGATATCTTCATCTTTATGAAGTTCTGATCATCACACACGCAAAAAATCTTCTCCAATGTTGTGGGCTTGGTATAAAAATTATTTAATTCCGACTTGGCGCCCAGTACGGCGATGCAGATCGCACTACCTTAAGCTGCTACATGTTCATATATAATTTCCATTCTAGAAAAACATACAAATATAAATACATTACTTTAGTTTTATTTGCTTAAAATTTTAAAAGTTCAACATGTTTTTTTTTATCTTTTCTAAAGATAAATTTATTTCGTTACTTGTATTTATTTATAATAGTGTCTATGACGCGCCATTGCCTGTGTTTTTTTTAATAGATAAAGCAACAACTAGTAATCCTCATGTACATACATATGTGTGTAAAATATAGAAATAATAATAAAAACATATGTACAAGACTTTTATGCCCGGCGTTACCCGGTGTCGAGTATTCATGGATTTTAGTTAATTGTTTACGCTATAGTTTACAAGTTTTGGAAAAAAGTACTAAATGTTCAACTTTCTCTCCTTTCCAAAATTTGTATTCTAAGCACTAGGGTAATCATTCGGTTAACCGTTAATCGGTTAACCGATTAATTACTACCCGATTAACTGATCGGTTAATTTAAAATTGGCAATTTTCGATTAACGATTAAACCGGTTAATTTCAGTCGATTAACCGATTAACCGATGTAACAAATAATTTTAGTTTTTTGTAGTATTATAACATATTTTTTTGCGTTTTTAATTATTTGTTTCGTCTCATATAAAAAAGGTATATGTTTGGAAAATATTTGTTCCTACAATATATTTCCTTCGAGAAATACATTCTTAAAATACAGTACAAAAATAGAAACTAGAGGTTCGTATTTAATTTTTTTCGGTGCTGAGCTTTGCCAGGATGAGTCAGATGATGACCTGAAAATAGAAGAAGCTCTCGATTGTAACACAAACAATCTTTAACAAAATTAGCCGAAAAATTAAAATTAAACAAAATTAAACAGTTGAATTTTGTTAACATGTGCAATGCGTAATCTTGTTTTTATCATTCTTGAATCTGTATTATGGGTTGCTTCCGATTTCCCAAACATCTTCGATAAGTGAAAGAATTGTTTCCAAATCAAGTTTTATCAAAACTAAAGAAAAGACTCGCTTAAATTCTAAACTTTTATAAAATCTTAAACTATTGAAATAATTAATACAAAAATCTCACAGTTTTTTTTTTAATAAATACATACAAATATTATGTATAAATTATAAAAAGTGTTTTTCATATTTATGAATTACTTTTTTGTTTGCTCGTTTTAGTTCAGGAATTGTTTTTTATTTATTGAAATTACTTAATTTATAACAAAACTTTATTAATCGGTTAACCGATCAATAACAAAATTAACCGATTATTAACCGATTAAACCAAAACCTCGGTTTATTAATCGAGCGATTAACCGATTAAAGCAAAAGCCCGATTAAATGAATACCCTACTAAACACATACGGACGTATTCAAAACGAAAAGTTAGCCAGCAGCTTGTTAGCACAGAGTTGATTTACAACAAACTTTTAATAATTCAAATCAAATCAAAAATTTGAAAAAGTTTTAAAATTATCTAAAGGGTCGAGTGTGTTCATTTTTTTTTCGCGCACAATTCTTTTGATTTTTTGTTTGTTTATAAAACAGTTGTTTTT
Source organism: Pollenia griseotomentosa (assembly GCA_963931875.1). Taxonomy (NCBI): domain Eukaryota; kingdom Metazoa; phylum Arthropoda; class Insecta; order Diptera; family Polleniidae; genus Pollenia; species Pollenia griseotomentosa. The sequence goes on from OZ007561.1 coordinate 58,069,302, forward strand.
CACAAGTTAGCAGCGTTTGGCAGTTCGTTAGCAAGAGTTTAGCAAATCGTTTGCCAGAGTTAGGTATTATAAATAAACTTTTCGGTACAAACACGTCCGATAATATTTTGATATTTGTATTCTTCTCTTCACCTGTTGTTGACCATTTCCTCTTTTATTTGTGAAGTATAATTTGTACTTCAATTTATGTACATACCCTAAAAGTATTTAATTTGGTTTATACATTGATAACAATTTTCAAAATAAAATTTTATAGGAATAGCTTATCCCATCAACAATAAATTTCCCGGTTTTTTATCAAGAATAAAACTTGGGAATTAAGCAGGACAAACAAAATCTTGTTAATTAAAAATTTTGTATTTTCAAAAATTACTTTGATAATAAAATTTTAATTTCATAAAAAGGGTTTGCAAAAATGACCAATAGTAAAAATAATTATTCAAATAAATTCACTGTTTAGACATTTTATTTAATTAATTTTCAAATTTTAATGTGCTGTTTCCACAGATATTTTTCTACACGTTCAATCACTTGTATTGTGGAAAACGCACATCAATTTAATTTTATTTAAAGTTTCTGAATTGTTTGTTAATAAAAAAAAATTTTCAATTTAACACTTCTTATAACCATACCCCAATAGTGTAGAGGGTACCCACCTTTTAGCATACCGATCAACTCAGAATCACCTTTTGGATCGATATAACCATGTTCGTCCATGTTAAATTTGCATACAGTTCGCAATTTTAGAGATAATATAATGAAAACTGGTGCACAGGTTCTAAAAACAAGAACCAAGCCTATTGTAAATAGTGATAACCAGGGAAACCATAAATATTGCATGTTTTTCCTTGTGCGACTATTAAAGGCACAAACAATATATTTATCCGTTTGAGAGCTTTTAATGAATTTTGGCATCGATTTGCTAGTGCATGTTTTAGCCTTTGCAGAATTTTTATGCATATTTTAGTAAAAAGAGCATTTTTAGTTTTATAGCGCATATTTCAGCTTTTTGAAGCTTTTAAATGTCTATGTATCTGTATACCCAACTTATGCCTCAATTTCGCCATATACATTTAATTTTCACTCTAGAATTTTAAGCCAAAGCAGGTTGGTTATCTTTAAAGATAAATATTATGTTAAACTAACAAATTTTATACTTCAGCAAAAATTGAGAAAAACCAATTATATACGTGTGTGCCAATGTGTGTTAAACGTGGAAATCTAACCCAACTTTAAGTATACCAATTGACTTAAAATATATTTTTAAAGTGATCTAACGATGTCCATCCGTCCGTCTGGCAATTTACAAGTTGCAATTTGGTTGATTATTTAAAAAAAAATTGGTAAAAACATTTTTATTGCACTAAGGACACAGCCTGTGTAAATGGTAAACATCCATCTGAAATTTCACAAAGTTCTCATACAAACTTCTTTCCGAAATAGATTGTATTCAAAAACCATCTTATTATGTTCGTATTTAGATTTAATTTGCCTGAAAAATATTTTACAGCAATTAATTTTTTTTTGGAATCGGTTAAGATTTGGCCCATCCGTAAAAAGCTTTAACGTCCTTTTAAATGTTAATGCTAATATAAAATTCAGCAACCGTCCCTAAAATCCATTTAAGACAAAAAACCTCATATATGTGTATGGTGTATATATGTATATCGTAACATAAAGTTGTTTTGGTGAGCCATAACTGCCTATCGGTTTCAAATAAAGTACAATCACGAAAATTTGCGTTTGGGTTTTACGGATAATTCTTTTTTACTTGTTTTTTTTTTTAAATGCAAATATTATTAAATTGTTGTATATCTGGTTTTAAATAAGCCGTTTTGGTTTTTTAGCCGTATTTTTTAACAATTTTTAGGGCATAATTTCGGTTTCCCTAGTGATAACACTATGCCACAAAAAAATGAACCTCAAAAATGGGATATTTTTTAAGTTAAATTGGGACTGCTGAACACGAATATGGCATTAATTTATTTTTCTCAAGAAGTGTTTTCAAGGTATTTGCGAAAATCTTGTTTTTCGCAGTTGTTTTAGGTATTTTGAAAAATCACGAGAACTGTTCAACTGAATTGTACAAGATTTAAAATTTTCGATATAGGTATATTATAGATATCTCATTTCTCTTTTAACCCATATCTAAACTGTGTCGATCGGATAAAGATTTACTGAGCTACAGGACTTTAAACTAAAAAAATTCACCATTTTAATTCGCTCCAGTAAGGCAACCAAAACATTTAAAAAATCGCAGAAAACGAATGCGTTAACAAGGCATCATAAATAAAAACAATGCACAAATTTGGCAACCGTTGTACGATTCAATAATGAACTCAAAGCATTGCTTTAAGAAAAGTTGTCTAAGAATTCTATGCCTTTCATTGCAACACCGAGTCTATGAAGTCAGCCACTGTCCCGCTTTTGTTGCTTTAATAACTTTTGAAATTTCTAAATTACATTGTATTGGGTGATTTTTTAAGAGCTATAGGAAAGTTTAAAAAAAAACACATAAAATTCATAAAAATGCATGAAATCTTTATTTGAATCGATAGTCCAATTTTGGCATACTCTTTCCAACATTTCGGCCGGTATCTCATGAATAAATGCTTCAATGTTGTCTTCCAATGCGTCAATTGAAGCGGGCATATGTCTATGGACATGAGCTTTAACACAGCCCCACAAAAAAAGATCTAAAGGCGTTAAATCGCACGATCTAGGCAGCTAATTGACCGGTCCCGAACGTGAAATAAAATGTTCACCGAACTCGCCTCTCAATAAGTCCATTGTTAAGCGTGCTGTGTGGCATGTGGCACCGTCTTGTTGAAACCACATGTCATGCAAGTCAAGCTCTTGCATTTTGGGCAAAACAAAGTTGGATATCATCTCACGGTAGCGCTTACCATTCACAGTTACGTTACGATTCGCATCATCTTTGAAGAAGTACGGTCCAATGATGCCACCAGCCCATAAACCGCACCAAACTGTGACTTTTTCTGGATGCATTGGTAGCTCTTGCAATGCTTCTGGCTGATCTTCACTCCAAAATCGACAATTCTGCTTATTAACGTACCCATTGAGCCAAAAATGAGCTTCGTCTCTGAACACAATTTTTCGATAAAAAAGTGGATCGCATTTTGATAATAAAATTCAATAATTTGCAAGCGTTGTTCGTTTGCAAGACGATTCATGTTTTAATTATAGACCAAGCGGAAGATGTTTGACAGTAAAACAAAACACGAAACGTGCGTCAGCTGTTTAAACCAGTGTTGCCAAAAAGATAAAAGCTAAAAAATCACCCGATATATTAAAATATGTAAATATTCACATGATAACTCTTAGTTTGTTTGTGATCTGTCTACATTATAAAAAAGTGTCTGAAGAAAGTTGACAAAATTTTTTGGAACCTTATAAACAAAAATAGCTTTTAATGGCACAGCTACTATGTCGTGTTGGTAAGTTCAAAATTTAACATATTAATTACATAACTGCCTCCCTAATATCACTTATAAGCAAAAAAACATATGTAGGCGAAGATATTTAAATAATATTTGACACAAAGAATTTTAAAATGAATCTCAATCTCATAACATAATTTTTGTTTGGCTTACGGTACGATCTTAAAAATTTGCCTTCATTTTAAAAATTTTAGGTTAGGTTTGTACGTAATTCATTTTAAATATAACCATAATTTCATTCAAGAGCACATTTTTCCCTAAAAAGGTCGATTATTCAAAATGAACTTTACTGTGAGATGCTTCCTGACTAGCCCACACAAAAAGTCATACTAAAAAGTGTTGCTTTATGAAAAAGAATTGCTACAAAATAAAAGTTTCCCATTTTAAAATTTTTAACCAATGTCGACCGTAAGAGTTTCAAAACAAATATATTTTTTCGTATCGAAATCGGTCCAGTGGTTAAGGCATAACTAACTGGAAAACAAACAAACAATCAAATAAATAAATTTACACCCTTAATTTTGCTAATATACTATGTACTATAAAAGGATTTTTATCAGATGAAAAAAAGTTATACTCGTACATTAACATATGAAACGTTATATACATTTTCGTGTACATACATATGTATTTATGTATGTTAATACACATTTACTTACACACATGTCGATTTTATTAAATATTACCGGTTTTATTATTCATAAAACATCCTTATGACCCAGTTCTCATAATAAATAAAAATGTAAGTATGTTTGTATTTGAAGTTAAAAGTAGTACAAGTACACATATACATTTACAAATGCATACATACACAAGTATGAATGTGAGTACCTCTTATGTTTTAAAGAATAATTGTGAAACGGATACTGTATACTTTGTTTTAGGTAAATTGTATATTATTACTGACTGGTCTCTCCATTTGATTTAAAACAGGATAGATTGATAAATCAATTAAATTAGAATAATAAAGATAAGGCTAGTTTCCTGACGCCCAAATAGAAATATTGAATAGTAGCCATTCGAATGCCTTTGAAAAATGTGCAGTAAATGTTTGCTAACTTTTCTGAAATATTTAGTATCCATAATTTTAAACAACAAATCATGGATCAAAATGCAGTTATGATCTCCACTAACCGTAACGCAAGCTTCGGCTTCAGTTTTGAAGAAAAGCCACCAGCGTTAAAACCGCAAGAACCTGTGCAATTTTTGTGAGTTTTTGGAGGGTCTGTTGTACATTTGTTTCACTCCATATGCGGCGATTTTGTTAATCAATAAACACCTTAAGGCAAAACTTACACGGGCAACATGAAAAACACGAAGTCGTCTAGAAGTTGCGCGAATCGATAACTGATTTTTAAATTAAACTTGGATAATTTGTACAAGCGAGAATCTACATATTTATAATGATTTGTCAGTTTGTACTGATCATTAATTTCAAAAAGTGAGCGCATAGTGACAGTTCGCTTGACAACGTAAGTTCTAGCAGTCCTAAAAATATACCTGTTGCTAAAAACTATTAAACGTTTCAATGTTATTTTTGGAAGAGGCTTATTTTGGGACTTATGCTCACTTCTGGATCTACCTTAACAAAATATTTCCATGAACTAGTAGTTACTATAAATGACTAGCTGACACGGCAAACGTTGTTTTGCCATATAACTTATTTATATTGAAAGAAAGAGGCATGAAGAGGAATGGAATAACATGATAGGCGATGAAAAAAAAGAATAGATATTTTTTTCTTTATATCTGTTTGGTTCATATTCAAAAGTTAAACATAAAAAACTCATGTTCTCAACTCAATTTTCAGTTTATTACAAAGAGCACATTCGTGTACGATATTTTTTATCAGTCCGTCCTTAGCCAACACAAATAAGCTCGATGGCTTGCCGACGTGAGAACATGCCACGTATAATTGATCGTGCGTGGTGCGACTTATTGATTGTCATTGCAAATGCCAATCTTAAAAGAAATTGAACGCGTTTGAATTCAATTAGGATGTCTTTGGGAATCATCGGAGTTCGTTCTCGGAATTTAATAATTTCATAAATATTCTAACGACCAATCGTGTACCATTGCAAAGTCGTGGTGGGTTTTAATTCCGAAATAAAAGTACCAAATAAAAAAATAAGTAAAAAAAACTACATACAATTTTCAAGAGAATCGGTTAATTAGTAAAGAAGGTATAGCAGGGTATAGAGGGCTTTTATCCTTTTTGCTGTATTTTACGCCGTAAATGTTAAAATTTATAGCCTTTAGTTGCTTCAAGACTTGAAACTATCATCGGATAATTAAAAAAGAAGAAATGGGTAGAGGAAGCTTTTAACAGTTTTGCCCTATTTTACGCCTTTATTGTTGAAATTTCCAAAAAAATGTTTATCTTAAAGTTCCTTTAGATATTACAGTGTCTGCATGCCAAATTTAAGGAAAACCCATTGATTATTTAAGAAGATATTGGGAGGGGGAGCTTTTACCCCTCTTGGCCTATTTCACGCCCTAAGTAATAAAAATTATAGGCTATAGTTCCTTCCAGATTTTACAATTTTGTAGTGGTGTGGTAGTCATGTTTGTGAAACAGACAGAAACAAAAGCAAAAGCACAGAGTGGCCAGATTGCCAGCGGCGCTGGTATGCCCGCGTTTAGCTCGGCTGAAGCTCGCCGGATGGGGTGGTTCTTGGCAACAATCTGTACCATACACACACACTAACAAAAAAATCATACCAGCTTATGGTTTACGTAATTAAATTTTAGGGGCCAAAAGTAGTGCTGCATCTCCCTACCGGTCTCGTCTCGCCATGACGTCTTCTTTCTCGACGTCCCAAATCCAACCTGCAAACATTTATTCCCCTACCTACTCCTTAGGGAGGGGAAGCTTTTACCCGTTTTGCCCTATTTTACCCCCTCTAGCGATATGAAATATATTCAACATTTTTTATTTTTCGAATTTATTCTATGAGCTTAATTTCAGTTATGTATTTTATAAAGCTTTTTTGTAATAGTTCTATTCCTTAAATTTTAAGAAATGACCTTTATACACTACCAGACTATTATATTGTATTTTCTTGTTAAATTTTACCTTAGTTATCCTTTGGATAGCAATGAAGTATATTGTGTGTACAGAAAAATTTACAATTATTAGACACCAGCAGAATGTAATGCATAATATAATATAAAGTAACCTTCGAAAGGAAATAATTAACAGTTTCTATTTGTTAAAAGTTGTTGAGTTAAATACATTCAATTTACAAACTGTCACTATCCAGTGTGACACAAAGAATGCTGACGAAGGCCGTAGCGGGCCAGAAAATGTATTACATTCTGCTGGTGTCTAATAATTGTAAATTTTTCTGTACATACAATATACTTTATTACTATCCCAAGGATAGCTAAGGTAAAATGTAACAAAAAAAATACAATATAATGGTCTGGTAATGTATAAAAGTCATTCCTAAAAATTTAAGGAATAGAACTATTACAAAAAAGCTTTATAAAATACATAACTGAAATTTAGCTCATAGAATAAATTCGAAAAATAAAAAATGTTGAATATAATATAAAGTAACCTACGAAAGGAAATAATTCCCAGTTTCGATATGAAATATATTTAACGACCTATTCCGAATGTCATTATATACACAAGATATTACGATACATGGTTTGGTTACTTTTCAAATGACAATAAAAAAATCATAATATGGAAATTGCTGATATATGTATGGAAATATAGGAAAATCTGAATCATATATATCCGGAACTACTGCGCTGATTTCATGCAAACTTCACATAAGCCATCTATAGACTATCCCCAGCGTACCCGTTTTCGCAGTTAGTGGTGACATCAAAGTGTACACTTCTTTATATAATATATTTCAGTACCAACATTTTTCAAGGAATTTGTGGCATTGAAAACTATTTTCGGGAATCGTACAGACCGATTCAGACATTTGGAAATGTGACTATAGTTGCAATAAAGCATTTTTGGGCTGAATTTACTGAAAAAACTTATAATTACAAGGATTATAGATGAAAGAGCTCTATTGAAGCAGGGCATTTATTTAAATAGGGTCTATGTTAAATAATGGACCAATCATCATTTTGAATAGGCTAAAGGATACAAACTAGGAATACTATTTTTAAGCTTTATAAAACTCAGAACAAACGTATTATAGCGTATTAAAGTTCACGACTTTAAGTTGGCAATACTGCTTTATTTGACAACCCATTTTAAAGCTTTTTGCTAAGTTTGGTTTGACATTTAATTATTAAACTTGATGTTAAATTTCCATTCAAAATTTTGTTCTCCGATTAAGGTCATTTTTGGCTGATAAGCCGAATTGTTGCATTTGGGGTGAGGATAATCCACAAGGTTTTGTCGAAACACCTTTACATCCACAGAAAGTTACTGTTTTGTTTATGGGCTGGCGGAGTCATTGGTTCATATGCCTTTAAAAACGATGATAGTCAAAATGTAACTGTCAACGTTTAACGGTATAGGGACATGATTACAAATTTTTCGTACCTCAATTAGCTGGCATTAATCTTGCTGACATGTGGTTCGACTACAAAAAAACTTTTGATGGACAAATAATTTCACGTAATGATCCAATTAATTGGCCACCAGATCGTGTGACTTAACTCCGTTGGAATATTTTCTTTAAGATTATGTAAAGTCCCTTTTTTTATTAGGACCAGCACTCAGTGGATGACCCCTATTAATGACCCCTATATCGAAAGGAGCATAGAGAAAGTAGTGTTTGTGAACATTCGACTCGAAATTAGTCATGTTGAAAGTGAGAGGGATGACTTTAGCATTAAGGTTATTCCAACAGTCCGGAAAAAAACGAAAAACGAAAAAACAAGATAATGGGCTCTTTAGAAAAAACGTGTATTAGAAACAAACGTACGGGTTTCATGACTAGATCCCTAATTTCATCAAAACACATCCCATTGCAGTAACGATAAAACAGGCAAATACACTTGTCTTCAATCATAAACCAGAGACAACTGAACATCTGGGAATCAACATTCGTAGAATTATTGGCGAAATATGGCTGCAAGTGCTGCGAAAAGTTTATGAAAATGTATCTTCATTATAACACCTAATACGCCCCAGCAGTGGGGGCCACATGACCAAAATCATATGTAAACATTTATGTCATAAAATTTTCTGTCCAATAGAGCCCGTTTCATTGATAATAAAAATATATTTCTTTAACAAATAGAATCTGGGTATTTATTTAATATATTCTTTGTTTTATTTTGATTTTAACTTGTGTAGCTCCAAAAGAAATACCCGATATAATTGTGTAAGATATAAATAGAATTCACTGGAAAATAAAGTACACCATAACATCATCCGTTCGGAAAATTTTTAACGATAACTTTAGACTTTAAGGTTATAGCATTTAAAAAGCGTATACAAGCAGGTTTGATGTGGTAATCGGCTTATTCATAAAATTTTATAAAAGGTTTATAAAATATAATTTCTAATAATATAAGCAAATAAACAACCTTTTATAAAACTTAAATATTTTTTATGAAATAGCTGGTAAGTGTTAACTATATGTACAAGCCAAAATATAAAATATAATGCAATCTATTTATTGTTTATTAGTTATTTAACTTTTCAACAACTTTTGACTTTACCCACTTGTCCTATATGTTTTTTCATAAAATACAAAATTAACCATTATTTGTAGTTATTTTTGTAGATTTATACTGTATAAATGTATATTATGCATTCAATCTACTTTTTGTGGTTTCTATTAAACTGAGTAAATAAATATGTGCAATTTATAGTATAAACGAAATTAATATCCATTTTTTATGATTATTATAAATTAAGAACAGTGCGTGATTTAAGTAATGATTAAATTTTCTGTTTTCCAACATATAGTAGGTTACTTCTTCCTGTTCCTCATCTTCTTAAACAAAGTCATAATTTAACAAGTATTAGGCTATGACTAATCTAATATACCCTTCACGATGGTGGTGTCGTAAGAACAGAAAGTTATATTAATGACCACTAACGCATATTGTCAAAAAGAAATTAAAAAAATACATATATTGAGTACGGATGTTTGCTTAAAAAACATATCTCTATTTAGGCGGCAAATCGTGCATGTGTTTTTTATGTGTAAAAAAATGCAACAAATTCAAAATAATAAAAAAAAAAACAAGTAATAGGGCTATATTCGGCTATGCGGAATCTTATAAACGCTTCACCGTGGTGCAATAGGAACATCCGGTTATATAAACACCGTTCTCTAGATATAAAAAAATCCATTTTGTGCCACGCCCACTTCTCTATTCAATGTGTGGAACAATGTGATACTAAAATCCTTCTTTTAGTTGAAATAAACCAGATGAATTGACGAATTTCAATAAATCGAATAAGAATTTTAAACGAGACGTAATGCATTATGTGATCTGAGATAAATAGTTCTTGGTGATACACAGGGAATCACAAATGCTAAAATATGTAGTCTCACTTACTACTTGTGGCGGTGGAGGGTAGTGAGACAGTATAATTCGGCCATCTTAGCTGATAGATTTTTAAAAGAATACGAGTCATTTGTTACACATTTTCAGCAATAAAAATTGGTTTGCTGTAATACACTCCACAGATCAGCAATGATTCGTTTTTTCGCTACTCATACTGACTCATGAAATTGTAAGTATAAGTGCGTAGACATCATTTAAACTAAACTACTCTCATTCACTCATACTCACAAGAGAAATTAATATGAGTGCGACGTCGACGTTATACGCATACTCATAAATGACCTTAGTTTGATTTATAATTTCAGGAAAATACTTACAATACTCAAAATAATTCAACTCATTCAGCTCATCCATTTACCGTTTATTACAACAGATCAAACACACAACTTCATAATCAGCGCTGCCAGATAATTTTCCGAAAAATCGTCCACTTCATACATTTAACTTTAGTAAACTGTAATTGACAAATCGTCACTTAGCTAATTCGGGGACAAACCTGGCAGCCTCGCATTTTGCTTCGCCTATACCACAGCATTTTCCTATTATACACAGAAAAAATTAAAAATTGTCTCTAATCACCAAATTCATACACAGAAAAAATTCAAAATTGTCTCTTATCACCAAATTTATTCCAAATTCATAGAATAAGGCAACCTCTTTGTTGATTTTGCACCTATGTATTATTATTTTAAATATTAAATATATTTTTTTCGATAAATGATATTTTTAATTTTAATTAAAAAAAAAAAAAATGATCAACAAACTTTGCCATTTCAAACAATGTGTTAATTGATTTAAATAAATATAGCTCAGGTTTTGACAATTCCCAACAACAATTCTACAAGTTTAAATTATTTTATTTTAAACGAAAAAATAAATTAAGATTTTTTGTTATTAAATTAATATTTTAATTAAAAATTTATTTCAAAACAACAAAAATGTTAATTAAACCAAAGTTATATTTAAAAAAAAAAAAAAAAAAATATTGACTCAATCATCGCATTGATTAAATTGAAACTACTAATAATATTTTCTGTATAAAAATATACAATTTAAAAATTATTTTTATGAAATTTTATTTCGGTGAACGCGATTTTTGGAAGAGGTTTTCTTTTTTTTTTAATTTTATTATATATTTTAACAGAAGAATATTTTTATGGAAGCTAGATGAAATCATAGAATTATTTTCAGCATATTTAATTAGCTTCGTCCAGTGAGTTTTAGATACAAATAAATAAATTTGGATTTATACGAATAAAATATATTTTTAAGGGCAGGTTTAATCACGAAAAGAAGTTTAATTTCTCTAAAGAAATCAATTTCGTTTCTTAAAACAAGTAAATCTAAAATCAAGAATTAATTTCTTATTTTGTTCGTATTTAATAAAAATTTCTTAAAGAAACATTTTGTCAAGATCAAAAAATTTACGTTTTTGTTACATGTCCCAAAATTTTTAAAAACAAGAAATACAAAAGTTGCTTGTTTTTATCAAAAATAAGAAAGATATTTCTGAGTTCAAGCTGCATTTTTTTAACATTAGTCTGGTTTTCTTAATTTTTCAATAGAATCGAATTTCTTGCATCCGGAAACAAATGCTTTAAATTTTCAGAAAATGCTCAAGTAAACTTAGTTTGAATCGATTAATTTTTATTTAAGTCTACATGTTAAGCAAATCCATAAAAAATTTCTTATTTTTATATTCAGTTTTCCTAAACTTACTAATGCTACACGTTTTTTTATTAGGAATTCGCACAAACAATACAAGAGGAATATCGAAGTTCATTAAAGTGATAAACATGTTGCTCAAGTTAAAGGTTAATTTAGTACAGTCGGGCCTCGATTATCCGTGATCCTGTTAACCGGTAACCCCGATTAACCGTGATGGCCAAAGATCAGTCTATTGTGTTTTGTTTGCAATGTTTTCAAATTGTTTGCTTCGATTAACCGTGATTACCTCTATTATCCGTGATGCAGTTGAAAAATATTAGAGAAACAACATTATACGATTTTTTTTTAAGAAATTGTATTCTTTTTTTTGCCTAATGTCCTTTTTTTGCCTCATGTTTTCAGTAAAAAATTTAATGTATTCAGACTTATTTAATTTAAAAATGTACATAAACTTCTTGAATTAATTTGTTTAATGTAAATATGTATGTACACCAATGTTCACTTGTTAAATAAAAAAAATATTAAAAAAAAAACTGTATAATCAAAATTGTTATTCGATTAACCGTGAAAATTGATTATCCGTAATGCTTCTGGTCCCGACCATCACGGATAATCGAGACCCGAATGTACTTAAAAAAAGATAAAATAATATTTTTATTTAAAAATGTTATATATGTACATACACAAGTTTTGGTATATTAAATCACCACAATACAAAGTTAATATTTCTTTGCTTGTACGTTCTCAATTACTTTAACATAAAAAAAATTCAAGGTTATTCAAATTTGTTAATAAATAACAAAATATTTGGAAGGTAATATTTTTTCTGATGTCATAATCATCCCATCCATTCACATCCATAAGTCTTTTTTTTATAAAGCAGTTATAACACAGTACATGAAAAGTAACAAATTACTAAACAAATAAAATATCTTTTAAGTTTTAAAGGATTGTATAAGTTAAATATAAGCTTAAGTTTAACTTTTAATCCAATTTTGAAGACCTTATTTACGAAAGGATAAATAGTCACGCAAACGCAAGCATTTTATTTCCTACACCACAGTCCCTATGTGTAATTATCGTCCTACTAGCAAAAAATTTTGTCAAAAACTTTATTTAAGATTTTTTCGTGCCGAATCTTATCTAAAACTAAAATATATTTTAAGTTTTTTGTTTTTGTTTTATGTACTGGAACCCTCAAAATGCTTTTTTCTATATATAAAAGTGATGATTTCAAGATTGGCGTTAAAAACGATTTTATTTCTAGGCTTTGCTCTGATTTAAAAGATTCTATAAAAAGATATTTAAGACCAGTTTTCTTCTTAAGCCAAGAGTACACTGAATGTCAAAATCCACATGCGTATTTGGGTTTGAAGTAATTTCGACGTCATTACTTTACAGTTTAAGTTAAAAGTTGAAATTTCAAAATGTTTATCATTCAAAGTCTATAGCAAAAACTTATTTCAGATATTTCGTTGGACTTACACGCACTGTCCAAACATTTACATTGTAGAATTTTAATCTTGATCTCAATAAATTAAATTTTAACATTTTACAAAGTAAATGTAAGTGGGATCGATATCGAATTGTATTCGACCGGTTTAAACCGGTTGTTTTAGTTTTGCCCAAGTCGAATATTTTAAAATGTCAATTTTTCGAATATCGAATAAACCGGTTATTTAAGTAAAATAAACCGGCTATTTTAGTAATGTGTAATTTATATACGTTTTCCTTACTTTTGTTATACAGGTATGTTCGAGGTTTCGACTCGAATTGAAAACGAAAAATTTTTTAAATCCGCATAATTCATAAATTGGTGTTCTTAAATCCGCGTGTTTTTATGTATTCGAAGTTTTTGTTTGAAAAAACTTTTGTTGAACTAAAGATCGCTAATTTGCTAACCGCAGCATGATGGCAATGTTTAATATTTTTTAAAAATCGTGAAAGCTGTAAAGCATCACAGGAAAAAATCGCTTCTATCGCGAACATGGCTAAAATTCGCGAAAAATGGCAAACTTTTAAACAAACACTAAAATTTATTTGAAATTGCTAAATGGGTTAAAAAACTAAATGTCGGAAAATAACAAAAAAAAATTGCAAGCATAGCGAAAATTCGCGAAAATTTTTAACCATCCATAAAAATGATTAAAAATCCCTAAAACTAAAAGGAATGGCAAAAATTCGGTAAAAAGTGCTAATTTCGCGGAAATTCCCAAAAATATGCTAACAGCGGCATTATAGCAAAGTTTACTATTTATTATATATCGTTAAACTTACAGGAACAAATCGCTTCTATCGCGAACATGGCTTAGATTGGCGAAAAATTGCAAAATTTTAAATAAACCCAAAAACTATTTTGAGATCGCTAAATTGATTAAAAAAAAGCAAATTGTCCGTAATTGCATCAAAATTAATGAAAAAGTCAATTTTAAATTTAGGGTAAGTTAGGGCCTTTTGCGTTTTAGATAACGATATATTTTTGATTAAATTGGATAAAGAAGATTTTGAGCTAAAAACAAAAATTTTTTTTTTTTGTTAAAATGTTCTCACTTATAAGAATAAAAGTCGATTCGTTTTACTTTCATCAATCCATTACTACTCTAATTGAAAACGAATAAAAACATGTAAATGTGAAATGCAGAACACCAAAAATGCTAAAGTAATCCACTTTCGAGTGGATTCGGATTCTAGAACGCACCCGATAATGTAGCCGTAATTTAAGTATTTTTCTAATTGAATATTTGGCAAACTTAAACTTTTTATAAAGAATGTCAAAACATAATGTAACAAAAGTCAAAAAAAAAAAAAAAAAAACATTATGAGCAATGTAAATACAAATCGCTTTTATAAGCGTGTGTTCTTGTAACAAAACACAAAAACAATACAAAATACTACAAAAAAAATTTTACCTTAAAAAGTAATTAGCACCTTGACAGTATTCTAAATATTATATATAATCTAATAAAGATGTCATCTCTGGTGACATATCGAATTGATTTAAAAGACAATGGTGCTTAAACGGCCCTAAAATGATAAGTCGCAAGGGTTCTTCAATGTCACGACTTATTTATCACTTTTTATTAGTCTACAAGCTTGACATAAATATACGCCAAAAAAAACGACTCTGTTCCATGTATTTTTTAAGAGACTGCAAATACAACTTTACTAAAATATGCTGCCAATAATGAATGAAAAACTCTTAAGTAGTTCAAGCATATCTTCATGCTTACAACTACACCATACCGGCGAAATCAACGATATGAAAAATTATTCAGTTTTATTTATTGAATTACCAAGAACTTAAAAAAAAAATTGAAGGAATCAAACAATCTCGTGGAAGGGTTTAAATTGTGATTGACGAATTGACATATATTTCATTAGGGTGGTCGTTACTGTATGGAGCACATTTCTTTTCTATTTTTCCATGCTCTCACCCCCCAATTCGGTGGGTATTGATAAAAAAAATTTTAGGACAATCGGCAAAGGCAAAACCGCCCCTCACGCCCGTTAAAATTTGAGGAAAATCGTAAAGCCCGACTTTTATGCCTCATAACTTGGAAAATATTAATTTAACATAAAAATCGTTTACTAAGAATTTGTTATTAGTAAAGTTTCTAACAACTTTTGTCTTGACAATTTTTCTCCAAATCTCATATTGAACAAAACCTAATTAAAATAAAAAGCAAACAGCAGCATTGATGCGAATTTTTTCTTCAAAACTATTTTTTCTTACGTTTGCGTTTGCTTACAAAAAACATAGTCCAACGAATATCATTTGTTCCTAGCTCCATACAAAATTGCCAATACAGACTAGAAATCGCCCTTAGGAAGATGGAATGTATGACGAACCTTCATAAGTTGTTTGTGCTTAACATTTTCTTAAAAAATACTTGACATATATCTGCATCCTTAGGGGGGGTCCCATACAAATATGCCGATTTAATGAAATTTTTAAATTTAGGACCTGCAGCGCCTAGGATGCGCTTCGATGGGTCAAATGTATGGCCGGCCCCTCTTTATTTTGTATCCCCATCATTTGTTTTTAACATACCAACCCGCTATCTCTCTTCTTTAAGGGGGATCCCATACAAAATTGTCAATACAGACTAGAAATATATTGAAGAAAAAGCCCCATAACTGCCAAGGATTCTCCCCTAGGGGGATAAAATGTATAAACGACCTCCATTATTTTTTTTTTTTTTTTTAACATTTTCTGAAAACGTAAATACTTGCCCATACAAATATTGCGTTTTATAAAATTCTTAAATTTAATGGAAATTTTTCGTCTGTTGTGAATAACATTAAAAGTTGTAAACAGAATTAAATAACTTATGCCTTTTTTTGTTTGCAACTTCGATTTTATATGTCTAGAAAAAATAATAAGCATAGCTACACTTTCCAATTTTTTATGATTTTTTTAAAGAACAAAAATTTTGAAATTTTGCTAAAAAATTATTTTTTTTCCCAAAAAAATTATGTTTCTAAAACGACTGCGCCTACTAGAAAAAAGTTTAGCTTCACTTAAAGGTAATTTTATTGCGGATTTTCGGTTTATCAATTTCAATAAACTAAACCGTTTTTGAGATACTCGAATTTATGTTGTGCAACCTCCTCCATTTTCGAAATAACGGTATATCTCGAAAACAAGAGCTAACCTAAAAAAAAAAAACGGTTATCACCACTCGATTCAGCGTACCCGAATTAGGTTAAATAATAAAAATGTTTTTTTTAACAAAATTAAAGATTCGTGATTCAAAGAAAATGCGTTTCTTTAATAAATTTTTTGTTTGGGTTTATTCGATATTTTTCAGTTTATTTTGTTTAATAAGAGATTCAGATAGACCAAAAAAAAAAAAAAAACAAAAAATCACTCTTTTTCTTTGGTACTTTTGCCAGTAATAATATCTGTGCAAAATTTATGTTTTGATGTATAAAATAAACAAATGCATACATATACACACGCAATAAAAATTCTGGTTTTTAATGGTATCAAAATTTTGTTTTGTGTATGTTTTAAAAAAACAACTGACACGTTCTTACATGTTATATATGTAAGTGCACAAACGAGCTTACAGTACGTTACATTGAATTTCATTACATTTACGACCTTAAAGCTTCGAACTTTTATTGCGAAAAACTTATTGTCAAATTAAAGCCCGATTCTGCCATCAGCTCTTGATGAGTGCGGATGCGTATTAAGTGATATCTTTTGTGAAAAAAAAACAAACAAAATAAATAAGCTTTTCTACAAAATTATTATTTTCTAAGTTGTGAAACATAAAAGTCAGATTTTATGTAAAAATATAATTTTTCTCAAACTTTGGTGGGCGCGAGGGACGGCTTAGCCCTTGCCGATCGTCCTAAAATTGTTCATGTGTTGTTGAGACCTAAATAAATCCAACTTTTGATTTTAATGGTCACCCTAATATTTCATACAAAAAGCATGTTCATATTACTATTGTTTCTAAAATGCTGAAACAAAATAATTTGAAATAAATAATCCTGGCTAAGAGGTTTTGTTTGAAACTTTTCAAAAATATGGCTGAAGTTTACTGATTCATATAGACATGCTTAGCCACCAACAAATTAAGTCATTTAAAATTAATATCTGCGAATATCTCATATAATAAGTTAATTTAATTCCTGTAATTTTTTAAAATCAAAGTTTTTCAATATTTCTACAGCTATGTTCACACCTATTAAATATTTGATTTCCTACACGTAACCACTAGTTTTTTTTAAAGAATTGTTTGCTTTTGCAAAACGTTTTTTTTTTTTTTATTTTATCGTCAAATATTTGTTAGGTCTGAAAATACCTTAAGTCATATCTATGTATTTTGTAGGTTCCTTTCCTTCGTGAATTGTTTTGTTTTTATTCAAATTAACTTTTTATTACAAAAACTAATTTGATTCTTGTATTTTTATATATTCGAATTTAAACCGGTTATTTTTAAAATGCTTAACCGAAAACAAGTTTTTTTAAAATACCAACTATTTGGAATATTCGAAAACCGGTTATTGGAAAAAGTCGAATAATCGATCACCCTAGTAAATATACTTTTATACGTAATAAATAAATTGAAAATAATTTTTACAGTCACCATGCTTGGTGCATTTCTAAGATTACCTAAATGTTTAATTTTTTTACAAAACTGGTAAGACATTTGTTAAGATAAAAATGATCAGTTTTTATCCGAAATTTTATTTTGAGTGCAACTATTTGTAGTCAAAACTTATAATCTATATATCGTTACCTCAAACTTAGAAGGCCCTAACTAACCAAATTGCTTTTGCCCAAAATTAGCGATTTTATTAACAAAAAAGAAGAGGCCTTATCTACAAAAGATTATATGGTAATCGCTTAAAGTCTTAACTAATAGTTTGAATAATATGCAACGTTGTCAATTGTCAAAACAACTGGTAGGCTTAACAAAAAATAGAAGAAAAATAAATTACAAACAGTTTAAGGCGATTTATAATTTTAAATAGTTTTTAATTCTCCTGTAAAATTTACAAAATGTTTGATAGGGTCTTTTGCGTTTTAGGTGACAATATATAAAATGTGCTCCACACCAGTTTAATTAGAAAGGCTATATTGTGAAAATGCTTCTAGGCCATAAGTTTTTTCAAAACTAGGACCACGAGAGAAGTAAAAGGGCAATTGCGGTCTCTCCGAAACTGTAACAGATTTTAGTTAAATTTAAAACATAGATAGATCCCCATTTATATGGACATATTATCTATACATTTTTTAAAAAATAGAGCCATGATTTTGAGCAAATAAAAGTATTTGTCGGCAAACAAATATTTGTCCAATGTGAACATAGCATAAACACAAAAAATCAAATATTTTAGTAATTTTTGAGCAAACATTTATTTGATTTTACAAAAAAATTGTAAGAGCAAACAACGACAAATAATTTAAGCCTTGTTCCCGATAGAAGCAATTTTTCCTGTAAGTTTTCAGATTCTTTACAGTTTAAAAGATTTTTAATAATTATTAGACTTTGCTATCATGCCTCTACTAGCAAATTTTCGTTTTTAGCAATTTTTACCGAATTTTTGCCATGCGTTATACTTTTAGAGACTTTTAATAAATGTAATGGGTTGTTTAAAATATTAAAAAATTTTCGCGAATTTTCGCTATTTTTGCAGCATTTTTTTGTTTTCCCCGACATTTTGTTTTTTAACTGATTTAGCGATTGCAAACATTTTAGGGTTTGTTTCCAAATTTGCAATTTTTCGCAAATTTTAGCCATTTTCTCGTTACCCATTGTCTTCCAGGTTGTTTCTTTTAAATTCTCCTGTTCTAATACTATAAGAAATGCTGCTCCACAGAATAAAACAAATAAACTAGCTTCTGCGCTCATTTTTACTATTTGTGATATATATACATATTTTTATTTTTGAACACTTTCATTAAATAATTATTTGATGCAAATATATGTTCTAGTCTGAACGCATGGCAAACATGATTTAATTTATTTTATTTGACACTATTTGCCAACTGTTTTAATAAACAAAAATTATTAATTATTTGAGCTTAGTTTGAACATTAAACAAAATATTTTTTTATCAAAGTTTTTCTTGGGATTCAAATATTAGTTAACAAATCTTTGTTTAAATGTGCTAAATTCCCATTTCATACTATTGATAAACTGAAATTTATTGTTGTTGGGATAAGCTATTCCTATGCGCATTTCACTGGTTGCTTAGGCCAGATCCTCAGGAAACTTCATCCAAAGATTTTAGAAAAACTAAAGATATTATACAAATAAAACTGTTAAGCGAATGCGAATTATAAGCACCAGTCTTACTTGTAACAATATCAAAGCTTAAACAAAAACAACAACAATAAACAGTGAGTTTATCTTTTCTTACATTCCTCACTACAATTGGTTGGAATTCTCGCAACATTAATTATAGTTGTAAGTAGGTTAAGAAAAAACAAAATTAAAACAAAAACAAAAAAGATAAAGCAAGTTGCCAGTTCAGTTTTTTTAGCCGTGCACTTGCCAGTTTATTATCACAGTTTTTTTTGGGAATACTTTTAAATTAACAAGATTTTGTTTGCCGTGCTTAATTCTTAACGTGCTAAATTTCCAATGGGAAATAAGTACCACAAACAAAATCTTGTTAATTAAAAATTTTTTATTCCCAAAAATAACTTTGTTAAAGGTTTTTTTTAATAAAAATAATTTAAAATTAATATTTTTTATTTAATTTTATGTATTTTATACGCTTTTGTATTATTGGAATGTACTAACAAAATATTCGCTTGAATTTGGGAATACGCAAGTCGTTAAATAGTCGAATATTCGGGAATGAGAATAAGAATATTCGTAACTTTACAAATACTTAGTAGTTTTAAAAAAAAGTTATTTTCGCCAAATTTGATATTAATTGCAACATTTATTACAATATTTTTCGGCTTATAAAAACTTATATGCCAAGTTTGATTAAATTATCATCAAAATTGAGACGTGAGATTTGTACATAATTAGATTAGATAATTAGAACGACTGAGATAGTGATTCGGGGAGGATCGGCATACTTAAATAGTATTCACATTGTACTGTGATTAATTAATTATTTCATAATTGGATATTTAAACTTTCTATACAAAATTATAAATTTTTATTTACCAATTGATTCGGTTTATGATTTCATATATCAAATTATTAAGTTTTGGTTTACTCACCCCCGAACGTAAGTCTAAAATTGTGTCATCATCCACAATACCCAATTCCTCCCAAGATCGAGGCGCTGGTGGCGCAACTGGACTTTGTTGGGAATGTGTCCTTTTATCCATATTATTATCCATCCATTGAGTTTTTGTATCGGCGGGGGAGGGAGTATTTAAATCTTCTGTTCTCAAGCTGGCTCTTCTGGCCGTTAAAGCACGATTGGGCGAAGGATCTCGTTGTAAATTATGTAAAACTTCGATTTCTTTATGAGCCGTACGTGGACTAATGATGTCTACCGGGCTAATGCTTAAACGTTTAAATGGTGATTTTGGGGAATCCTTAGGTGATTTTGCGGGAGACTTTGGTGAATTAGTTTGGGAAGATGCTGCTGGGGAAGGAGATTTTTGAGTTATACCTGAGGTCTTTAAAGTCGGACCCGATTTGGGTCGTGTTAATGGTTTTGTATTATCATTTGGTATGTCAAGTGTTAAAATTGAAGTTTTACTAGAATCAACAGCTGTGGGTGGGGACTGCAAGATAAAAGTTGGTTGATTATCGTCCTTATTACTATTGGTTGCTTTAGCATCACTTTCAACTTCATGATTAAATAACTGTTGCAGTTTTTGAGATTGCTGGCGATGATTGTTGTTGGTTGTTGAATTTGCATCACTATCAGGCGTGCGCATTTTTACAACTTCTCCACCAAATGTTACTCTTTTGGGGGTACGTAAAGGTGTTGATGGTGTCACTATGGTGGTGTAGTATTCTTGTTTGGGTTTCTCTTCTTCCAAGTCATCGGAATCGCTTAAAAGTTTTACTAATGACGATGAAGATTCACGTAAACTTTTAGCACTTGCCAGACGACCGCAAATTACCTCATTTTCTAAACTATTTGGACAGGTTTCTGTTAAGGATTTATGACAAACTTTTGGCTCTACTAAACAAACTTCATCATCTTTTGCCTCCAAAATACGCATTGTCAAAGTATCGTCATTAATTTTAATTTCAGTTTCCATTATAATCTTGGCTGGACAAGCAAGAACAGGCTCATTAGCACATTGTTCTTCTAGCATGACATCTTCCTCCTCAGAAGACCGCCAGCAATTAGCAAGTTTAGAGGGCTTTTTAGCAGCCATTAGGCGCCATGTATTCGTATTGGATTCGGAAGAGATGAAATTTGCTTGTGTGGGTTGTATTAAACCATCTTCTCGCTCGGATAAACCGTAAACATTACACAACAAATCAAATTCTCTATAGGCTCCATGGGACATATATTTCATAAACTCCCCTTCTCCTATTAGTTCACGCATTTTGCGTAAAACTTTTAAAGTGATTTCCTGGTGAGTCACTTGCCCCATTTTCTGAACCAGCATATCGATGGTCGTTCTTAAAATATAGTGACTCTTCGAAGTATGCAAAGTGGATTGCACTAGTGCTGGCAAAGAAAGCATAACTCCACACGTAAGTCTTCCTCCGAAGGGTTCATTTGTGATTTTTTGATTCAAACCAATATCTAGAATTTGCAACATTATGGTTTCTGGCATGGCGGTTTCAGCCAAATACACCCTAAGACAATCCAAAGCTCCCTTACGTACAGTGGGAGCCTGATGCCCAAGATTTTCCACCAACTGACCTATCAAAGGTTCCATATACGAATCTGCTCTAGATTTCATAACCACTAAAACATCTACAAAAACCCTGAGAGCGTGTTGACGTACTTGCCACTCTGGATCTTTTAAACGTTCCAGAAATTCAGCAAACATTATGCGTGGACATATGGTTTCAGGTAGTTTTCGTGTTCTTAAAATATGTTCCCACAAAGGAGTCAATTGTATAGTAGTCACTGTACTAGATGATGAAGCAGCACGAGTCGCTGGCAGCAATCCTGCAGAGCTTCGCATCGTTGTTGTTACTGTTGGTGCTGTATTGTTATGAAAAATTCTATAATTTTCTTCCTTTTTATTTTGATGACGTTGCTGCATAACGATGTTTTTTTCCACTTTTTCATTAGTAATAAAAATTTTTAGGGTTTATTTTTTGTTGTTGTTACTTTAAGAAATAACCTCCGGTTAATAGTTTCCTTAAACTTCATTCAACCTTATTTCACAATGGCCTTCCTGAATAAGCCAACACACATTGAAACACATGTACAAGTATATAAAAGAGAAATACATATATAGATTTTTTTATACTTAAAAAATATTTTTTCACTTAAAACAATGTTGAAATTGGTTTTTATTTATATATATTTTATTTAAGTGATTTCATTTTTAGTTTAATTCTTAATTTTCCTCTTTGTCAGTAATTTACATGTTTAACCACCGTTAGTTTTGTAACCGTTATTTTCACTTCAAAATTCTCCTTGCGACTGAGAGTTTAACTGTTATGCACTTGCCTTTTTGTTTGTAATTCGAACAGGTTAGTGTGAGAATGTCAAAGAAGTACTGACCACTGTAATCCTAAAGTGTTGGAAGGGAAAGTTTTTGGGAGAAATGGTATTGCCAGAATTAAATTTTAAGATGAAGTAAGTTCCACAAATTATTTACGGATGTTTGTATGTTAAATATTTAAGTAGAAGAAAATGCTGATTTATCATAAAGCATTTTTATATATGTTAACGTATTCGGATTCACGCCTTCCTGGGAATTTACTGCGGGATTCCCTGAAATTTTTTTTCATTAAAAAATTATGAAAATGAAATGAATACTTAAACTCACTTATATACTTACATTCAGAAAAAACAAATTCTCAAGATATTACTAACATTTGCAATTCATAAATAATAATCCAAGAAGAGTTTAAGGTTTTTAGTAAGCCTAGTTAACAGCTCAGGTTACTTTTCATGCTTCACGAATAGAAATTATAATCCAAAATTTTGAAAATGTTAAATGTTGTGTTCAAATTGTACCCACTACACAATCATAGGCTGCCTGAGTGTAAAAATTTGTAGTGAGCTATCGCACTAGGATTGCGGATTCAATTTCCGCCAGAGATTCTGGTTTGTTTCAATTCAACGGGCCCCCCCACCACCATACCACGCCACAATATTGAAGAGGGTATTATGCGTTTGTTCTGATGTCTGATCAGCGTTACCGTTATGCGACTAAAGTCGCATTTTTGCCCCTTTTTTAATGCCGTGCCACTTTTTTGACCCCTTTGTTTTAAATCCCCTTTTGTATCATTTTGTAGTTTTTTGTGCCCCTTTTGCCCCTTTTTGAACCAAATTTTTTTATACTGGCAATCAATGAAGGCGCTGATCCTGCCAGCTTTTATATATGTCTCTTGAACAAAAAAAAAAGTACTAAATATATTTAAGTAACGGCTATTTAGCCGTGACTACAAAGTGTAAAAGAGTTCAAACTTTTAGAAAACAGATCAAACGATAAAAGCTATGAAGCAATTTTTAAAATATCTAAGCCTGAAACATTTTGGTACGAAATTGGCCATTTAAAAAACTGTTTGGGTGACAATTTATATCCAAACTTGTATAAATTTGCTTCGTATGTTTTTACTTTACCACATAGTAGTGCATCCGCTGAGCGGATTTTCTCTAAGTTAGCATTATTAAAAAATAAATTGACAAATAGACTGAAAGTAGATACCTGTCAGTCCATGTTATCCGCTTTAAATTTGTATCAAAATAACTTGGAAGATTGGATTCCAAGTGATGAATTGATTAATAAATATAAATTCACGTTTTCAAAAAATTAGATATTTAATAATTGAAGAAACAACATAACACTGCAATGTATAAAAAAAATTGATCTGTACCTGATATTAACTATATGCTTTTCCTCGGGGTTTTTTCGTAACTTATTTTTTTTTTGATAAAAAAGTAAAATAATCCAAGTGCCAAATATTTATGTACATATACTTATATATCGTTAGCTAAAATGCAAAAGGGCGTAACTAACAAAAAATTCAAAATCGTGTTTTTGTTTGGTTATTATGAATGCCATTGAACTACATGTCTTGACAAAATTTTACACTTCTGCGATCAAAAATTACGCTTTAATTAACAAAAAACAAAGGGACGTAATTTCGGATGTTTATAGTTTTCATTTTATAACGTTTTTTGCTTCTCCTGTAAAATTATATTTTTGTTAGTTGCGCCTTTTTGCATTTTAGCTAACGATATATACATATCTCTATCTATTTAAATGTAAAGTGTTTTTTTTATCAAATCATATTATGAATTATTTTTTGTTTTTGTAAGTAATTAAAATAAAACGTTTACTTGCAAACAAGAAATGTATTCCACAATATATATATATATGTGATTTTATTATATACAATGTATTTTTTATAAATATTAGGTTTATTTTTTGTTTAGTTTTTGATGAAAATAATTTAATAAATACATGTTTGTTTTTTTTTTTTTGAAAATTTTCCTGTTTTTAAAGTTGCCCCTTTTTTTTCTCAGAATTCCCCTTTTTGTGACACTTTTTTTTTGAAAATCCCCTTTTTGTGCCCCTTTTTGAAAATTTTGAACGGTAACGCTGTGTCTGATGTTTATTACAACTTAAAATATTGGTGCTTAACCTATCTTGTTTTTTAACCTTAAATATTGGCGCTAGACCCATCTTTTAGTATATCGAACGACTTTCCGTCCGTCTGGCTGGCTGTACATATAAACCTTGTGCACAAAGTACAGGCGACAATTTAATGAAATTAGGTACATAGGCTTATCTTGTCACAAGGACCAAGCCTTTTGAAAATGCTGAAACCCGACGCATAACTTCATACAGCCCCCATGCGATCTTCTATCCAAAATAGAGTCTTTGTGCCTATTAGTGTGTCCCAAAAAAATTTTGTTACGAACCTGTTTATACTCGAGGCCATTTGTACCCTTCTACTCTGCGGCTTCTTCTCATAGGGTGTGTTCTCAACCCTTGATCCAGGTTTGCAACAAGAAAAAATTTCTGAAACAATACACATTCAACACAAAAACTTACTCTCTCGCAACAATGACAATCAATAGGGAGGTGGATGTTAACCCCCAATCGCCCATTTCCCAACCATGACTGCGGGATATCCATCTATAAATTTTTCTTCCACAGTCCCAAAACCCCGTCATTCGCCGCCCTTTCTGTTTTCAACAATCCCAAAAAGAATTCAATCTACTCAGATATGTTCATTTTTATCTTTTATATTTTTTTTGGGGCTCAAGCATAATTTAAAAGCTTATAGAGTATTTGAGATTTTTTTTCAGATTTTTCGGACACGTTTAGAGGTCGCTCAAGTCGAATTTTTGCCGAAAATCGGGTCTGCCGGTCTTTTTTTAAGTTTTCTTCATAACTTTGTCAAAAACCGCGATTTTCTTCACTTTTAAGGAAATAATTTTAAAGAAAAATGTCCAAGCTTTATTTTGGTGTACAAAGACTATAAGTTTTTGCAATTCATTTGCTCATTTATGCACCCTACATTAAAATGTTTCGTAATTTTTCCATAAATTTTCTAAATAACGCTTTATAACTTCTATAATCTTTATGAAAATGATACAAACCAACAATGCAGTTTGAAAGATCAATTTTCAAATAATTTTTGAATTTGCTCTTACCGTTCCTGAGTTATACCGGTTTTCAGCTTTGTAT
This sequence comes from Pollenia griseotomentosa, assembly GCA_963931875.1. Taxonomy (NCBI): domain Eukaryota; kingdom Metazoa; phylum Arthropoda; class Insecta; order Diptera; family Polleniidae; genus Pollenia; species Pollenia griseotomentosa. The sequence goes on from OZ007561.1 coordinate 58,095,216, forward strand.
CCAGCTTATAATATTATTACTCAAACCCAACAAACAAACTAAAATTAAACGTTTTGTATTGCTTTGTTTAAAAATCATGTATTGGGGTTCTTACGATGCAGTTCAATGCGCTGCAAGAAATTCTGAAAATCAGTTTCAGAAGTTGTGACATTGAACTAAGTGTTAGCCAAGGCCACACCTCGTTCTGCCACATCATTAACTACTTGTAAATTTTGAGCTTTGTTCTTTGCATCTTGAAATGAATTGTTGGCTTTCCAATTTTCTGGATCTGTTTTTAAAAAATCAATTGAAATATTGCAAGTCTCAAAAACAAATGAGACTGGTTTTGGAAATTAATCCTTGAATTTCTTTATTTTTAAGGTAATGTAAAATCTACATTTATGGTTTATGGGCACAGCTTATAATGTTGGTATTTAGATGAAATTTTGTCCAAATTTATTTTATTCCAATCAAAAGCTTCTTACCAAATTTTATTGCAATCGATCCATATTTCCAAAAATAGTTTTTAATGCCATTATTTCCTTATAAATAATGGTATTGAGATACAAATCAATTTTACAATTACAATTTACGATACCCACTATGTCATAACAAAATGTTGTGCTGGTAGTCCCCTTCCTAAAATCATAATTTTTTTTTAAATACTGTGTTGTAGGGTATCATATGTTCGGGATTGACCGATTATATTTTCTAACTTGTTAGAACTTTTAATGTACCAATAAATAAACAAATACACTTACATAGTACGTAAAATCTTGGCTGAATTCGCTTATTTGAAAATTGGGCGAAATTAATTTGTTTATCATTTTGAAATAACAAAAAAAAAAAAAAAAAAAAAAAAAAATTAACCCCAGAATTAATGGTGGTTTATTTAATATAAAATCTTTTTGGGCTTAATTTCATTTTATTTGAGCTTAATTTTCTTAAAACAAATTTTTTTTAACAAAATTTTGGCGCTGCAAAATGTGGCTCCGGCCGAAGGCCGTCTATGCAGAGATGCTTTGGTTGTTGCGGTTGTAGCAGCTAGACCTTAAGAGCAGGTGTTGCTGAGTTGACAATTCTTGTTCGTACAGTTCATTGGTCTTATAAATGTATATCAACATTAAGTAGCAGGCAGTTTGTCGTTTCATTCAGAAAATGGCCAATACTCTTTTAAAAACGTTAAGTATTTCGACTAACATTTACATTGCACGCCATTTATCAATATCATATTCTGAACGAATATCAACAAAAAGTTTAAGTTTTAAGATAAAAATTTTCCCTTAATCACTAAATAGTTTTTCAAAAATAATTTTGTATATTTTTTCAAAGCAGGAATTCTCGGGATCTCAGCATAGTTTTCCATTTTCCCGAGAAGTAAAAAGTTCAAAACAACAAAATTTCAACATAAAATCCAAAACTTTGTGAGTTGTACTCTTTACCACTAAATATTGCCAACTTCTAAAGACATGCGCTTTTGTGTATCTCAATGTCTATTTCGTTTTCTGTTTTTATCCTGTTCTTCTGTTTCTACCAATCCTGTTGCATTGCATTTTGTTTTGTTTATTTCTGTCGTAAAAGGCAACAGAAACCCGAAACTGTCAAATTTTTTAGTAACTTAACGAAACTGTCAAATTTTTTAGTAACTTAACGTATTTTATATGTATGTTTGTGTGCATGTTTGGTTATTTCCTATTTAAAGTTTTGTTTTCTAGTTTACATTGCAACTGTCAAACTACGAGTTAACAATTACAAATGGACATGTCGTTTTATTTCAATAAGAATTTTCTTTCACACATTTTAAGAGTATTTTCTCTGTAAAATGTGCCAGTTACAATAAGGTTAAGTTAACTTTTGTCATTGCAACTAAAAGTTTGGTAAGAGCTAAACTTAAGTGATTGAAATGTGAATAATACGTTTTGCGTGTGTTTCAAATTTCAAAATGTTGCATGTTTCGCAAAGAAAAAACCATTATTTTATTTCTATTAAATTACAAGAACAAATTTATTTATTTGAAATAATTTTAGATGGGAATTAATGTTTGGTGCTTAGTCTAGAATTTTTGTTAGAGAATATTATTGTAGCAATTATATTTAAATTAATATTTATTTGCACAGTGAAACGAATGAATAGTCTAGTGAGCAGGAGAATTAAGGTCGACTTTAAAAAAAAGAAGGAAATAAAATGAGCTACAATATCGTGAACATGTGGCAATTTTTTTAAAATTATCCAAAGTCCATTTGTTTGTCGTTTCGTGTGTTTTGATCAATAACCAGGTCATTATTTAAAAAATAACACAGTAGTGCGATAATAAAAATACCTCATCAAACTGACCTACCGGCCTTTTTGATCCTATTTTCATTTTTAAATTTCGATTACACCTTGAAAATCTAGCATTATTGATAATAACTGACTTTATGGACGATAACATTTTTAACTAAGTCATATCTTCTTTTTCGAAAATAAACATTAAATATCGCTCCTTAGTGTTCGGTTCGGTAGATTTGTAGAAAACACAAACGCTAATAGTGTTTGTGTTGTTAATCATTAAAAAATAGCGTTTCCCTGTTTGTCATCTTCGAGCACAAAAAAAATACTGTTCTTATCCAACTCAACAAAAAGATGAGAACATTTTTAAGCCACAAACTTCATTGTGTTTGGTTCAGCTCGTTAGTGTTCGTTCATTTCAGTTGTTTTAAGCGCCCTTTTGGCTGGTAAAAAACCAACATTTTTTTATAAAAAAAAAATACATATGGGCATTTCCATTTTGACGTGTCGGGATATTTGTACCCCAAAATGTAAAAAAATTAAATGAAGAAGTCAAATTTGTAAAAAGGGTTTTTTATATATACAAAGTAATAAAGTAGCACTATATTCAGAAAAAAAATTACAGCAATCGACGCTAAGGATTTGCAGATATAAACAAAAATATGCGCTGGCGTAACATTAAAAAAACGGAAGTGGATTTTGACTTGCATTACAAAACTGAATAAGACTGCGATTTGAGCAAGATGTTTTGTACAAAACCATTTTTAGTAAACTTTGGACTTATATAGATTTATCTTTCAAGCTATCAAATTTAAAAATCTTTGCTCGTTTTAAGGTAGATATGGGCATTTTCAGCGAAAAGTCTACTTTTTTGTAATGTAACGCCAGAATGAAAATAAGGCTGTATTTTAGGATGATGTTGTTGAATCGTTATCCCTTTTGTTACTTAATGTAGAGCTAGTGGCGCTTTATACCAATACATAAAATTGTAAACTATCCATAAAACATTTTTTAAGAAACAATTGAAATTACTTCTGGCGTTACGTGACAAAAAGTAGACCTTTTGCTGGAACTGCCCATATACGAAAAAAAAACAAAAAGCCAGAAAAGAAATCTAACACAAACCAAACACATACACACGCAAGCTATTCGTGCTGTGGTCGTTGCTAAAATTTTTTGTTTGTTCATTTTTTCATCAATGTAAAAACCAAACATTATAGAACGTTAAAATATAATGTTTGTGTACAGTACCACTACATTTGTTCTGTTTTTAACGAAGAACAAAACACTATATAATATTCGGATCTTCCTTGAAAATAAATACGAACGGTATTAAGGTTTGTGTTCGTCTACACAAACACTAAAAAAAATAGATATCGTTCCCAGGTGTGTGAGCCGTACGCTAAATAATGTTCTGTTTATTTTCGAACACTGGTATTATGTGTTTGTGCTGATTTGTGTTACATATTAAAGAATTGTTTCTATATCCAAATTTTAGTATGCCGATCGACTCGAAATCAATTTCTGATCGGATCCAATCATGTCCGTCCGTCCAGATGGCTGGCAAAGGACATATCGAAATTTTAGAGCTATTTTGATACAACATAGTAAAATAGTGACAATTCACATAGCCCTAATCCATGCGTTTTTCCGCAATAGAGTCTTTTGTCCATAAACCCATCTTATTATTTTGGTATTTAGATTAAGTGCGGCCTAAAAATGTTGTACTGCAACTTTAATTACCTTTCCAAATTTGTTTGCAATCGGTCAATATTTAACAATAGCTCCAATATAAATACCACTCCCGACAGTAACTTAAAATGACATAACTACCTTATAAATTGTTGACATAAAATACAGCTACAATATCTTCTATATTAGCCAGTATATGATGTCAAAGTTTTGTACCTGTTGGTCCAGAATTGTTCATATGTCTCATATAAATCTCCTTTCTAAGATCACTTTAAAATGAAGAAATCGCATATAGATGTAGATATCTAAATAACATGTCGCACAAAGAAATATTATATGAATCCTAACTTCATGACATAATTTTGTTTAAGCGGCTTTATTACTGCCCATGGGTTCCAAATAGTGTACCTTTTTGAACATTTGTCTGTAAATACAATTGTAAAGGGTATTATATGACCGAATACACTTTCTCACATATCGTCATCTAGCCTGCAAGTAGTGCAATATGTTATTTTAAATTTTTTCTTGTTATTCTTTTATCACCTTTCGACAATTAACTCAGTCTTTCCGAATGAAAACTCTCATAGTGTGAACCCAGACACACTGAGCTAATTAAGATTTTTTCTCCCTTTCGACAATTAACTCAGTCTTTCCGAATGAAAACTCTCATGGTGTGAACCCAGATCAGGCCTGTCATTTTTGCCGATTCTTTGCCCCTTAATTATCAAAGTGCCGATTTGCCGATTTTTGCTCCAAAAATTCCGATTTTTTGATTAACACTTAAAAGACGAATCGAAATTTTTTATTTGTTTGAAAGACCTTTTGATGCATTATGTGTGGAATATAATATCATTCAAATGTCCGCAACGGTTGCTCCGGGTGGAGCGCATCCGAATTGTCTAATTTTCCATGAATCTGGCACATAGCCTGATTTAGACAATTCGGATGCGCTGCATTTGAATTTGACCGAGGGCATGGGTTATGTTGGCTTTGAGGACCGCTGTAGTTTGTGGCTTATTCGCATACATCTCCGACTTAAGAAAACCCCTCAAGAAATATTTTTTAATCTAAATATAAACATACCAAGATTTATCAAATTATCGCTAAAATTGCTACATTAATTTGCGCAAGCGGTTTACAAGGGTAGTCAGTCAGCTAGCCGGACAAAAATCATTAGATCGACGCTAAAAAAGATTCTGAGTCGATCGGTTTTTAGTGTTACGCACGTCAGCACAAAAGTGTAGAAACCTCTCCACTATTGTGGTGTAGGTAAACAAATCTTTGAAAAGATTATTACTTGCTAAGTGTTTTTGGTTAAAACTAATGGGTATCCCGGTTAGCTGCTTGGGCAGATATCATTTTTAAGAGTTTTTATTTATCAAACCACTGATCCGAATTTCATAAATGGTCAATAAACGACACAAAAAGACTTAATTGTCTGGATCTGAAGTTTTAATACTGTACTAGTTAACGTTAACGTTTAAAGTGGCTAGTGGACACACAGGCACCCGGTTACATATGATGGGGCGTAGTTGTAATAAAACGAAGTATAAGTTATTTATTTAAAATATTTCCTAAAGAAATAGCAACCTGACTAAAATTCTGATAAGAATGGTCTACATTTATCTACATGACTGCGGTTTCAAATTAAAACAAAAATAGGAAGTTAAATTGGTTTAAATCCAAATAAAAAAAGTTTAAACCAGTTTTTCAATGAAACCTGACATTTCTATAATTTTGAATTTTGTTAGCAAAAAAAAAAAAAAACAATTTAGTTAAAATAAATTTTCAAAAAATGTTTATTTATTTTCTAAAAAAAAAAAATTTATTATCAGTTTAGAGAGTCTATTACAAAACTAAAAACAAATTTGTTTACTAAAAAGATATGGAATTTTTTTTGTTTACGTTGAAACAATTTATGATAAAAACTAAAGAAATTTAAATACAACAACTTAAACAACTAAAAAAAGGAAAAAATGTTTTATGTTTTTTACAAAGATTAAAGATTAAAGAAGCTAAAAGGATAAAAGGAAACTTAAAGCTTTTTTTAATTAGATTTTAAAAATATATAAATAATATTATTTAATTCTTAAAAATACTAATTATGATATAAACCTTATGGCAAGATTTTTTAAAAAATTCAAATACAGTGTGATTTGTTATGTCGATTTTGTTTTATAAATATAGACACATACATATAGAATTAAATATTTTATATTTAAATTTGTTTTTTTTTTTTTTACAAAAATTAATATAGCACACAATTTGTTTAATAATTTCGCTTTTGTATATTTTTTCAATAAACTTATATTTAGTATAAAATTTTTACATTATTTTCTTGGTTAAACCTAAAAGTGGTGGTTTTTTAAGATTAATTGTAAGTTTTAACTTATATAGTTGTTTCTTTTGTTGTATGTATGTTTTGTTTTAAAATAAAACTTATGCACAAACCTCTTCGGGAAATATTGTTTTGTTTGGCTTGTTGCTATGAATATTGCTATATAAGTTAGGACAAAAACCTTGATACAAGGTGATTCATATACACATGTTTTTTTTCTTATATTTTATGTTAAAACTTTGTTCTTATATAGAATTAAAACAATGACTTAATTTTAATTTTTCTTATTTTATTTTAAATATTTCTTATTTATTTTATTTCTATAATATCCTAGTGATCAGTTCTTTTTGTTTAAGAAAAATTTTAAAAATTGTTCGTTTACTTTTCAAAGGCACTATTTGTTTGTATGGAAGACTTTTTTATAATAATTTAGTTCAGACAAATTTATAATGAAATGGCTTAAGAAAATTCCGACCTAACTTAGAATTTAAAAGATTTCTGATTTCTTTAAGAAAAACTATCGAAAAAGTAAAGGAAAAATCAAGTTTGAAAACATTTACAAAAGCTTAAATAACATTTAATGAAATTTTACAAAACCTACACTATAACTAACTTAGTACAAAAAACAGTTAACACAGCATTTTGTTGCTAATCTACACCTAATGTTTAGTTGCTTCGTGATTTCGTTTGTGTTTTTTTATGCAAATTCGAATTCTCTTTAATCTTACTTTAAAGCTTTACTCTCAAAAAGTCCTTGACTATTCTTAAAACTACTCTATTTATCTTTTAAACGTATTCTTCTGATTGTTTATTTTGACCCTGATTCATTCTTAATGATCCTGTAGCTCTTTGATCTGATCCTACATTATCTGGTAACTCAGCTATATCTTTAAATACTCCTACTAAGCTTTCAAAATTTGGTCCCCAATTAAGTAAATATTCCCAGCCCATAGGTGGAGGAGCTGAAGGTGAAGCAGCACTGCTGACTTGTCTATATAAGGCACCCATATGTGTTGATACATCATCATCGCTGGCTACCAAAGTACTAAGTGATCCACGAAAAGATGAATCAAAACCATCAAAGGAATGTGGTGGCATGGGTGGAGCCTTTGCTACCGCTGCACCTCTGCCACCATCTCCACTCAAGGCCCGTCCAACAGCATTGCGTTCATCTGGTATACTTTTACTGGTAGAGAATTTGGCATCACCGTTAATGCTGTTATTGTCATACTCTATCTCTGAACAAGTGAAACTATCATTGCCGCTTTCATCGGTGGATGTTGAGCTGTGTGCATCAACATCAGTGCTGTGCAAACCACCACCCAATGATAAGTGATGAGAGCCAACAGGACCTCTGGGAGCTTCACTGCTTGATGACACGGCATCGAGTGTAGAGACTAGACTTGAAGTTCTGGGCCTGGCATTCAAACGTTCAATTTCTTCAGCTGTTAGGCCCATGGGTGCCTGGGAAGCTGCTTGTGCAGATACTACTGGTTTTTGTCTACTGGCACTTGAACTTTGGCCCGACAGTTGTGACATTACTGGACTGTTAAGGCTTCTCTCGCTATTACTGTGCAAAGCATCTTTTCCTACACCTCCAGAGCTCGAGGTAGTGGCCAAGAGTGCACTTTGCAAAGGCTTACCAGAAATATCGTGTAATGTTAATATTCTCGGTTGTTGGGAACTTAATTCCGAACTGGGTGATAGTCTAGCTAAAGGTGTACTTTGATGTTGTCTTGGGGTACTGGAAGGTGGAGGAGGTTGATTAGATTGTGGTGGTACTCCGCGAGGCACAAACGGCCCTCCCACACCATGCCTGGGAGAATGTCGATGTTGTTGTTGTGCTGCTGCCGACTGATGTTTATGATGTGTATAGGAGGCTAGTGGTGCTGGAGTCGCCTTATATTTACGCACACCGCCAGCCTCCCGGTAACCCTTATAGTGATATACAATATCTATATCGGAAGGAGCAATGGAGCTTGCATTTTCTAAATCATAATGTTCTGGATATTCAGAACCCATATCTACAGAGCTAGCATGATCATGAGGATGATGGGATTGACTAGGTGGTGGTATGGGAGGATGGTGTTCATCACGTAAAGGGGGACTTTTACTAACCACTTCTCTTTCGATAATGTCTGGTCGCTGAGGCCTTTGTTGTTGGTGTTCTCCAGGATTAATTTCGCGTTCCTTGAACTTCTTAGAAATCAATTCGGGGCCTACCATATGATGACCGGGTACACTTCTTATCAAATCGCCATTATCATTGTGATAACCAACTTGTGCCTCGTTACCGTGCATTCCCCTAGTTAGAACATGATCGGCCTGATTTTGGGAAACTCCTGCACCACCTAGCATGGTAGAAGGAGGATTATGTTTCATTTTAAATCCAGGGACACCACAACTTAAACTGCCAATTTTTTCTTGCTTACCACGGAATCGATAGATGACATAAGAGCCCAAAATAGCAACTACCAAAATTACAAAGAACACAATTACTAGAGTTACTCCAATGCTGATAGGATCAGCAACCTGGGCGGCACCAATGCCCATTACACCAGCGCAACCATGAGTAATTTTTCCACGTAATAAAACTTCACTAAACACACTGCCAGAGCCGTTAAAGGGCTGTATTTCGTTGTTGATGGTAAAGTTTGCGAAGCAGCCTTCGTAGTTTGTGGGCATGTGTTCTTGTAGTAAATATTCTCTTCTTACACCACCCACCGACATAACCGTTAAATAGGGATCTAAATAGTCATGAACACCAGCAAGGTCTAATTCCTCTCCGACTCGAGCATCATCTATTATAATTCGTAAGATGCGATTTGCAGAATGTAGAGTAATGTTATGCCACTTGCCATCATTCAACTTTGCAGGATTAGCAATAGTCATATTTACTATACTTTCCTGATTAGAGTAGTACACCATTTTACCATTTTGTAACTCTAAGGAAGTATAATGATTATTACTTGCAGCAAATAAAAGCAATCCATTCTCCTTGTATGTCCGAAAGATTAAACTTAAAGTCTTGGGCAGTTCATTAGTTTGCGCCAAGGCCGTTAAATTGTCGCCATCTATGGTAAATCTGCGTTGTCTTGATATATCATATGACCAAATACTGTTACCCGCATAAAGATTATCTAGCAATTGCATGCGCCTATGCTTTTCCGTTACTTTAAATTCAATAAAGGCACCATCTGTTATGCTTATGGGTTCCAAGGAATTTTGACAGTCAGGAGAAAGTAGACTGCCACCACATTGACACATAGCTGTATTCCAACGATCCATACAGCTTCCAAAAGTACCACAGAGGTTCGAGGTGAGGTCAGTGCCAGTTGTTAGTGTACAAGGTCCACCATTTAAATTGCGGTTGCAGGTTAATGATATTGATCTTTGTTTAAGTGGTTGACTAAGATTAAGAGCACGACCATTTACGGAAACACTGTGAACACATCCCACCAAATCGTCAGTATGCAGTTGACCAGGGCGTTCTAAAACAGGATCTGCAGATATCAGGCCACCAACCAGTAACGGTTGTTTGTTGAAATTAAGTGTTCTATGAAAAAAAATGAAATATTAAAAACTTTGTTTATATATAATATGACGTATTTTGGCACTTACCCGATAGGACCCACATCATCAGCATAGCACGTACTATCACCAGGTCTGCATTCTTCGCAAACATCCCCATTATCCACACACTTGGCCACACTTAGAGACATAACACGACCATTGCGTGTAGCCGTAACTTTATGCCAATTGCCATCAGCCAAATTTAACTGACTTTTTCCTCCCACAATTACAGTTGTTATGGCCGTACGAGATCCACCAAATGAAAAGAAAGCTTTACCTCTTACCACTTCAATAGCTACGAAATCAGATCTTCCTCCTGATTGTATACCATAGTTATACATAAGTAAAGCGTCCGGTTTAGTAGTAGCAAATACTATTGAAATGTCGTTTGTTGCAGCATCCAAAGGAGGGAAAGACATGTATGATAAATCTCCAAAGCCAAAGGTAGTTTTCTCACAATGTCTACCATAACGACCCTCAGAGCAAGTGCATTTATAGCCAGGTTTAAGAGAAACACAAACGCCACCATGAAGGCAAGGGTTGGGTCGACAAGAGTCAGCCACATGTTCACACTGATTACCGCGATAACCAGGACGACACAAGCAGAAAAATGAAGAGCCATCTGGACTAGAACGGCATGAACCACCATTGTTGCAGGGATTGCCAGAACATACATCACCTCTTTCTTGTTGACAATATTTACCTTCGCGGTTGGCAGGACAAACACATTGGAAGTCGAAACCCAAACGTCTGCACTGTGCATTGCCATGGCAGGGATTAGGAGCACATGGATCTTGTCTTTTGTCACACTGTTGGCCTATAAAACCATCGGGACATTTACACACGAAGTCGTGAGTGACTAGAGGACCACTAAAGATTAATGATTCACTGTCAACAATATTCAAAGTCTCCGTATCGTGCAATCTTCTCTCCGAAGTACATAAGCCGCCATTGTCACACGCCTTAGCAAATGAACAGGGATCATAGCCAATAACAACATTGGTGGATGTTTTAAGTAGACGCGAAACTGCTTCACGTTTCTTACTCAAACGATCAACTACATAATGTGGCAAGCGGTAACCTTGGTTAGCCATCTTTAAGGCAATCATTACTTCCAAATCTGTAGAATTATAGGTAGTATTACGGACACTATAAACCAATAAATCTTCGGAAGAATCTACAGCTGACTTCATAAGCTCCACAAAGCTACGATAGTAAGAAGCTAAGAAGTTTTCGGCTGTCATATTGCGTATCAAAATAGTTATTGAATTCGCTATAGTACTGTTATCGAAATTTTGGAAGCCTACTGTTACTGTAGAAACTACATCACCATGTTTACCGTCGTTACCCGATATTGAATAAGAGTAACCGTTATTCACTGAAGTTTGATAGGTAGTGTGCAGGTCACAGGCATTGGGTATAATCAAAAGTCCCATAGGACTTGATTGAGAATTAGGAATGATGCGACACCTATAATTTCCAGTTGCATCAGCATCATTAGGATGAACATCAGCTATCTTTCCTATAGGCATATTATCATTGAAGACATTAAGCAGCACATGAACTGTGCGTGAAGCTGAAGGGCTATCATTTTGATCCAATACTTTAATGATCAATTTGTGCTGGGCTTTTTGCTTGGGTTGCCCGTTATCCTCAACATCTATGATGGCTTCAAGTTTCGGCGTTTGTTCACGGTCGAAACTGCGAGTGGATTTCACTAAACCTGAATGTTTGTCTATAGTTATAAAGGCCTTATGTTTACCTCCTATTAAGTAGTACATGAAAGGTCCACCGTTTGGCGGTAAGTCTGGATCTGTTGCCGAAAGAGTCATAATTGTTGTACCTGCAGGTTCATTTTCGGAAATATAACCAACTAAACCATCACTTGGAAATGTTGGACCATTGTCGTTAACATCTAGCAACTCTATTCTGACCATAGTGGTACCCGTCTGGGGAGGCAAACCGGTGTCAATAGCACCCACCACCAAATTGTATTCTGGTATCTGCTCCCGATCAAGTTTCTTGGAGGTTGCAATTTCTCCTGTTTGAGGGTCGACTTTGAAAGTTTGATTGATATTGCCATTGATAATAGAGTAACTAAATTGATTATTTTGTGGTCTAACATCTTTGTCCACAGCCTTCACATTTATAACTTTACTACCTAAAGCAGAAGCTTCCGAAATTTTGGCCGAATATAAAGACTTAAGGAATTCTGGTGGATCATTGCCATCCTGTATGGATATAATAACTTGAGCTTCATCGGTGTCGTTGCCACGTATACTGCCATAATTCTTAGCCATCACCGTCAAAACAGCACGACTTTGAGTTTCACGATCCAAGTGGCGTGATACGTATATAAAGCCAGTTGAAGGATTAATAGAAAATCCTTTATCATTACTCGAACCCACTAATAGATAGTAAACATTGCCATCTTCTCCTGCATCTTTATCAGTAGCTTGTATTGAGCCCACTGGTGTACCCACTTCTGCAGATTCAGAAACATCAAAGTGAAAGACAGGTTGAACAAACTGTGGATAAAATTCGTTGACACCTCTAATATGTACAATAATTTTGCACATGCTGTGCATTGGGGAGTCGGGATTCGCGGCCATTACTTGTAAAACATATTCATTTCTTTCCTCATAATCAAAACTAACCGAAGATGTTATAACTCCTGTATTGGGATTAATCGCAAAGAAACTTTTACCCGAACCAGAAGTTATAGAGTATTTGATAATAGCATTTTTGGGAGAGTCTTTATCTTTAGCTTGAGCCTTAAATACGTAGCTGTAAGCGGGTTTATTTTCAGATATAAAGGCATGATATTCAGACTGATTGAATAGCGGAGGATTGTCGTTAATATCCGTCAATATAACAGTAAGTTGAGCCACTGTAGATTTAGGCTTAAAACCTAAGTCTTGAACAGAGATATTTAAATGGTACTCTTGTATTGAATCATAATCTAAAGGTTGCAATATTATAACTGCTCCGGTTTCAGCATCCACTTTGAATTCTGATCTTTCATTGCCACCTGATATGGCATAACGTAACATGCCGTTAGGGCCTTCATCCCTATCAGAGGCAGATACTGTTAGAATTGATGACCCAATAGGTTCATTCTCTGGCACTATCACTTGATAACTTAAAGCAGTGAATTCTGGTGAGTAACGATTTTCTCCAGTAACAATGATATTAACTCTAGCTTCATCATTCTTTGACGGTACACCATGATCAGACGCTTTAACATTGAGATGGAACAGAGTATTAGGTGTAACTTCCAACGCTTTGAATAGGGAAATCCAACCGTCTTGATGATTAATGCTAAAGTATTCTGAGCCATTTCCCTTGCTAACAGAATAATCAATTTCCGCATTTACTCCAGTATCCAAAGAGTCATGGGCTTGAACTCTTACTACCCTTTGTCCCACACGTGCATGCTCGGGTACGGGCGATAAATACAATGACTTTTCAAATTTAGGCGCATGATTATTAGCATCTACAATGTTTATGTTAATCATACATTCCGAGTACAAAGGTGGTTTACCATTGTCTGTGGCTATAACCGTTAGACTATAGACGTTCTCAGGAGATGCCTCATATTGGGAATGTTTGTATTTAATAGATTTTTTGCTAAATATTTCACCTGTGGCAGGATCTATAGTAAATAAATCAGATGGATGTTGTAAAGAGTAGGATATAACGGAGTTGGGTCCATGTTTGTCTATATCATTTGCTACTACTTGACCTACAAAAGCTACTGATCTCTGTAATTCAGGGAAGTTAAAACTATAGAAACCGTGTTCAAATTCTGGAGCATTGTCGTTTTGATCTTGTATGGTTATGGTAATGGGAGTGTCGGATCTCCAGGCACCATCAGAAGCTGTTATTTTTAAAATATATTCATCTTGTTCTTCACGATCAATATGGCCAGCTACCGTAATATTACCACTCACAGAATCTAGTTTAAATTTTTCACCAGGATTTTCCGTTAAGGTATACAGAGCATTAGCGTTAACACCCTCGTCCAAATCCATAGAAGTAACTTGTATTACAAAACTACCAATTTCTGCATTTTCAGTGACATTAACTGAAAAAAGGCGGGTAAACTTTGGGGGATTGTCATTTTTATCTAAAAGATTAAGCAAAACTGTTGCTGATCCTGTTAGTTGAGGCATTGCCTGATCTACAGCTTCCACAGTTAGGTCGTAATGGCTAATTTCTTCACGATCCAAACGCATGGTGGTGTAAATCTCTCCTGAGTCAGCATCAATTTCAAATGTTCCCTCAAAGTCGTCCAATAAACGGTAAGTAACTTCACCGTTATCACCAGAATCTCGATCATTAGCTTTTACCTTTACTATAGTTTGAGGAGGCGATTCTTCTTCCATAACTTTAGCATTATAAATAAGTTTTTCCATAATAGGAGCATTATCGTTGGCATCGGTGACATTAATAGTTAAGAGCATAACACTTCTTAAAGGTAGACGATCTGAATCTAACGCTCCTAGCCAAATTTCATATTGAGAAGCCAGTTCATAATCCAAACCATCTTTTCCTACTGCCACAACACCAGTAGAGGAATCAATTCTTACAGCTTCTCCCAAATTGCCACCAGCAATAGAGTATCTAATATTACCAGCCGAGCCCTTTTTAGGTGATGACGCTGTAATAGTAGTTATCTTCTTACCCGGCGCTATATCCTCCGACAGCATGAATTGTGTATTGGCCATATAACTAAAAGACGGAAATGAGGAAGAGGGTTTCATAGAAATCATAAGATCAGCTTGAGAAGATTTGGAAGGAACACCCTGGTCATAAGCTTGTATCACGAAAGAATATTGCCTATTCAAATCCGAGACCAAATTCTGTTTGGTTTTTATTACTCCAGTTGTGGGATTAATCGAAAAATATGATACGTCCTTGCCACTGATATTATACATAACCAAAGCATTAAGGCCTTCATCACTATCTCGAGCCCAAGCACCAAATACGAACTCATTTTGCCCTGTTTTATCTGGTATATTGACATGATATTGATTGGCCTCAAATCTTGGCATATTATCGTTAACATCCATAACACTTATAGTTAAGTTAACAGCTGTAGCCCGAGGCTCTGTAGCAGAGCTATCTTGAGCCATTAGTGTAAGAAAATAAACTGCTGTTTCTTCTCTATCTAGCATTGCAGCTGTAATAATTTCACCAGTCTCGGCATTACACTGGAACCTTTCTAACTTTTCTCCTAGCAAAGTAAAACGTATTTTAGCATTTAGTCCCGCATCTTTGTCAATTGCGATGGGTTGTATGACTTTCGTACCAATTGGCAAATTCTCTTGTACAGCTGCTTGATATGATTGACGTTCGAACTCTGGACTATGATCATTCATATCCTGAACTATAACTTTGACAATACCAGTGCCGGTTAAGGGAGGAGAACCTGGAATGATAGATGATCAAATAATTAAGTTAAAGCAGGTGATTTTGTCATTTAAAACTATAATTAAAAAAAAAAAAAAATATATATATATATATAATCGGCTGAGTTATGGGAAAATTTTTAAATTTTATCGTTAGGCAATAACGTATTTTAACCCCTTTAAAAGATCATAATAATGCAGCTTTCTTAAGTACCTAACTGCATAAAAAATTAAATGAGCTTTAAGGTGTTTTCGGATGACATCAACACGTTTTTAATATAAGTTTCAAACAAAACTAAATTGCTTTACAAGAACCCCTGCATAATTGTTTTAATTTTTTACTTTTGTATCACCGTGACATTTTTAAGATATTACCTTAAAAAAATTTTCTTTCGCTAACATCTCAGTCATTTATCACCCAATCACGTTTAATTTCAATGGTAAATTTTTACGGAGTATCTGTGTCATAGTCCCCATTATTTCTGGGATCTAGGGAAACCCTATTTCAACATACACACTAGGGAGATCGAGCGGTTATTAATCGACTGGGTTTAACCGGTTATTTTAGTTTTACCCAAGCCGGTTATTTTAAAATGTCCATTTTTTGAACATCGAATGAACCTGTTATTTTGACAAAATAAACCGGTTATTTTATTAATGTGTAATTTATATACGGTTTTCCCTCTTTTGTTGTAAATGTATCCGTAATCTAAGCATTTTTATCATTTATCCCTATAACTGTATCAATTGTATCAATTGTAATACTATTGGGCAAACTTAAACTTTTTATGAATAACAAAATAAAACACAAAACAAAGCTCAAAAGTCAAAAACATTATGAACGATTTATGTAAATACAAATCGCTTAAAAAAGCGTGTGTTCTTGTAACAAAAAAATTAACAACAATTCAAAATACTACAAAAAAAAAAAAAAAAAAAAAAAATTGTTCAAATGTTCTAAATATTAAATATATCTCTGGTGATTTTCGAACGGGATTTCTGTAGCAACTTATCAGCCATTTATGACAAACTTATTAGTTTTGCACCGTCCATTGTTTTATTTCAATAATTTTAATGCACATAAATTTGAAGAGATTAAATTTTATAAATTCTTCAAATCAAAAAACAGTTCATTTTATTATAAATATTTATTTATTTTGCTGTTTTCTTAACGGCCTCTGTGCTGTCGTATGTTCAGCGGCAACACCTGTACATGTCACTGGTCCGATGCGTTTCCGCAGCCGCTTTAGCTTCCTTGCCGATGTCGTCAACCCATTTGCGTTTATCGCGTCGTGCGCTTCGATTTACAAGTTTGTCGAGATCATTGTGGTGTGTTTGCAGATTAAGTCTAGCACCACGCGTTTTTGCTCTACGTTGTTCGATTATACGCCACGTCTCATCTGATATCCACTCTTTCCTCAGGCCCTATGCTCTTTATAGGATCGATGGGAACATACATATATGTATATATATATATCTTGCTGTCACTTACAATTACTTAAAAAGTTTTTGATTTTAACAAATTGGAGCGCAACAGAACAGAACAACTAATCAATTTCACAGGTTTTTTAATAACAAAAGCAAATCAGCTGATTCGTAACCGAACAGAAAGTAAGAACTAATTCTGCTTTTAATAAAAAAATAGTTAACAGGTTTTTTTTTGCTTACAATGCATTCGAATCCTTTCTTAAGTTATTCTTCGCCTTCTAAAAATCTCAGCGTTTTTGAATCCTTTAATTGTATTTCATATTTAAAACCAAAAAAGCCTTTTAAGTAAAATGTTAACTCACAGTTTACTGTTGGTGTTTTGTCTTAGCTTCGATATCGTTGCAAATAAAACTTGAGTGTTTGTAATTCTCATTCGCTTTACAGTTTTATTTGTTTAATATCTTTAGCTTTTCTAAAGTCTTTGGAAAAAGGTTTCCTAATGATCTGGCCTAAGCAACCTGTGCAATGAGCATAGGAACTAGCTTTTCCCCCAACAATAAATTTCAGTGCATTTATTAATAAATAAATATTGGGAATTTTCACATAATAAGTGGATGGGGAATTTGTGTATTCCTGAAAATAATTTTGATAAAATTTTTTCAGTTAGCCTTAAATCACATTTATTCCTTAAATGTTATCATAACAAAAAGTTAAATATTATATCTGCGTTGTTAAGTTTTATACTATTTTAATAAATATGTCTTTGGCTATCGGAAATTTTTTTTGAGTTGTTTTTCTTGCTTGGCAAAAACTTATATTGGCAAAGCAGCAAGATGAATATCTAATTTTTGTTATATTTTGTTTAGTTAACAGACGAAAAACATAGTTGTAATGCATAATTCTGTATTTTAAACCTGATCTTAATGCCTCAAGTATATGACCATGTTTCAATATCACTCCCATGAACTTTTTTCTTTTGGGCTTCAAAAAAAAAAAAAAAAAACACACACACACAAACAAAAGACAACTAAACAAAAATTAAACCGCATCCTATGCTGTCTATATAGAAGATTTAAATTTGCATAGAAAATGGTAACCCCTAGCAATGCAATTTTCATGGTTTTCTGCCATATCGAGTACAAAAACAAACTAAACGCACATGCAAACCTACTGCAGAAAAAAATATATAACTAAAGTAGAGTAATGGCAATGGCTGGAAAAGAAAAATTAAAAAAAAAAAAAAAAATACAAAAACAGCAGCCTAAACAGATCAACTACGAAATGTGCAATAAAATGAGAGGCTGTAGAAAAGACAGGCTAAAACAAACATAAACACATACTTAAACTTTGGTGGTCTATCTGTTGTTATAACTTAAGCTAAGCAATAAAAGCAACAAAAACTAGTAAAATATCAGTAACTGCAAAAAGGTGCAATGTTACAACAATTGCCAATTGTTGTTATGATTATCAAGCAACTGCAACAGCGGCAACTGCCACTGCACCACATTGCTGCATAGCTATACCAACATATGCAATTTTTAAAAGATATTTTCTTTTTTTTATTTGTTTAGTTTTTTGGTTTGTTTAAAAATATATAAAGCATATTTTATTTAATTGCAAAACATGACAAAATAACATTAGAGAAAATATAATTTTTTTCTTTTTTTTGGTTTTGTGCTTATTGTGTTAGAGTTTTTTTTTCTAACTATAATAACGGAAAATATGTTTTATTTTTGTTGATTTCTAAGCTGTTAAAAAAATAAAACACGTGCAATTAACCCATTAATGAAAAAGAAGACCTGAGTGTGAATTCAAATAAAAGTTTCATAAATTTGCAATATATTTGAGGAAATTCTAAGAATTCACTTAAGCTTTTGCTATCCAGTTTAACATTTGTTTAGGAAATTTATCAAGTATTTGAATTTAACTGTCTGTTTAACAATTTCGAACAAAAATTTGTCTGAAAAGCACTCGGTTTTTAATATATTTTCAATAAAAAGTTCTATGCGAACGTTTGCATACGCAATTGTTGAACGCAAGTTAATCTAAACAAGATGCATATTGTATATAGTTGGTAGTTAAAATATTTGCATTTAAAACATTCTATGTCCATATTGGTGGCTTTTGGTCGAAAGAATT
The DNA here is from genome assembly GCA_963931875.1 of Pollenia griseotomentosa. Taxonomy (NCBI): domain Eukaryota; kingdom Metazoa; phylum Arthropoda; class Insecta; order Diptera; family Polleniidae; genus Pollenia; species Pollenia griseotomentosa. The sequence continues at coordinate 58,114,047 of OZ007561.1, forward strand.
ATGGAACCATATAAAGCTACCAATGGTATTGTCTATTTACACCAAAAATATCACCTTCTGAAAAGGTGCATGTATATAATGTCCAGCCAACCTTGTAATAATGCTATTTGTTATTTGACCAGAACAAAACACAAGCAATGAAAAAGTGAAATGCCCTGTTTTTAACACCTAACCGATTTAGCGATTTCAAATAAAAGATAGAAGAGATTTTTTCCTGTTAGTTTTTAAACGATTTTGCGATTTCAAATAAATTTAAGGGTTTGTTTCTCCTTTTGCATTTTTTGCGAATTTTTGCAAGGTTCGCGATAGCAGCGATTTTTTCCTGTAAGTTTTCTGATTCTTTACAGATCTAACGATTTGCAATAAATATTAGACTTTGCCATCATGCCGCTCTTAGTAAAGCTTTCCGCTTATATAGCAAATTTACCGAATTTTGGCCATTCCTTATAGTTTTGGGGACTTTTAATCAGTTAAAATATTAAAAATTTTGGCTTTATTTTTTTTTGCCAACTTTTTGCATTTTTCGTGTAGCTTTGTTGCTTTTTGAGGCAATCGACTCCGTTATAAAAACATCCCCAATATAAACCGAAGTCATCTCTTTTACGGGGTACTATTAACACTGAAGATTTATACGGGGCGAAATGTGCAACGCCTTGTAGCATTACCCTTTTAGAGAGCACAGCACCAATTTGCATTTTTTTTTAAAAAATGTCATATATTTTTGTAGAAAAGAAAAGACTGTTAGCTTTTCGCAGGGACCGTTACAGTTATAAGTAGGGATGTAAAGATACGCCTTTTTGCTGATAGGATACCGATACTTAAAAAGAAATATCGGCGATACCGATACGAATATTAAATTTAAATTCAAGGTAAAATGAACACAACTCAAGTAGAGTATTTTTTTTATTACATAAAAGTACAGTGTAAAGCTAAGATCCCACTATCGGTGCAATGTACCAATTTTTGTCGTATTTCATGTGCCGATAGTGTGGACGGTCAAAATTTTTTAATATCCAACAATCTGTGCCGAAGTTGGACACATCTTGTTAAAAAATTGTGTCTAAACTACTATCCAATATCGGAAGACATTGATTTAAAAATTGGGTCACTTGACATGAAATTCCACAAATATAGAAGTTTTGTTATAGAAAATCGGAATTGGTACATCATTTAAAAATATGTATCAACCTACAAAACTATAATTTATAATTGAATCACTAAGAACAGAAAGGGAACTACTGGCATTTACTTCATATACCTTATTTGAATATTGCTACGAAACTAGTGTAAAAAGTATCATCTTAGACAACTTCAAACTAAAGTCAGTTCTCCCATCTACGAGCTAAGAACATACAACTTGCATTATATATTATAAACTACACTCTTTTAAATGGTTTTTTTTTAAATGAATGTTTTGAAGGAGTTACTTTTCTCCTCTAAGCGATCAATTATACAATTTGGTATTATTTACTCCAAATGAAAAAAATTGTTACATTTTTGTTGGTTTAGAATTTGGAGCTATTCTTCAAGAATCTAAGATATTTGCTATTTATTACTTAAACTGGTTTTACAAAAAACTTAGAAAGGAAAACTTAAATATAAGATATTATTACATATGGGCATTTCCGTCAAAAGGTCCACCGCGACCAAAAATTTAAAAGTTAAAAAAAGCTTATTATTTTACGATATTGTTATAGAGAAATATTTAGATCTTACTAATTTTATAAATTTACCTATAAATTTGATCACTTAGATAAACAATCCGACTGCAAAGTTGTGCAAACGTAATTTCTTAATTGTGAGAATGTTTTATTGCATGTTTTCTTTAATATTATCTTCCTTAAAAGAAGTGATATTTGATAAAAATTATTCCAAAAAAATTTTCTTACATGGTCCGTAGTCTAAGAAAGAGTTCGAAGAGAAACATGTTATTCGGATTAACGGTAAATTTGTATTTTTTTTAATCATTATTTAGTTAAATTATTATGGAAAAAATGTCACGTTCGAAATGTCACGTATCGAACCAGATTTTGGCTTAAACGAAAAAAAATATTGAAGATTTTGGAATCTAACCAAAGACATTTAAATGTTACGTTGCTACGTAAAATTCTGAAAGTAGTTTGACTAAAAAATTGCGCCAGGTTTCGCTGAATTACGCCTTTTTCTACATGGCCACAAAAACTACTTCTATTTTTTTCACGTTCGAACCGCTACTTCTTTTGCCATTATCTTCGACCTAGAATCGCGCCCCCCATAAACTTTAGCATAGATAATAGTGCTTTTTTGGTGCTATAATTTAAGGGTTAAAAGAACGTAAATATATTTGTCGCTTAAAATGTTATTGCATTTTTGATGCGTACGACTGTCACGTTCAACACTTTGGAATTACCCATATAATTTGGTTTCTTACAAATTACTTGTATTAGAATCCCTCGCATCGATTTAAGCCATTTAGCCGATATTACATATAATTTAATTTATAAAACCATTTAATCCTATTTTTACACTTAATAAACTTTCACCATATTACAAATATTTAGCTCATTTCACCGTTAAGGACATGATTTGAACCTCAAACAAAAAAACTATATAAAATTTTTTTAATATCGGGAGCCTAAGTCATTACTTATAAGCTCAATGATTTGTGCCGAGATTTGTATTTGCCGAAATCGAAATCTGAATTACTTGCATCACGATTACAAGAGTGAGGATATTGTGCTCCTGAGACACGTGTTCCGTGATCGCAGCAAACAACTTGCACTTTTCTTCGCAAAAACGGCAAACTTTTGTTTTTGTGCCAACATATGTGGTCTTTTCAATGCTCTCCAACAAAATTATGACCCAGAGGAATGGCGTCTTTTTATGGATGGAGGCAAGGATAGTTTGCAGGCAGTCTTGCTTCATAAAGGGAATACGAAACCATCAATTCCAATCGGATATGTAAAATACATAAAGGAAACATATGAAGCAATGAAATAACTTCTCGATCTCATACATTATGACCAACATCAATGGAAAGTTTGCTCTGATTTTAAATTAGTTGCCATACTATCTGGATTGAAAGGGGGCAATACGAAGTTTCCCTGTTTTCTATGTCTATGGGACAGGCGTGACCGTCAGAATCACTACACCCGAAAAGTTTGGCCCGAGCGAAGTGGACGTTAGCAAGGAGTGTACAATATCAAAAATGACCCACTCATTCCTCTGGAGAAGATAATACTTCCTCCATTACATACTAAGCTTGGGTTGTTTACAAATATTGTGAAAAAGTTGCCAAAAGACAATCTTGCCATGAATTACCTTAAACAAAAATTTTCGAGAGCCACAGCGAGCAAAACTAAAGCTGTTATATTTGATGGACCTCAAATTCGGGCTCTGTACGGTGACCAAGCATTTAATGAGTGTTTAGGTCCAGCTCATTTGGAGGCATGGGAAGCATTCCAGGACATCGTTCACAACTTTTTGGGAAACTACAGAAGTCCTGATTACGCAGAGAAGATCGATACATAACTGCAAAAATTCAATGCCATTGGTAAGCGTTGAGTGAAAACATGTATATCAAAAAGGCCGTTATCATTTTAAAATTTATTCTTTTTAACCTTTAGGTTCAAATATGACACCTAAATTACACTTCTTATTCAGTCATTTGAATATTTTCCCCACGAACTTGGGCTCCGAAAGTGATGAACAAGGTGAAAGATTTCACTAAGAAATGGAAGAAATCGAGAGACGTTACAAAGGCTGGTGGGACGAACAAATGATGGCGGACTATTGTTGGTTCCTTATTCGCGAAGATCCATCCGAAAAAAACGCAACAGTTCAAGTCGCTCGTCATTTTAATTTAAATTTTTTGAATTTACGCCGAATATAGTGTGTGAGCAATTAAGATAAAAATATTGTCGTTCCACAAAATCCTTAATAAAAACTTTCTTTTTCATCCAATTTTTTTCAAATTACACTTAAAATGTTGGTAATTAAATAAACTATTAGGTAAAAAAATAAAACATTCCAGATCTTTACTATAACGTAGAAAAAAAAGAAATAAAAATGAAAATTTTTTAAACGAACGTAAAAATAGGCAAATTTTGAATTTTGAGGTGCCATAACTCAGCCATTTCTTATTATTGCAGCATATCGGCGGAAAAGGCATTCAATTACGTTTCCAACGATATGCCATTCATCTCGATTTCATCTTCGGTTGGGCTCCACAAGGGTTTGAGTGGGACCATACACCGAAAAACACAAAAGTACCGTTATCTAAAAAACGGTACTTAGAAAAAAATTATAGCGTTTTTCTTGTTCAGGAGGTCCCAATTAACTTATCTAGGCATGTGGCGTTCTTGGTTTTTTTTTCCAAATTAACAATTTGTAAAGCAGTGTTATAAGCTTAAAATTTTAAGAAAACCCAGAGTGCTTGTACTTCATTAAAACGGACATTTTGTAGTGGAAAGCTGGTACTTTTGAAAGCAGCAGGTAGATAATCGGCATTGTCATAAAAATCGAATTCACGTGAAATTGAAATCGAAGAAGATTTTCAATGAAAAATAAACGCAGCTTTCCCTGATTTTTCCCTGAGTAGTTGAGGTAGAGGTAATTGGTCTTCAAAGTATGAGGTATATAAAAGTAAATATTTCTATGAACTTTGAATACGGGAGAGTTTTCAAAATTTGATCGATTAAAATTTACGGGATATCGATTGAGTTTAATAATATTGCTTCCCAATATTGCAAATGCTGGAATGTTTTAGCTCTTATGGGTTTAAAATTTTCTTTTGTTTTGTTGTATATTATATTTTGTCGTTGTTGTTTTTTGCTACATTTTTTCTATATGTATTATAGATTTTGAGGCCACTAAAAGCGATACAATTTACAATACGCATAGTTTTCTTTTGTTTGGACAAAACAAGGGAGTTAATTAGAATTATTGTTAAGGAAACTTCATATGCAAAATATTTGCAATTTATAGCAAAATCCAAAAGCAGAAAAAACACAATTTAAATTGTTAAAATCAAACAGAAAGAAGAAAAATATAAATGGATACAAAAAATCTCACAGTAATATCAGGGAACTTACGTACCAACATTTGATGATCCTTACGTTATCATATGGTCCATTCGTAAAAAACCACCAAAAGAAACAATGTGTGTGGTAAAAATTACCTTTTATGGTTATATTTCAATTTGTGTTCATTAAATTAGAACGCATGGCTGGAACTTAAATAAAACTATTGTTCTATATACATACCTACATACATATATATTCCTTCATGTATGCCATACCAAAAACCCAGAAAAAAACAAAGAAAAAACATCTTCTCTAGTTTAGATTTAAATCTGATAATACCAGAACCAAGTACATACTCATACATACAATTGTTTTTTTTTCTATAATATTGTCTCGAGTTGTGAATACTTTTCATATATTTAAAATCACATAAAGAATATTTTTTCTCATTTTTTTTCTGTTTTAGTTTTTGTTCTTGTTGCTAGTTTTGCTGTACAATTTAAGTACGTGTGCTCTATACATCACACGTAGTATTTGTGTTGTGTTGCCAGAGATGTTCTTGTAATATGTCCTTGTTATTATAAATTTTCGTTACTTACTTGTATATAGACTATTTTAGTTTTTGTTGCTTTAGCCATGTTAGAGCTTGTTAAAAAATTTTATGTGAAAGAAATGATTTTTTAAAGTTCACTTCATGTCATTTTAATATAATCTAAGATATTGACCATTTTTTCATTCTTTCTAGTTTTAAACTTCGTTTTGTTGTTTAAGAAAATGTTGTTCTTTTTCTGTTTGCAGGAATTTAGAAGCGGCAAAAGAATTAGAAAAATTTTTTCTGTGCTATTTTTGTTTCACTATTGTATTAAAACAAAAGACTTAAGAAGCAAAAAGTATTTTTTCAAATTTATTTAATTTTAGAATGAATGTGGTTTACGCAACTTTGTTAAAGTTTTTTAAAAAATAGTCATACGTATAAAAAATAACGGGACCTACTTAAAGCCCTCTACCGCAGCATCAAGAAATCAAATCGATCAATTTGTGTAACATCATGTGATGCAACATTAAACATTTTTTTAGTTCTTGTAACTAATTACACTCAATATATCAACTATTTTATTTACATTAAATGTCAGATTTCAGACAAAGTTATGAGGCCACTTTTTGAATTCTTAAGTTTGTGTCATATCTTATATAAAACAAGATTTTCTAAGCTTATTTGAGCTCGCTAAACATGAATTTGAAATCCATTTATTTTTCTTAACGCGAGTTTTGGCGATATTCGCGAAAAATGAGTTTTTGTGTGTTTTATCTGAAAGAAATAAGTTTAGTAGCACTATCTAGATATCTCTTTATTATTTCAGCCAATTCAGCAGATCGGATACAAATGTAATGAGTAACAGGCTTTAAAAGCAAATTTTTAGACGTTTTGTCAAAAGCTATAATTTTGTATTGCTTTTTTTTAGATGAAAAAATATACTGAGTATATTTTTTCCGTCTTATTATTCCAGAATATTTATTTTGATGAAATTTAAAGTATTTTCTTTTACTTTTTTATTTAAATTTTTTAATGGAAATGGCTTGGCACATGGCCCAATAAGTAAGTCTGCGCGCAACTACAACAATCCAATAGAAGAAAAACCAACATGCATTTTGTTTGTGTAAAAAATGATAAAGATGTCAAGAACAAAAGCATTTGTTTGTGTAAAAAATGGTAGAAATGTCAAAAACAATTGCACGTAAAAAATACAGCTCTGCAAAAAAATCAGCAGGCTTTTCGAGAAGACCTACTTACTGGACCATGGTTGCAATGAAACTTGACAAATAAATAATTATAAAAATTATTAATAACAAAATTTTCAATTACTGAAAAAAACTGAAGATTTTCAGTGAAAACTTTTCATCCAAACTACGGCACAAGCTCTTCTGCGAAGCTAGTCTGGTAACTTCCCAGACAGAAATTGTGACTCTTAACAAAAATGAAGTATTACAGTAGCACTATGAAAACAAAATTAAGAATTTTTGTCCAGTGTTGCGTCATTATAGAACTTATAAAACAAGTAAAAGTGCTATATTCGGCTGTGCCGAATCTTTGATAACCTCCAACGATAGTTAGAATATTAAGGCGTCTTTATTTATAAAAACGAAAGCCAGTATTAAATTGGTTGCGGTTTAGGCCTTAGAAAGCTTTATGCTTTGATTTCTAGTCAAGTTAATTTGAATAAATTTAAGTACAATATCATGATTCGAACAGTTTTGGCCCAACTAAATTTATTTTTAGGATAGGAACTTATATTGGACCCATGGTTAATTATGGAACAGTCATCAACTCTGAAGAGCGATTTTTGGTATTAAAAATAAGTAAAATTTGTTATAGCGTATTATAGTTTAAATGTGGTTTTTAAAAGGCTGCTTAAAGTGAGACATACAAAATATGGACCGATTATTACAAAATTGCAAGATATTATTTATATCCATGTGAAGCTAAATTGGACGAAATTTTACCACAACATCTTTATCTGCTACGGCTTTAAAAATTCCAGAGTGGGCATTCTATGTGGAATATGGTAAACTATGGACTATTAGAAAGAATTATTGTTCCATTGTCTTTAAGGATGAAGTCAGTAATGCGGTTGCCAAAGTCACTGCGCAGTGCGCCATCATTTTGAAAAATTTCTTAAAGCGAAAACAACAGAAAAGGGTAAGTTTCTTGCTGGAAAAAATCTTTCTACATGCTTTGCAAGATTATTAGAAAAATACTTTGCTTGCATAAAGTTTCATATTTTGCCATTTAACAATCAATTGCCTATCTGTTGCTTGACATTAAAGATTACATATTGGGATCTTGAGGGAATTCTTCGAAAATCGAAGTACTATTGCCATATTTGTAGAAATCAACTGATAAATTAGCTGCAGCTTTGGTATCGGGCAAAAAATGCTAATCGGCGAATAATCGGTGTTGGGTGTTAATTTTATTTTATTATATGCAAATGTTACAAAACCATGCAAAAATAATCCACCACAAATATTTTCTTCAAATTCGGTTGCTGAAAATTATATTGTTTATAAAACAGGCAACAAGCAATATCGAAAAGAAAAAAAAGGAAACAAATAAAATATTTAATATGGCAAGAGCATGACTCAATTCCTCACATTGAATGAAAACATTCTAGAAAAGGAATAAGCTCTTAAGTCCACCAAGCATTTATATATTGTAGTATTTCAACGTAAGTCCATTTAACAACTTAAAGGCAGTAGTAATACAATATCTGTCAGCACCACCTAGCAGTGTTGCCAGAGAGCAACTGCTTAGTGCAGCTGGGCAGTTTTTGTTCAATCCCGTGGGTAACTTTAATGGTATCAATGCAGAAAAATTACTGTTCTGTCAATGCGACATAAGACTTATGAACTTTAAAAACTAACTGAGCTGCCTAAACAAGAGCAGCAAGCGTTTTTTTTAAATAGAAAGATTCAATTGCCAATACATTTTCAATTAAACAAACTGACTTAGCGATCTGTCAAATAAGATTTTCCAGCCGGGTGGTATTGTTTTCACGATCTAGAGGTTTGTTTCGTAAAAACAGTATGAAAATGAGAAGATTTGACTTAGAAAAAAAAACGATTCTTGCCCTTATTTAGGAAGCTCAGTAATAAATATAAAGCACAACTGCATATTCGAGGTGTTTTTTTTTTTGGCAAATTTTTATTAAGACAAGCTTTGAATAGATTAATTTTTATTAAAGGACGAAAGATGAATTTACAAAATTTTATTCGAAAATGTTCGTTATTATATTCATAATTTTTGCAAAAGACTTACTCCCGAATATCGCTTCCCAAGAAATATCCAAAAAGTCCAATTATTAAAGCAAAATTTACCAAAAACCGGCATAAGCTTATAGTTGATTCTAATTCCAACGTTTTTTTAAATTCAAAATACCAGAAAGATATACCGATTTAAAATGATAGACTTTAAGAGTTTTTAAAAATAATCTTTAATTTCATAACAATTTTTATTACCATTTTCTGTGATTCTTTTATAAAAAATTTTTATTTAAGCCATAAAACTGCCTAACTATTTTTTTACGTTAAAAATCGCACATAGTGCCTCAATACGATATCCTGAATTGTAACATTTATTTATACAGAAAAACAAAAGACTCAAGACATGAACCTTACAAATGAAACAATTGAAGATTCCAGAACTAAAAGTATTTTTCCTAATGCAGCAATAACAACAAATTTCATTGCCAAAGATATAAACATATTTTAAATTCTGCGGTATATAAAGCAAACGATGTACAAATAAATATACATTAATAGGATAATATAAAAATTAATCATGAATATGCAAGTGTGTGAGTGTATGTTAAAAATTTTTTTTTTTTTATAAAAGTCTAAATACAAAGTTAAAAGAAAATGCAACTAAATTAAAATTTATGGTTTGCAGCAAAAATTTTTGCGTTCTTAAATTCTTCAATGTTGCTCATCACAGTTAAACGGCAACTAGCTGAAGAAATAAAATAAAACTTGGCGAAAAACTACAAAAATAAGTGAAAAAAATGATTTTTATAAACTTTCAAGTAAAACTTCTAGTAATGTTGTTGTCGTTACATGATTGTTACATGCACAACAAAAAAGACATTTTGGTGGTATTACAGATGTTGTTGTTTTTCGTTTTCTTCATCTTCGCCTTAATGCCGTTGAGCTGTTATTGCTTTCGGCGGCAGATATCTAATAAAGCATCCTGTGTAAAGTATAGTAAAAGCAAACTTTTGCAGTTACCATCATTACAACAATAAAAACAAAAACATTATCATGTATATCATACTGCTTTCTATTATATTCCTAACAATAAAAGGAAGTAAGTTTGTAGTCGAGCATGTAGACAACATTTTAACATAGAAACAACATGCAACTTAACTCTGATGACAGTTTTCTTACTTAGATGATGTTGTAGTATCTTTATTTTTGAGAACAAAAAAAAAAAAAAAATAAAAACTAAAAAAAAAAACTGAAATTCATGCTTGGAAGAAGGTCATTTTGATAGAAAATTTTGATAGTTTTGTAGCCAACTCAAAAATTAGAAACAAAACATAGAATAAAAAAACTTGATGTTGTGAAATTTTTTAAAACATATTTTTAAACAAGTAAATTAAACAAAAAATGTTTTAAAGGCCTCTATACAACTACGTACATTGTTTTAGGACATACTTTAAGAAAAACCTTCTTAAATAATGTTGTACTTTGATGAATTTACGATTGTCATGGTCAGTTTTGCAACAATTTTTACTACTAAAGTAGAAAAAAAATCTAGAAAATGAAATAAAAAATAGAGTCTTTGCCACATTGTCGGCATCTTATTGTTGTTGTCTGCAAATGGTGTCCCTGTGTATGTGTAGTACAACTCATGGTATTCTATCACAAAATATCGTGTAAATTGTAGTGATTTATTTGTAAGTTGTCGCATGGTTACAGTTTTTTCTCTTCATTCTATCCTTCTCGTCATCACCATCATCATTAAAATTATTGAAGTCATCAAAAAAAAAGAAGAAGTCAAAAATACTTAAAGACAGTAACCAAAAGCCATTATTAATAGTAAGAGTTTGTTATTCCAGGTTTTTGTTGTAGCTATGGATTGAGAGTATCGTTAAAGGAATTGCATTTGAATAGTTGTCAAAAGTAAGCAACGGTTAATTTGTTATTTGCAACAAAGTTGTGTGCACAATTTTGGGAATAAAATAGAAGTAAAGGGTATTACTTTACGCAGCGAAAGTTATAATCTCACCAATATAGCGAAACTATATACCTGTTCTATTGATTATTTGCTTTCTTTCCTTCCTGAATTACACCTAACATTTTTAAAAATTCTACATTAAGGAGCCATCGTTATGTTATGAATTGAATGTGAAATCAGTCGTGACGATTTAGAATATTCGGGTCAAACTGTCAACACTGGGTCGATTTTTTGGGTCTTTGGGAAATACTAGAATTTAAAACAAAAGCGGCAAGCGTTTTTTTTTTTTTTTAATGAAAATTCTATACCACTACATTTTCAATAAAACAATCGCTAAGTCAGATTTGTCAAAAAAGATTTTCCAGCCGGGTCGGTTTAATTCGCGTTCTAAAATTTTGTTTCGTATAAGCCGCACGAAAATGTGAAGTTTTGACAAAAAAACCTCGGCGATTAAGGTAGCTCAGTTACAGTTGTAAAAGTGAAAAATAGTAATGTTTGCAATATTTTTTAATCTTTTTATGCTTTTATTTAATTGTTTAATAATACGCTCACAATATGATTAGAGTAACGGACTGTAGTTTATTTAAGAAGTATTCCGTCCAGTCATTTTTAAATGAATAAACATTTAAAATTCCAAGCAAATTTATTTTTAATTGATTCTAACATTTATTCAAAAAACTAAGTGCATATTAATACGGATTTTCAGAAGCAGTTAATATTGTCCGTTGATTAAGTTAAATTCTTCTTTATGTGAAATTAAATGAAAATGTAATTTAAAATACTCACTTACACACTCACAACTTACCAATTGCTAAAAGTTGACTTTAACCGGCCTTATAAAAAGTGTTCCATTATTAAAACATTACTTTAACATAAAGTGAGCGATAAACTAAGTTAAGGTTCATGCTACCTGGTAGGTTAAAGTAAAGATCTAATAATGGAACACTTTTACACTTTTACGGCCGATAAGATTCTACCTTTAGCTATCGGTAAGTTGTGACAACGGGCCTTAGAGTTGATAAAAAAATCAACCAATTGTAGTCGGGTCTGTAAGAAAAGATAAACTTACTGTTTATGTTGTTCTTTTTGCTTAAGTTTTGATATTGTTACAAGTAAAACTGGGGTTAATAATTCTTATTCGCTTAAGAGTTTTATTTGTATAATATCTTTAGTTTTTCCAAAATCTTTGAATGAAGTTTCCTGACGATCTGGCCTGAGCAACCAGTGCAATGCGCATAGGAATAGCTTATCCCACACTGATAGAAAAGGCGACATAACGCTGATGTATTTTGTCATCAGTACTATGACGAGTGTCTTCGTTTTGACCCTATGGCACTTGTCATCATTGTGATGTCAACCCTAACATCACTTGGCCAAAGTGTCATCAGGGTCAAAATAAAATTATGTCATCAATGGGATGACACATCGGCATCACGAACATCTCCTCAGTGCGATGACGCAATAACATCGGAGAAAGGACACATTAGCATTAATTTAATGACAGTTTGTCATTAAGTCAAAGTTTAACTAAATAATTAAAAAAAAAAAATAGAATATAGGAATTTTTGCTTCTTATAATACATTGTCATCATGAAAATTATGTTAATAATATACAAAATGGGGCATCGAATTGATGTCACTATAGTCATAAAATAGACGTAAAAAATAACAAAATTGTACGAAGGCGTCAGTCATTGGATTGATGTTACTTTTTGCATTATTGATGCCATTTGTAGTAACATTAATGTCACAATTCTGATGTTATGGCATCATAAATATGAAGATGCATTTTTCTATCAGTGCATCAACAATAAATTTCAGTTTATCAATAGTAATAAATAGGAATTTAGTACATTTTAACGAAACCTTGTTAACGGAAAGTTCATTTAATTTTTACTGTCAAAAATTCAACCGCGAATTCCGTAAAAACAAATGAATATTTAGTTATTTTATATAAATTAACAATTAAAAAATATATTTTGTTATCTATAAGAAATGATTTGCTGGTTTTGTGTAAAACATTCCCATTTTCTATTTGCAGCTCATATTTTTTTTAAATTATAAATATACCTAAATATTATATAATCAAATGATTTGGACATCTTACAATTATTGTAGCATTCTTATCAAAGTAAAAACAAAATAGTCTACACTCACAATATTCTGTGCGTAAAATAAACTGAAATTATTATATAAATAAATGAAAATTCAGTTAAAAACCGGTCAACGTATTTTTCATTAATTTTTAACGAAAAATTCGTTTAGTTTTTACTGTCAAAAATTCCACCCCATGTTCCGTAGTTATTTTATATAAATTAACTATCAAAAAATTAAATAAATATTCCGTAAAAACAAAGTTATTTTATTTAATTCAGTAATTTTCGTTTGCTCCAGAAATGAGCCGAATTTCAAAAAAATACTTAACACCTGTCAGCTTGTTTTTCTAGTGAGAGATAGAGAGAATATTGATTATTTACTTACCCCGTTACACACGTTTGTTTAGCTTTTGTTAGAATAAATGCTCTCTTATTGATCAAGAGCGATACATATAAAATTAAATTGTATCCGGCACTTGTTTTAGATCTAAAAGCAGAGTTTGAGCTAAGACTCTTACATCAATCTTTCAAAAGGCAAAAAGTAATCGAGTTTGAAAACTGAAAACTTCTTTTAGGATGGCCAGTTCCTTTTTTTATTAATGAATCCAGTACTTTTTTTAAAATATTTCTTTGCTCTGTGCCATGTTCAAAAAGTTACGAAGATTTGGCCAAATATAACAAAATTGTACATGTTAAGTCAGGCCTTTAAAACGTACGAAAAATGTAACCGAACGCCATCACTGATTCATACACATAAGTTCTACTGGATGTTTAAAAAAACTTACACTAAGCAAGCATTCTTAAATAAAATTATCAAATTTTATTACAAAACTGATTCCGTGTGTTTTTATATGCGTTAAGGCCATTATACACTATCCCACAAAGTCTTTAGTAATTTACAAAAATGCAACGCTGTCATTATACGTTGTAATTGTTTTTTAAAAATGTTCAAAGAATAATTAGATCAGGGAAGCATTTTTGAAAAATACGTAAGACTTTGTGGGATAGTGTGTAATGGCCTTTAGAAAGATTCGTATAATTTTTCAGAAAAGTCAGAAAAAGATATTTTATTTATGATGATATAAGAGCTTAACAATTTGTTGAAGAATGGGTATTATTAAACATAAACGAGTATTGTTCAGCCATTAACAAATAGATTTTAAAGGAATTGTTTATTACACAAGGGAACAAAATTTAAATCTTTTTAAAGATGTAATTGTTATCTTTGAAAAACAATTAAATTTTTAAAAATTACTAAAAAAGGCCGAGTAATGGCTGGTTACGTAAAATAAAATATAATAAAAAAAAATAAACAAAAAAAATTAAAAATTTTTTATGTATAAAAATCGTGAAAAATCTAAATCAGGAAAAAGTTAAAGTCTTATTACTTTCACGTAAAGTCACATAAAATGAGATATAGATTATAAAAATCGATGAGCGCGTTTCGCTATTATTCACAATTAAGTAAAGATACCTCATTTGTAAGTGAAGGAAAAACGTCCAAAAAAAGAATAGCAGCAGATACACACACATATCAGTAAATTGTGAACAAAATCAAAAGTTGTGCACCGACTGCAATTAAATAAAGCTCATTTCATTCGAAATATGTTTATCTAAATAGTTTAAACCACAACTGTGATTTTTGGCGCATTTAAATTTTTTAGAATTTTTAAATTGTTTTTTTTTTTAAAACTATAACCATATCTTTGAAACTACTAGGCAAATTAAAAACCAATGTAAATGTTGTCAACTTTTGAATTTTTTTTTTAACTAAATATGGTGAACGGTTTTTAAGTTATTTCAATGTATGTAGTGAAAGTGCCTTTACTTTGGACATAATGGTATATCTCGCAAAGTCGAGCTGGTAGAGAAAAATAAAGATTTGATTTAAAATCAGCGAACTCAAATTAGTAAAAATTTGCAATAAAGTTCCAGGCCGCAAAATGACTGTTCCCCAGTGTTATCAAAGTTATTTTTAGGAGTTTATTATTTTTTTTTTTCATTAATACGATTTTGTTTTGTTGTGCTAAATTTCCAATTTTTATTCTTGATAAATACACTGACATTTATTGTTGGGGGGATAAGCTAGTTCCAGTGCGCATTTCCAAATACTTAAGAAAAGGTCATCGAACACAATTATTTGCATTTTTCGTAATTTGTAGACTTCATAATAGCTGTACAACCATCTCTGCATGCAATTTAAATACTGGCACTAGCAATATACTTATAAACATCCGTAATGACTTGTACGAATCTGATAATCATATTTATTCGTATATAAAAACTTTCCACCAGCCATTAGTAAGCCATAAAATTTTAAATATATAAACTAAGCCAGAAATTCCAAAAATTTATATTACACATTTGTTCTAATTAAAACGGAAAAAAACATGAAATCTTATGGTAATAAATGACCAAAATCTAAACACATGCTTTTATTTTATGAATAGACTGTATGTGTAATTATTTTATAGCTTATTACAAAAGCTAAAGTTTTTATCTTCAGTCGTTTGTTTAAATCATTTAAACTTGTTAACTGTAAGTCTTAAAACAATATAGTTAATATATGTAGTTATATTTAATTCTCATACTTTTTATCAAAATAAAGCTCTTTTTGTAATTTTGACAACTGTTTTTTTCCTCAACTACACATCTTCAGTAGATTTATAATGATTCCTCTCATCAAGAAGACTTTTTGGCTTATCACTCTATATGTCAACTTTTGTTTTGACTTTATGAAAGACCAGCCCACCAACATATAAATGTATTTAGAATAATATTTAACATATAAGCAAACACTCGCATATTGTAACATTTAACATAAGCACAGGTACGTACAAAACGCACACACATGTGTAAATAGTTCCCCTCAATTGATAATTACAGAAGAAGCCCAACCCAATTGCTTATGTATAAAAATCATTATGCGGATAACAGAAGCCAACATGTTTTTGGACTTTTTATTTATGTTTCTGTTTCTGTTTCTGTTTCTGTTTCTTTTGCTTTTATTTTGTCTTATGATGAGAATATCTTAAACAGAATGAAGAAGACAAAAAAAAAGTTAAAATACTTAAGCACATATACACACGCACATATCAACACTTATTTTTACACATGTTTCCCAACACAGCTTAAAAGAAAAGAAAATTTCTTACCAAGTTCGCTCTTTTTTGTTTTTGTTAAGCGCTTTATTGGCTTTTACATAGACTTGTATTTATTTATGTACAAAAATATCGTATGAATCCATGAAAGTCGTCATATGAAAGCAACAGAATTATAAACTATGGCGTCGTCGTCTTGCCATTTTTTTATAACTTTTATATCTATGATGGTGATGAATTGTAATTATGTTTACGTTTTTAACTTTACATTTACTTACCGACTTGCTGTGGATAAGATAGACTGACCGGGCGAAAGACAGACATACAGACAGACAGTATTTGTGCTTATGCATGTATTTATATAGAATTATGAATGGTTGCTTGTCAGTGTGTGTACCATTTTTCTTGATATTACTTCATTTTTTTTTTTTGTTTTTTCTTTAAGTTGGCGTAAATTATGATGGCGCTTATAGTTTATTGTTTACTCTGTTGACAACTGACAAAGACATCAGAAAGCAGCCAGTAAACTAACCAGCCAATAGATTTTTTTTTTTTTTATTAATTTTGTTGTTTTTTAGTTTATTAGTATAAAAAAAATTTCAAATCATGCGCCATTTTGTTTGTTAAATATGTAAAAAGTTTTAAACATAGAAGAAATATGTATTTAAGATGTAAAATAGGGGAAAATCTTAGAAAGGGGAAATATAACTAAGAAAAAATGTATATGATGAATAATGTATTTCTAGAATTAGGTTCAGTTGAACTGGTGGCAAATTTTTATTAAGAACTACTTTACTCCGTCTGATCTCCTCACTGTTTATACCGCCTATATCCGACCGAAAATGGTATACAACTCCCATATCTGGGCAGGTTCTTCAAGATCTATCTTAAAGCTTCTGAAGCGGTTGCAAAGGAGTGCGATGAAGCTCATCAATGGCAGTAGGGTATCCAGCTCAACTGACCATTGAAGCATCGTCGAAATGTGGGTTGTGTGTCATTGTTCTACCGATATTACCACGGATAGTGTTCAGCTGAGATGGGTGAACTCACTCCTGAAACTCAGATTCATGCTCGTAGTGCTCGCCCTTCCAGCAAATCACATCCGTTCGTTGTCGTTGCATTTGCATTACAGAGAAAATTCGTTTCTCGGTCGAACTAGCCGTATGTGGAAAAGACTTCCGGCAGAAGTCTTCCCAGTCGGTTACAAGTAGGATAAAAACAAATAAAATGTCAACAAAAACTACACCCTGTTTACTTCCCCTCATAATCTATATCCCTAATATCAACACAACGTATCGCGTTAGTAGGGGTCATCCCCTGAGTGTCGGATTAAATAAAAAAAAAAAAATATATATATATATAGTTGGTAATGCAGCCACCAACGTTGCTGATCAAAAGACAAGCCATAAGGAATGACCCACTGCATGCCCCAGTGCATGCATAAAGGCGTTTGTGGAGCTGTTATGGAACATTATTGGTGGATATAATACTCTAAAAGAAACATTCAGAAAAGGTCGAACTAAACGTTATTGCCATATTTACTACAATCGTTTAAAGTTACATTACAAGCAAATTTCGATCTACCAAAGGTTATATACAATTTGGTTTAAAGATTGATGTTTGACTATTGACTATACTATAGCAGTCGCCGATGGCTGTGAGTGTTAAACGGCAAACCCCTCTGAAGAGATTGAGTGTTTGCAATCGAAACATGTAAGGGTAACGTGTCCGTTAAAGCCTCGGTTCCAACACAGCGGCAGTCAAGAATGAAAAATTATCAATTAATTTCATGCTGTAAAATTCCCTTCTTCATAAAAATAATTTAATGAAAATTAAAATTCAAATTCCCAAAAAAATTCTGAGGCTCCACCGTAATATGCACCGTAGAAAGGCCCACCCTAAAGTCACATTAATAGTAATGATATTGTGGTAAAATTTTTAATAATCGGCCATATAAAGAGTACTCTCGGAAAATACAAAAATATGCCTAAAACCGTAAATCATAATAATAACATTGGGGAACAGTCAATATTGCAAAACAACTTTTGATTTTGTTCACAACTTACTGAGAAAACTGAATTGATAAAAATTTCGATTTCTATAAAAAACAATTTTTAATGTGTATGTTGGAACCAAAATGAACTTTGTTTGTTTTTTGATTGATTATTTTTTTTTAACTGAATATGGTGAACCGATTTCAAGTTATTCCAAGATATGGAGTGAAAGTGCCTTTATTTTGGACAAATGGAACTGAGATTTGAAATCAGCGACCTCAAATTAGTAAAAATTAAGTTCCAGGCCGCACAAAAAAGTTTAATTTTTTTCACTTGTGTAAAACTGTGTGATGTCAGATTGTAAAAAAGATTGGACCTTAATTTATTACAGATCCCATATAACCCACAACATCACCCACCCCTACAAAATTTATTTTCTCGGTGAAGTTAATCAAAGAACTCTGACTTTGTCTTTACATGATAATATAAAAAATTCTTTTCCCGTAGAAAAATAATTTAATGCTGTCATCTTATTCTTTGTTTAATATAAAATTTAAATTTATTAAAACAAATTAAAAGAAAAATTCTGACAGGTTTTTAATCAAATGACTACAAATTTGTATATAAACTAAATTCCAACTATAAACAAGGTGTGGGAATAATTACCACAGTTACCATAGATAAAATGTCATTGTTAAATCATTGTATTAAACTTCAAACTAAAATTTTCAATTTATATTAGAAAAAAACTAAGTTTATGCAATTAATGGAAATAAAGAAAAAAAAAAAAATAAATAAATAAATAAAAAAATAAGTAAAAACAAAAAAAAAAAAAAAAAAAAAAACAACTAAAAAATTTAACGGTTGTTAAAGTTATCATAATATTTAAACAATAGTTAGTTTTATATTAAATTGTTTAACAATTTATGGGTTTTTGATGATGATGATGGTTTCATGTGATGAAGGTAACACAAGACATATACTTAAGATAAATTTACTTAATATACGGTTTCTTTTTGCTAGAAAATAAAGGTGGTGGTGGCGGTTGGCACTGGTAATGGAGATGGTGGAGTTAATGCCACCACTCTTAATGCCTGCTTAAGTTACCAAACTACCAGCAGAAAATATACTTAAAACAGCTGCTGTTTTAAATGTTGTTACTACAACGTATTTAAACCATAAATTGTTTTTAAATACAAAGCAAAAAAGGAAAAACAAAATAGCAAAAATTCCAAAAATAAAAGAAAACCCCAACTATTGATAACTAACATAACTTTTGGCAGTGGCAGTTAGAAATAAATGGTAACCATGTTGCTTGTATACTGTATTAACCACACATGATCATTATTATGAAATACTAGTTATTTTTTTCATTCCATAGAAAAAATAAAACAAAAAAAAGCATTTTTGATGAAAATCTTTAGCCAAAAAAAGCTGCCGAATTTTTTTTTTTTTTTATTTGTTGCAAAGAAACTAAAAAAAACTAGAAAATTTATATTTAATATACGTTTTTATAAAATAAGGCGGCGGTATAGATTTAAAAGTATCATTTGGCTTTGGCTTACATAAGCTCATAGAGCAATAAACAAATGTGTGAAAATTATTTAAATACAACCGAAAAAAACTTTAAGTAGTTGCTAGTAAATAGCAGTTATTTAAAAATATTTAGTTTTACAATAAAGCAAAAAAAATCTAAAAAGATTTATGTAAATTTATGAGCTGCTGAAAAGTAAACGTTTTAAATTTAGTTTTTTTTCTTTGTTCATTATTTTGTTGCTTTTTTTTTTGTTTAAGTAAATAGAAAAATATTTAATGTCAGTTTAAGCAAGATTTATTAGAAAATTTTCTAAGAAGTATTTGGTGATGAAATTGTATAATTTATGTTTGGTATTTTTTTTTCAAGAAAATTTAAATCAACAACAATTCAAGCAAAAATCAATTTAAAAATGTTAAAGCTTAAGAAATCAACTTCTTGAATTGCTTGAATTATTTTTATATATGTATTTTTACAAAGAAAAAAAAAAAAAAAAAATGTGGTAATTATTTTCTTATATTTCTTATTAAAAAAAAAATAAATATTTAAGTTAGAAATAAAATCATCTTGTTTATATTCTACATCCATTCTCCTTTAAAATATTAGATACTTATAATTATGATTGGATGAAAACTAATCATTTAATAAGTTGTTTGGAGCCGAGTTTGAAATAAATGTACACTAACGTAGTGTATTTTTTTATAATTACAAACTTTTAAAATTTTTTTGTGTTTGTGAATTTGTACACAAACAAAATACGGTACACAACTTTTGTTAGCTGACAAAGACAAATAATATAATAACGTACCGACCTTGGTTTATCGTTCGTGTAGTGTTCCTTTGCATGTATGTTCTTTATTTTTTAGTGAACGTATAGTAAACTTTTAATGAACGTGTTTGCTGTTTTGCGTTTTTTCTAAATGATATTGCATTTTAAAGAGGACGCATGAAAATACAGAACGCGTACGGTAAAAAAACACTTCACGTACACTTAAATAAGAACAGAAAAATATTTTTTTATTTTGTATATTTGTATAGAATATGTTCTGTTCATGGGAAAATACGGAACGGTTCGCAAACATGCCGTACCTTAGTGTTTTTTTTCGGAATCTGGTTTGGAGCATCTGTTTGGTCCATGTTAAACTTCTAATCAAAGTATAGGCCAGTAAAATTTGCTACATAACCTTTTATTTCGACCCAAAGTCGGAGTCTATTGATTCATGACATCTAGCTCCCATACAAATGTTTTCATGGATTAAACATGTTAAGCTTGCGAAAAAGGTAAATATTTGCAATTTTGAATATAATTCGATAAAATTTGGTTTTTAAATTTTTCCTCCAAACAGCTTACGGTCTTTCAGGCGGAGACCTACGCTATCATCGTATGCGCTGGAGAATGTCTGAGGAGGAGGGTATGGGGATTGAGAATATTTATAATGTCGGATAGCCAGGCCGCTCTTAGTACGCTATCTTCTTTAGAGGTGAAGTTCAGGTTGGTCATGATCTGTTTTGCATCTCTGAACGATCTGGGGAAACACAATAACTTCAATTTGTGTTAGGTTCCCAGCCTTGATGGCCATGTGGACAACGAAAGGTCGGACAGTTTGTAAAACAGAGGCGCTAGCCGTATATTTATAGGTCCTGAGCCTTTCTTCGGCGTCCCTGCTGGGCACATTAAGGAAGTTACAAACATGGTCTGAATATAAATTCCTTTACACACATACGTCCATTTCTGGGTTAAGAGAGTCCAAGAGATTTGTAACCCTGTACCGTCGCAGGGCAGATAGGCAACTTCTGCTTGAACAGGCTGAACTTATTCTACTTGTTGGCCTATCTACGGGGCACTGTGGTCTAAGATATCATCAGCTTATAATGGGCAGTGTTAAAACCAAGGTATGCAGATTTTGTGAGGTTGATGACGAAACGTCGAAACATCTGCTATGCTGCTGTCCCTCCTTAAGAACTTCTAGGCGAAAATTTCTCGGAGGGCAAATGTTGAGCCTAATTGAAATTTAATCAGGGTGAAAGGCTTCTTAGCCTGAACCATGGTTAGATACACAGGCTGCACAGAAGATTTCCTGGGTCATGATTCGTATGGCCTCCTACATAATTATCTATTTGTCATCATTTTACTCATCTACATAAGTAAGATACGTAAATATGAAGTAAATCGAAAAGGGTTAAGACAGCTACTTAAATCATTGAAACATCTAAAGAATACAAAGTATATAAGTATAATTATAAAATAATTTCTTATTAATTACAAAGCTAATAAAGAAACTTTAAAACAAAGTTTCCTTACATAAGTTACAAAATTTTAGTGCATTTTCTAGCCATAATTAACAAGGTAATGTTTGCATTTCCTGCTATCAATTTTTTTTTTAAGTACAAAAACTTTTGTCTTTCGTAAATGCGGCAATTATTCAAAGCTTAACACTTTAACTTTCAACTCAGAAAAAACTGCATAACGAAAAGATTAATTACATTAATCCCTTGAGTATACAACTTTAATTTATTTAAAAAAAAAGAACTTAAAAATTTACTTTTCAAAAAAACGAGTATCCCACACAAAATGTTTCAACAAAATTACTTAACGCTACATTTATTTTAAGACAATTAAAAATAAGTGTTTTTTGTCAGCAAAAAAAAATTTTCCTGACAAAGTTTTTGAAAATTAACTGGTTATTTTAATGCAACATTTAAGTGTGTGATTTTTTTTTTTGCCTTTATCTACTTTGTCTAGAAAATCTTGTTGGTACTAATATTTATATCTATTACTAAGGATTTATTTAATCGCATCTTCATGCAACGTGTGTGAAAGTATTTACAAAGATTAATGGGAAAGATTGAAATCTTTGGCAAAATATTTTAACTAGTTCCATAACTAAAAATAGAACCTTTAATTCTATTTTGTTTTCATGTGGTTTAAAAAATTGGTGGGCACAATTTGTCTTAATATTTTGTTAGATGAAATATAGTTCAAGTCATCTTTTTTTACATATAGAGGAAAGAATTTAACATTTCCTAAACAAACCAGTTTATCGGATGGAGTATTCATACGGAAATAAATGATCAATTTAATTGTGCCAATATCGGATAGATTGGACAAAAATGCAATAACACCAAAGATTCTAAATAACCTTATCTAACATATATTTTTGGTGGTCTTAGTAAGAAAGAATGTATAGTCGGTCAATTTTGCGACGATTCATATGAAAGTTAAATTAATTTTAGTTAGAATATACAGTCAAACTGCAATAATTCGTACCCAATTAATGAAAAACATCAAGAATTCGAAATAAACGGCTGGTCCGCTGAGAAAAACTCTTTAATTCGCAAAAATCCCATACATTTTGGTCCCCATGTTAACTCGTATTTGTTGTAATTCAAAGTCTAAAGAGACCCCTCTAAATAGTATTTACTTTACCAATTTGTTTTGAAAAAAAAAAAAAAAAATTACAAGGGCCGCTTGGTTTTAGTTTTCGTGACGTGAAAATGTCACAGAAAAACACGCAAAGAACACTATATTTTTTGGGAAAAAGGACATCATTCAACCAACATATGCAGACCCCTATTTCAACCTCGTTAAAGCGAAATCTCTTTACTTTGAAAACTCCTCTAATTCGTTAAAATTAGTCGGTCCCTTCGATTACAAATTATCGAAACTCTACTGGAAATATATATTTGATAACACGTTTTACATAAAAATGCATATAAAAAAAGTAATGGACACCAATTTAATATGTAAGTAATTGTTAAAGTTTAGTTTTCAAACTAGTGCACCAAAAGTTTATCAAACACCTGTGTATATAAAATTCATTTAAGACTTTGGCAAATGCCCCCTGCGGAGTAACACTTGAATGACTAAAGATATCAGGACGAATACTTTGGAATTTGTATACTAAATTTTTTAAATTGTGTAACAGAAAACCGAAAACAGAGCACACTGAAATAATTTTCTTCAGAAAACCAATGAATTTCGACATTAATCCCATGAAAAATTGCATTAAAAAGGAACCTATGCAGCACTTAGTTGGTTCAATGAAACCTGTTTCATTAAAATGTATTTAATGAAACATTAAATTAGATCTATAATTGTTATTCATTGGATGAATACCTTCAAAAAAGTAAAAAATTTTGTTTTAATTTTTTTTTTTTTTGTAATCGAAGTTGTTCTTATTCAATTTTTTTTTCAACCAGAGTCGCTGGCGGGAATTGATTCCGCAACCTCGGCGCTGATAGACTAGCTCACTACCACCTAGCCTACTGGGGCAGTGTAGTTTTTGAATAAAAAAACTATGTTTTTTGCCATTACTCAATTAAGAGCGTAAATATGAGATTTAACTGTCATAACATAACATCAATAACATAAAGACCACAGAAAGAGAGAACAAGCTTTTTCGTATACATACATCATTTGGTTGACAACAGTTTAAAATAAGGGTGTGTTTTTTTTAAGGAGAACATTTATTTGTTCATTACTTAGTACATACTGTATGTATTCAGGTATGTACATATTAAAGAAAACTAAAAACATACATATTTATGGATTGAAAGTTTTTGTTTAATTACTATAATGACATTTTTCATTGTCATAATGAAAATTTAAATTTATGAAGGCATGCTTTTTCGAAATATTTTTGTACTTTTAATTATTGAGAATATAGAGTTTTTTGAATGTTAAAAATAGTTTTTTTTTTCAATTATGTTGCTTTTATAAAAAAATTTTTGATTTCATAAATTTAATGGCATATTACATTAGATGTATGAAATAATTTAATCTTACATTTTTTAATTAACAATAACACATATTTTTAAGGAAACTATAATTTTGTATTAATTTATGAATATAGTTATGTTTGTATATTGTATATTGTGTTTTATGTACCAAATTCAAATTTTTTGTTTAACTTGGACAAACTTTAGTTTTCATATATCCAATAAAAATTTTTTACGTAACTACGAAATCCAATGGATCGATTTTAACGAAAGTACTTCATTATAACTATGAAATTCCATTTGGACAATGAAAAATTTCATTTAACCAGTGAATTTTTTTTTATGAAAACGATTCATTAAATATATGAAGCATTTTTCTTTCAGTGCAGAGATCCCGAGCTGTAAAGCTATAAGTGAAGATCCTAATCAGATATAGAATAAAATTGCCATTAAAACTAAATACCGAACGATAAAGAAATATAAATCTTTTAATGTTATTTTATCGGAGATCAAACATATGATTACCTTAAATTTATATTTTACATATTTTCTACTATTTTATTTTGTATATTTTTTTAAATAAATTTTCATATTAATACGAATGTATATACTATGTCAAATTACAATTTTAAAAGCTTTTTTTTTAAATTTTAAGAGTCTTGTTCCTTCAATATTTTCCAGGAATATTTTATAAGCACTATTAGATTTTTCGTTTGTATATTTCTGTTACGAGGCTTACTTAAACTATCCTTTGGCTAGCAATGAAGTAAATTGTACAGAAAATGTATACAACTGTTAGATACTAGCAGAATGTAATGCATTTTTTTGCCCGCTACGGCCGTAGTCAGCATTCTTTGTATTTTATAACTGGATAGTGCCTATTGTAAATTTTAAAATAATTAAGTTAAATACATAAAATTTACAATAGGCACTATCCAGTTATAAGATATAACGGATGCTGACGAAGGCCGGAGCGGGCCAGAAAATGAATTACATTCTGCTAGTATCTAACAGTTGTATACATTTTCTGTACAATTTACTTCATTGCTAGCCAAAGGATAGCTTAAGTAAGCCTCGTAACAGAAATATACAAACGAAAATTCTGATAGTGCATAGAAAATACTCCTAGAAAATATTGAAAGAATAAGACTTTTAAAATATAAAAAAAAACATAAAATAAAATAAAAAAAACTTTTAAAATTGTAATTTGACTTAGAACACACATATGAATTAATATGAAAATTTATAAAATAAATATTACTCACCATGACAAATAAATTCCCAGATTCTATTTTTTTAATATAATTCTATGGTAAAAATATAAAATTTTTAGAAAATTCTTTGTTTCCTTCTTTTTATGTAATTTCATTTACTTTTCTTTCATTCCTTTATATCTTTCAAAAATTTTATCAATTGTTAAAAATCACTCAAGTGTTATGATCATATTGCAATATATTTTCTTTACACTTTACTAAACAGTTTTGTTACGGTTATATCATCTGTCTATACAATATAAAGGCTTCATTTTTTGCACTTAACCAATTGTTCATTACCATTCAATTTAGACCGACCGCCACAACATACAGTTAGTGCTCATGCTTTACTGCTACTAACAAATGTGGTTGACTACTGGCATTTTCATGGAAAATAGAATGGCAAGATATGATATAAAATTATTTATTAATATACAAACGTAGGCTTAATTAAATGATTTTTTTTTTTTCACTAACAAAGCAAAAATATTTTTTTAAAATGTTCTACACAAATATTAAATTTCTTTATAAATATATTTATTTGATTTTTTTTTCAAGAAAACTTTAAAATTTTTGCTTACACTTAATTCTTTCAAACTGGTAGAGTTGAAAAAAAACCCAAATAATTTCCACATCATCAATTCTAAGTTAAAGGAATATACACAATACAAGCAGAAGAGGAAGAAGACGTACAATCTTAACAATACGCAGCAAGACGCATGATTAACCAGCTTATAGATGATGAGGCCATAATATAAAGCCAGCATAAACCACTACAAATATTTAGACGGACGGAAAGATGGACGGACTTTGCTATGGCTTAAAGCTTAACTAATCGTCTAAGTGCGAAAGATGAAAAATCAGTAACAGTAACAACAAAATGTTAAAAAAAAAAAATAAACAAGAAAAATATAAATGATTCTTGTAGACTTTTGAGGTACACTAAGCAGCACATTATTGGTAAATAACGGCAAAATTTTTTGTTAGAAAAAGAAATGAAATCTAAAGATTTTTTACTCGAATCTTTACTCACTTTTTAAGCCGCTTCTACACTATTCGACAAGTCTTAAGATGTTTGCACTTATTAAATGCAGTTAGATTTTAAAAAAATCAAATAAAAATCCTTTTCATTACACTAACACACTTCAAATAAGAAGAAAACTCTTTGTAAAATATAACTACCTGTCCAGTTAAAAATTCATTTAAAATTTGGTTAAAGGAGCGCTTTAATTTTTGGCTTGATTTGAACGCATATTAAATAATAAATAAAAATAAGTAACTAGCAACATAAAATATAACGTATCTTTAATATTTAATAATTTTGATTCTGATGCTGGTGGCAAATTATTCAACAACTATTTTTGTTATTAATTAGTGATTTATATAATATTTATTATAATATTTATTGTAAGCAAAATTTCAATTTTCCATCCCTGATTTTCTTCATGTGCTTTTATAAAAATATAATTAATAAATTAAAAGAAAATCTTATCGTTTAGAAAAGTTTACGACTGTCAAATTTCTTTACGTATTTTTTTGACTTTTCATAACAAATTGTTATCACATTATTATAAATTTTTAATTTACATACCGCGCTTGTTCAACAATAGTGTATTAAAAATTCGACACGTAATATTCATATCTAACCGCTTCACAGTGGCGCCCGTAGAGCAAACGAGGTTGCAAAAATCAAAATTTTCATGAGCGCCGACGAAGTTTTGAATAAGCCCATGTTATAGGAAACTTTTCAACGATTTCAAATCTGCCACTCTTAATAATATCACATTTTTAGTTTAGAAGATATAGCCGTTCAAAGTTGACCGACTTTCGGTTTTCAAAAAAACACACAATTTTTAGTCAATTTGTTGCGATTTCAGGTGTAATATCACGAAAAATAGGTAACGAATCGCCTTATTTTTTATTTGTATTGATTGATGTATTTATTAAATGTATAATGATAAAAAAAAAATTAACTGTTTGTTTTGTGTTTCTCCTGGTAAATCACTATTTAAAAACTATCCGTTTTTCACTATTTTTCAACTTTGACGGAAAATAAAAAAAATCTATATTTTTCTATATTTGCCATATTTGCAAAACCAGTTCTTTAATTATTTCTTTACATAATTCAAAAGGTTTTATCTGCCCGTACGTGCCCGTTTGGCTTCTAGAGGTAAAAAAGGTTAAAAAGACATGGTTGCAGAAATTGTATGGCTGAAATTGTAGGGATGAACCTTATATGTTTTGACTGACAGTAGTTTGATCTAATAGTTTGAAAAAAACTACTCATTGAAATTAGCAGGTACTTACCTCACTTAAACAATACTTTGGCGGCATGTGAAGTCACGAATAGAGTTAGAAAATAATTATAGTTTAGAAATGGTTAGTCTTTTAGATATACCTTCTCTTACGAATTGTGATGAATATTTTACAGAAAATTGAAAAAATAAATTTAAAAAAAAAATTATTTTTTTTTTAATTTGTTGGGTAATAATTTAAAACATAAAACCCTAAAGAAAAAAAATAAAAACAATCTAAAAATGTAAAAATAATTTTTTTTAGTTACCATAAAATTGATTTTTCTACTAATTTTAACTTTGATAACCCATAAGTAGGCCCCTACAAAGCGTAGCACCCTTTCCAAACGCTCATTTCATAGGCTGATCTATCATATGCTGTTTAAACTGTTCAATTATCTTATTCGGTTCAAAAGATATGATTTTTGCAACGAAAAAACTCAAATGGCGCCACTGTGCGCTGTAAAAATACCGTGCTATTTTGTCTTCTTTTTGGTAATGAAACGGTTGGTTTAAAATTTCGTTTTCTTATGCTTTTAATATTAAATTAAAAAGTGTTTTGCTTCTACTGTAGATTTTGAAGTTTTAAGTTAATGCAGTGTGGATGAACAAGTGCGATATGTTAGTTTTTGACATGTCATAATACTTAGTATTATAGAGTAAAAAGACCTTTACCAACATCTTCGGCTGTAACAACAACCTAAGCGCACTTTCGCTACTCGCAGCATTGCATTTAGAGTTTTTTTTTTCCCGGACTTTTTCGATTCCCGGGAAAGCGGGAAATTTTTTTAAATTTCCCGGGATCCCGGGATCCCGCTCCATATAAATAATACAAAGTAAATTTTGTTATTAATTAATGAAAAAAACTTTTAAAAAATAACGTAAGGGAACTTGTTTACAAAGAAAGTAAAAGAAATGGTTCAATACTAAAAAAATAATAGAATATTAAAATAGGAAGTTGTATTATTATCACCTCACGCCTTTATTCCCTATTATTATGCTTTTATTCAGTATTATTATGCTCTGGATACAAGATAAAAAGATAACATAAACAACAATTTAATTTATAAAACTAAATCGAATTAAGGTACTCAAGATATGGGATCAAAAAGTTAATTAATAAAATAGATAAAATATTTTAAAGAAATATAAAACATTTTTTAACGCCTTAGGAAATAACTTTCTGACACACTCAAAGCGCTTAGTATGTCGTCAAAAAGTATATTCCTGATTTTATTTACTAATTATCATGTTTCCAAAAAATTTCGTTCATTTTTTACCGAGGTTGGACAAATAGTTAAAAGTGCACCGTTGTAGCATGCTTCGGATTCACAATCAGAAGAAATTTTTTCTTTTTTATAAACAACGTCTATATCAGTCAAATGTATGTCAAGGTTGATGCAAAAATAGCATCAACCGGACTGCTTCTTACAAACCTTTTCATTTCAATAGATCCATTTGTAATCTTTAGGACAATGTGTTTTTCAAGTTGTATGTTGTAGTATCTTACACGAGTTTCCAAAATGTTTTTTTTTTCGGTTTGCCCGCACTTCACGGGTATATAAACCAACACAAATTGAAATTTGAAAATTTTTGTTTATCACCTAATAAACATATCGCTCCTTCATTGCATCATAGTCGTATCTCAAAATTTTAAGTAACTTTAGCAAAGTTTTCCTTCATACCTTCTCGTATTATATCTCAAACTGAACCAAAGTTATAGCAAAATATATCTTTAAATCGGTACATTTTGAAAACTCTAATCGCATTTTGCCAAGATCGTTTGTTTTTGTAGATATGACTATGTTGCAATAAAGGAACGATATGTTTAGGTATCTCCTATTTATTTATATTAAGCTTAGTCTAGACGATATGTTGAATCAGCAAATTTATGTTGAAAAATTTGCTTTCAGCACCAACATATCGTGTAGACACCAAATTTTTCAACAAACGTAAGCTTACTAACATATGACAGGCATTTGTTAACGAAGTCAGCAAACGTTTGTTCACAATTATAGCATATCGTCTAGACACAATATTTTTACTTTTCAACAAATTTTCTACGTATGTTGACAAATATGTTATTTGTTGAAAGTCGTATGCAAGCTTTTCAGCATACGGCAAATTTGGTAGCATATAAAATATATAAAAATTTGTATTCCTTTTATTACTTGTTTAATTTTGTAATTTTGTATATAACCCCGGAACTTATCAAGATTTCTAGCTCATTGGCAAGCAAGAAACCAAAAAATGCATTTAAAAGTGCTTTGAAAATAAAAATGTTGGCCAACGACTAGATCATAAAAGTTGATAAATTCTTAACCAATATCTCTTGAAGTATAAATTTGATCTCAGCAATATGGGTATCGCTGAACGGTGTTTCCAAATACCTTTCACGTGGTATATAAAACATGCCAAAATATTAACCCATTAATAACCAATTTCAAAAAATATTTTTAGTAACTAATGTAGTTTATCAAAATGGCTCCAATCTCATAATTTTGTCGATATTGTGGTATTGTTTTACATATATTTTTTAGAGAACGCTTCAAGCTTTCATATAATAGAATGCATGGTGCGGTAGCGTATAGAATTCTGAAGTTATTAAAGTTAAAAATGTAAATTCTAATAAATGTTATTGTTTAATATGTTGGTTTGAGTTTACATGTGGTGATAATTTATATACTTTATGCAATTGTTGCAATATGGGTATTATTTAACTTTGTGGAATGACAAACACCAGCTTCGCTTAATAAGGGTTCTTAATTTAATGGTCTATCAAGCACCGACTTCGCTTAGCTGAGTTAATTTTCTTTTAAACCAGAACCCCAACACACTTACAAATTGATATTTCTGAACTCGTTTTCTACGACTAGATATTACGTTAAGATGATCGCTCCATAATTTACAATAAGCCCCATGTAAAACCCATTTTCGGAAATACTTAAATATGCCTAAGACGTACCGAATAACGTTATTATAGTAAAATTTGGTCTGTTATAGTTTCATAAAACTAGAAATCACACAACTAAATTTGGAGAAGATCCGCCCACAATTTACCATATGCTCCACATAAAGCCTAATCTGGAAATCATTTTAATATCGATATTGTGATAAAATATGGTCCAATTTAGCTTTAAATAGCTAAAAATAACACGATGCAATTTTGTGATAATCGGCATACAACTCACTAAAGGTCCCGTAGATAGCTGGACTTTAAAACGGTTAAAAAACTTGTATAATTGTATTGAAATTTTGTTTATTTTATGTTTTTAATACTAAAAATTACTCAACCGACCAGAAATCCCAAATATCTCTTTAATAAGGCTAAACTGATACAAATCATGATAGTTTATTCAAATTTGGTCAAATTAAGTTATACATGATAAACAAGTCGGTTAAGTCCGGTCATTTAATACCCTATACCACAGAATATACAAGCAAGCTTTGAGAAATTATGGACCGTTCCTCACAGTTTTTAATTACAATAAATAATTAGAACCAATGTACCAAATTTCATCAAATAATTGCGACCTGTACTTTGCACACTACAAGCTGGACAGCCAGCCAGCCGCCAGGACGGACATCCTTACATATACTCATATAGAGATTGAGTCGATCGGTATACTTAACGATGGTTATAGGACCAATATTTTAAGGTGTTACAGACACTATGGTGGCGTGAGTATCAAACGAATCCATAAAACATTCTGCTGGTCGGCACATAATATACCATAGAGGTACAACTGCAATAAATGAATTAACTGTGAGGCTTTATTAATAATTTTTAGATCAATCCGGTCCTTAAATATTTTAATTTTTGTGCGGATTTGACCCAGCCCAATAAAGCACTCTTACTTATTAAGTATTAATATGCACTAAAACTATTCATTTTTGCACTAAAGCGACAACTGATAAAACAAATTTAATTTAAATAATAAAAAAGAGAATTGTCAAACTAAATTTAATTTTTAAACAAATGTTCTCCTTACTCAACATACATAACAACATACACAATTCAACATATCGTATAGACACAAAAATTTTATGCTAACTTGTATGTTGAAATATCATTTGCTGGCATTTGTTGAATTTGAAAAATTTGGTATTTTCAGCATATCGTCTAGACACCTAACATATGAAATATGCTGATAGAGGCATTTGTTATTATTTTTAAGCATATGAGTGTAAGCATACATTTGCCGATTCAACATATCGTCTAGACTAAGCTTAATATATATTTAAGACTTGTTCATGGACAATGAAACTTTACTGCCTACATCTTATTTTGAATTAATGTACTTTATTAACTCTTCACTTCACTAAATGTAATAATTATCAACTGTTGCACTGCCCATTTTGCTTTTAGTAGATTTATTGCATCAGGAGACATTGATTTAAATACATGTACTCACTTCTTGTAATTGATCTAATCCACAACCCATCCACAAATGCTAATTTTTAGAGAATAGAAAACTAAATTCCAAAGTTTAAATAGCTATTTTCTGAACTTATGAGGAATTTTTTATTTCCCGGGATCCCGCAAGAAAAATCCCGGGAAAACGGGAAATAAAATAATTGAAATTCCCGGGAATTCCCGGGACGGGGTGAATTTTTTTTAGAACAAAACACGCTGCCCTTTTAGAGAGCAAAGCATTTTTAAGAAACGAACACCAAATTGCATTTTTTTAAACAAAATGTGAAATTTTTTGTAGAAAAGAAAACACCATAAGTGTCCAACCATAATGCACGATATTTCTTGTGAGTCAGACCTTAACATCAAGTTTTTTGCCCAACTTAATTCGAAATTTCGTTGTTTCAGAGTGTGACAAATTCAATGTTGAATGGAATGTTGAAGTCTTTTACGAAAATGGGCACAAAAGGCATTTTGTGCACTTCATCTTCAGCGACGAGGCACACTCTCATCCAGTGGATTCATTAACAAGCAAAATTGCCGTATTTGGTCAAATGAGAATCCACAAGTGATTGTTGAAAAGCACAAAAAGTAACTTTTTGGTGGTGTTTATGGGTTGGTGGCGTCATCGGGCCAGACTTCTTCGAAAATGAGGTCGACCAAGCAGTTATCGTGAACGGTGTTCGCTATCGAAAGATAATAACGGACTTCTTGTGGCCAGAAATTGTGGATATGGGCCTGGACGATACGTGGTTTTAACAGGATGGTGCCACTTGCCACACAGTCAATGAAACAATGGCTCTTTTGCGCGAACAATTCAATGGCCGTGTTATCTTGCGTCGTCTCGTTGTTAATTGGCCCCACGATAATGTGATTTGACACCGTTGGACTTCTTTCTTTGGAGATATCTAAAAGAAAATGTGTCCGCCAACAAGCCAAAAACAAGTCAAGAGCTAAAGGATGAGATAATTCGGCACATTAACGACATTGAACCTCAATTATCTCATAGAGTCATTGAAAATATGGACCTTTGAATAGAGGCATGCCACCAAAGCCGTGGCGAGCATTTGGTAAAAAATATTAAGATAATTCTCTGAAAACTTTTTGTTTTATTTACAAATAAAATCGTGCGTTTTGGTTGGACCACATTTTGTATTCACGTTAAGTAGAATCAAGACAAGTTTACGATACTATTGTCAAATTAAGAAAAAATACTTAATATAAAGTTATAATAAAAAGTTAATTAAGAAAAGTTTCTTATATGGTACTAAACAAAATTTTCTGAAGCGTTTTAAAATTCTACAAAACTAAAGAATTCGTTAACAGCTTAGTTTTCCGTAACATCAACAAAAGTTTTATGTTTGGCGATAAAAAACACCGTTAAGCATTTTTAATAAAATAAAAACACATTTTGAATTAATAGATAATTTCTTTTTTTAGAATTGAACAAATATTGTTAGAATTAACAAATTAACGGCCAATTTCAACAAGTTCAGTTAAAACTAACTATTATTTTAATTTCCAGTTAACATTATGTTTTTGACAGTTATAACTGATAGTTAATTATAACTGATCTTGGTAAAATTGGCCGTAAATAAAATAAAATAGAATAAACTTTTTTAAATTTATCGAGTAAATAAAAGAATTTTTTAAATTTACTTTAGGTATTTTTTTTAAATTCAAGAAATTTGTTAAAAAAGTTTTATTCAAAATAATTAAAGGATTATAAAATATCATATATATTTATTTAATATTGAAATAAAATTTGTTCAAACTTGTCTTGACGTGTCTATATTTAGCACATTTTTTAAGTAAAACGTTTTCCATTAAATTTACATCTTTTATTTCAAAAATTTCTTAAATTTAACAATAACAAAAAAAATGTTTAATTTTAATATTTGATTAACATTTCGTCAATTTGATAATTTAGCTTCATTAATCAATACAATTGGAAGGCTGATTATCAGGTTATATGGTTATTAAGTAATATTAACAACAACAAAATATATTTATAAAAATTTTTTTTACATATAGTTTGTTGCTTTAAATATGGTTATGTACATATCGCCTGATAATCCGCATTTCGTGAATAACTCAAATGATTTTACTAAAAATTTAATTATTTTAATTATTTTTTTTTTAATTTAAAGTCAGGCTTTAGCTCATCAAATTCAATTTTAATTAAATTATTTTGATAAAGGAAGCAGTTTTACAACATGAAAAAAAAATAAAATTTATTGATAATTTTTCTTGACTAAATCGGGGCTTGAACTCGAGTCGAATTTACATGTTGCGAGAACAGCCACGTTCTCGTCCTGAGAATTCTTTGCAGTTTAACTTCTTTGAATTTTTAACTAAAAATTTTATTCGGATTAAGCAAAAGTTTTACTTTTGCTGATACTGGCTTAGTATACATAGTGTAGGGTTCAAAATAAAATGCCTAAAAGAACTAACTGCTTGTTAAATCTTTAAAAAGAGGAAAAATTCTCTAGCATAAGACAAGAATTTTTCTCTACACAATGTAAATGTTTAAATGGTTGTTAAGGTTTCTATATTTTTTTTTGCTCATCTCCTCTTCTCGAAATGCTTTACTAGCATGTAGTATTTGCTGTGTGGCTGAGTGGCTGTGGTTTGGCATGTGTGATAAATCTCGTTCGAAATTTTTTTCTGTGGGATTTCTGTTTACTTTTTTTCTTTTTTCACCAACAAACAAAAAACTGCATGTGTGTATTAGAAAATTCTAGGATAAATAAAAAGCTTGTTAGAAACTTACAAAAAACGCACCTCTTTTTCCTAGCTATTTTGTTTTTTTTTTTTTCTCCAAAACAGCACAATTTTGATCAAAATGTTGTTTAAACTTTAACTAAAAAAAAAACCATGAAAAAGAGTCAAGTAAATTGTAGAAATTGCTACGCATTGGAATGGTGTTTGCAATGCAGTAACAACAAAATGTACAACTGTTACAGAATGAAACAGCACAGAAGAGGAGAAAAAAACGTCCTCAGCGTCATCATGCCACGAAATGTAGACACACTGAAAAACGTGAAAATCATCATCAGTTAGATGCATCACCATTTTTTTTAAGCAAAAGGTAGCCTTTTAGTTAGTTTGGCATCATGTCTTTTTAAACAACTACCAACTACTCTGGTTGTTTTATTTTAGTTTTCTTTTTATTTTGATATTTTTTAAACTTTTTGTTTAGTTGTTGTAACTGTTGTGCTTATACAGGCAATAATAGAAATCAAACATCTTTACACTGAACTTAACTACCAATTTACAACACATATTACATGTAACAATAGGCTAAATGCTTTATGATCTTTCTTTTGTTTATTTCGTTTTCTTTCCTTTTGTTTTTTTAGTGTTCCATTATTATTTTAAGATTCTTTAAGAAAGGCAAGAAGATTTGTATTTTTAATATTATATTTATTTATTATTTATTTGGTTGCACTGTCATTGTCAAATTTCTTGTTAATCAAGGCAAGTTCGTGCCTTAAGTCTTTTGTTTGCTTTGAGATGATTTTGATTCTTTTGTTTTTTGTTTTTTTTTTTTTTTGGTTTATTTAATTTAATACTTTTCTTATAAGTTTTTCATTTTAAATTTGTCATTAGTTATGTAGCACAGAATGAGTAATATAACAAAGATAACTCAATCTTATTTTGTAAGTTTCCATCAAAGTGGGTGTTACCAACCACAGAGCATTTAGTTGTCAATATTACATTATTCATATTTTATATTTTTTTTTTTTTATAAATGCTGTGGTGTGGTTTTAAGCCAACCCCACACATATATATTCCTAACTACCACAACTACATTTTATACAACATAATGCCTGCATACAATTCGGCTACTTTCATAAAACATCTTTCACTATCTTAGCATATGTATCTTTTTTGTTGTTGTTGTTTTGTTTTATGTAGTTGTTTATTCTTTTCATTTTGGCTTATGTTTTTGTGCCCTTAAACTAAAATACATTTTGATAATTACTGTAATTTGTTAAAAGTTGCTCATGTGATTTTTTTAGTTTTGTTACTCATTGTATATACTAAAAAAAAATGTATTTTGTTGTTTGTTGCAAGCAAGTGTAGTGCTTAGTAGTATAATTTTATCTCCTCCTATATATGTTTTTTTGCATGAGTAGTTATTGTAAGTGTATTGGTATGTGTGTGGCAAGTGTATGAGTTTTTTTTCGTTGTTTGTGTGAGTTTTCATTTTTAGTTAATTATTATTTTAAAGTGTAAGTTTGACAAATATGCTTGGTAAAAACACAACTTGGAGGGGTTTTCATTTTGTTTAATAATATTTATTGTTTTCCATAAACCTGATGGCACATAATGTGCCTGATGATCACTTCTGCGCTTTGTATTTTCATTTTTAGGGATTGTTTAATATGATAACGGTTTAAATTACAAATGAATTTATTACACAAAAGTTTTGATCGAAATATTTTACATACAGTAATGATGATGTTTTTGCTTTTTGAATGAGTTAAGTATCAAAAGTTTAAAAAAAAATTGCATTCTATTCTTTAGAATTTTGAGAGTGTTTATAATAGGGGTTTCAATTTCCCTAACTTTTTCCATTGCCGGGATCGCACGTAAAGAAAAATGTAGAAACAACTGAGAGATTGGAGTCAGTATCGACTATAAATGATCTTTTTATGCATGAATATATACATAATAAAATAAAACTAGTTGCAATCTGTTTTAAAAATTGCATCCAATATTTATCGAAGAATAAACGTAATAGAAATAAAAAGGAATGCGGAACATTCTGGCGCATATCATTTGAATTTGCTTAAAATAAGAAGATTTAAATTTCGCCAGAAAAATTTATATAGTATTTTTAAATGAGTCCAATATTTTAATATATTGAATATTTTAAGAACAATTGTGATTTAGTTGAACTGTTAATTTTCAATTTCAATCAGGTATGTGATGGAAAACGATTTTGAAAAAATACGATTTGAAAACGATAATATCGTTTTCAGTATCTTTTAAAATTGATTTTTAATACATTTTCCTCTGTTTTCCTGTATATATTCTTTTAAATTCTTTGTTATATATGTTAATTGAACTATATGTTGAACAAAAAATTAAGACTTAACTGCAGAAATTTTAAGATCGGTCGAAAATCATCACACCTACAAAAACGATAATTTTAAAAACGATCGTTTTTCATCACATACCTGAATATTTTTATTTAGGCTTGAGTTCATCAAATTTAATTTTCATTAAATTATTTTTACCAAAAAAGGAACTTTACAACATGAATTTTTTTTTTATTAAAATTTATTGATAATTTTCTTGGCTGAGCTGGATCTCGAGCCACGGTTTAATGTACACTAGGGATGCCAAACGGGATCGATTTTAACAAATCCCGGGATTTCGGGATTTTCGGGATCCCGGGATTTTCCGGGATTTCGGAATTTTTCGGGATCAATTTGTTTCTTTAATATACAACTTAACTTAAACAAAAACAAAACTTAAACAAAAAACTTAACAAATAATTCATTTTATATACAAATTTTATTATTTCGTCATTTCTTAATTTTTTGTGCGACGATAAAAATTTTACGCTTACTACGTTTAAAACAAAATATTATTTAAAATTTTATTTTTTTTATTGCATTACTGGAGCGAATTAAAAATGTGAATTTGGAAAAAATTAAAAAAATCACATTTGTTTCAAGTTTAAAGTCCTGTAGCTCAGTAAATCTTTATCCAACCCACACGGTAAAGATATTTGCTGAACGAGATATCTATGCAAAATGTTAAATCTTGTACAATTCAGTTAAACAGTTCTCGAGATTTTTCGAAATACCTTAAACAACTGCAGAAAAACACGATTTTCGCGTATATCTCGAAAACGGTTCTTGGGAGAAATAAATAAATGCCATATTCGTGTTCAGCAGCACCAATTTAGCTTAGAAAATATCTCATTTCTGAGGTTAATTTTTTTTGTGGCATAGTGTAATTGGCAGATAAGTGCTGGTTAGCTTTGCGACGGAATAGAAAACAAATGAGACATTGAGAAAACACAATTTCTTTAATGTGCAGTTTTTCGTTGGGAAAAGGATAATCGCGTAATGAGAAAACGGCCATAAAAATGAAGAATTAGAAAGTGTAAAAATTCAATTAAACGAATATTTTTATACATATACAAACTTTTGATACGCAAAAGTTGTTAAATTGAAAAATCCCGGGATTCATAAAAATAAATCCCGGGATTCGGGATTTGTCAGTCCCGAAAAATCCCGGGATTTCGGGATTCGGGATTTCCCGTTTGGCATCCCTAATGTACACGTTTCAAGAATTAATGAAAATTCAATTTGATGAACTCAAGTTTAACTAAAAATATTGAATATTTATATATAAGTTTATCATTCCGTTTGTAAATTCTACAATATAGAGCCGAGACCCGATAAAGTATATATATTCTGGGTCCTTATGAGTAATGAAGTTGATTTAACAGTGCCCATCTGTTCATGTTTATGTTAAAATGGGCTTCCCGAAGACCCACAAATAATGGAGACTAGGCTGTTATATATTTATGTTGCATGTCGTCGGTCTCATGTAGAAAGGCCCTTACTAAATTTTTTTTCGAGATTGAGTTTTTTAGTGATTCCAATACATTTCCCACAAATACACCTCGTCACAAGAATTTAATACAATAGCATCAAAAATATCAGCTTTACAAGCAATTGAAGAAGCCAATTTACATTACAATACATACAGTTTCTATTATGTTTTTGCTTTCTCCTGTAAAGCTGCAATAATGGGAGTTAGCGCCTTTCTACATGAGACCAACGATATACTCCGTTTAAGTTTGCTATTGAAATTCAGCCAGATCGGTCAATAAATGACTGAGATATGAACAAAAAACCACGACTGCCTTTTATTTTACCAATCTCTTGTTGTTGTTTTTTCCTAATTTCTTTTTCCTGTATATTTGGAGAACGGCAAGAGCTTCATTTTCACAATAAGGTACAAGCATCTTAGTTATCAAAATAAAACCATTTAAAAAATGTGGGCGGCGTAAAATTTTGCGAAAAAATTTCGTTAAAATCATCAAATTGACTGAACACTAAAGGTCTAGTCAGATACAACTTCGTTACTTGGTGTGTCGTTCCTAACTTTGACAGAAAAGCGTAAAGCAAAAGTTATATATTAAATAAGTATAAAAACTTTGACATCACCCACACTTTGTTTGTTTACCTATAAAAGCGGTTGTTCAATTTTATATTTAATTATTTGTTATCAAAATAAAGTTAAAATTTAATGGACCTGAATTTAACAAAAAAAAATATTCATGATTGTCAAAGCGCGTAAAAAGGTGCAAGTTGCCTAACTTTTAGCTTCGCGCTGCGTTAAAAGTACCTTTTGTGACATGTTTCGTATAAGTATGTATATTTCATCTTAGATGTTAAAGCGAATCTTTAACGCAATGCGAATCAAAAGTTTTATCTGTCATGTCCTTAACCTTTGTTAGTTTTTAACAATCTTTGGCTTTTTCCAGTTTGTTTTGGTTGGATTAAAAATATTATAGCATATGTATTTCTTGTCTTACAAAATCTCTAAAAGTAAAACAGCAATATGAAAAATTCTGTTTTTTTAAAATCCAAAAGAAGAAAATATTTAAAAGCATTGTGAAAAAATCGTCGATATCCGGAGAAAAATTAAAAAAAATCGTCTTTCCCGTTTTGAAAAATCGTCAAAAAATTTGGACAACTTAGAATTTAGTTTTTTTTTTTTACAATTTTTGTTCGATTGCTATAAAAAAAAAGAAACAAAAACAAAATAATTTCAAACCCAGCTAGGTTTTATCGTCAATGTTTATGGTAGAAGTTTCCTCACACGGGAGAAACTGTAACACGAGCTGATTCCTCTGTTAGGAAGATTAAGATTATCTAAAGAGTATTTCAAAAAGTATAGAAGAAATCGCATGAGACTCATGTGCGTATTATCTTACAACTCGTGAAGTGCTCGCCGTATAATTTTTGGAAATATGATTTTTACAGAGTGCTACAAAAGGTTCATAATGGTTCGATGAACGATAAACAAAGTGTAACATTGTAGTTGTTGCACTCTAGAAACAATCTGATATTCTTAAAACTTTTATGTTAAACATTCCAAGATATAAAAACGAACGTGTCAGAAAATGTATAAAAAAGAAATAATTAAAAAAGGGAAATATTTTTGTTATTCGGGCATGTTCTAGAAATCGAAATGAAGTGAAATTGAAATCGAACGAGATTTTAAGTTCAATTATTTACAAAATGGCCGTAGTTTTTCCTATTTTTTAAGTTGTTCTTGTAATGCTAATTGCTACTCAAAAAATTAAAGTGATAAAATGGAATATTTTTATGAATTTTCAGTACAGGGTCGTTTTTAAAATTTGCTCTATTTTAAATCCACTTCATTTTTATTTCTAGAACAAGCCCGGTTGTCTCTCATCAGAAGATTATTTTAGGAGTCGTATAATCAACCAATCCTATAACCCACATCCTATGTTCGCTGGGTAGGTTCTTTTTTAATTTACATACGTATACCAAGTTCAAAATGTATAAGTTCGTTTATATAAAAGTTTATCATTCCGCTTGTTTCTTCTACAATATTAATCATGTTTTGTTTGAAATGGTATAAAACATTTTAAGTTTTCTTTTTTTGGAGACTGAATAAAATTGACACTTTTTAGAAAAAAATTAGCAAATCGGCACTTTGCTTATCAAAGTGACGATAAATCGTCAAATATGGCAACCCTGATTTCATACATCCGAAAATATTACAAAAGCTTAAGAATCTAGAAAAAGAGGCGTGACTCGATAAAGATCATTAATCATTGCAGTAACACAATCAAAAATTGTTCAAAAGTATTAATACTCAGAAAAAAGTACGAAAATTGAGTCAGATTTTATTTATCTGAAACCCTGTTTCATTTCTTAAAAATATGATTGAGAAATGGATTTATTACCAGAATCCAAAGCCAAAACTATTATATTTATATTTGTATTATGAAGTGCCTACACGGAAATTGCATTAAGTTATTAAAAAATATGAAATAATACAAAAAACACTTTTGGAAATACATAAGTACAAAATTTGCCATTTGAAAAATCGTAAAATTTGGGGCCTTATCTTCAAATCGTCAATGGGCCATTTTCGGACCACAAAGTCGACGAGATGTAAATAAATGGTAAAATCTGGCAACCATGGTGCAACTTTTAAAAAACTGCAGTCAAAGCAGAAAAACTGCAATTTCTTCCAGTTCTTCATTTGTCATTGGCCAAAAAAAAAAACTTTTGCTTTTACTTCTAATTCATTATATGTTAACAGTCGCTGTCAAACCAAATTAAAAAGCGACAAATTGTAGACAAATTTTCGTTTTTTGTTTGACCGTTTCTTGTTTCGACTGCAGTTTTTTAAACCTTGCCATTGTGCAGACTCTGATTTATCCAGATTATCATTCTCAAGCCATTCCTTTTTATCTTCTTTCCAACTAACTGATTAACATTTCTCATAATTTTTAAACGAAAATCTTTAAATAATTAAGGACATTATACATATAAAATACCAAAAAAAAAGAAGAAAAAAATTTAACATGATGGACTGCTTTGCATATACTTCCTCATTTTTGTTTGGCTGCTCTTTTGCATCTTTCAAATCATTATCGATAAAGATGATCATGATTCTGATGAGCTATAACAACATATTTCAAAATAATATTGATATCGATCATTAGCTATAAGCAATGTGTAACGATTTTTGTATTTTTTTGTCCCGCTTGAATACGCAAAAAGAGAAAAAAAAGAGAAAGAGCAAAACAAAATAACTTTAAAAATTAAGCCCCTTAAGCTAAATTAACTTCTTATAGTGAAATGATTATTATCATCAATATTTTACTACTCATACTTTACAACAATTTTCGTGTGCCTCTTATTTTTTTATATTTTTATTTAAAAAAGTTGAACAAAAAAAAAAAAAAAAAATCATGCATATTTGTGGCAACATTAAATGAACACTTGTTGTTAAAGATTATGATCACCTTTTTTTATTTTTTTTTCTGCAAGCAACTATGCCAAAGTTTTTGCAAAAAAAAAAATAATAAAAAATATTTATATATTATACATACCCGTATCCATGGCTACCAATGTTAACGTATATTCAGCCTTTGCTTCACGATCTAAAGAGCGTAATAGTGATATTTCACCAGTCGATGCATTAATACGAAATAGATCGGTATCACCTTCTTTTAGAAAATAGCGTACTAGAGAATTAAATGGTGGCGTATCGGCATCATAAGCTTGTACAGTTAAGACATAACCACCATTTGGTGGTAAAACATTTTCCATAACATACGCCAAGTATGGAGAATCCAAAAATGTAGGTGGATTATCATTAATGTCTGTAATGATGATTGTTATTTCAGCTAAATCATAACGATTCTCAAACAAATGTGACAATTTGTTGCGTCCCTTTTCATTATCGTAGGCTAAGCCCAAATCTGCAGCGGAATCTTCAGCCTTCACTGTGAGTACATAACGTGATTTACGTTCATAGTTAAGATTTTTAGAAACTCTGACTATGCCCGAATCTTCACTTATCATAAAATCACGATTATCGTCACCACCCACAATGGCAAAGCGCACACGACCATTAGCGCCTTCGTCGACATCTGTGGCTGACACCTGCAATACCATGGCACCAATACTGGCATTTTCTGCCACTGAAGCTGTGTATTGTTTGGGATTAAATATTGGGGCATTGTCATTTTCATCGAGTATTTTAACATAAATTTGACTTTGAGTGGATTTTGCTGGCTCTCCTCTATCCCTGGCTGTTACATTTAGCATGTATGCACTTCTTATTTCTCTATCCAATTTACCAGAAACACGAAGGAGACCATCTACTGGTCCCAAGGTAAATGGCACAGAGGGTTCTCCATCTAGTAGGTATTCGATGTAGCCATTTTTACCTTCATCTCTGTCAACAGCTTTGACCACCATTACCACCGTGTTAAGGGGTATATTTTCTAAAATTTCGGTAATATTTGAACTTACAAAGACCGGGGCTTCGTCATTAACGTCTTTGAGTATAATGGTGACCTGTAAATAAAAATAAAATTTTAATGAGATTTAATTAAAATTAAAGGAAATATGAATGAGAGTTATTAGATATTAACATAAATATAAGGAAGTCTGTATAAAATTCCGGATTTTAAATAAGGCAACTATAAATCACTCGCTGTTTAAGAATGTTAGTAATTTATACAAGTATGTTTTAGTGAAATTTTATTATTGTAGGCCCTTAATTGGCCACAGTTCCTAGCGGGACTTATTTATATAAAAATCTTTCAATTTTACTAATACTAATTTTTCATTAGTAACTTTTTGTTATGTCTATAATGTAGAATGCACATTAAATAATTTATT
Source organism: Pollenia griseotomentosa (assembly GCA_963931875.1). Taxonomy (NCBI): domain Eukaryota; kingdom Metazoa; phylum Arthropoda; class Insecta; order Diptera; family Polleniidae; genus Pollenia; species Pollenia griseotomentosa. The sequence goes on from OZ007561.1 coordinate 58,157,618, forward strand.
TCTTATTATATTCCAAAGTATTTTAACTAATTTTTTCAAAACTTTTAAAAATTTCTTAATGAATTTAAAATACCACAATATTTTTATAAAAAAAAAACTTTTACACATAAACTTCGGCGAATGACTATCGATATTGCCAACGAAAGCGGGCCGCGAACACTGCTTGTAGGATTACCAGGTAGTTGCGGTATCTCAAAGGAATCCCAATAAAAAATGGAGCTTCCAACGAAGCAGTTAGGGAATGCCGTAGCACTTGAAATATTATTTTTTTGTTATAAAAGTTGTTGAGGGTTCTTTCACTTACTTTACTGCTTTTCTGTATGTTTTATTTCTAGCGCATAATTGTGCGCTTATTTTTTTAAATGTACCTTTAGTGCTTCGCAAAATGATAAAATTTTTTATTGGGATGTGGCACTTTTAGTATTTGTTATCAGAGGACATTGTCTTAAACGAGGAGACATTGTATTTCTTTCTAATTCGGGATAAAATCAAATTTATAATACTTGAATCAAGCGCATTTTGAGATTGATTCAATCTTAGTTTTACTTAAATCAACCTCATTTTCGGATTATTTCAACTCCGTAATCGAAATTGAATATGGATAATTTAAGTATTTTGCGATTGAAAATCCGTACTTGAATCAATCTTTCTGTACTTGATTCAAGAAATCCGTAATTACCGTACTATTGATAACGCTTCAGATTGATTTGAGTACGGATAAATTGATTTTTCTTTTGAGTGTAGGATTTCTTAAAGGTACAGTGCCTTGGTCCACAAATATTTGATTGAGCGCTAAGAAAAACCTATCTAACCATTCTTAATGAATTCAAAACCCAGTTTGGTAATATTAAAATTTAACATTTAAATTACCTAAAAGGAATTTCAATACAAGCAAAAATATATCTGTGTATTTCTTTTGCCAATACCACAATATCTTGTCACAAGTGTCTCTCAATACCATTCATATTCTACAATCTGCGAATGTTCTATTCTTATATGCAAATTTTATTCTTTAAAACTAAAATTTTGTTTTTTATTTTTATAGGCAAAATGGCAAGCTTTTCCTTTTTGTAATATTCTTGCAACATTGTTGTTCTGTTGCCAATATAAATTGCCAACATTAATTCTTGTTGGCGTTGTTGCTTTTTATATGAAAGTATTTGTATGTGTTTTGTTGAGTGAGTGTATGTGTGTGTATGATTCTTTCATGGTCCTCATGTGATACAATATTATTGTAAATGGCATGATTTTAGATAATATTTAATACGTACAAAAGTGTAACGTATTTTTTTCTTTATGCTGTAAAAGTTCTACAAAAGAATGAAGAAGGATTTCTTGATTGTAAAAGGAAACAGCTGGATTCTTCTGCTTAAAGTTTTTTTTTTTTTTGTAAATGTTATTATCATTTCTGAAAACATATTAATTTTGTTTTTATGAAATTTAAAATAATAAGTTTAATTTATTTTCTTAATGGTCATAACAGAATGTTTTCTCTAGAAATTTTTATTGCCACGCATTGCATTTTACAACGTAACTTTATTTTTGACAAAATGCATTTTTAAACCAACCCTGAATAATGGTCAAGTAACTTTCATTTTGAACTGAAAATTGCGTTTGTGTTTAAATCAAAAATTACATTTCTAACCAAAACTTGCATTTTTAAGCAAAACTTGCATTTGTCACACTAAAAATCGTTTTAACCGAAAATTGCATTTTTCACCAAATTTGACATTTCCACCAAAAATTTAATTTTTCATTGAAAATTTTCACGTTAAACCACAATGGGAGATTTTGGCCAAAACCTTATAACTTTGTTTTTTCTTTTCGTAAAGCAATAAAACTTAGCACCTGGGTGAAGTAGCTAAAGGCCGTTGTACTGACGTTTGTCACGCCCATATATTTGACCCCTTACAATGTAGTGCCCATTACCCCGCCATTTGTTGCCCAGTATTAAAGATATAAATATCATTGTAATGGTTTAAAGACAGCTATATTTCTCAGATAAGTGATTCCAAGACCTTTTGCATTATCTCTTTAAATTTTCATATAAAAAACAATTTTTCATAGGATACTGAATTACATATGTTTTTGTTTATTTTTTTATTATTTTATGCAAAAAATATTAACACAAACAATCTATATTTATTTAACATTTTCCAGCTTTCACAATGATCTCAATAATAGCTGTAACTATTTCAGAAAGTTTTTTTTATTTTAATGTTCTTTCCACGCATTGAAAAGTCTAAAATTTGTAATAATAGGGATCACTAAAAAGGTAATAACTAAAAAAAGTTGTCAGATGACGTTTGTGAAACCCATAGTGCTTACTTGTGAGCCTTTTTACTACCCTGTGAAAAGGCCCTTCAACCCAGTGATGTTATACGTAGGGAAAAATCCATATTCATAGCGATTTTCTTCTAAAAAAAATGGCCGTAGGGAAAAAGGACAGATTTTTTGATATCATTAAAATGTAGAGACTTTTGAATAATGTGGCGAAACGGTATAGATTTTGCAACCTTTTTATACCCACACCACAATAGTGGAGAGGGTATTATGCATTTGTGCTAATGTGTGGAACACTTTTAAAAATTGGTCCTAGACCCACCTTTAATTATACCGATCGATTCAGTATCACTTTCTGAGTCGATCTAACGTTGGCCGTCCAGCTGGCTAGCAGGCTGTTCATGTAACTTTGTCCGCAAAGTGCAGGTCGCAATTTTAAAGATAATTTGATGAAATTTGGTACATAGGTTCTAATCGGCACAAGGACCAAATGGCAAATCGGTCTATAATTTCATATAGCCCCCATATAAGCTGCGTTTGTGCCCACTTCAAAACAGATTTAAATAAAATGTAAAACATGCACTTTTCAAAAAATAGGACCAAGAGGGGAGTTATTCATATAGCCAAACATACACTGTCGAAAATTTGTTTTTAAGTACTATGGTGTAGGGGATCATAGGGAATATCTTATTTGTTTGATTTGTGATAGCATAACAATAAAATTGTTAATACCGCAGCATTAGAAAATGTTAAATTTTTTTGAGCCATCGCTTGCCGTCATTTCAGCTTGGATTTTAACGTAAATTTGTGAAAATCAATTGTATATTCAAGAATGGAGATCCTTTGAACTTAATTTTCCAGAGAAAGAAATAGGTTATTTGTAACAGATGGGCATCAAAAAGATTTGTAGTGAAGTCAGCAAAATGAAAAATTTAAATGAAGATTTCCCTTTGACAAGACGAATGTAATAATTGTTTATATTCCAGTGTACTGAAACTTAATTAAAAAAAAAAAATAGTATCCTTACACCTGTAAGATTGTTAGGAAATCACTATTTAAAATTCATACGGGCAACGAATTCATTTTTCTAGTATCCAAACAAAATCCAAAACAACATAAATGTGATTTTAAGTGAATTTATATCACTTTTTCGAATATAAAAGATACTCTCGCTGTAAATCCGATAAACTACATCCCAATTTAATTGTAGTTTATAAAATCATTTAATTTTCCATCTTATTTTTCAATCGTAAATTACATAAACATATAGTTTTTGTTATTTTTATGAAGAAAGGAATTTTACAACATGAAAATTAATTAAAATTGTTATAAATTTAATGAACTTAAGCCTAATTAAAATTATTAAAAATTTGGATTAAAAACCATAAATAGTTCAACAAAATAACCACAATACTAATTATATAGTTTTTGATTATAAATAAAAGAACATTTTTTCCTTTTGAGCTCTAATTTTCTAATTCTAATTTTACAATTTTTAATTTGCCAATATTTCGTTTTTCATTGAAAAACATCTTCTGGGCTATAATATAGAAAAAATTAATTACGTACAAAAATCAGAAAATTAATTCTTATTATGTTGTGTCAACATCGTCTAATTATGAATGTTCTTTTAATTATACATTTTAAAGGTCGAATTAAACACAATATAATATTTGTTTTTGATTATATTTTAAATCATTTTTTAATCGTCATGTTTTTGATTTTTTCGTTGATAAAGCAGCACTATTACGGCTTTTGACTTTTTGAACAAATTTTTTTTTTTTTTGAACCAAACAAAAGCTATCGGGTTCTCCCAAAGAAAAAAGAAACCATTTGAATTTTCATTAATTTTCTTCAATTGACAATAATTTTTGGGCTTCTTTTTTAGCCAATTTTTTTAATTGCTCGGCAATGAATAATATATGAATCCTTTTTCAATCGCTCAAGTTCTTAAACAAAAAAGTGATTTGAGAAGACTATTTAAGGGAAAAAAATTATCGCCAAAATGCTAGCTGGGAATAACTATAAATAACATTTATGTACATTATTACAAAAGGCTTTATTTGTATTGATATTTTATCATTTAAAAGTTTTAGGGAAAAATAGGGATTTTTTACGGCGTAAGGACTTTTCAAAAAAGTTTATAGCATCACTGCTTCAACCTTTAAGAACTCCTAAAAAAAACTCAAAAAACTCAAAGGCCGAAGAAAAAATTTGATTTATATGACAAAGATCAAAAATTAGCCTACCTCAATATCGTTGTTCAGAAAACAAAATAATTGTATTAGAAACTAATAATGAAGAATGCGGAATATTCGGCACTCCTGTAGTCAAAGTAGGCTGTACATTGTGATCGAAAGATGCATCTACAAAGAGTTACTCCCTGTACATGGTGCGGTTTATTGGCCGGCAGCGTCATCAGGCAGTACTTCTTCGAAAATGAGTTCGGCCAAGCAGTTGCCGTGAATGGTATTCGCTATTGCGAGATAATTACGGACTTCTTGTGGCCAGAAATTGAGGGTATTGACCTGGAAGATATATGGTTCCAACAGGACGGTGCAACTTGCAAGACAGCCAACGAAGCAATGGCAAAATAGCCAAGAACAATTTGAGAGCTAAAGGATGAGATAATTCGGTACATTAACTACATTGAACCTGAATTATATCTCAGAGTCATTGAAAATATGAACCAGCGAATGGAGGTGTGCCACCGAAGCCGAGACGAGCATTTGACCAATATCTTGTATCACACATAGACACATAGATCTTTCTCTAATAATAAAAAATATTAAGATAATTCTCATTGTGCGTTTTAGTTGGACCACGCTTTATAAAAAATCTATTAAACTTATCATATCATAAATTAAATTAAATTAAAACTCAGAATGCTTTTTGAAACACTGTGCAAAGACTTTTTTTAAAATTATAACAATTGTGTATGAGAAAGGCAAGATCTTGAAAATGAAATAAGCTTAAAGAAAAATCGTTTTAGATTTTATTTGAAAGATTTAGTAATTAATAATGAAGTTGTTAAGCTGTTAATAAGAAGAAAAAGGAACAAATGTATAAAAAAGGGTCTTTTTTTGTTTAAAAATAAAACCCCGTTAAAACAGTTACACCTTATGGTTTTAGGTTGCTGAGCAAAAAAGAAATAAAAATGAATAATTTGATTTCAACAAAGTTGCAACAACATCTATAAAAATGTTAATTCCTTGTATAAAAAGAACAAGGAAAAATATGAAAACTGTTTGAAAAGCAGAAGAGCAATGACTTTAATTAAATGATAAAAACGAACTTAATATTTTAGAGTAATTCATGCAAGAAGAGCATATACAGAGGATTCTCTCATGACTGGTCACCGCAGGGGTATGTCCAAGGGGAACGTCCTTTCAAATGAACTCAGTGCTCTTATTATAACACGCTGCTGGGATCAGGCAAAAGTGTCCGTTAATGGAGATTACACTGTAGTTGCATTGTATGTATAGAAATAAATAAAACTAAATGTTTAGCTACGAGAAAAGAGAAAGGTCTTTTCACCTTATGCTTGCAAAAGAACAAAAAGCAAATTTAGGTTCATGTGTGTTTATTTTTAAAAAAAGGGTTTTTTATTTGAATTTGCAGATTTACTTTTTTCTTATTATCTTCCAACCAGTTTACTTTTCATTACAATTCATTAAACATTTAAAGAAAAAAGGAATGAACGAACAACAAAAAGTTGCTAAGCTGCTTGCTCTACAAATGTTTTATATCAATGCAATATGTTTAACATTTTACAAGTTTTAAATTCTACACAGAATACAATATTAACATTTTTAAGCTACAACTTTATTCAAGTGTGTTGTACTCCTTTAGTTGTTCTGCTTTCATTTCCAAAAACGATAAGCCTGACAACATTAATTTTAAGCAAAATTTTTAGGAACTTAAGCGAAACAGAACTACAACTTTGTATGAGTTTAAAATTGTATTATTCTTAGTGTATTTTAGCCTTTATGTTTATATGCATAGTTGTTACCAAATTTCTTTTTCTTCCTTTTTTGTTGTTGTCTTTATCAATACTCATTTATTATGCGTATTGTTTGAAAACACATTCATACGCTTGCATGACTTTTTCCTGATTAAAAAAAAAAAAAATAAAAAAAAAAAACATCAACCATGAACCTCGAAATTCAGAGAAATTTTGCTGAATTACATTAAAATATTTGTGCCAGAAATTTATGTATTTGATTAAAAGAAAAATTGTCTAAAAGATTTGAAAAACGTAAATAAGTTCATGCTTTTGTTCGTATTTAAGTGTGGAGCAAACTTATCTGATCAAAAAATTTTTGAAAATAACGGCAAAATTGTACAAAAAAATAATGATTAAGTTCTTTTGTTCATCATGAAATCTTATTAATTGATTTTAGATATTAGCTATTGGAGTTTAAAAAGATATGGGGATTCGTTGATTAATTAATTGTGTTACTTAAAAACAAATGTTTCGAAAGAGATTTATCAACACTAACCCTGATAATTCAGAAAAGCAGCGTTGAAAGTTGCTTTATTTTTACCCAAGTGTGCACTTATCTCAAACTCAACTACGAAATTGTCAAGTCTTTGTTTCGTATATGAGGTTAGAGAGAATTGATGCAATACAATAAAAATATTTTCGGGATACAAATTTCTAAGAAATAAATACGAAATCGTATTAATTTATTGTGATGCTTAGTGCTGGAGTTGTAATGTCAACCAACGTTTTTCATAATTGAAGCACAGCCGCGAATAACGTTGTAAAAGCCACTTTTTGCAAAAACTGTTTTTTTGCAGATAACCGTTAACATTACCCTTTTAGACTGTTTAAACCTTAAATCACCCAAAATTATGCACCCTAACGCCTTCAAAGTGACATACAAAGAATCAACTAGTGGAAGAACGTTGTAAGTTACTTACAAAATGATACAAAGTAAATGGTTTTGAAACGTGGAATAACGTTTTAAATGACATCGCGATTGTGGATATGAAACGTTTTTCCACTAAAAAAAGGTTATAAACTGTAAATTCGCATGTAATTTAAATTTTAAATTTTTTGATATTTTAAATAAAAGTTCTTATTGCCATTATTTTTAATAATCTAAAGAAAAAAAATAAAAAATTAATAACCTTGCCTGTTAAAAACGTTTTTTTGCTCTCCTGAAAAATAATTATTTTGTAACTTAAAACGTTATTCGCGGCTGTGCTTCAATTGTATACCTTTTTATTTTGTAATATAATTGTTTTTTCTTTTTTTGCAGGTTACAACTAAACTCTTAGGCCGGATTTCTTGCAAAATGTGATTTTCTTTAATATTTAATTAAATAACAACATTTTTAGCAAAACTAATCTGTTTCGTCAAAATTGTGTATACGCACACAAAACTTTGTCATGAATTAGCAGCTATTATAAAAGTCGCCAAATTTTATACCAATACCAAGATATGTACCAAATTTGATTAGACTATTTCCAAAATTGCGACAGGTTCTTTGCGCACAAATTTTACATTAACTGACATACGGCCACCGGACAGACGGACGTAGTTAGATTGGTTCAGAAAGTGATTTTGAAACCTACGGTATACTAAAAGGACTAAAACCATTATTTTTAATTGATACACATATCAGCGCAAAAGACACTCATTATGCATCTCAATTTTGCCATCTGTTTCTAGCCTTTTAAAGAAGAGCCTGAATATGCTTATCTGAAAAGAATCCAGTAGAATTGCAACTGACACCGCATAGGAAGTATATTCCATTCTGGCTTACTCGTCAGCCTTTTCATTAGCATAATAGTCACGATGTGCGGAGACCCAAACTGAAGTAATCCAATGCAGATGACTCAGCCTTGACAACTCATTCTTGCACCCATATAGATGCAGACATGTGTGAATTTCTTGAGAAAAGCCCCGCCTAAATGAAGAAGTTTTAATATTGCCACAAATATTGCAGTCATAAAATTCTTTACGGGATCGCGAAAATTTCGTCTTGAAAAACACTACAGTCGTTCGGAAGACGATGAGAGATTCCTAGCCCATGCTCTATGTAGGAAAAACCAGATTCAACACCCTGGTTTCCTTTCTAGCCTAACGTCTATGTGCTTTCGTTATGTTTGTTGCTTATTTTAACCCTACAACACCACTCGCTCCTGGGGTGAACTATGACTTTGACCTTTCTATCAAAATCTGTATGTGGAACAATATAGTCAGATGATTTGCAAAAGGCTCAGAGTTCTGGCATGTTTATATGTTCTAGATCTCTAACAGCAGGATGCATTAAGCCTACTTGCAGTGATGGATGCAGTAAAGTGTATAGTGCCTCTATAGGATAAGTTCTTAGTCTGCCTGTTTTGCCAATGCATGCTAATCTCTGAACTTAATTTAGATGGTCTTCGACAACATTCATCCATGTTGCAGTCCACTAACATATCAGATATCCATATGTTAGAATAGGACTTACTATAACTTAATACATCCATTTAACAATGCAAGGACTAAGTCCCTGATTTTTACCGAACATCTTCGGACATGTGTACTAGGCTACTATTGTTTCCATTATGATTCAGACTTCTGAATCATAATGGCGCCCTATGCTCCAATGGGAGTTAGAGGAACACATATATATATATATAGCTTTGGTCATGAAGTCGCTAATCATATCCGAAACAATTGCTGTTACTTATATAATTACACCTCATGGGCGACAACTTTTCTCCTTTTTTTGTCTAGCTCAATTGAATAAAGTTAAAAATAATAAGGCCAAGTAGTGGAAAAATCACGCCGTCCTGGAGTTTGCCTCGACCCACTTGCTTGTTATCAAAAGCTGTAGCAACTATTTTTGATTTCTTCACTAAAACTAACAAGAAGCTAATGTCCTTTTTAACTTCCAGACTAATCAAATCTTGTTGAACTGCAGAATAGGTTACGTCATCTATGTTTAAGAAGTCTCCCATTTTATACTGTTTAAAATTAAGGGATCTCTCTATCACTTTTACAACCTCCTTAAAAATGGGCTGTTGATTATTTTTAAGCCGCGATGTGCCTTAAAGTTAGTCGTTGCCTTAGGTGTAAGTCGATGAATATTTCGAAAGTTTTAAGTTGAAAGGATAGAAGACTATTTGATCGAAAGTCATTCGCATTCTCATCTTTTGTCAATTTAATGAATCAAGCTGAACTTAAGCATTCTCCAGTTGGCCGGAATAAAGTAAAAAGAGAGCAAAATACTTCGTTAAAAATTTCAAAAGTTCCCAATTTAATAATAAAGTTTTTTACAAAAACTATAACGAAGAAAAAGAAGATGTCTATCTTTTGGTAATGAAATATTTGTTTAAAAATTTTTTTCATTTGCCTTTAATGTAAAATTAAAAATTTTTTTGCTTCTACTGAAAATTTTTAAATGTTGAGTAAATACCCTCTTATTGATTAAGCGCGATATGTAAAATAGAAATACGTTTTTAAATTAACGTTGAAAATATGTACGACTAATCGTCTGCATTTAAAACATTAAAATTGCGTTGATTTAAAGTTTTAAATTAAAATCTAAATATTCCCGACGACTTCTATATTTTTTCTATACGAATTTTAGAAAGTAAACTTTAACTAAATAACAATTATGCATTTTTCAAATAAGAAAAAAAAAAATCGAACCGCAAACAGAAAATGCAAAACCTATACAATTTTAAAGATGTAAGTGTTAACTATGCCACGCATAATGCGACAGACTAGACAACAACCAGAAGGCGTATGACTATAGGCAATAACGAATAAGAAACACTTTAAACGAGTCTCAAGAGCTTAGTTATGATAAAATGATGCAGCGAAGAATTTTTCTTGTATTGTGGTTGAAATGATCTCACTAAATAATGGTTCTTGTGTGATGATCAGTTCAGATATAAATTCTAATCAAAAACATTCGGGATCTAGCTTTTAGCATGAAAATTAATTTTTATACATTTCCTATAAACGTGCTTTATGTGCGTATGGGAATTCCGTAAGATCCTAATGTTTCCAAAAATGATGTCCGTACTTAACAATTGTATAAGTGAGAGCTGTTATAAGCAAACTATTTTCTTCTTGCACAAAACAAACCAAACTTTTTTAGAGCTAAATTTTGTAAATTGTCAAACAATCAGCTTTAAAAAAAATTGACAGTAATAAAAGCAGTGTTCGCTAATATAGCTGCGAGATAAAAGGTACAAAAATCGAAAAATTTTGCACTAAAAATCGTCAAATTGACTTACTTAAATCGCCAGAAAAATCGGCATTGTAAAATACTACTAACTTTTGTTAGTTTTTGAGAATTTTCAACAACGTTCCCTTTAAAAAATCATACATATCGAGTCATAACAGCAAAAAATGCTTAAGTGACAAAAACCAAATTTTACAGGAGAAGATTTTCATTTTATTTTATTTATATACATTTTGTTTGGAGGTTGTCGCTTACGTTAAAATTGTTTTTGCTATAAAATCGTAACGGTATCTTATGTGACCATGACATTTAAGGAGATGATGCAAGTGCTGTCAATAAAGCCATTAAAAAAAACGAAACATTATGTCGCTCATGCTTTTTTGCAGTAATGCCTCAATATGAATGTATTCATTGTCTCGGAAAATCTCTAAAAATTAAAACACAGCTGTTCTCACTCTTATTGACTGTAAATGCAGGGCTTAAGATTTTATACAGACCAACTCAAATAACAGCGACAGGGTACACAGAAAAAATTCTCCAAAATTTTTTACCAATTAAAGCATTAATCAAAAATATAATCAGTTTTAAATAAAAATTTAATCAATTGAACTAAACGTTTAATCAAGTGAATTAAACGTTTAATTAATAGTATTAACTGGTTTAATTGATACTATTAATTTGTTTACTGGTGCGAATTTAATAAATTTTTTAATTAATATTACAAATTTATTAATTGAAATCAATTTAAATTTTTTTCTGTGTAGTACATATAAGTTAATTCTCAAAGCTTGTTAATAGATGACTTTGCTTGTCTAGTATTGTTAAGCATGTCATATATCCGAATATGCAACAAAAATTTAAGAAACTAGAATTAGAGATGTGACTCGACCAAGTTCTTAAAGCATTCATAAAAAGTACGAAAATTGGGTACTTCATGAAGTTAGAGTTATCGAACGGGGTTTTTACTCATCAAAAATTCTGTATCAGGGTTATATATATTATATTAAGGGTCCTCATGATATCGTTTATAAGTCTCGTAATCTGTGCAAACTGTGCATTTTTACGCCCTCGTAAATGAACTGTCAAAAATTGTATGAGAATTCATTTACACAAACTTGGTAAATTTGCCCAACAATTTTGACTCGTAAACTTGCGCTGTTCAATTGTGCATTTATACATACAGATTTTTAAGTGCTTTTAACGTCGTTTTCACTGAAAAATCCAAGCAAATTTGTCTTTTTGCTTTCTTTGTGCGTTTTTAAAAACAAATTTCACATATTAAGCACAAATTTCAACTTTTGATTTGATGTTTTTGAATTTTCTTTTTTAGTTTATTTTTTTTTTAAAGACATTTCTTACAAACTGAAATTAATTGTTTAAAATTACACAAAAATTAAAAAAGGTTCTTCATGAAACGAGTCTCGCAAGTTTGCCCATTTGCACAAATGGCAATTTTAAGCGATATCATGAGGACCCTTATTATATTTATATTTTCATTATGAACTGTTTACACGGGGCAATAAGTGTAAACGAAAGTACATATCTAAGAATTATTCAAAAATACGAAATAATACTTAAAACTTTTGAAAAATCTTTGGACCCCAAAATCGTCAAAATGAGAATAAATCATCCAATCTGGCAGCCGTGAACGCTAATAGTGGTTGTGTAAAAATCTTAAAAAAAATAAAGTTTCTCTGTTTGTGATCTTCGAACGCAAAAACAATACAGTACTTATCCAGCTAAAACACAAACTTAGCTGTGTTCGGTTCAGCACATTACTGTTCGTTCGTTTCAGTTTTGGCTGGTAAAAAAACCAAAAATTTTTTACAAAAGCAAATTACATATACGAAAAAAAGCTAGCGAAAAAATTGTACACAAACATAACAAGCTATTCGTGCTGTGGTCTTTACTCAAATTTTTTGTTTGCTCATTTATTTATCAATATAAAAAAGAAACACTATAGAACATTTAAATAAAAACTATGTCTACGGAACCACTACAATTGTTCTGTTTTATATCGAAGATCAGAACACTATATAATGTTCGTTATTTTCTTGAAAATAGTTACAAAAGGTATAAAGGGTTGTGTTCGTTTACACAAATACTAAAAATATAGATATCATTTCTGGGCGTGTAAGCCGTACGCTAAATAATGTTCTGTTTATTTTCGAACACTGAATAAAAGTAAAATATTAATTTAATTCAACAAAAAAATATCAAATAAAGTCTAACCGTATGAGAAAGAGTATAACTCATAACTCTCACTTATGATACGGTCACCTGTATGAATTTGCATTAGTCTTACGTTTATTCCTTTGTGGTAAAAAAAATTTGTTTTTTGTTGATTCCGTGCTGTTGTACTTTTTTTTCCTATCAATAAGAAAACATTTACTTTTTCTCTTTTACCGAGCTTTGCCAGAAAAGTAAAAAAACAAACCTAATAAGATTTTCAGTAAAGTTTAAGTATGCATATTATTGTTTTTTTTGCATATTTATAAATTTTTTTTGTTTTTGATAGTATCTATTTACCCTGGTGATAAAATCTTAGCAATTTTTGATAGACTTCATAAGTTTAACCTTTCTTTAGTTTTTAGTTACCAACTTTATGACAAATTTTATATATTTCCTTTACTGGAAACACATCAAACTCGATATTCTCCACTATCGATTACATTAAGTACTTAGTTTCTAGTGGTGGTAGTATGCAGTAAATATGCGGCAACAATTATTCTCTAACCATATATGGCTTTAAAGAGAGTTTTGTTTTGGTAGTTGTAATCTTTTTTTTATATTTATTTTCTTTTAATAAATTGTTAGCAATTAGAAAATACATTAAAGTCTAAATGAGTGCTGTGTGTTGTTGTTGAAAGTCTGTCTTATTGGCAACATTTATAAATTTATTTTATTCTTTAGTTTTTATTTTCATTTACTTTGCTACAGCTAAAAAACGAAGAGTGTGATGTGTTGCACTGTGATGTAGATGTTAAAGTTGTATAGCTACTAAACGGATCTAAATAAAATAAAAAATGTGCCATTAGTTTGTTGTAGAAGTAAATAAACAAAAACTACTAGTACTAACTGCTATTACTAACTAATACAAACTGCTGAAAGTATTTGTTTCTCTAGTTTTTCCCCCCATTAGGTCATTAAATGGGCTTTTGTTGATGTTGGTAAAATTTGTTATTTTTTAAGTTTTTTTTTTTTTTGGTCTAAAGACTCTTCCTAAACATGATTGCTGTGGCTGTATCTGTTGGTTTAAAATGCAAATTTAATTTTATTACCCACAATTTTATAAGTAATGTCTTAACATTTATTTGCTGTTGCAGTTTTATTTTCCTAACAAACTCTCAGATTTATAAATTAAAAAAAAAACTCTTGCTCTCTCTTTTTATCTGCCACTGTGTTCTTTTTGAGGTTTTTTTTTTTTAATATATATTTTCTTATTTAGCTTTTTGCTGTCTAGAATCCTGCAAAGTTTAGAAGTAGCGAAAGAAGAGGCACTAGTATGATGTTGTTGTAAGAAAAACTACTTTAAAGCATTAAATTAATGTGTTAAAAATTTTAATGTGTTTAGCTTGACTTTACCATCGCTCATCTGCCGTTATCTGACCTGATAAATATAATAATTAAATTTATATTTCTTATGGGTTAAAAGACAAAAAAAAAACTAACAGGATTTTTACATATTGACAATTTGTATTTGTTGGCATTCGAAGCAGAAGAAAGCATTGTCGCATAGAATTCCAGAGTAATTATAATTATTAAGATAATTAGAAGATGTAAATTTTTAACAAAACGTGAGACAATTTTAACGTACAGTTTTAAATATAAGTTGTTAAATTTAACAATTCAAAATTTTATTCGATTTAAGTATCAATAAATATTGTTACTGTTTGGAGTGGTCCGAAAACCACTCGACTGCCTGAAAAGAAGGCATAAACGTAAATATCTTGGACAAATTTTAATATTCTTCGATTATGGGAACACGATATTACAAGAACATTTGAATCCACGCTTGCCAGATTTGACGATTTATCGTTATTTTGACGATTTTTAGGTTGAAAAATGGACTTTTGACGATTTATACCCTAAATTTGAAGATTTTTCAAATGAAATTTTTTTTTACAAAATTACAAAAGTTTTTAGCTTCTTATTTACATATTTTCATTTAATTAACTGTCAGTGTAAGCAGTTTATAATACAAAATACTCTTTATTATATTTTTGCCGTTTAATTTGCTCGTTGGTTTGATCCATTTTTCAACCAATTTTTTTTTCTAAAGCGCTTAAAACGGATTTTCGACGCGTTAAATAGGTTTTCGATGCACATGTGGTACCTAATGTTCCTACCTTTGAAAAAATGTGCCTTCCAATAATTCCGGATCTTAATTAAGACGAATAGTCCCTAATATAAGTTACATTCGACAAAGGATTTTTGATGGATATCGACCATCGACTATCGAATGTTTATTTGGTGTTATGAGTTGACGGAACTGTAGAAAATTTCGTTGTGTGTCCAACGAACGAAAACTATTTTGCTTTCGATGCTTCTAATAAGTTTTAGAAACTTGTTGAAAATGTAAATATTTGTAAATTTGTTGTTTTCTTTATACCAAATACCACATTCTTAATTATTTTTGCTAAGGTCGTACACAGCTAATAAAAAGTTTCGTTTTCCTTATCCTTTGGTAAAAAGGATTTGCATAAAAGTTCAACATGTAAAAAAGCGGGATGAATGAAACCTCACAGAAGCTAAATTGTTTGGAACCTACAAAAATTCCGTCGAGGAAATGATTAATTTTAATTTTATTTTTTAAATTTGTAAATAAATTTTTTTTAATTTAAAGTGCCAACTGTAAATAAGCTAAATCACTATAGTACTTTTTTGTCGAATGTGCGCCTTAATACCAAATAAAAATTCGTCCGATTAGATAACTCGACTGCTGTCGAACATCGAATTTAGTTTAAATAAGGCCCCGCAGATCTAGATTCTCAAACATTTGTATCCTTTCGATTTGTAGAAAACTGAATTGTTGACAGACAGAATCAAATATTTTACCAATGTTTCAAATATTTTTCTATTTTGGATTACGAAAGCGAGATTTTCTATTCAAGAAATTGTTTTTATTAGAAATGGAAACTAAAAAAAACCACTTAATTTTCAAAGCTTATTAAAAATTAGCAAACATTGATTTGGAACATTTCCTTACGGCAGCAAGGGTTCGCACCCGTCCAAATGCAGCGATAAACGTACGATCTCACATAGCGCGAAAGCTGGGCGTCGGAAAGCTATAGACACAACGGACAGCAATGGCATACTCCACTCTGTTGACTCAATTGCTTGAAGAAAGCATTTCTTGTCCCTTTAATTTTGCAGCACAATGGCAAAACATTGCCCACTCTATGGAAAACGCAGCAA
The DNA here is from genome assembly GCA_963931875.1 of Pollenia griseotomentosa. Taxonomy (NCBI): domain Eukaryota; kingdom Metazoa; phylum Arthropoda; class Insecta; order Diptera; family Polleniidae; genus Pollenia; species Pollenia griseotomentosa. Next base: position 58,173,511 of record OZ007561.1, read on the forward strand.
AATCCGTACTTGGGAACCATAAGTAAGTAAGTATAAAAAATTAGCTTTATCTTACAATGTTGATTTAAATGACGATTAAGGTTCCATTTGATATTGGGCAATTCATAAGACGTAACTGTTGCGCAACCGTTGAGTGTTTTTGTATGAATGTGCCCATTGCTAATTAGCGATGTGCGACTTATCGATTAATAAAAAAATCTTATTAATCAAATTAATTGATTAAACACAAATTTGACCATTCCAATTCTTGGTTAATACTTATTTATAATAAATTTTGTATAAAATAACTTAAATAGCTTTGATAATATATTTGCATGTGCCCGTTTTTTGTTTATTTTTTGTTTTCTTACGAAAACAATAAAATCAAGCAATTTGTTCTTTACTTTTTTTTCTTTTTACCTACTTACAACTATATATTATATATTCGAGTGGGTAAAAAGCCAACCAATTTTAGGGGAATGTAAGAAAATATAAACTCACTGTTTATTGTTGGTGTTTTGTTTCAGCTTTGATTTTGTTACAGGTAAAGGCCCAACCAGAATGTGAATAACGTGACTTAAGCAACTGAGCAAATACATGTAAATCATATGTGTAAACCCATATTAAACTTAAGGAAACTTTATGTTAAGTTTTATAAAACTGTCATTTGCTTTAGCAAGGTGCGAAACTAATCGCTCATTCCGTACGGAATCAATGTTTCTTATTTTCTTTCTGTTATTTTAAATGCATTTGAGAGGCTTTTTGTTTTCTTTTTGACAGTAGCTTAAGTTTGTTTATGCACATTCTGGTTGGGCCTTAAGACATTGAGTGTTTAAAATTCTTATTCGCTTTAAAGTTTTATTTGTATAATATTTTAAGCTTTTCTTTGGAAAAAGGTTTCCTGATGATCTGGCCTAAGCAACCAGTGAATACGCATTGAAACTAGCTTTCCCTCAATAATAAATTTTAGCGAATTTATCAGAAATAAAAATTTGGAATTTAGCACATCAATAAATTTTGTATTCCCAAAACTAGATTTGCGAATAATTTTTAGTTTGTTTATTCAAAATCATGATTAATAAATTAATCAGAAATCTGAAAAATTAAAACTTTGAATAATTTGAATATGTTTCTCCTTGTTTTACAAATTTTTTTGTGTTCTGCACTTAGTTTACACAATTATCATTGTGTGCAAATGGCGCGAACTTATAAAGATTCTAAGGGCATTTCCTGCATTTAATGTTGATTACTATTAGCTTATTCACTACTTTGGCTTATACAATTTCTGTCTCGACTTAAAATAATTAAAATAATTTTTTGGTATAACACTAAAATATTCTCAAACACTATACTTTTAATAATTTTATACCAAACTAACACACGGTGTATAATTCATTAATTGACAAAAAAAAAAAAAACAAATTGACAACTAGAAAACTAGATTTGCGAATAATTTTTAATTTGTTTATTCAAAATCATGATTAATCAGAAATCTGAAAAATTAAAACTTTGAATAATTTGAATATTTTTCTCCTTGTTTTACACATTTTTTTGTGTTCTGCACTTAGTTTACACAATTATCATTGTGTGCAAATGGCGCGAACTTATAAAGATTCTAAGGGCATTTCCTGCATTTAATGTTGATTACTATTAGCTTATTCACTGTTTTGGCTAATACAATTTCTGTCTCGACTTAAAATAATTTAGAATAATTTTTTGGTATAACACTAAAATATTCTCAAACACTATACTTTTAATAATTTTATACCAAACTAACACACGGTGTATAATTCATTAATTGACAACAACAAAAAAAAAAAAAAAAAAAAAAAATTGACAATTTTCTTTTCTATTTTATTTTAACACTTTATTCAAAGGCTTACCTGCACTGTTGATGATAAACGTTGTTGGGGCTCCTGAACTACACCACCGTATTGCTGTTGTTGTTGTTGTTGCAATTGCTGCAACTGTAGTTGCTGCTGATATTGTAAATATTGACGTCGTTGACGTTGTAAATTGTATGGCATTGACTTATATTGATTTACTCGTACATCATTACTATCAATAGTAGCAGTAACGTCATCATCATTCTCATTGTGATCGTCGTACATCATGGGGAATTCTTTGGCACAATCTCTTGCGGTTACAATTAAATTGTATGAACTTTTTGTTTCACGATCCAATGTACGTTGCGTACGTATGGTACCGTTTGAAAATATTTCAAAATCATTATTATCATCACCCGATGTAATCGTATACTCAATACGACCGTTATCACCTTGATATATATGAAATAGAAAAAATAATAAGAAATAATATAAATAAATAAACGAACTAATAAGAATGAAACAAAAAATAGGTTACAAATAAGCAGGGTTAATAAAAATAAATATTAAGATAGCTACTTGGGTTATATTGGATTTTGTGGTTTCTTATTTAAAACTGAATTTTCTCTTTCCGTCTCTAAGCAAGTATGATTGTTTGGCAAAAGCCAACAAGATAATTACATTGAAAATTATGACGCCTTAACAGTTCATCTTTTCGTATTTCTACTGTAGGTTTTTTTGAAAGCTCCCACTTACTAAATAAACGCTAGATTTATTTCTTGTTTTGGGGAATTTCTATCATCAACATGTTAACTTCTTTGGTATAACCTTTTTAACTTTCTTCTTTTTTTTAATGCTTCTTTATTATTCTTTTAAGTAAAGGATTTCTGTTTTCTTTTTGATTTTATAGGAAAAGCTACTTTAAAAGTTGTTGTCTATTGTTTGTGATTATGATAAATTGCTAAGTGAATCAAACATCAGTTGTATTTCAAAAGAGAATTCTATTGAGGTAAAGGTATGAGTACAAATGCCGGTTTAACCTATATATGGCACCATAAAGGTTTTTCAAGGGAAAACATTTGAAGGAAAATATGTGTTTTTCTTGTAGCTTAGGAAAAAGAATTTGTACAAATAATTCTTAAAGAATTAGTTAAAGATTAATCATACTTTGAAATTCTACCACCGGGATAGTACATGAGCTTTTTAGATCCTTATAAGATCATGTTGAATGATTTGTAATTAAAGTGTTTTTTTTCCTTCGTAGATGAAGAGAAAAATGCAACTGGCGATTCTTGCGTCAAGTGTTTAAATATTATAACTTTGAAAAAATTTTATTAATATACGAAAACGTTATAAATCATTGAATGTTAAAACAATGGTTTCGTTAAACTAAACTTAAATTTATATATAGTTTATACTCAATAGTTGTGAATCAGTGCCCTATGTCTTATACGTAGTTTAAAAAATAATAATGTGGCAGCACTACGATAAATGTTGTCAAATTCGTATGATTTGTATTAGTCGTTTAAACGCCCAATCTTATGAGTATATGTTTACTGATTTATAGATTTGCTAGCCTAAACACATTTTTATCCAAAAAGAGAGTTTAACTTGCATTGATTTATTAGCCCTAAATTTGTTTTATAAAGTCAAAATGTGTTCTGGCTTAAACATTTTGAAAATGTAAAATAAACTCGAAAATTTTTATAAAACAAAGTTTTTTTTAAAGAAAAGAATGCCGTACAAAATAAATTATATTATTTATTATATAAATTTAATGTAACTGTTATTCTGGGTTATCCATTTAGTGGGCTTAAGGCTGTCAGCAATTAAATATCTGTCAACTTAAATGTAATTTATTTAATGATAATGGATCGTTTAACAACCAAAGAATTGATTATGGTCGATCTACTGTGCAAGGATTTGGCAAGATTATAAATAAATTAAAAGAGACTGCAAGCATTACTCAGAAATTAGTAAAACAGTTAAAAGGAATCAAAAAATTCTGTTTTCATATAAGACCGCTGGGTTCGATTTAAGCAGTGTTGCCAAATGTGCGGATCAATCTGTTTTTTGCAGTTTTTTGAACGGCAAAACAGCCTTGCAGATTTTTACTTCAAAAAATACTTTTCAATTTTATTCGAATAATACCAGAGCAGGATCTAAAAACAATACGATTAACAAATATTTATTTTAATGCAGCTTGTTCTCGCTATTAAAAGCAACACATGTATATCTTAAGCAACAAAAAAAATGGAAATTTATCGATTTCGAACGTTAACGTTCGCATAGAAAATTACATTTAAACAAAAACAAATTTTTGAATTATGTTTTGTTTTGTTTTGTAATCATAAACTCCTATAATCTACTTACAGATCACCTAGAATCTGTAAAATATTACGTAGCAAATTTCGAAGATTTTTTTTTTTTTTTGTTGAAAAATTGTTTAAATTTTTGTGCACGTGTAATACCGTGAACTTTTTGAGTCAAAGTCGTCAGTTTTTGTAGGTATTTCGACACCGTACAAACACGGCGACTCCACAACCCTTGCTTTAACATATGTTTCTTGAAGCGCATTATGGGCTAAGAGCTGAGATGTGCTTTTAGTCAATAATTGGTTAAAGCATCCTGGTTCTTAAGTTACTTAAACTTACCAGGATTTTAAGTAATTTTCAAGTTTTGAAAACCCTTAATGCAACAGCCCAATTCGCAGACCTCATCCACAAAAGCATAAAAAAACTAGACAAAATACGTAATTAAGAAAAAAATTTTTTTAATTAACTCAATATTTAAAAATTTTAATTAGAACATTGTTTAATTTTACATTAAAGGCATATGAAAAAGAATATTATTGTAAAGAATAAAGCACATCATTTTTACAGCTGGTAGATATGAATGTTATCTACGCGTTGATTTTTTCCAAAAAGTGACCAACAAAAATTTTGGGTTAATAACCTCTTGTTGATCAAGAGCGATATGTAAAATAAAATCCTTTCAAAAAAATAGTGGTCAGTTCGACCTTCGTATGCTTGTGTATTTTAATTTATTTGATGTTTGTTTGTTTCCTTAAATCTCAATCCTTTAACTTAATATTAACCATACCTGTTATTCAATTGCTCAAACCTCATTTTCTTTAGAAAAGTTTTCCCTTGCTACAGAACACCAAAAGAAAACTAATCTTTAAAGAAAATAAATATGTTAAGTTCTAACTAATTCATAGCCAGGTATAGAACTGGCTTAATTTTCTATGTGCGGTTAAGAACGCGAATTAAGAAAAAAAACCTAGATTTTCTTCACAACTCTACATTTGTATATGAACATTTTATTGAAATTATTTTCATTGATCTTAGGAAAAAGGTGTCAGCCATAAATCGTGTATAGTTTTATTCCAAACCATACTTATACTCAGAACTGTAAAATACAGCAATCATTTGCCATTGAAAAATGATTTTAACCAAACTGATTTCATTTTTTGATTTTATAATTATTTTAGATTTCAAATTTAAATTTTGTCAAAATGGCAATATTTTGTATATTGCAATAATTTTAAAACCAAAATTTTTAGAAATCATTAAATGCTCTGCCATTGAAGTCTAGCGGTTGTAAGCAAAATTTGATATTGTTTGCAATTAAAAATTATCAGGGTCAGGTCTAGTTTTTTAGAAGAAGGAGCTGAATTAAACTGCAATCAAATTTGATTTAAATCAATTAATATATGAATTAATAAATTTATATAAGAATTGAATTAAAAAATATTTTCAATCGTTTTTAACGTATTTAATTCTTGATCTTAAATTGAAATCATACCATCAATTTCCGATTTTGAATGCAATTAAAAAATTAACAATCGTTAACGAGAAATAATGCGATTGCAATCTTTAACAGCTCTGCTACTACTTTGTATTTTTATTGCAACTTCTATTTTTTTTTTTACTTAAGAATTCAATTTATCATTACTAAAAAAACAATTTTTTTCCATTTTATCCTACATTTGCAAAACTTTCCTAAAAATATTTAAGGTTTTACCATATTTTTGAACGAGTGATAATGCAGGGAAGCTTCTTGTATTAAAAAAAACATTGTTTTTTTGTCTTCTTTTTTAACGCTTAAATTATAAAACAATGTTCAACAACCAAGCACCAGTAGACGAAATGGAACAAAAAAAAAAAAAAGAATCAGTTGTTTTTAGTCGGTCATTCGGTTAAATATGCGGTAAATGTTTTTAGATGGATACAATTTTTTCTTGTTGTTCATTTTTATTGTGGTTATTTTTCGAATTTTGTTGTTGTTAAAAACAACATAAATAACTGTTATTCATATTATTATAAAGCACACCTTTTAAATGGATTTAGTGCTAGATATTATTGTACGGTATTCTTGGTTTATAATTTCCTTTTTGTCTATACATATATTTCTAGCAAACATAAAATGGTAAAAAAAAACTTGAAAAAGTTATGTATGATACAAGGCGAGTAAGAAGAACAATTTTAATTGAAAATAAATAAGATTTAATGGTATTGTTCACAATGTGCTGTGGAAAAATTCAAATGTTTTGCATATTTTGGAGAAATTTTAAAATAAGTGTTGACATTATTGTAGCGCCTTAGGTGAAAGGGATATTATGCATTTGTGCAGATAGTTTTAGCAGCAAAAAAAAAAAAAAAAAAAAAAAAACTGACCACAGATTTAACTTTAAGTATACCGATTAACTCAGTATTATTTTCTGTGGCGGCTTATTAATACATGTCGCTTCATGTCGATGTTAATATGACTTTAAAATGGGAAATTTTGATATAGTTAACCAATTGGAAGAATATCAAAAAAAACTTCTTATACACTGAAAGAATATACACTTAAAGAATGACCTTCACAGATCCAATGGATTTTGACATAGTTAGTTGTTTTAGTTATTCGGTTAATGAAGAATGTTTCATTAGGCGCTAGCTAATGAAATGTTTTATAAAATCGACGAACATTTTTTCATTAGTTTAATGCAAGAAACTTTATTAGAACTGTGACTATTTGACATCAAATTAATAAAACATTTCTTTAACGTAATGATGAAGAGTCAAGAGTTTAAAACATTTTTTTCATTATTTTAAAAAGGTTTTTGTATTTAAATGAAATTTTTAATATGTTCAATGACATAAATTCATTCAACTAATTACTAAATTTCGTAATTTTTATATTTTGTTCGTTTAAGGATTATTATGTTTATACAATATTTTAGCCATTTTTTAATGTGCGTTTTGTGTTGTGAATTTTATTTCGTTTTTTTTATTCCTGTTACATATTAATTTTATTTTGATATTCCTGCTTTGCTCTACTTTCATAAACTAACCTGTAAATAAACGACGACCTTCATCAGCTTAATTTTCATTTAACTTGTCTTTATCAGCTTAATTTTTAACTGGTCTGTACTACCACGTAAATTTTGTGTATTTAAATTTACAGTTAAAGGAAAAAGAATGTGAGAATTGTTTGCTCTTGTTTTTCTTGTTCGTTGTTTGTTTTTAAAGTTAGTTAAAATCGCTGTTACGATTTAGTAAAGAATTTTTTCTTTGATATTACAAAACATTAAAATTTATTATTTTTTCCACAAATTTTGTGTTGTATTTGTTTATTATTTTGTTTTCATTGATTATGTTATATATTTCTTTGAAAAATTAAGTTACAAAAGTTTCCTTTTTTACATTTATTTTAAGATACAAGTTTTAATTAATAGTTCATCTTAATATTAAAAAATCGATTGAAAAAATGTATAACAATTAGATAGACTTTTCTTTTTAAAAAAATTAACTAAGTTGTCATAAATCCAATGAAAAATTTTAACAAAATTACGAAACCCAATTTCGTAGTTTTAATGAAATTTTTTCATTAAATTTGTAAAGTTTACTTCCGATAATGAAATTTTAAACTGAATTAAAGAATAAAATTTAATGAAATTGATTCATTAGATTAATGAAGCAAAGTTCTTTTAGTGTAGTTGTTGTTTCGTTGTGCATATGTATGCATCAGTGAAACCTCGGTACAATAATATTTTACGAAATAAAAAAAAATTTCTTTTAGCAAACATCAAAACAAAACGGACTTCATTTGTGACGCTTTATATATGTTTTGTAAAACACATTTAGACTCGGATTTTGATAAATAAATCTTAGAGTTGCAATTTTAATATTATTTTGCTTTTTTCCAACTTCGTTATACCGAGGCTTTTGAGTACATGCTTCGCTATATAGAGGCTCAGAATTTCTTCGCAACAGTTATTGAACATTCTTGCTTAAAAAAACTTTGTTGTGAATAAATATTTTCCGTTGGACTCAGCAAAAAATTCGTTATAACCAAGTTCGTAATGTCGAAATTTCGCAGTGCACACCGTTTTCTAGTTTCGGTAGGATAGGTCCATAACTGGCCATAGCTATTTCTGGTATTCACATTGAATTTTCGACTTAAGTGTGTTCGGAGACCTGTGGTAGAATTTCGTGACAAATATTTTCGCAGAATATTTCAACTTCATACATCCCTGTTTTAAAAGTGATTTTTGCTTTTTTTCAAAAAAACTGAAAAAATACCTATTTTCAGAAGAAGAGGGTTAATGTATGGCAACAAAATGTTGCATGTAATGTTCTGAATAAATCTTCTGAAGACACTATATAGCTAAAACCTAAGTATCACACGATTTTATTCGTTTTTTTTTTACTACACAAGGGTTCAAATTTAAATTGGCAGTGAAATGAGTTTTAGATGTAAAGTTTTAAAATACCTATACACGTATATCTTTTTTTAGTCCCCTCTATAAGGATCAGTTCATTTCATTTTGTTGAACGTTGTTATTTTTTATATATTTTGAACATATATTTTCAAATTTGTTTTACCAGAAATCGGTAGACTTAAAAGCTTAGGAGATTTTTGACCTCTTTTTTAGAAGTTTCATTTCAATTTATATATTAAAAATTTTAAATATATTTTCACTTTCATGCAAATCTTATACTCATTGACGCTTTTTGCATTTCTAGAAAAAAAAACAATTCATTTTAATCAAATCTTAATAAAATTCTGAAGAATTTCTTCGGTTAATATGAAAAAAAAAACCAAAAATCATATTTTCGTGAAAAAATTTTTACGCAAAAAAAGTAATACATCCAATTTGATAGCTCATAAATAAAATAACCAAGAAAAAATATTTGACATTGTAAATAAAGCAAAAGTAAAACAATCACATTTAACATACCTGAATCAATATCTGTGGCCATCACCGTCACAACAGGTGTTCCAATTGAAACATTCTCATAAATCTCCATTGAATAACTTATAGGATCAAAAACTGGTGGATTATCATTTAAATCCAAAACATTACAATAAACCGTCAATGTGGTGGAGAGACTAGGTTGTCCATTATCTTGGGCTTGCACTACCAAAATATAGTGTTGTATCTAAATAAAACAACAAAAGAAAATAAAAAGAAATTAATAATATTGCAACAATGTATTAAATTTTTGTATAACAATGAATAAAAAATGTGAGTTTTTTTAATTTATTTACCTCTTCATAATCCAAACGGGCTGTCAATGTCAAAACGCCTGTTTGGGGATTTAAACTGAAAACATCATTGGCCCAATCAGAGATTACGGTATATGTAACGACTGCATTATTGCCCAAGTCAGGATCTGTGGCTGTTATGATACCCACTTGATAGCCACGTGGGGCGTTTTCGGGTATATCAAATGAATAAACGGGCACATCAAATTGTGGTGGATTGTCATTGGTGTCGGTCACCTGTCGCAAAGAAAACAACACAAATTATTAAAGCTGTTATATTTTTTGGTTAAAATTAAAGTTAAACAAAATAAATGTATGCTAAGTTGAAAAATAAATTAAAAATTATTAAAATTAAATGTAGTTTAAAAATTCGTTTATTTTTATATTTATGAAATCCTTCAAATGTGGCGTTTCATAAAACCTTTTTTTTATTGTGCGGTTGTTGTGGTTGCTAAAAATTATTATATTCCTTCCAACACTTTTATTCTTATTTAAGAAATATACTCTTTTTTTTGCTTATGAAACGTTTTTTATTCGCAAAATCAGCAAAACAAAACAACAAATTATATAAAGAAGTATAGGTGGAAACAGCTGTCATTTTGTATTCATGTCACGCATGCGTCTGCCAGACATTGTTGAGACTTGTCTGGAGTGGAGTGTTGTCTTACAGTTGAGTTATAAAATAAAGCTACAACAACAATAGAATCAGCAGCAGCACCATTAACAAAAAAAGTTTATAAATACAATATTGTTGTTTAGTATACAACAATAAGTACAACAACATCAAGAGTAGTAAGTAAAAAAAAGTGTTAACAAAACATGTACATGTTTAAGCAAATCTTTTTGGCTTAAAGAAGTAAACAAATAGACTGTTCCTTTTTATTTTCTTATTATGATAATTTTTTCGTATTCTCATCTTTGTTGTAAATTTTTTTGTATGACAAGTAGTTGAAAAAAGGTTTGGTTTTTATAAATTTTACCAATTCCCTGCACAAAAACCACATTAACATCCTCTTAGGGTGAATCATGTAAAGATTTTATGATTTTTTTTTGTAAGCGACTGTAGCTTATTAGGATTTAAGAAACTCTTAATGAAAACAATTGTTAAATAAAGTGTGTTTTTTTAAGCCCGATAGTTTTTAAGCGAACTGTCATACTGCGCCTACTTTTTAGACATTTATGAACAACGTTACTAAATTATTTAAATAACCTTTGAAGGACTATCGGATTTTTATAGCGCACGGCTCATTTATGGCTAAAGTGGCTTGTTAATAAACAAAATTGATGCACATGGAGTGAAACGAATCTACAGCAGACCCTGCATATTCCAATACATCCAGAAAACTGCTCTGTTTGGAGCGGTTTATTATCTGGTGACATCATCAAACCTTATTTATCAAAAATAAAGAAAATTGGACGTACAGAATACGCATCATCAAGAACCCATTTGTCGAATATTATATTAAAACTTTGATTTTTTTAATAAACAAAATTTATTTAATTAAATTTTAATTTTTTGTTTACAAAATCAAGTTATATCGGGCTTAAAAGAAACACCCTTTAAAAGAAATACTCATAAAATGGGAAAAGTGTTAATTTTGTCATAAAGTTTTTGCAAACTATTTAAAATTTCAAAGACAGAATTGCGCGAAACTATTAAAGTCATTTTATTCGAATGTGACTTAATGTAAAAGAGTTGTGTTTTGTTATCTTGATATCGTCTGGCAATAAGTACTTGAAGGTTTCCTTTCAAAACATACTTAACTTTAATACACGCAGATATTGTTTTTTATTTTACGTACCCAAAATGACTCTTTCAGTTGCTAGAATTATATTTTATTTAACATTTTCACTTTATGCAAAAAACGATACGGCCAACTGCTGTATAAAACGACTACTGATACTTCTTTTGGACCCAATAATAGAACCTACACAAAGTAAAGTCAGTGAATCTTTATTTTATAACTCGCAGGTAAAGTAGAACCTTATAGTCGGATTTTATTAATTTTTTTTGTGGTCTGTGACATGTGTCAAAGTCTAACACGTTAATGAAGGGTTAGATAAATATTATGATTTTAAATTTGTCTTAACATTAATCTGGAAAAGTTGACATGAAACCATTTGCACAAAATTTAATCACTTGGATTTATATAGATATTTTTCTTTTTAAAACCTGCAAAGACAAGCCACGGAATAACTGCCAAGCCAATTAGATGCTACTGTGTCAGATATTATCGTAAAAAGGTCACACAACTTTATATTATTTTTTATTTATCTAACGCATTTGAAACCGTTATCCAAAAGGATAATTTCTAGTTTAATAAAAAACCAAAATAACTTACAAATTTTTTATCTTGGCTTACTCAGTAAATCCCAAAAGTTCAAGATACTGGATGAAATGTTTTACAGTCTTATCCGTCTTCAAAGCAAGTAAATATTTTTCTCTGAATAATTAAGTCCAACTTAGTTTCTAAATAGAGCAACACCTGCAATGTCCCTATCAGATCCTGCTAGTTGATTTTCATTAATCTCTGCTGGGATGTCAGATATCTGGGTTGATATTTTAATGAAAAAGCCTATTTAACGAAAACTATATTCACTATTTTATGAAATCAAAAACAAAAGTACAAAGGTTTTATATCTATTTTTCAACACGTTCTATCCAGTTATGCAAAATGAGTCAAAGTTGTATTAAAAGTGAAAAGTTTTTGTAAAAATATAAGGAGTAGTTTCATTCGTAGGTAGTGAAAAATTTGTAGGCAGAGAAAAATTAAACAAAATATTTTACATTTTTCTACTCCATTTTCAAGGACTAGTATTATTAAAAAAATATTAACAACTTTCTGAAGAAATTCAAATCAAAAATTTTGTATTAAAATCAGTGTTCGAAAATAAACACTAAACATCGCTCCTTAGTGTTCGGGTCGGTAGATTTGTGGAAAACACAAACGATAATAGTGTTTGTGAAGAAAATCATTACAAAAAATAACAAAAATAATTCTGTTTTTATCCAACTCAACATGAGAACATTTAATTCCGTTCGGTTTTTTTTTAAACCACAAACTTCATTGTGTTCGGTTCAGCTCATTAATGTTCGTTCGCTTCTGTTGGGTGGTAAGAACATCCAAGTGTTTTTACAAAAACAAAATTCACCTACGAAAAAAAAAACAAAAAGCCAACAAAATACTTCTATACAAACAAAACAACTACACAATACACACGCAAGCTGTTCGTGCTGCGCTCACTGCTAATATTTTTTGTTTGTTTATTTCTTTATCAATGTAAAGAAGGAAACATTATAAAATATAATGTTTGTCTACAGTATCACTACAATTGTTCTGTTTTTTAACGAATAACAGAACACTATATAATGTTCTGCTCTTTCTCGTTAATAGTTACAAACGGTATTAAGGGTTGTGTTCATCTACACAAACACTAAACAAATAGATATCGTTCGTGGGTGTGTAAGCCAAACGCTAAATAATGTCCTATTTATTTTCGAACACTAATCAAAATACATTACTGCTTTATTACTTTTATCATTTTTAAACGTTGCCTGGCCATTACTTAAAACATTATGTCAAATTTTATGCTTGAAAACTATTTATTTTAAGTTTCTAGGACTTCGCATAGATTGATTGTCATACCCACAGCTTTAATTTCTTTCTAAGCTTGTCTTTAAAAATCCATAAGCTATGTAGAAGTTATTGCCATGGTTTGGCGACCATTGCAGACTTATTTAGTTTGACAATTCCCAATTACAGTACGTTGTTGGCATTAAGTCTGACAGTTTTATTCCCAGTAAAAACTTCGCCTACAAAATAATGTGTTGAGTAATCAGAAAAACATAAGAGCACTACTTACAATTCTACTGAAAGAACCAATGAATTTTATATGGGATGTCCCAAAATGAACGCATTCAAAAGTAAGTCATTATTTTTTTACCTACAAACATCCAGAAAAAAGTAGTGGTAGAAGTTGTTATAGATGTAGTTATAGAAGAAAGCTACTAAATAATGAGTTAAGGAAGCTATTCATTTTGAAAAAGTAAGCGAAGTTTTTACTGGGTTTCAGGAATAATTTAGTTTTGGCCATTAAATATTTTACCATCGTTAGAAACTGAAAGATATTAAATGAGTTCATATATCTATGTAATAGTGGTTCTTCATTATATGGGAAAATACTTGCTAAAATTTAGGGTCTTACCCCCAGAAAAAACTAAGAAAAACAATATTTTGGGCAAATAAAAAAAGATTTACAAGTGTCTGAAAGCGACTGAAATTCTTTTAAAAACCTTTTTTTGGTTTTTGTTAAATTTATAATTAAAAATGTTTTCTTTGATTGTGGAGATATTTGAATGAAACTGCTTTTTTAACGTTAAAAAAGTATTTGATCATTTTTGTCACCAAGGTGAGGATTAATTTAATTCTAAACCAATTAAGCAAAACTTTTTCGCGTTGCATTCACTTTTCATAATTTCAGTCACATTGAGACACCTCTAAATCTTTTTTATTTGCTAAAAATGTTGTTTACTTAGTTTTTGGATATTCGCATATTTATAGGGTATGAGACTGAGAGTTTGCACCCTTTTTTTAAAGGACCACCCTAATCTACATATGTACATATTGTAAGCAGAATCAACTTTTAGTTAACTAAAACTACATAAGTTAGTAAAACCGTGAACACAAACAATTAGTAATTTTACAAAAACAAAAAAAAAAAATTTAATAAGTAAAGGCGAGATGTTTCTATAGCGGAGACGAGTCGAGTCGCTCAAAGAAATGTTGAATCCATAAATTTCCCGCTAACCATTGAAACGCACTTTTTCTCGTGATTCATACACTGAACCAAAAAGGGACGTGGGGACAACGAAAATGTACGTTAAGCAAACGAAAAGTTTATTAATTTTCGTCCAATGAATTTGTGCGTTGTTACAATCAATGACCGTTCATTAAAAGATTTTATTTTAAAATTTTAATGAACTGCTCGTTGATATAACGAAAGATGATCATAAATTAATAATTATAATTTAATAAAAGATTTTTTTAATTCAATAATCTATTTCGTTAACTTAGTGAACCTTTACATTTATTCAACGAGCAATTTTGTTTTACAAATTTATTGGCTCAACGTATACGTGTATGCACAGAACATTGTCTTAATGAACTAATTTTTTAAATTTCCCCTCGCAAAATTATACTACCTTTCCGACCCCTCATAATTTACTACTATAACACCCTATAAAATTAAAAAGATTAAAAAATGTGTTTATATATATTTTTTTTTCAGATTTTTTCCTAGTTTACAAAACTGTTTGAAATTTATTGTAGTATATAGTATGTATGTATATTATACATCTTATATACATATGATGATATATACATACATAGTGTTTATTTATAATTTTTACAAAGTTCTTTGAAAACTTAATTTTATAGTAAACTCTTTTAGTTTTCAATGGTACTTGGTGCTTCCTTTGTTAATCTGGACGTCAATGAACCAGTTGAAGGTGACTATCTAGGTGTCTAGGTTAACTATCAGCAAATCCATCGCATTTAATTTTATTTAACACAGATAGCAAATTATTTTTCTGAATCAAATTTAACTTACAAATATCCTTTTTCACTTTTATTAAATTTGAGATAGTGTTTTTTATAGACACGACAATATTTTTAATTTTACACAGCATTTTTGTATTTGTTTAAATAATAAATTAAGAAGAACCAGTTAGAATAATAACAATAACTGCCAAAAAAAATGCTTAACTAACACTGTTTAACACACGTTACGTTACCCCCATGAAACTTTTTGATTTTAAAGTACGAGTTCGTTGAGCCGACAAATCATATGTAAATTTTATGCGTGGGGATAAGATTTTATTAAGGTTTCGTAAACTGAACGAACACTTTATTAATTTTAACGTTCGAGTTCGGTATAACAGCCCAACGAACACTTCATAAATGTTAACGTTCGTGCTTATAAAATCCATGGACATTTGTGCTAACAAGACTTAATAAATGTTTCGTTACCTTAGAGAACATTTTATTTACTTTAACGTACATTTTAAATGAAATATTTAATAAATGCATGTTCATTGTGTCATTGAACAGTACTAAAATTTCAATACCTGGATAATTTTATTTTTTATTATATTAACGAATAAAACATTGAGCCAACGAAAACTATTTTAAAAATCGTTGTGCGTTACTATTATGAACACTTTTTGGTTAAGTGTACCTAAAAACGCTATGTTCAGCGGGAAAATCTCCAAATTGGCAACAGTGATGGCAGATCTTATGAAGAATGGTTCGTAACGTACTACAGTAACATATACATTATCAGGATCACTTTTAATTACAATTAACAATATATTGGCTACAAAATTAAATTTTAAATATTCAAACTATTTATAACCTAACCAAGTTTGTTATTTATATATGGCTAAAAAATCAGCAGGAACCATAGCACCAACGACATTTGTAAATGAAAAAAAAACTTGTTTGTTTTTTTTCACAACCTCATGGTTTAGGGCAGACAACAGGCGTACATAAAGAACTTTAGAAAATCAACTAAATTGTAATGAAAATTTATGCGATAGACTATAAAAGGTCAACAATAGTTTTTATAAATGGCTATAAAAAATACGGCTGTTGAAAAAGGTTTACAATGTATAAGGAAAAATAATTTGTATTTACAATGTTGCAAATATTATGCCAGGAATTTAATATTAAACAGTTTTTCACAGTAAATATAAAAAATATGAAATAGAGTTTCAAAAGAGTAAACAAAGACACATTTTTCTCCTAAGTGGACTAGTTTTTTTTTTACTGAACTGTGTTATATTTTTTCGCAGTACAACTCTTATTTATTTTTTGTTTAAACTGTCATTGTCTAAGCTCTTTTTATGTTCCATATGATCTTTTCCTGGATATTTCTTCCTTGCTGGTATATGCTCTTTTTGGTAATTTGATAGCTTGCAACGTGTTAAATAAAAACGCCTCAATGATTACTTCAATGCGCTTCCCTTTTTTTATTTTACTTATTTCATTATAATGATTTTGTGTTTGCTACACACAGCGACAGACCGACTGACAAACAGACAAAAACACACACATATTCTCACAATAGCCCGTTAAGGCAAACAAAATTTTCAGCAGCATTCAAGAACCATAACATTTTATGCGCCCCCTACTAGCCGAAAAGAGTTGAGAGTACAGAGCCCGAAAACAAAAAGAAAAGCACAATATTATGAACACATTTTTAAATATAACTTTGTAGGATGCAAAAAGCCGGTATTTAATATAAAAATCAACTCTCGCTTAGTGGAATGATCAGACATTTCTTGGTCAAATCGAGATGGCTGTTGGCATAAAAAAATAAACGAAAACATTCAGGCAAAGTAAAGATGCTTTTATTGTGATAAAATCAGAATATGGATTACAAAAGTGCACAAACACATTTACTTGTAGCTACATTTTTACTTACGTATATATTTTTAGCTCTGATCAAGGTGTATAAGTAGAATGTTTATAAAAAAAAAACCATCAACCTACAAATAACACTTTAACAGCAACAACAACAAAAAGCATAAGAAAACCACTTCTTTTGCTTGTGGTGTTAATATTTTTAAAGTTTTTGGAGTTTAAAAAAATATAAATTTCCAAGTTTTGTAAAAAAAATCTTTTGATAAAACACTTTATAAAAGCATGAGCGCCAAAATTGTATTTTCGTAAAAAAGTACCCTACATTAAAAGATTTCTCAGCAGTATAAACAAAATAGATGCAACTAAGTTTTTCATATGCAACAGTTTTTAATTACTAGTTAAAATTCTCTAGACATAACTTATACGTATTTCTAAGCAGAGTTCGAAAATAAACAGAACATTGTATACCATTCGGTTTCTTACACCCAGGAACATCATATATTTTATTAGTGCTTGTGTAGACGAGCACAATCCCAAATACCGTTCGTAAAAGTTTTTAAGAAAGAGCCGAACATTATATAGTGTTCTGTTCTTCGTTAAAAAAAAAAACAGAACAATTGTAGTGATACTGTAGACAAACATTATATTTTAATGTTCCATAATGTATCTTTTTTTACATTGATAAAGAAATGAACAAACAAGCAATTTTAACAACGACCGGAGCACGAACGTGTGAATATGTTTTGTTTGTGTAAAATTATGTTGCTGGCTTTTGGTTTCGTATATGTGTATTTTGTTTTTGTAAAAAATGTTTGGTTTTTTTTACCAGCCAAAAGGCACGAACAGTAATGAGCCGAACCGAACACAATGAAGTTTGTGTTTAAAAAAAAAAAAACGGAACGGAACGGAACGGAACGGAATTAAATGTTCTCATCTTTTGTTAAGCTTGATAAAAACAGTATTATTTTTGTGCTTGAAAGATGACAAACAGGGAAATGTTATTTTTTAATGATTTACTACAGAAACACTATTAGCATTTGTGCTTTCCACAAATCTACCGAACCGAACACTAAGGAGCGATATTTTGTGTTTATCTTCGAATATTGTTTCTAAGCATTAAATAATTTAAAACTGTCAGGAATACTTACATAAATAGAGCGATGAATTTGTCCTTTTTTTTTATTTATAAAAATCAGATTGTAACCGTTATTTTTCGTTTCTTATTTTTTTGAACGAGCCGAAAATAACTGTTGTCATCTGAATAAGGGAATAATTATTATGGGCCCTTCTACTAACATCTTTTAATTTCTTCCAAAAAAGGCTAATACACAAGTTCATAAGGTTCAAAATGGTATATGTTCTGTACTCAGTTTTCCGACTTTGTCTTCAATATGCTTTTTTTTTATTATAAAATTTCAAAAATACTGTTATTTTCGGACCCTGGCTAGTAGGCCGAGCGGAATATAAGACTCATTTTCAATACCAAAAAACTTTATGGAAAGAGAGCATTTTAGCCAAATTAATTCGGCTTAGCTTACCGGGGCATCAAAGTGTGGCTTCTATCAAGCCAGGAACTCTCATTAGCCATTGATTAATAAATAAACTGAGGCAATCAGACACGTTTTCGACATCAAGGTGCTCTGTATGAACCTATTCGAGATGGAAGCTCACCAACGGCTCTCTACAAAAAAAAATTTTTTTGACCTGTAGACATAAGTGTACAAGAAAATCCAACAACGTCAACTAGGAAAAGTTGAACCGAATTGGGTTGTCACGAGCATCATGTTATGAAAATAACTTTTTTTTCACCAACTGCATAACAATTCGGTGAACGCGTTGTTTCAAGAGGCAGCGATTGAAATTTAAACTTAAAAATGTCATGGGTATATTAGTCCATTTACACCAGAGGCATGAACAGGTTATCAGTGGTTTATTGTAATAAAAAAGTTTATTTTTTTTTTGTTTATTACATAGTTTTCCATATAAATCACAAACTAGTTAAAAACTAGTTTATTGAATAAACTTGCTTAAAATCGGTTTATCTAGTTTTAGTCATTGTGCCATCTCTAGTAATATTTCAGCCTTTAAGTTAAAACATTATTAAAAAATACACGATTGTAACAAAAATATTGATAATTTGGTAATTTAAAAAATGTTTTATATATTTATGAAAAAAGTAAACAATAATAATAATTTTAACAAATATAATGTGGGAATTATATATTTTTCATAAATTATTTTACACATTTTTTGAATGTGCTTCTACACAGGAAAAATATCAAAAGTTATTAGGTAGTTAAACAAAATTTGTTAAAACTTTTCTAATATTTTTAACAATTTTCTTAATTAACATTTTTGTAAATTGTCATATTAAAGCTACGTTCACAATCAAAAAAACATTTTCATTTGGTGTTCATAATAGAGCAACAATTTCTTTTGCAACCACACACATTTTGCATCAAGAAACCGTTTGCAAATTTTATGGCGATTTCTTTTTTGAGAAAAATGTTGCATTAATGTTACATGTTCTACATTTTGTGTTCGTTTGTACAAAAAATACAACTGTGCGAAAAATTTTCAAGTTCTTTTGTGAAAATGTTGATGAAAAACATGCAAAACATGTTACATGTTTTACCCTTACTTTTAATTAAGGGTTCATACTGCCCTGTTTTACAACTTTGGTACTTACTACTTTGTTTAAAAGTTTTGTCAAAAGAATTCTACATCTAAATATTCTTTGACGGCATACTCCATTTTGAATTAAAACGTTTTTTTATTTTGGTGGAAAATTCAATGTATTTATTATCGTTTTAAATTTGTTCAAGCAATAAGTGATGTCAATGTCTGTTTCCAAACCGTAAAGTAAGTGTGCAGCAAATAGTCAAATAGTTTTAAAAATCGCTAATGAACTACATTAATAATAAAAGTGTAATAGTTGTAAATAAAGGCAGCTAATTCTGTTCGATTGAAGTTGTACAACATGTAACACTTCGAGTGATTATAGGTAACATGAAAAAGTGTTACATGCATATACTGTAGCATTTTTTTCTCAGAATAGAAATCGCCATTAGTCACAACAATATTATGCATTTATTATTATTTTTTACACCATTTTGTTAAAACTTTCATTTAAAACTAAATAAAATTATTTAAAGCGTCAGAAACAATTTCATACAAATTGTTGCTGAAGTTCTAGTTGACTCAACTTTAGTAACATTTTTAAAACAATTTTGGTTACATTTTTGTTCTTAAAATTAAAGGAAAATATATGAAATACTTTAGGAAGAAAAAAGATAGAAGAAAAAACGAAATTTGTTTCATTTGTAGAAAACTAATAGAAAAAATAACTTTGTGTCAAAAAATTAAAAATATAAAATAAATAAAATCTGGGTTTTCGATTTAAAATCTTTAAAAGAATAAACGATATGATGATTATTCCGAAATTGAATCAATCTATACGGTAAGTAACGTTGTTATCTAATGATTTATAAATAAATTTTAACCATTCTTTTATGAATTATAGATTTTAAAATATAACCGATAATGGTGCCAAGAGTCCGTTTTTGTGTTAAGACAGTACATCCACGTCTTAATTTGTGGCTTAAATAAAGTATTATGTTATTAGTGACGTTATTGAATATTTTGATAAAAAAAAATAATAAAAGCAATTTGTTATTGCATCTTTTTTTTTCAACTTAGTTAGCAACAAATCATTTTGGTAATTTGTTTTTTGTTAATTGTTAACAAATATTTCATTCAATATTACAAACTCATTGTTAAAAATATTTGTTGAATTTTAACAAATTTAATTAAAAAAATTATTTTTTGTATTAACAAATTTAGTTGTTGGTGCCTTTTCAATTAAAAAGTTAATTGTATTGCCGAATATGGTATTCAATATGACAATTGATTTGTCGTAATTTTTTTCTGTGTATGAGTCAAATTTCAATATATATAATGCTTTTTTTAATAGTTTTATTCCCTCAATATTACACATATTTACTTCTGGTTACAATTGAAGCTATATATATGTATAAAAATTTTGTACAATTATCAGACACTAGCAGAATGTAATGCATTATCTGGCCTACTACGACCTGCGTCCGCACTCTTTGTGTCACCTTGGATATTGATACTTTATAAATTTTATGTATAAAACTCCACAATTTCAACAAATATAATGGGGGAATTATTTCTTTTTCATAAATTATTTTAATTATATTAACAATTTTTCGAATGTGCTTCTCTGAATCCAAATGTGGAAAAACCACCCTAAAAAATTATTAATTCAGTTTGAAAAACTAGCATAAATGGCGAAATAAGCCCACTCTCGAGAAAAATTTTAGAACTCCTAAGACCGTAGCAAATAATGCTATTGTAACAAAATTTGCCAAGTCATGGTTTTAGAAGTCTAGAAATCAGAATTTTAAATTTCGTGGAGATCGGTCCATAATTTCCCATACGCCCCATAGCCCACTCTCGAAAAACACTTAAGTACGACTAAAACCGCAATAAATAATAAAATTTGGTCCGGGTTTGTCAGAGTTTCACAAAAAAAATATATTTCCACCAACAATATATTTCCAAATTTCGCGAAGATAGGGATATAATTTACCATCGGTCCCATATAAAGCCCACTCTGTGAAATCATTTATATACACCCAAAACCATAGCAAATATAGATATTGTGGTAAAGGTCGGTCCACTTTAGTTTAAGTATGGTCAGAAATAACACCATGCAATTTTGTCACACTGGGTCTAAAATTTACCATAAGCCCCATATAAAGCAGCCTTCTGAAAAGCTCTTTGAAACGTATTAAAAGGTAAAACAAATTTTACTTCTTAATTAAAATTTGGTCTGATTTAGATTTTTAATACCAGAAATCACTACAAAAAGAATCACTATATAAATTCCTCTACTAAAAATTATTTTAACTAGTACAGCTTTAACTGTTACGAATAAGTTCAAGTTAAGTTTTGCATGACAAGAAATAAAAGCATTAAACTTTTTGATAGTCGGCCAATAATTAACCATGTGTAGGTCTTAACCGCAAGCAATTTCAATACTGACGGCAGTGTTTATAAAGACTGGTTTATAACACAGGCCTGCAAAAGTATAGTTTTTGAAATTTTTTTTCTAAGACAACGATCATACCAATGATTCATATCACGTCACATTTGCGAGATAACGGCAAATTTGTGTTTTTTGATGCTAACTTTCCTTCCAGGCACCATCCAGAGTGAAATGCGGGTTCTATTCTATTTTGATTAAAGTTTAATTCCAGTTTGATGTAAACTTTAGATTAAACTCGAATTAAAGTTCGATATCGATATTTTTTAATTTGTTTATTTATTTAATTTCAGTCAATGGAAAATAAAATTCCGTAAACACTACTAATCTAACAAGTTAAATAATCTGCAGTAAAAAACCGGTGAAATAGACTGTTTTCTTATATTGTTTAATATTTATATCAGTGAAGTATTAACCGCTATAAAATTTCGAAAATTATGTTTATAATCGACTAAAAGTCATTTTCCATGTTAAACATTCATCTACACACAGAAAAAATTATCAGTATTTTTTATCAATTAAAAAAATTGTTTAAAAAAAGTTTAATTTAATTAATGTGATAATTGAATCAAATAATATAAACTTGTGGAATTGTTGTTCGAAAATGTCAAAACCTGAGCTATATTTAATTAAATCAATTAACACATTGTTCGAAACGGCAAAGTATTTGGATAATTTTTTTTAATAATTAGTGTTGTGGTTATTTTGTTGAACTATTTATGGTTTTTAATCCAAATTTTTAATATTTTTAATTAGGCTTAAGACCATGAAATTTAATTTTCATTAAATTATTTCTATGAAGAAAGGAATTTTACAACATGAAAATTAATTAAAATTGTTATTGATAATCTTTCATTCTTGACCGTGGCCGGGATTCGAACCGCGGCCGGCAGGATACCATGACATGTTTCGATCGCAACCACTCGATCTCCTCAGATGGATTTACCGTTTTACACTCGCAGCCATCGACGACTGCTGACGTCAATTAGTCAAACATCAATCCTTAAACCAAATTGTATTTAAACCTTTGGTAGATCGAAGTTTGCTTTTTTGAATGATTATCCATTTTAATTGATTTTGCATGTTTTTCCTTACTTCTGTTTTTTATTAAAATTAAAATTAAAAAAATATCATTTATTGAAAAAAATATATTTAAAATTTTTACAATTTTTAGTAATCTATTTAATCATTTTGGTAATAGGTGCAAAATCAACAAATTGTTTGCTTGATTCCCTAAATTTGGTATGAATTTAGCTATTAGAGACAATTTTTAAATTTTTTCTGTGCAGTAAACGATTTTTCAAATTAGAATAATATTTCCTATAAATTCTGAAATACCTTGAAGGTCTTTAAATCAAATTTTGCAATTTTTTTTTTTAAAGTTTATCCCTTGAAGTGAACTTTGAAATTCGTACACACCACACACTTTAATAATTTCCAATAAAATTGCCTTTTCTTGGCCAACAGTTTGTTATGAAAAAATTATTTGTATGTAAAACTCGACATAGTGTTGGAGCTGCCAACTGAAGTGTTCATAACATGTCCACTTAGTAAAACGTTACGTTTCATCTACTCATCTAAACAAATATGTATATAAAAAAACTTAAAAAAATACTCACACACACACACACACACACACACAAATATAAGCGCAAAATTCTACCAAAGGATGTACATTTGTACACAACAATTATACAGTAAAAGACACACTGAACACCATGGGCCTGGATAGTCGTCTGCATGCATGATTCATAAGTGTTAAACATACAACTTTTAATACATTTTCAATATTTTATTATTTCTTATTTTAAGGATGTTTTGTTGTATTTATTTAAATACTCATGTATAGTTAATGTTGTTGTTGATGCTGGTGTTTTTTTCTTCTGTTTTTTTTTTCGAAGTTTATTTCTTTAAAAAATTGTTCAAGGTCTTTTGTATAGTTTACATGTTAAACCGTACTACAAAAAGCCGTATTAAATTGAAGGATTTTGGCACACAAACAAAAAGTTGAAATGAAAAGAAAAAAAGAAAAAGGTTTTAATTTTTTTTTTGTTTATGTGACACACTCTTCTACAGATTTGTTTTTCGAATAAAATTAAGAAAAAAAAAACAAAATACCGACTTTGAATAAAATAAAAAAACAATTTTTAACACCATAAATACAAGATGAAACCAAATTGAAATTTATGTGATTTCTGCTTAAAATCTACCCTGAGCTAATGATATTTTCAGTTAAATTTCATTTAAATATTTTTTTTCTTACTTTCGCAATTTTTGTTTTGATGGGTATTTTGTTTGTATTTTAATGGAATTTGTAGCTTATGTTTGAGTTTTTTTCCATTTGTAAGATATTAAAATAAAGTTTTTTTGAAAATTTATTGAGGTTACATTATTCACACTTTGCAGTTGATTTAAAAATATAAATGTGTGTTTAACGAGTAAATTCGAGATATTTTGTAAATAAATAATTTATTTGTATTGTTTCTTATTCCAGGGTATTTTTTTACCCACAAAACAATAGTGGAGGGGGTATTATGCGGTTGTGCTAATGCTTATAACACCTAAAAATATTGGTCTCTTTTTAGAATACCGATTGACTTAAAATCACTTTTAAAATCAATCTAACGAAGTCTGCCTGCCCAGCTGCCTGGATGTCCATGCTAAACGTGTGCGCAAAGTTAGGTTCAAAATTTTTAAAATAATATGATGAAATATGGTATATAATTGGCACAAGGAGTAAGCTTATTGAAAAAGGTGAGAACCGCTTCCTAATTTAACATATCCCCCTTACAAGCTTATTTTCGTAATAGAGTCTTTGTGCCCATAAAGCCTTTAATTATGTTGGTATTTAGATTAAACTTGATCCAAACTTATTTGATTGAAATCTCAATCATCTTCCCATACAAATACTACTCCCAAAAATAACTTTTAATGCCATAAGTTCCTTATAAATCTGTGGTCACAAGCGATAACCGCCTAAATCGACTTAAGAAACAATTGAGTTTATATTTGTTTTTATTAAATATTTCTGAAAGAAATACATCTTTCGTTATTATTTTTTCTATCTTAGCATTGGGGGGAGTGAATATATTTGATTCTGGATTACTTTTTTTTCGAATGCTACTAATTTATTCAGAAACGCAAGCATAAATATAAAGTGCCTTTTCTCAAAAACTATTTCAACTTAGGTGGTTATTGCTTGTGACCACAGAAATATTGGTATTGGTATACAAATTGGCGCCAACAACTTTTACGATAGCCACATTGTCGTAAGAAAATGTTGTGCAAATCAGCCATAGGAAGAATATGAGCCCCCTTTCTAAAAACAAAAAAATCTAATATAAAGGGTGGTCTTACCAAAACACACGATGTTAATTGTAAATAAAACAAAAATTTTTCCGATAAATTTCTTAATATTTTTCATTTTTATAGAAGGCTCTTTGACAATTATTTGTTAAACAAATTATCGACCAAATGCTAGCTACGGCTTCGATGGCATGCCTATATCCGATGGTCCATATTTTAAATGACTCTGAGACATTACTGAGGTTCAATGTGGTTATATATATATATATATATGTCCTTTATTTATTTAAATACAATATAGATACAGCATTGTAACATAAAATACTTAAATAAATTGTTCACGAAGAACATAGGGCGTCACAGCATCTCACAACTTCCGGTCTTAGACCAAGTGTTCCCTGGAAATGTTATTCAGGCACCCGTCTGATGACAGCTAAAGTGAGAAGGCGTACAAAACTGAGTATCCTGAGTGCAGGCTTACGCCGACGCGTCTCAGGAAAATAGGTGACAACTGATAACATTTAGTCACTTAAACTCACCTGTATTAAATCGGCCTAGCGGTGTTGGCAGCCCCAACTCTAGGATCGGAGGCTTTGGCCTAATCAGTCAATCTTCCTAAACTCGTATGATTACAGAAACGTCAATGTGGTTAATGTACTGAATTATGTCATCATTTAGCTCTTGAACTGTTCTTAGCTTATTGAGTGGGATAACGCAAACATAGTGCAGCCACATATCGACCAGGTTCATACCCTCAATTTCTGGCCACAAGAAGTTCGTTATCATCTCACGATAGCGAACACCATTCACGGTAACTACTTGGCCGAACTCATTTTCGAAAAATTACGGCCCGATGACGCAGGTGGAACTGGGCGAGCATACACATGTGTTTTCAAATTTCCTACAGACCCGGTTTGCTAAAATTTCTTAAAGCAACAAATTGGAGTCAGCTAAAAAGCGGTAAATATTTGGTGATTTTAAGACCAGGGGGCGAATTACAGCATTCGATATCGATCGAAACTTTCATTTAAATTGTATTGTAATTTCGATCGCTATCGAATGCCGTAATTTGCCCCCAGGAGCTAAACCTTTTTCCATTCCTTCAAGAGATTTCATTAGAGAGTGCTGTAAAAGTACTATGTTGAAAAGAGGGACTGCAAAAACAGTTGTTTTTTGGTTTAAACTTGCGTTCATAAATGTTTTTTTTTAAGCTTAATTTTATCAAAAATCACACTAAAATAAAGTTTCGTTTTTACTACGCAGTTTGTATAAACCACCCATAATCTGAGCTTTTTCCTAACTTTCTTAACTAAACAACAAAATTGTGCTCAGTAGGTGATAAAAAGTAATTTAGTTTCCACGGTTAATGGCTTATCGCCTGAAATCAAGTGAAATCTAGCAATTTATATGGAGTATATAGTAAAAGGCCCAGAGTTGAATATATTTGATAATTGTTGGATTTGGTTGGATAAAAATCTAAATCATGTCTATTAAGAGGATTTTATGTGAATAAGGATATCCTGCCAGAACCCTTCCTTTAAAAAAAGCAACTTGATTTTTCTCTTATATAGGCAAATAATTAAATAATAATAATTTAAATAATTTTTATTTTTTTATTATTTTTCATTCTAATAACGATTTTATCATACATGCGTACTATACTAGAGTAAGCCACAAAGTAAACTCTAACTAAAAAATAATATTTAGGAAGATATTCTAACGATAGCTCTGGAAATCTTAAGAAATTTTATCTTAAAATACTTAAGCTTTAAATTATACAAATAGTCTTTTTTATCTGTCCTGTATCGTGCATAAATTATTTTTATTTTCTTATTCTAAAGAAATTGGAAAAAAAAAATTAAATAAAGGTACCATCTCATTATTTTTCAATATTAAAATAATATAAATTTCGTATTCTTTTTGCAGACAGACAGATGGACATTACTAAAACGTCTTGCAATTATATATAAACAAATATTTCGAGATGATACAAACAGAATCAAAAAAGAATTCATAGTGATATCCGTTCATGTTTTACAAATAACAAATTTTGCTTCCACCAAGAACAAAAGAAAAATTCTCGCACTAACATTTGTCTAAATTAAAATTATATAGATAGTCCTATTTCTGAATGCTTAACAACAAGCATTCGGCAATGTAATGAAAACTAAGTTGTCGACTCTTTCTGCTACCTGTGAAGTATCATTTCCAGTAATGGTGGAGCAAATGATGATATAAGATCCCGCATTACAAAGGGTAGAACATCATTTGGAAACATTGCACACTGCCACTAGAGAAATAAATGCTCTCCAAGTATTTATGAACCGGTGCCGAACAATATATCAAACTCCAAATTGTGGTCAACAAAAGACCAACTACCAATAAAAACCGAAATTCGACGACGTAAATGGAATTGGATTGGGCATTCGTTCAGGAAGCCCGCAGACAACATCACTCGAACTGCGCTTGACTGGAATACACAGGGTAGCCAAAGAAGGAGAAGATCTGCTAATCCTCGAAGGAAACGGGTTGAATCTGAGGGACTAGCATGAGAACGTACATGGCGTGAAAAAAGGCTTTGGCATTTGACAAAGGAAATTTTAACTTGTTTGTTAAGGTTCTGTGTTCCACCAAGGAACTACGGAAATTAAATATCAATAATAAAAAAATAAATATTCATATTATTCGAATGTGTATTCTTAGTCAAATTACAATCCTCAGAAGCCAAAGTAAGCCTCGTAACAGAAATATAAAAACGAAAAATTCTGATAGTGCATAGAAAATATTCCTGGAAAATATTAACGGAATAAGACTATTAAATTATAAAAGCTATTTAGGATTGTAATTTGACTGAGAATACACATTCGAATAATATGAAAATTTATATAATAAATGTTACTCAACATGAGAAATAAATTCCCAGATTCTATTTGTTAAAATAATAATATAATGAAATCATATGCGGCTGCAACATTTAAAAATCTTTCAAATTTGTGTTTGAAAAATTAAAATTTTTTTTAAGATCATTGAAGGTCAAATTTCTTAACTGCGTTAAAACACTTTTTTTATTAAAAAAAAATTCTTAATTCATTAACAAAAGGTCTACCATATAAAACCGTTAGTTGTTACAATTTTTTTTTAAATAACTTACCACTATTTCCACAATTGTCTCAGTATGTTGAACACCATCGCTGACACGAACTTTTAATTTATAATTGTCCTTAATTTCACGATCTAAGGCTTCCTTCAAACGTAATTTGCCAGTATCCGGCTCCAAAATGAATTTACTATCATCTCCATTCACAAGAGAAAATGTCAAAGAGCCCAAAGTATCGGGATCTGAAGCACGTATAGTGGCAATTAGATGACCAGCTGTTAAGTCCTCACTCACATTAAACGACAAAGGTAAATCCCGAAAAACAGGAGGACTATCGTTTTTATCCAATATCATAACTTTAAGCTGCAATGAAAGATAAATAAAACATAAACATTAAATTATATATTTTTTATGATTTTCAATAAACTTATTAATAATATATGTATATCGAAAGCGAACACACATACACAATGGCCCGTTACAAATAAAGAAGCAAAAAAAAAAAACAGAAAAAAAACGGCAACATCTGCAAACATTAAGTAAAAGCTTGTGTCCCAACCATATTTTTTTTTAATTCAATTATACATAAAAAAAAAACGTTAAATGCTATCAACTGTAAAATCACACAACAATCGTTTTTTTTTTCTTTTTCTTTAACTACTTCTCAACAGCTTAACACAAGGCATCAAAAGTGATGTTGTCCATCATGCCACACAACACCAAAAACACAATATAAGCTCAAGATGAAAAAAAGAAAAATAAAAATCAACCACAACAATATAACTGAGCGAAGTGAGTATGTATGGTCCATACATAAAATGGGAAGGTTTGTTACTTCTATTTTTCTCTTTTTTGTACTGAGTTTTTCCTTAGTGTTGCAAGTACCATGAATTGAAAAATACAGCAGCAACAACAACTTCAAGAGTGTAACAACGAAATACATGTATGTTTGATCGTTTTGTTGGCTTTTTAGTTTGTTTGATTGTCCATCTGTGCTTTCGGTTTTTTTTTTTATAAGGGGCACGTACTTGCAGTAGCCACCATAGACAGCGCCATAACTGAGTGATACATCATCATTGATGTCGTTTGCTGTTGACCACATCATCGTCGTCGTCATCATCAGAAACAGCAAAAGCAACATCAACAGAAACATCAACATTATTGAAAGTAAGTATCACAAAAGTTATGTTGAAAATTGTTATTGAAGTAATAATATAATTACAGCTTTAACGTTTTTAGTTTTATTATGTTTTTTTTTTTCTTTCTTTTTGCTACCTTTGCTGCTACAATAACAAACAACAAAAATAATAATAATACAAAACAACAGCAGCAGCAATAACATTTCAAGAAAATCTAATACGAAAAACTCTTTAAAAGGAAATAACAACTTTTATTTTTGTCGCATTTGTTATATATGGATGCCATGTGTCTAACTGCAAAAATTTATATATGAAATTATCTTAAAGAAAAAAGAGTTAGAAAAAAAAATCAAAGCAAAACGAAAAAATATTAAATTATTCATGTTCGTTTAGCTTTCAACCAACTAAACCACATTTGTAACTATTAAACTAATGCTCTTTCGAGTACCACGCTACATTTGCTTTATGTAGCTTTTCTATGTTTGTGTTTGAACTTTTTTGTTTTGTTTTTCTTAAAAATAACACTCCATTTATACAGCTGCATGCGTATAATGCGTCATTTGTAACTACATGCTACCACAAGTTTGGTACTCTACTTCACTGTATTGCAATTCGCAAGCGTATAAGTTGTATTTATTGTTGTTTTAGGATTCTTTTTTTTCTTTTCTTAGTTAAGATGAATGTGTGGTAAGAAATAGTCTTTTTATTATAAACATAAACATATTAGTTGTTTTTCGTTTTACTACAAAATTTTATGTCTGTGTGGTATTTTGTGTTTGTTTATATATCATTTGTTGTCTTTCAAACCAAATGATTGACAATTTTTGTGTGTGTTAAGTAGTTTTCTTTTCTTTGTTCGTGTTTGTTTTTTAAGGGAACATAATGAATTTATTTGCAAAATAATGTACCTTTTATGTAATTACGCAATAAAAACGTAAAAAACGCAGAACATTTGTCATGCTGTGACATTTATAAACAAAAGACTTAAGAAACGAACTTTACGTTTAGAAACGACTGTTAAGCAAGGCTAGACATATGTTTAATAGTAGTAAGGAATTAAGCAAAGCTAGGATAGACGATTAAAAGAAAAATTTGTTAATTTTCAGGGCAGGCTTTTAAAACTTAATTTGTTAATTTTTCAGGCGTCAAGATATTTTCACACACAAATACAAATCACAAATTTGTTTATGAAAAATTGTTTTTGTGTAACCTCTGCAGCGCATCTAAAATTTTTTTTGTTAGATTTTTTAGGTGAGGTTAGGCTAAGATGGGTTAGGCGCTCAAGTGCACACCACCACTCGGACACCAATGCGCTCCATTGTGAATACCATTAATAGAAGTACAGAATTGATGATTTGAGGTTAGATAAAAAGTTGAGAACAGTACTCTCCCTACAGTCCCCTTATCAGAAATAACCGGTATATTTCCCTGAAAAATCCTAGTAGATCGACTGGAATACATCCAGCGATACTTCAAATTTCGTCGTGAAACCTATCTCCTTTCCATTTCTGCCTATCCATACCCTGCATCCTAGGACAGTGGCACGGTAAAAGCTCAATCATCTCTAGCTTCTCAGCATCCTCGCATAATCTGCAGCAGTCCGGTATGGTGTTGTCCCATTTACTCTTTAAAGACCTTACAGAAAAATAACCCTATAAGAACCCTATAAGGGTCCTAAAACCACTCCTATCTAATCCTAATAGAACCATGGTTGCCAATGCGCCTGAACTGGGAAATATTGCCCTAGACACTCAGCAATCCGTTCTTTCCCTCCGGGACTGGTTAAGGTTTCGCGGAATCTTTTCCGTATTAGCTCATAGTAGTGTCATATGCGAAGGTTTTACCCTCCGTCCCTGACCACTAAGTCAAGATTCGAACCATCTTTCCCGAGTTCGTCCGAAACCTCATTACCATCCACCTTACTGTGTCCGGATAACAACACAGCCTTACTGTGAATAGCCCCATGAGCTCACTTAGAGCATTTCCATACCGTGCGAGCGCAGCCTGACTATCGTAAGTTATTAATCTATATGATCCACATTGCCATCTTGAACAAAAAAACACTACCTTTCCGTATCGAGATCATACAGAACAAAAATACAAGAATGCCAAATTAATTCTTCATTGTATTCAAGCAGTTATAAAAGAACATAGAACATTCGTTAAGTAAAATAAATAGAAATGTTTGTGACCATAATCGAATTTTTCTAAAATGTTTAATATTTTTAAGGCCTTATTCATGAAAAATATTTCAGGTTTATAAAAATATTTTTCTATAAAAATTTGTCAAATAAACCTTTTATTAATCTTAAAAATATTTTCTCAATACGGGGGAAGATAATTTAACTTTATTTTCTTGTGCATAGTGCGCCCACTTAACCCTAGACTAAAAACAAAACAAATGTCTTAAAAAAACTACCTATAATAAAAATACCTATTTAATAGAAAAATAAACAAATCTTTATTGACTCTATTTACAGCTTGATGCAGTTCACCTTTACACTCTCTTAGAAAGTCTTAATCTTCAATTGCTTTAAGTAGATAAATCAATTTCCAATTCCATAGAACTGCTCTAGTTTAATAGAAAAATGCTAAATTTAAAATTAATAAACAATAAAAAAAAATCAAAAGACTTAAGACAAAAACTTTATACCAAACATTTTTGTACATCAAAAAAAAAAAAAAAAACCATAAAATATTTTAAGCATTTAATAACTTGTAAAAATCCACAAAAAAATATGATAAATATTATTTTCCCACATTTAACATTCTATGACTATCATAAATCGACATAATAAAGAATTATTTAACATTTTGACTTTAAATAACCGCCACAGAAACAACAACAAATAAACGTAAGTATATTTTTTACTATAAAAAAAAAAAAAAATACGAAAAAAGACATTAAAATGACACTAGTCGTATTGACTGAAAATGACTGAAAAGCAAATAAGATACAAATCTTCAAATGTTGCATGCTTTAATATGCAACTAATTCCAAAAAAAAAACAAATGTTTATAATTTCGATTTTGTTGTTGTAGTTGGTGGTGCTGCCTTTGTATAATTTTTGTTTCGCCTTTTTGCAATATAAAACTAAACGTCAGCTAAATCTAAGTAATAAAAACCTTGAAGTCAATCTAAGTTTTAACAGATTGTAATCTATGTGCTAAATTTTATATTATACATTTAATTTTTTGTTGTTTTTGTTATTGCAAGTTTCTTAACTAAACATGCTTGATCATGATTTAAATAGCAGAGCTGGCCACTAGAAAATCAATTTTGTAATTTTTGGGGGGTCTTTAATCAAATTTTTAAATAATTTCTGTTGTAAAAACACAAGTACGTTTAATTGTAGTTCGAACTTTTCAGCTGTGCTTTTGTTGTATTACAATTGAAGCGAAAGTAAATCCTATTTAAAATAATTTTTAGTTCTAATTGAAAGAAAAAAATCAATCATATGTACATACGTATGTATATGTACTTTAATATAAATATCATCATATTTATATTAAAAATTAATTAAAAAAATATTTGTTATTATTATAATGAATCTT
This sequence comes from Pollenia griseotomentosa, assembly GCA_963931875.1. NCBI lineage: Eukaryota > Metazoa > Arthropoda > Insecta > Diptera > Polleniidae > Pollenia > Pollenia griseotomentosa. The sequence goes on from OZ007561.1 coordinate 58,206,447, forward strand.
TTCACACTTTATTCAACAATTTTAATAACTCCATTCGTTAACTGAGACCCATGGGTCTGCAATCACACCTGTTTGAACAACCTTTCCACCTGAGACTTCCAGACCGCCGTTATTATGTATGTAATTAGATTAATGTGGCGGCATGGTGAAGTTGTTATTGTACTTGCCTACAAAATCAAGCATCCCAGGTTCGATCCCTGCTAGAAGACCAAAAATTTTCATCATGGTTTTCGAGTTTTAAAAAATTAAGTGGCTTCAACCTCCTCTAAGCAGTCCATCCAGAAAGGCGCTTATCCTTCCCTCTCCCTGCAAAAGAGAATAGAATCATGGCAAAGGCTAATGGTAGAAATCAGAGATCAGCAAGGTTCCCCACAACTACACCAAATACACGAGGGGCGTTGTTTTTAAGCAACGAAAGATGGCGGCCGCATTATCCTAGAACCTGCTACAGCAGAACAACGAAACTGATACAAGGCAAAATAACAATACTAAATGGATCAAAACAACTGAAAGAAAGCTTGTAGGATGGAGATGCTTTGTGGAAGCCATATGCTCCCAAAGGGGGTAATTGAGAAAAAAATTAAGTTAATACGGTTTACAATATTTTACATAATAATTACTTCTATGTTCTAGTTAAAATTATAATTGATAATTAAAAGTTTTCAATAAAAGTTTTTTGTAATTGGCAAATGAAAAATTTCTATTGCAACTACAAAAAATAAGTGATTATATTTTTCAAATTATTTATTTTTTATTAATTTTCTGTTATTTGTATTAAGTAATCAAACATTTATAATTACATTTACTTGTAATTTTAAGTTAAAGGGTTTTAATTTGTCATTAAAATATAAAAAAATCCGAATTACTCATAATTTTATTATATTTGTTACTAAATCTCTTTAATTACATTTAATTTTTTTTTGCCAAACAATTATTTTTGATTATAACTACTGAAAATGCATAATAAAATTTTTTTTAATGACCCCTATTCTGCGTTTCGATTCGGATCGAAATTTTCTCCGTTTTTGGCAACTTTGGTATTCTGTGCCCATATTCTGTAACTACCGCGTTGAAAAACTTTTCGATTGAAATGTGAGAACTGAAACAAAAATACCATAAATTGAAACAAACATGTTTTTCTCACTAAACTGTTACTGTATCATTTTTGGTGTGTAATAGCTGTAACGTAAGGAAATTACTCGCCAAAAATGTTTCAGTAACAGTTAAGTGAGAAAAACATGTTTGTTTCAACTTATGGTATTTTTGTTTCATTTCTCACATTTCAATCGAAAAGTTTCTCAACGCGGGAGTTACAGAACATTGGCACAAAACACCAAAGTTGCCAAAAACGGAGAAAATTTCGATCCGAATCGAAACGCAGAATAGGGGTGAATATAAATTATTTGTAGTTTGTAATTGATTATGTTTGATGGCATATACCTTCGATTATCAATTGTTTTTTTTTTAATTAAAAAGGATGACATTCCTCAAAGTTAAATATTTGTTATTATATTGCAATTTCTTAATTTTTTAATTGATTTTTGGTAACGACATCTACCCATAATTTGTAGTAGAAAGTTTTTAATTTGTAATTATAACAATAAATGTCTTATTAATTATGACTTAAGTAAAATTGTAATTTTTTGGAAAATTATGTTTTAAATTCCAGTTACTTTCATACGTAATAAAATGTTCCCATAACAATTGCCTATAATTTGTAATTGTATACTTTTTGTAACAATTTCTATTAATTTGTGATTAATAAAGATTTTTTTTAATCACATCTAATAGAAATTAGTTTTGATTCTAGTTAAGAATACATTAGTTACTTGTGATAATATTACCTTTCCATAAAAACATGTTTTTGTTTAATTTCAACTACATTCATAAAAAGTTCTTATTTTAAGCTTATAGTATGTAATAACTATTAAACGCTTTTTGTCTTATAAACCCTTTATAAAATTTGTATTCATAGACGTACCTTAACAGCTTTTTTACTATTAACTGTTTGTAGCGATTTTGTGTTTAAGTATGGCAACTTTCTTTATATTTTGCTGCCATTTTATTGTTAGTGCTGCATGAAACTTCTATTCGGTTCACATGATATTCTATATTTAAATTTTTATTATATTTTTTTTTTAATTGTAGACCTTAAAAATTGATCTTGTCAAATAAAACTACATATTATTAATTATTGTTGTTTTTGTTTGGCTGCAGGTCCACGTAAATTAATAAAATAAAAAATAAAAATTCGTGATATTTTCGTTTTTTATATTTTTATTATTATTTTCCCAATATTTCGGTTAACATCGCTAACCATCTTCAGGGGGTCTGGATAAGTAAATACAATAATAATAATTATTAACATTAAACAAAAAACAAAACATAATATTACAAAGATAATTACATGTAAACAATTAAAAAAATATAATAAACACAAAACTTCACAATAACACTTGTGCCACTTCTTATTAGATTTTCTTAACTAAATCTAGTTTATCGTAATATTTTTACTCCTTCAAAATATGGTTTGTAATTTTTCAACGTACAGTGGGCTGCTAGTGCAGTTTTTTGTTCAATAGGTTTGTCAATACTTTTAAGGTCAGATTTATGCGGAGATATTCTAGTCTTAAGTTTCGTTTTTGTCGTCCCAAAGTATACTTTATCGCATATATTGAGCTCGTCACCACTACAGGGAATTTTATATACCACATTTGACTTGTCTTCCTATTTAATTTTTGATTTTGTTTTGCTAAATAACTGATTTACAGTATTGTCCGTTCTAAATGCTAGTTCAAATTTTTCTTCGTCATAAATATCCGAGTTTTTCCATCTTTCCGAGAGTCCAGAAACATATGATATGCTTTTATATCTTTTTGGTTCTCTTATCACCTGTTGCCTGTTGTTTTTTGCACGTTTTATAAGATTTTTAATTGTCCTTATTGGGAAGTCATTCATGGTTAAAATATTGGTTATTTTTGTTATGTTGTTTTTATGGAATTCCGTGTCACTTATTTTATTCTAGTTTCTGAACAAAATGTTGCCGAAAGCTATCATAAAAACTTTTGTTTGAACCTTTTTTTTAATATACGATAAAAAAAGTATTCGAATAAAAAGTTTGTTTTCTTTTTATTAACATCACTATTGTTATGATTTGTTCATTATATTTTTTTTTTATATTTTTGAACAATAATTTGTTGTTTTGAACAAAAAAAAAAAAAACAACTAGATGCAATAATTAAATAAATAATTAAAGAGAATATCTGCATTTGCCCCTAAGCATATTCATTTAAATCATACAATTTTGGTTGGTTGTCTAAAATAAAAAAAAAAATAGTAAAATGTATTTAACATGTCCATATTAATAAATAAAACATTGTTGTCATTATTTTTCAACATATTTCACAAAAATAATATCATAAAATGCAAACATTTATCAAAATGTCATTTTATATTTGGTTTAAAGAAGGGCAAATCCAACAATAAATTTTCTTACTTTATGAATGGTTTATTAAAGGTTCAATAGACTATTTTTCGTTTATGAATACAACTTTAGCAATATTTGCTTAAAAACAGTTAATTAATCATCAATAAGTTTTTATGAATACGGCTGTTATTATTTAAGCACTTTTTTGTATGAAACACAACAATAATTTTTTTAAACTATTTTAAAATAATAGGATATTATGACAATATGACTTGATAGTAGTACACCTTTTGAATCCCCCAATTGTATTTTAATTTGTTGTATCTTAAATACATTGCAATTACAATAACATGCCATTAAATAGTTATTAATATATTATTTAAAGCTCAACAGTTCTGCTTAAACAAAATACTTGAGTTAGTAAAATTAGGGGGCCTTTTAGATGGCTGTACCTGGGTTTAAAAGTGTCTCTATTAGAGCTGTTTGTACAAGTTGCAAAAACATAGCGAAACAGACAAGACGAAAAAAAATATGTTCAAATACCAACAACCATAACAAGCAGCCACAAAATTTTTGGTGACATTTTGACAATCGAGTATTATGTCAATCATTTAGTGGTGGATTTTAATGTCGTGGCTTGTAAAGAAAAAAGTCACTAAATTACTTTATTAAACATTTAATGCTTAAATAATTTTATAGAGGATAAACGAAGCGAAATACTTACATTTAAATAAATTCTTTTAGAAATAAATTTGTATTCGAACAAAGACTTAAAACTATTTTTTTCGCCAGTTAATTTTAGCTGATTTATTCTTACAAATTAAATTTCAAATACAGGCTTCTTTAAGCTAATTTAAATACGTTTTTTTATTTTTTATTCCTTTATATTAACGGCACCTTGTTTGTAAGCCTTCAATTACTATTAACATCTTTGGCATATATTTGGCGTTTAGAGAGGGTTATGAGCGTTACTTTTTCCTGGTATTTATTCCACTTCCAAGCTTTTTAGTGGCCATAGTAAAAGAGTGTTTTATGCTAGTGTTTTTTTCACTTTTTGGAAATGTGTTGATTGCTGTTAATATTATGTTTTACAATGTAGGTCAACGTTTAGTATGCTGCAGAGTTGTAAACCATTTTTTCTCTTTATGTCTTAACGTCTTTTTAAATCTGATTAAATTTTTTTTTTTAACTTAACATAAGTATTTTTTCTTTATTTAAGAAAACATGGTGTGAAACTCATTTATTTTAATGTAGTTTTTATTTCTGACTTTTAATGGTTTACTCTTGTTACACATATTTAAAGAATACACGTGAACACTTTTTGAGTTTATGTTAAGGAAATCCTGTGGATTGTGTTAATAACAATACAAGAATATTATTTAAAAATAATTAAAGCCATAACGGATTAAAACACATATTTTATGAATTGAAATTTGCAGGATTTTTGAAGAAGACAATAGAAAATAATTTGCTAAAAAATTCACAGGACAATTTATTATTCAATGATCAGGTCGTTTCGACTTTTTTATAGGCGAATGATTTTTAAACAAAATAAATTTTGTTCAATAAAACAAATATAATTTTAAGCTTTGTTAAAAAAAAAAATCCTTAAGTTATTAGTTTTTAGCAATATAATTGAGAGATTCACAAGGTAGCCATAAAGTTGAAAAATCATATGTCTTAAACTAATTGCAAGAAATATATATGACTGTTTGGAGAACCGCTTTTTTTGATATGTTTTAGTTTAGTTTAGTTTAGCCCAAGTTCATTAAATTTAATTTTCATTAAATTTATTTTTTTTACTGAAGGAAAGAATCTTACAACATGAAATTTTTTATTAAAATTTTTTTGATAATCTTCTTGGCTGAGCTGGGGTTTGAACCTGGGTTGAATTTACATGTTTCAAGAATCACCACATTCTTTCATCAGATTTCTTTTGAGTTCTAACCTCTGAACCACTGCGGAACCTGCCAGCCAAAACTCAAACATCAATCTTTAACCAGTGGTACTGGTGGTTCGAAATTTGCTGTAATTATCATTTTCAATTTTATATTACATGTTGCTTCCTTTCTTCTGTTTTTTCGTATTCTTTCTGTCAAGACTTTGTCTTGAAAACCTGAATACATTTGTTTATTATGTTTTTCTGTCCACTTTCGTCGGTATTTTATTTGTAAAACTTGAAGTACAAATGTAAACATAAGAGCTTGTGCCATAGCTATTTTAAGAACAATTGTGATTTTTAGTTGAATTGTCAATTTCTAATTTTTGATATTTTTTAGTTTTCATTAAATTATTTTTTACTGAAGGAAGGAATTTTACAACATGAAATTTTTTATTAAAATTTAGATTTCTAATGTATAGTTATGACGAATCAATGAACACAGCATTTACATTTTTATTTTGTTTGAAACACAACAATATTTTTTTTAAACAATTGTAAAATATTATTTCGGACATTATGACGATATGACTTGATAGCACACCTTGTTAATCCCCCAAATATGGATGCAAATCATAATTGAAATTCAAAATTTATGCCAGTCTACATCTACTGAAGGTCTTAATTAAAGCTAAAATAATATTGGAGTATAAATTAAGTTACGGCTAATTCTGAGCATTTCTATTAACACACTGATTTGAGTACTTCTGGCGATTAAAATCTGAATAATCACTTGCAAGCTTAAAAACCGACACAAAAATGATTCGCGCTTATAATTTAAGAGTGTTTGATTTAAAATTCAATAACAAATACCTACCAATAAGAAAGAGTCGAAAATTTCTTTAAACTAATAAAAAAAAAGAATCATAAATGACGTATTAAGAAGAGTCGCGGGTGGGGTAACATTTTCTCCCGACAAAAGTATCATTTATGATAAGAAAATGAGCGCACATTCTGGCATTTTAATCGAGCTGAAGAGTTAAAAAAGGAACGAATATGATTGAAAATTAAAAAAAAAAATGCTAACTGGGTACAAACAAATATTTATTAAAAATTCTGACTATAACTTTTTCTCTTTCTATCTTTCAGGTAAGATATGAATAAAATTCTTTTTTACTGACAAGAAAGGTCTCGACTATGGGTAAAGCACAAGTACTCAAGCCCTATTTTTTAAATACTGCTTAATTAATTTTGCAACATCCTAACAAGCTTTCTTATGGTAAAATATTATGGCTTTATATCTGGTAGTATAGTCCGGCTGTTTTTCGGACAATGCTTGCTTCAAGAAACTCAGTTGTGTTCGGTACAGGTCTCCTGTGATCGTCTGTTTCGATTCGAGCAGCTTCTGGTCCCACAAAATACAGAGCATTACCATCACGGGTATTCAACTTTAGCGTTCATTCGACTTCGGATTGTCATCATATATGTATTTTTCATCGCCAGTAATGATCCGATTACACATTTTTCCAATTAGAAAAAGAAAAAATAATTTTTCGCAAATGAAGTTTTGTTGGCACAAATTGAGCAGAACGACAAATTTGAATTTGAACTTTTTGACTGTTAAAATAAAATGAACATTTATTAAGTTATTGTAAAATTTACTAATCATGTACCCTGTAGGAAAAGTCAATAGCAAAACAGTACTAAGTCCCTACTGACTTTGTCGCAAGTAGTACCGACGAACTATAGACCGGTCAATGCCTTCTTTCTGCTATAGACATTTATCACGTACTTGTCATTGAAAATACACTGCACACCTGATAACTATTGACTAGGTAGTTTTTGTGAAACCATGTGGAAACATTGGAACCAGAGATTCCATAGTATCTTGTAATAGTTCTAGTCTACCAGAGACTCCATAGTATCTAGTAATAGTTCTAGTCTATTAAAAGAACTGTTATACTATTATATTATAGAAAAGCCGAACTTTCACGATAAACTGTTCTCAAACTGTTAAGGTTTCAAAAATATTTATTTTTTTTTTTCTCAAAGGCAGACTAACATGGGGATGCTTTATTGACAGTGTCAGTCAAAATTTAGCAAAATAATCAACAAAATTGGTGACTTGAAGACGCTTGATCCAAGGTTACCCGCAGGGTATGTATACGTATCATTTACAAATGAAATTCAATAATAATAAAACATTTTTTTTTGACAATTTTTGAATAAAATTTAATAAGAATTTATTTTTCAAGAGATAAAACATATACATCCCAATTATGAATGAAAATTCCCCGGGAGTTTTCTCCCTTCTCTCATTTGTCCTATGTTAATTCAATTGTAAAAGTAGGGAAAGGGAAAAAACTCCCGGGGAATTTTTATTCATGATTGGGCTGATATTTTTTAGCATTTTTTTAAATACAAATTTGCAGAATTTGCAGAGACAATTTGAGAAACATCTAGGAACCCTGCGCATGATCACGACGTAGATATTTAAAACCTTTTTTATTATATGAAATTATCATTCGAATTAAACAAGCTTGATAAGCTCGAATAAAAAAAAAAAATAAAAAGATATTTATAACAACATTTATTATAACACCGAAATTATAATTGACTTACTTAAGCACTTACTGTTCCAAATTTTGAATGTTATTTCTAGCAAACAAGAAGATTAAGAACTGTTAATCTTATCACCAATATTTGTATTATATTCTTCTTTGGATGCAACTGCCAATATGGTCATTCTTAAGTTTATGTATTTCAAATTTATTTCCGTTTCCCTTAAAAAACTAACAGCTAAAACTCTTTTCGTACTAAACTCGTACATTGGTATATTGTGTAAAATTGTATTTTTTCCAAAAGCTTGCTTTTCTGGCTTGTTAATTGACATAAAAGAAATACAAAAAACCCAAAACATTGATAAATTCCAGAAAAACCCCTTAAAACTAATTTTGGCTGTTCATTCACAAACCAAAATACAATTTAATGTCAATGTAATATACCAACTAACTACAACACGAAGCAATAAAGACAGCAGCAACAGCAACAACAATGAAGAAAACTGCAACAATGAAAAATTACTCTACAACATTAAACCGTTGATTTAGGCCACTTAATCACAACAAAACATGTGTGTGTCCATTAATTTAGGAGACTTAACCAAAAACAAACCACCAGCCAACACACTACTGAAAATATTTTGGTATGAGCCAGAAAATTTAAAGAAAAAAAATCAATTAGAACAGGACGATAAACTACAAAAGGGAGGCCTTTTAAATATACGTACAAGAACAACAAATAATAAAAATAACTACACTAACCAAATATAACAACAAAAATATACAAACCCTAAAAAAAGTGAAATACCACACAAAGTATTAATTTGAAAAATTACTTAGGGGCGTTAACCAACTTGTCACTCAACAACATACAAACATTCACATGTTGCTGGCAACAAAACAGATAAATTAAACTCACTCGTAAAGACATAAATTTGTTTTTTGTGCTATTTTTTTTTTTTTTTTTTTTTTTGTTACTTCATCTGCTAAAATATGAACAAACGTACATAAATTTTAAATCACCATAACATTTTCAACAACAACATTTGTTGCAACAAAACAAAGAGAAAAACTATTAGCAGTTAATTGTTTGTAGCATTGCATGTTTTTAAATCATTGTACTTTAATCAATTAGTTTAAAAATCCTAAAATAAAAAAAAAAACAAACTCAACAGTGTTATGAAATCTTTATCCAAATTTCCAGAAAGTATGCAAAAACTCTGCTTTACAACACTAATGCACATTTTGTCAGTTGCTTTTTAGATTTAAACAAATTTTTATAGTTAACAAACAAAACTACAAAAGACTTATCTTCTTCGAAAAAAGCAAAAAGCAAAGAGAAACTTTGTAATAATCAGCCATTTGTGTACAAGTGTAATCATGAAATGTGTTTTTTAATTTGTTGCTGAATGATTTTGCCTCTGCTGATATGTCTGCTGTTGTGGTTGCATTAGAGCATCTTATTCTTCATAGCTTTCAGTTTGTTGATGCTGCACATTAGATGAGTGTCAGTTATTATTAATAACAATAATGTGCAACACCGTCATTTTTATAGCCTTAAGCTATATTTCAATATAAGTGTGGTAGTTTTTTTTTTAATTCTAAGCCTACATTTTTAACTTACATACAGACACATACAGAGTGCGTATAATTGTTCATTCAAGTGTGTAAGTGTATTTGCTGATGGTTGGCAAGTGATTGTTGTTTGCTGCTGGAAACAACAAATAAAACTAATGATTGCATTTCATTTCCAAATATCAAATTTTTGTAGTAAAAAAAAAGAAAAAATGCAACAAACAGGCGAAGCCACAAATGGTTTTTTAATGATAAGTAATGATTTTTTTTTTGTTTTATAAAAACTTTTTTTTTTGTAACAACGAAAATTGTTCAGTAACCGAAAATATTAAAAATAAAAACAAAGAAGGACCAAAAAATTATTCAGAATTAAATTGAACAAAAGACTTAAGCTACGGTCACACTTATTAAAAATTTGACCAAATAAGCATAACCAGTACTTTTGTTAATAGTTAGAGAGATTAAACATGGTCTCTCTATCACAAAATAAAACTAATTGTACTGCTAGACATAGCAAAAAATTGTTTTATGTAAGATGTGGTATTATGAACAAAATAAATATTGGAACTAAAGGAAATTATATTTTAGTTTGCTTGTTGGTCCAGTTTTTTCGTCAAATATTTGCCTCGTGTGACCGTAGCTTTCAGAAACAAAATTTTTAAACTGTTATCAATTTGCATTTCTGCTTAAATTTAAACTGCATTTCTCTCAAGTTTTGTAAGTTTTATTTAATTTTGAGGTTAGGCGGAATAAAGTTTGCAGAAACTACTTTTGACAAAAAAATAATATATCAATGACTAGCATAATTTTAAATCCGATTGAACCAGAATGATCTGGTTGTTTTTTTTTTTATAAATGAGACTTTATATTAATAAAATGTTGAAGTTGCATGCCTTTCAAAGTCTTAGTTATCTTTAGTTATACATTTTTAAAATAAATGAATTTAGCGGCAAAATTTCTTCTCAGTTGATGGAACCAGGAACGGATCAAGCCAATTTTACACTTGCGATTAAAAGGGGTTCATATTTCAGCCCGGTTGTTGTTTCCCCATCAAAATAAAAACCAGACTGTGAGTCTGAAGACAATGTAACGATAATTTATTGCGGTGCGGTTTTTCATACGATTTTGAAGTGAAAAACCGCAGTGCGGAACGGCATAACATTAAAATCTATTTTATTTTCATTGCTGACTTTCTTTCTCTCTCAATTTTTGATACTCGTTCTCTTTTTGGTGTTGCCATCGTTTTTGAATAATTGGCGGTGTTCACAACATTACTGTTAACAAAAAACATGATAAAAATGTATGTACAAATAAATAAATAAAAAAGTAAACAAACAATGACAACTTCTTCCGTCTTCCGTTGTATTATGTTTGTTTTTCTCTCCCGCAACGAGAAATCGCACCGCAAACATTGTGTTTCTCTGTATCTGGACTGTATAGCGGGTGAAGTTAAGCTTTCAAACAACAACATGAGAACCAACATTATTTTTTCACACGGATCATTTGTTTGCAGTTGTAGTCTTAAAATATATAATCCGATCAGATTGTAGCAGCTTATAAAACAAAATATCCGTCTTATCCCATTAGATATCTTTCTTCAACATCAAACCTTCTTAATATCTTTAAAGCGTTGAAACCAAATTTCTTTAAACGGTTTCAAATCGAAACTTTTTGACATTAACATTTACAGGAATAATGTGTTTTTTTTCATTTTTTTGTGTTATTATGCTAATAAAGTAAAATTTCACAACACTACTCCGTATAATTTAAAAATGTTTGTGCTACCCTCAAAAAATATATATAATAGTAGAGTGGTTTATAGTCAAGCAGTGAGTACTTGTGTGTACAGCTTAATAATAAGATTGTATTAATATTCGACACTTTTATAAATTGCCCTAATAAATAAAATAATATAAACTCACTGTTTGTTGTTGATATTTTATTTAATCTTTGATATGGTCACTGTTGCCAACTTTTTTTGAACATTTCCCGCCAAATCGGACTTCAAAACCGCTAGAAATCGCTAAATATTTAATTTAGCGGGATTTTTTTCAAAAATACCGCTAAAACCTAAACATTTTTAAAAGTTTTATATAAATCTAGATATAGGCTGCTTTTTCAAAGGTATATCACTCTGAAATACGTTACATACTAAGGTTTTCAACTTCCCTAGTTATTTTATTCCCAAAAATAAAATAAGTTAGAGTAATGTATTCAGCTGTGCCGAATCCTTGATACCCTCCACCTGCAGTTAGAATATTTCCGGAGTGGTCTTTATATGGGACATTTGGTAAATTATGGGCCGATCTTCACGAAAATTGAACAAGTAATTAATTTATAGTCTATAGTAAAATAGTTTATAGTTTATAGTAAAACTATGACCGACCAAATGTTATTATAATAAAACACAGATTGAGAGCTTTACGGTTCTACGCGTACTAAAGCTTTTTCCGAGAGAGGGCTTATATGAGGCCAATGGTAAGTTATGGACCGATCTGATCGATAGTTGACAGTGTAATTTCTAATGGTATAGGACGAATTTGTGCAAAATCTTATATCAATATGTGAATTCCGCCACTAGTTTTTGTAACAATATTTAAAATTTTTATAGGGTGGTTGTTCCACATTTTAATTCATTCATTCTTTTCCTATAGAATCGAATGTGCTGGACTTCAATTCCAATTTTCTTAGATGAGTTCTTAACAATTAAATGCCAATTTTTATCTTTTCTTTAGAGTCGTTTGAAAGTGAGCGTGAGTGAGTTTTCAAAAGTCGGATAGACAGACGGACATGGGTTAATCGACTTAGGTCCGTTTTCACAACTTACCGATAGCTAAAAGTAGACTTAAACCGGCCTTATAAAAAGTGTTCCATTATTAAAACTTTACTTTAACCTAAAGTAAGCGATAAAGTAAATAGAGGTTCATCCTACCTGATAGGTTAAAGTAAATTTGTAATAATGGAACACTTTTTATACGGCCCATAAAATCCTACCTTTAGCTACCGGTAAGTTGTGAAATATTAAATATTAAGATGAATATTAAAACCGTTTCACCCAGAATGACACAATTAGTACGTAAACGCAAAAAAGTTTATAACATTTACTCTATTATTGGTAATTATTTGCTGTTTTAAGCAATTAGATACAATTAGTAACATGAAAGCTAGTGAATTATATTGCTTGGGATCTATCGAGATAATTAACCTTTCCTTACCTTTTGTTTCAAAATTTTAAGCAAGCTTAAAGTTGTGAATTGTCACATACAGCCCTAACAAAATACTTACTGAAAATAGTAAAAAAAATTCATATACAATCTTCAGTTTACTAAAACTACAAAGTAATTAAAACCGTGAACATAAGCAAGTAGTTTTTAGCTAGAAAAACAAAAAGAAAAAGTAAAAAATCTGTAAATCTTAAATTTGAGAAAGGTTTTTGTTGCGAAAATGTGCCGCTGAGAGTTGTTTAAAAGTCGCTAGATTTCCCGCTTACCGCTAAAACGTATTTTTTCCCGCGATTGGCATTTCAAAAACTCTAGATTTAGCGGGAAAATCTCTAAATTGGCAACAGTGGATATGGTTTAAATAAGTCTTGACTGTTTGTAACTCTCATTCACTCTGCAGTTTTATTTGCATAATATCTTAAGCTTTTCTAAAGTTTTTGCGAAAAGGTTTCCTGATAATCTGGCCTAAGCAACCAATGATATGCGCATGGCAACTAGTTTACCCTCCAAAAATAGATTTCAGTGTAATAATAATAATTAGGAATTAAGCTCAACAAACTAAATTTTATTAATGAAAAATTATGTATTCCCGAAAATAATTTGATAACAAATTCTTTATCAAAGTTTTTCTTGGGATTCAAAAAATTAATTAACAAGGTTTCGGGCTAAATTCCCATTTCATATAAACTTTAGTGTTGCAAATTAATTCAAATAAATAAGGAAACAGTCTTCGTAGGTAAAATTTGCCATCACAATAAACAGTACAAGGCGATTTTTTTCTTAGAAAGTCATGCTGGATTGGTTGCTGGCTTTTAACTCAAAGTAACGCATTATGGCTAATAGTGTTTGGCCAGAAACATTAATTAATTTAAAGTACATTTGCGTCGCTGTTTGTCTTGATTGTACAGCCGAGGTAGCAAAATGATTGTACATCTTCAATGATGTTATTATATTGGGTGTTTTCTCATGGGAACTATCGATAACTATGGTTTGTAAGCTGAGAATGTCAAACTGTGTTGAGATTTCTAGTCATAAAGGTTTCACAAGTCATTATGAATCGTTTCACGCTAGAACAACGCTTTCAAATTGTGTAAACTTACTTTGAAAATAAAAAAATCTGTTCGCGAAGCTCATGGAGCACTTTAATCAAAGAATTGTGCTTAGTGGTAAGGCTTATTTTTGGTTAAATAGATACGGAACTAAGCTAAATTGCCGTATTTGAAACGAAGGCAGTAAGATTGACCATTTGATGCAGCTTACACGCTGGCGGCATCATCGGTCCTTATTTCTTTCCAAATGAGCAAGACGCTGCAATTACGGTGAATTGCAAGCGCTATCGAGCCATACTGACTGAATTTTTGTTTCCCAAAATTCAATTCAAAAAGCAATCCATTTATCGAAAACTCAATTTGTTGACAACTTTATTTTCAGAAGAGGCCTCGTCACTGGCCCCCTTGTTCGTGTGATTTAACGCCTCTAGATTACTTTTTATAGGGCTATGTTAAGTTATTGGTTTATGCCGACAAAACAGCAACTCTTAAAGCATAAGAAGCGAATATTTAAGGCACCATTGACGTCATACGGTCGGATTTATTGAAAAAAATTGTTAAAAATTGGACTATAAGTCGTAGCCGCGGCGGACATATACCGAAAACCATATTTAAAAAAAGCCATGAAATTAACTACAAGACTATAATAAAAAAATTTCATTCCAACAATATAGGAAAAAAACCTTTAGAACAAAAGAAGTGTAGTATTAGTGGTGTTCATTATTGTTTGTTTTGATTTGAAGAAGTTAATGCGCTGGCTGACTTTGAGTGTAGCGTCTTTATTTTATCCTCCATATGTTAAAAACTACGTGGCCATATACCATTTCCCCTACACCTCTTTGACGTCAACTGCTTTTTCGAAAATTACGATAAGAGCATTTGTGGACGAGTTGCTTTTGTTTGCCTGCTCAATTATAATTTGCACCACTTGTGCTTAAAACTATTTCACACCACTATAATATTTTTTTTGTTAAGCGTGGGAGCGTGTTTTGAAGAGATTTATCAAGAACGCAGTAGAATATTCTTTTAAGACCCGATATTGGTCTAAGATTAATGGTTTTTCGTATTACACACGGAATGAAAAACCTACACACAGAAAACAAATTGATTGGAAAACAGTTACGGTAAAAAAATATTGATCAAGTAATATATTATATATATTATTGCAACTATTTAAAACTGAATTTTAATACTAATGATTATTAAAACGAAATTCAAACTGAAATATGATTCTTTAATTTCTTTTATTAGTTATGATAATTAATTTCATTTAATACTAAAAATGAGTACGAATAGTTTTTATCACAACCAAATTAAATGCAGTGCAATACTGAATATTGGTCATTACAATCAATAATTTGCTTTTGTCAATAAATTTTATAATATAAATGTTTATTTATTTATTGTAGCTAATTATCGATTGTTAGTATAGTTTCAATTCGAGTTTGAGTGCCCTGGTAGCCTAGTTGGTATTGAGCTAGTCTGTCAGCGTCGGGGTTGCGGGTTCGATTCCCGCCAGAGACTCTGGCTTCTTTCCTGCAGACAAGCGCAGAGCTTCGCGGGGTTTAGCTTAGGGAATTAAAAAAAAAGAGTACAACAAATGAAAATATAGTTATTATATAAACTGAATTTTCTGTCAAAAGTAAAAATCAAATTTGTAAGACATTAAATTAAATAAGTTGTAATTTCATATTTAAAAAAAATTTGATCCATATCCTAGTACTCTCCTCCTCTACCGGTGATTTTACCACTGCATTTAGCTCCGGGGTCACTGGGAATTTAGCCGAGTATAGACCACCTATTGCTTCCTGCTTCGTTTGGATTTCTAAAAAGTGCTATGTTGCAAGCCCAACATGTTCGCCACTTATGAATTTAGCCCACTTCTTTCTCAGTTTCTTAACACTGCCCGCTTGGTCTAATTAGAACTCTTTTAGGTGCGATAGCCTATTGAAATTATTTTCATTTTCTATTTAATAAATCGGGAAAATGGTTTTTGCAACCGGTGGGAAAAATATTGTTATGCTTGTATAAATAAAATTACTTTATTTAGTTACTACATATTTTAAAAACGAATGCTAGCTTATTTAATTTCAATCACTAGCTTTAAAACAATCTTCTCCTCAATTCAAAAACGTGTTTTTCGCTTTTTTAGCGCTTAACCTCATTTCATATCTGCTGTCAAAATTCGGGTTGCCACATATTTACATCAATCACTTATACCTAATCGTGTAGGCAATCAAAGTATTATTCCAACAAATAAATCTTTTGTTATGAACACCAATTATGTATTAATTTAGTTGCATCTATCATATATTCGGTTATGATCATTTATTTGGTTGTGATCACGAATCTGTTTCCTCTGTGTAATAAACCCCCAATTCACCACTCATGGAGTTGGTAGGTTAAAAGCAAAACATGTGCAAAGCTCTAGAGGGTATATATATACAATAATATTTGTTCCCAATAGGAGCCACATGACACCATATACATAAATATATTGCAAAAAAAAAAAAATCCTAACGAGCGTATGTTGCTTCAACTCAGCTTTATATTAATGTTAATTTTTACATATGCATTTTTTAATATTTACACAAATCAAAAGTAATAATTGGTCTCAATAGAAATAAAATCATTAAAATTTAAGCTTCCTTAAACAAATAACAAAATTCCCCATATAGCTTTAAGCAATTAACTATATTGGCTTTAAATTTCCTAACTCTATCAATATCTGTTTTCAGCAAACGACAACAAGGAACGGCACGCATTATTGTTAAGACACAAACAAAACCTATAAGCATTTGGTAACTGATTGGCATTTGATTATGCCCTACAGTTAAGAACAATCCAAAAAAAAAAAAAATCCTCACAACTGAAAAACAAATAACAATCACTAAAATAAGAAAAACAAAAATTAAAAAAACGAAAACAAGCGGCAACGAAAACATGGTAAAGAACTTTACGCCAAACTAAAATACAAAACCACAAAAATATCTGCTTACAACGCCATATGAAAAAATAACTAAAAAAAAAACTTAAATAAAAAAAGGGAGTAAATTGAAAATAAAAATGTTAAGAAATACTTTTTACCTTATTTTCGATTACACAATTTACTTTTATGTATTTTTCAAGACTTTTTTTTATTTTAATGAAGCTTCTTGTATCAATTGGAGTCATTTTTTAAGAAACCAAAAAAAAAAAAAGAATAAAAAACATTACAAAACTTAACAGGAAATAAATGATATTCATGATTTAAGAAATTAATATACTCGTGATTGGAAATTGAATTCAAGGTAGGAAAGAAAACAATTTTTTAATAAAAATGAGTTAAATTCTTGTAAACGAGCTTTTGGTTTTCTTTTATTTTTGGCTACAAAATCGCTTAAGTTTTATTTTCTGTTACTTATGGTTCATTTAGTATTTTGAAAGAAGAAATTAATTAGAAATTATGACTAAGCTTAAAAAATCTTTTAATTTGTAATTAGAAACATATTTAGTAAACCGTAAAAGTACAAACTTGTAAGTTTCTTTTGAGTTTTTTTTTTTTTTGGTATCATTTTTACAGGATTTCAAAGTTTGTTTAATAAAAATCACGATATAAGGGCGATCACGATCATAAATGTGCTGTTGAAAAAAAATAACTACAAAAATTTGTTAAAGTTAATTTTTTCTCTCATTTTTTTTTTTTTTTTGTAACAAAACGAGCTATAAACGGTGGGTTGTAATACAATTAAAGTAAACAAATATATCTCGTATATAAATTTTGGAGTTAAAAAATTATTTTAACAATTTTTAAATTTTAATTGAAATAGTAAAAATATTTTCTTACAATTTGCTAAACTAAAACCATTGCGATTTCGTATCGAATCGCTAAAAAATTTATCTTCATATTTTCTGTTAAAAGTGCTTATAATAACTAGGGATTTCCATGCAAATGCATGTTTTTTGTCGATAGTCTAAGAACGATGTAGACCAATTATCTTTCCGAATCATTAAATTTGCGTTAAAATGGCATCGATTTGTTTTTGTATATTGTTGCATATTTTATTGAAAATGCATATATTTGCATATTTTGACATTTTTAAGTAAATTTTTTTTAATTTCCATATTTTAAAAAAAGTTCTTAAGAAAATTTTTATATACACAAACAAACCTTCTAAAAAATCGTAACACCAATATATAAATTCTTTTGGAGCTTTGCTTTTAATAAAAGATTTTCAAGATTTCGACAAAAGTTTCTTCTATTTTAAACCGATGCAGCACCTTACATGGTTAAGCTTTCCAATAATAATAAGCCTAGCTCTAAAATTATTTTAGAGCTACCTCATTGTGGGCATAGGCTCTCAATAAGAAATCTCCATCTGGAGCGTATATTATACTTTTCATCTTTCTATCATTAAAATCAGGCAGCCTGTTAATTTCGTTTAATGTTAAACGTCGCCAAGAGTTGTTCGGCTTTCCTCGTCTTCTTGCACCCTGGGGGTTATATGTTAGCGCTCTTTGGCATATTTTGCCATCTTCTCTTCTAAGTGTGTGCCCTATCCAGCCAAGTTTACGTCTTCGGATTTCACAGTTTATGTCCTTCATATTTATTATGGCGAGCTGAGTTGAGCATTTGTAATTTTATTACACTGAAAGAATTTTCTTCAGAATACCAATGAATTTTGACATTAATCTCATGAAAAATTGCATTAAAAAGGAACCTATGCGCTTCATTAGATCAATTGGATTAATGAAACATTACGTTAGATCTATGAATGTTATTCATTGGATAAATACTTTCAGAAAAGTAAAAAAAAATTTTTTTAATTTAATTTTTTAATTTGTTTGAATTTTTTTTTAATTAAAGTTGTTCTTATTAAAAATTTTTTTTTAATTTTTTTTTTGTTTAATAATCAAAGTTGTTCTTATTCAACTTTTTTTTTTTAACCAGAGTCGCTGGCGGGAATCGATCCTGCAACCTCGGCGCTGATAGACTAGCTCACTACCAGCTAGCCTACTGGGGCAGTGTAGTTTTTGAATAAAAAAACTATGTTTTTTGCCACTACTCAATTAAGAGCGTAGATATGAGATTAAATTGCCCATAACAACAAAAACAACATTGATTTTTTTTGCTAACGCATAGTAAAAAAAAGACCACATAAAGAGAGAACAAAGATAACTAAAAACATACCTATTTATGGATTGAAAGTTTTTGTTTCATTACTATAATGACATTTTCATTGTCATAATGAAAATTTAAATTTATGAAGGCATGCTTTTTCGAAATATTTTTATACTTTTAATTATTGAGACTATAGAGTTATTTAAATGTTAAAAATATTTTTTTTTCCAATTATTGAAATATGTTGCTTTTATAAAAAATTTTTGATTTCATATATTTAATGGCATATTACATTAGATGTATGAAATAATTAAATCTTACATTTTTTAATTAACAATTAAACATATTTTTAAGGAAACTATAATTTTGCATTAATTTATGAATATAGTTCTGTTTGTATATTGTTTTTTATGTTCCCAATTAAAATTTTTTGTTTAACTTGGACAAACTTTAGTTTTCATATATCCAATGAAAATTTTTAACGTAATTACGAAATCCAATGAGTCGATTTTAACGAAAATACTTCATTATAACTACGAAATTCCATTTGGACAATGAAAATTTTCATTTAACCAGTGACATGTTTTTTATGAAAACGATTCATTAAATATGAAGCATTTTTCTTTCAGTGTAGGCCAATAAATTCCAAGTAAGTAAAAACTTGCATTTTGCGCTTGATTTCTTCAGTTACAAGCCATGTTTCGCATCCATATAATAAGACGGACAGCACACATGCGGAAAATATATTTAACTTCGTCTTTTTGCTGTATTCATTCGAACTCCAAGTTTTTGATAATATTGCAAAAGCGCCTCTTGCTTTTCGTATTCTTGTCGTGGCATCAAGAAGGGCACCCCCATTTGTATCTATCATACTGCCTAGGTATTGAAACTCGATTACACTTTCTATTACGTCATTGCCGATGGTTAGTGGTTCAGTTGACTCTGCATTAATGCGTATTTCTTTTGTTTAATTGATGTTAATTTTCAATCCAACGTTCTCTGATTCTCTGGTTAGATCATTAATTTTTGCTTGTATATCAGCACGTCTGTGGGAAAGCTCACACTTATCCTCTGCGTAGTCCAGCGAATCTAATTGTATCTGCTGTTTTAAGGGATCCCATAAAATTCCTCTAGGTCTATTTGTAGTTGAGCGCTTAACAACAGCATCTAATAAAACTAGGAACAGCAGCGGTGATAACAAATACCCTTGTCCAAACCCCAGACGTTGTTTTAAATGGGGTAGACGTTCCACCATTATGTAGCACGTTGCATTCAAAAGAATCGTTACTCGTTCGTATCATGCGTAGGCTTCCAATGGGTTTTAACATATTTTATCCAAAACTGTTACAAGTTACTTGCTTGGAATATGGGTTATACCGCGTTGCAGAGGAAATTAGAAGCCAATTCAATAATATTCCACCGCAGCCAGTAGTAACAAGATGGGGACCTGGATGGGTGCTTCATAATTCTATTCAAAAAAACTTTGAGTAACTTAAGAATATTAGAAGAGCTTGTTGATACCGATGATTATGCAAATAAAAAAGTAAAAGAAGTATTAAATTTAAATAACATCAGAAGTGAATAGGCATTTGTATTTTCCAATTACGGATATATTGGTGAAATAATAACTAATTAGGAGGGAATTAGTTTACTTAATACTCAAGTCATTAATTGATATTGCAGAAAGTAAAATTAACAATGTGGAATTTTAAAAAAATCCAAAACGTTTTCCAAAAAAATTAACGATTTCAATTATGTTTTTTTGTTATTAGTAAAATTAAAAAACGATTTTTTTGGAAATTTTTAAAGTTTTTAGTGCATACTTTTTACTTCTTTAGTGCATATTTTTGATTTTTTTAGTGCATATTTAAAGCGCATATTTTGGTTTTTAAGTGCATGCAAATCTCATCCCTTAAAATAGCTAACTAGTTTCACCAGAAATAGGGTAAATCTCTAGGTTTTTATCTTACGAATAAAGAAGCTTGTGGCCCTTTGTTCCTTATAGGAACCACAGGACATAATAAATAAATAAAGTCGCTTAGGCAGATATGTAATATTCATTAAACTGTAGGTACTTTTGCTTACAAAGTTAATAATTTTTTCGTCAAGAAAAGGTTAAAACACTAATTTCTGATATTTTTTATGAATGAAGAAACTAAATTTGTTATTAATTTTCATAAATGAATACAAAGAACAAAAACACTTTGATTTTGTGGGTTCTTGTTTAAGATAATTTACTTTTGGTAACTTCAAAAACTTTTCATAAGCAGGTGGAAAGAACGGGAACAACGCTGCTTATTGATATTGTTGAAGTTTTTTGGGATTTTATTTGAATATGTTTTCAACGAAAAATCCACACCCACATTTTCGCTGGTTAAGACAACCCAACAATCACGGAGGTTTGATTTATAATTGAAAGTGATTTGAAATCAAACCCTTTCTAAAAAGAAAAACGGGAAATGCATTGATTTTCAACTTGCTTTCAAACTTTATTCAATGAACAATTTTTTTTTTTAAATTTAAAATCATTATCTATTTAAAAAACTGACAGCTACAGATTCGGCACCATAGCTACCCAGGAAAAACTTTTTGATTTTTAGTAATAGGTGGTAGTTATTTTATACGTTACCTTTTAAGTAGTTGTCATTACAATTGTCATTATTTTGAAAGCTTTTATAAGTACTTACTAGTAATGACCACAACAACTACTTATTACTTCTATTACTTTCACTACTGAATATTTGCTTACTAATAATCAGCTCAATAACTACTTATTACTTGTGTTGTTTTCAGTACTGAATATTTACTTACTGGTAACGCACTTAATAGTTACTTATTAGGTCTATTAACTAGTGAATTTTTGGCTTCTGGTAAGTATATTGTAAGTACTTACAATTCAACTTACTATTAGTTAAATAATAACTAGATATTTTTTGACTTCTAGTAAGTGTATTGTAAGTACTAAATTCTGTGGACACCTCGAACAAAAATAAGTAGTTATTCAGCCGAAAAATAAGTAGTGTTTATTTTCTCCAACATTATTTGCTAACTTACTTGGTAAGTTAAGTTTTTGCTGGGTACTGCTGAAAGATGAAATAGTTCAATCCTCAAACACTTGGAAAGACGAAATAATTTGCTTCTTTTTATTTAGAGGGTTCTAATGGCGCTGCGTATTACCGATATCGTAAAACAAGCTTATAATTTCTTTACTTTCCCGTTATATTTTTATTTGTATTATTACATCGCAGAAGTTATAAATGCTGTCAATGGGAGTAGATAACAGTATCCCAGAAATTCTTTAAGTTGACATTCAAATAACTGTGCAATTCCTACTACACCACATCGAACATTTTTGGTAGACTTGTGAACAGGATTCAAAGCTTAAGAAAGGTATAATATTGAATAACAAAGGGTGACCTTACAGATTGCAGAAACAGGAGAGGCTTCACAATTCTCAGCTAAGTTAATAAGGTCACTCTTCAGCACTCTTAACAACAACAAATTCCGTATACAGAATGTTGTACTGGAAGAAGTTAATACATTCTGCTATCTTAGTAGCATATTAACAAAAACTGGAGGCTGCAGTGAAGATTAAGCCTTCCGAATTTCAAATGCTAGCCAATCGTTTAGTATCTTACGACCTGTATGGAAGTCCACTGCTATCTCAAAACGAACAAAGATTAGCATATTTAACTCTAGTGTAAAATCAGTACTCCTTTACGCAAGTGAATCTTGGAACACCTCATCGCATGATAATAATACCATTCATAAACTGCTGCCTGCGAAGAATATATAAACATTTTGACCTAACACCATCTCCAACACACAACTATGGGAGCAGACATACCAATGACCAATCCACATCGTGATAATTAATCGTAAGTGGCGTTGGATTGGTCATATGCTCCGCAGACCAATAGGCGAAACTACAAAAGCTGCTTTAGATTGGAATCCCCATGGTAATACACGTAGAGTTACGTGCCCTTATCATAACTAAAGACACCAATTAGAATCTGAAATTCCTTAAAGCGGCCTAAACTGGAGAGAAACTAAACATCTTTCATCAAATAGGACTTTTGATAGTGTAAAGCACCCTTAAGAAATTTGGGCAGATTGGTTCAAAAATTATAATGTGTGTAGATAAAGGCTCAATGAACTCCAAAATAGGGTATCCTCTCTAAAAATTGTCTGTTTATACTGTGGGGTAGGGTATCAAATGCTCTAAGGAACTTAGGGTCGCATGGTCATATATGGACCGATTTTAATTAAATTTGGTAAAATGAGTTAGGTTGCAATATGATCTTTTTGAACCACATTTAATCTAAATAGTGAGATAATAAGTTATGGTTAATGGACATGAAGACTCTATTCCGGAAAGATTGGGGCTACGTGAAATTATTGATTGATTTTCAATCTACTTTTTCCTTATGACAATTTAAATGTTTAAAACAAATTTCATAAAATTTTCATCAAAATTGCGACGTGTGTTTTGTACACAAGGTTAACTTGGGCAGAACATCAGTCCGCCAGCTGGACAAACATCGTAGGATTGACTCAGAAATCGATTCTGAGTCTATCGTAATATAAAGAGTGGGTGCTGACCCCTCCACTTTGGTGGCATGGTTATAAAAAGCATTAATTTTTAATAAAAAGTTCCACTTACTTGGCATAATAGAGCTAAACGTTATGTTGTTTTTTAAATTTTTTTTGTTAAAGTTTAGTTCTTTACGTTATATGCTAAGCAACATTATTTACACTCTGTACACTTTACTTGTACTAAAAAATAAAATTATACTTAAAGCAAAATTTCTATGAAAGAATACTTTTTACCTTTTGCAGTTTCACTGTTTTCAAGATTAGGGAACTTAATACAATTTAAAGTTTCTCTTACAACGATATTCTTAACATGTAATAGAATATTTATTGATTTTTTTCTAAAAAGGAAAAAAAACTTTGGCAGAAGGAAAATGTATACTTTTTTATTTTGGCAAAAAATGAAAGAAAAAAAATCTAAGAAAACTTTAATACAAATACTTTGAACCTTTAAAGGGTCAAGCGTCTAAGTTGAAAAAGTAACCAAAGCAGTGCCTTATAATAACGATATTATTGCTAAAAAAAAAACGAAAACCCCAGCAACCTACACTCTGCAGCTTAAGAAATACTTCAAACTTTACTTTAATTCGTAAAAAAAGAAAAACAGAGAATTTTTGCTTTAAGTTACAAAAAGCCAACGTTTAAATACTTTTGTAATCTTGCTCAGTGCTCTGAAAAGATATTTCATAATCTTTTTTGGAAGTTTCTGTTTTTTGTTTCTCTGCAACTTATAAGACAACAAAGTTTAAACATATATAAATTTTTTTTGTTGCTCCTTTAGTACTTACTGGTACTTGTATTCTTTTATGAATTTTTTTCTTTTTTTATTAAAACAATTTTCATTGTTGCTATAACTTGGTTGTGTGTTTCTGCTGTTGTTGTTTGATATTGTTTTGCTAATATTTAAGATGCTGCTGTTGTTGGTTGTTGGCTCAAATTGTTGCTGCTGTTGTTTTTGTTGTTGTTGCAAATTGTATTTCGGTTGTTGTTTGAATTTCATGGCGGAAATATAACCAAGATTAATGTCGTTAAAATAAGTAAGAAGGGAAAAAACTATGAAAAAAATTTCGTAACTTTATTATCGTAAAGATATTGTTGTTGATATTTGTGAAATTTCTATAAAGCAATAATATATACAAAAACAAAAAAAAAAAACTTAAAGGTTTGTAAGTTAATAACATTAAAATTTATGGGAATTTTAAGTAAAAGTTTACGTTAAAAAAAAGAATCAAATATGTATGTATAAAAAAAGAAACTTGTGAATCTATAGTTAAAAATACCAACTCGTGTTTATTTGTTTAGAAAAAACCATAAAACAAAAGTTTGTGTCTTAAGTTTTTTGTTTAATTTCAAGAATTTTTGGTGCAGTAGGGAGTTTTAATTGTTCTTGGAATGCTAGTGGCATAAAATAAAAAAAATTAATAAATTTAAGAAATCGTGTCTAAGCTTCTTTCCGTAATGACTAAATTGTTTAGTTTTTTGAAAAAAAAAAAGATTTAAAATATTAAAACTTAATAAATTAGCAGTGATTACGTAGAATAACATATAAATAATGCATGAACATAATTTGCGAATTTAAGCTGCCACCATAGTTTTGCTAACGGTTATAAATAATGGTCATAGAGTTTAGTATATCAATCGACTGGGAATCACCTTCTGAGTCAAGTACATCACGTCGGTCCATCTGTCAATCCATCCGCTCGTCTGTGTGTCAATGTAAGTGCAAACTACGTTTTTTTTGCTTTAGAACTAATGCTGGGTTTTTGAGATGTGGATTTAGTTTAAACTTAGTTTAACGTCGTACGAAACTCGAATTTATCCCGCGAAAAATGTGTTTTTTATTATTTCATTTAAGGCCAACATTTTAAGCAAAACTAAGCTGTTCCGTCAAAATTTTGTATACAAACTTGGTAATGGCGGTACAAATCTGTTTTCAGATTAACTTAACCTAGTTTAACTGAGATCTCAAAAACCCAGCCTAAGACTGCTACAATTGGAGAAAATCAGAATAGGGATGTTACGCTTATAATCAAAACTTAAAGTGCATATCGCAATTTTTAATTAAAAAAATCAAAATGGGATTTGAAACTTTTTATAATACGTTTGAAATCTTAATTATTTTGATGAATACGGCAGTTAAAAATATAATTGGGTAATTCACACATTGTTTTATTGTGTCGTATTGGTTGTATTTCCTATAATTTTATGACTGTTTTAAAAACTTTGTTTAATTTTTTATATTGAAATATATGACTATAAAACTTAATTACTTATGTATTTTTAGATGGCTATTTTTCCATTTGTTTTTTGTTGAAAATTTTCCTTCATTTTCTTTATGTATTTATTCACGTAATAAAAAATAAAATTCAACTTTTATGTTATTTTCTGTCATTTAATTTTGACACTTACACTTACATACTATAATACAACAGGCTATTTATTTTTTAGCCTAAAATAGTACTTATGTATATACACTTCGTAAATTGGCTTAATATTTCTGAAATTTTAAAAAAAATTTGGTATTAAAAGTTATAAAATAACAGTTAAAGTCCGTTATATTTATTGAAAATGATTTGCTTTAAAATATATTTTTAACACTACAATTGCTACAATTATGAATTATGACTTATGAACAAGAAGTGAACTAGACCTGAACTAGAAGAGAACTAGAACTGAACTAGAACTGAACTAGAACTGAACTAGAACTGAACTAGAACTGAACTAGAACTGAACTAGAACTGAACTAGAACTGAACTAGAACTGAACTAGAACTGAACTAGAACTGAACTAGAACTGAACTAGAACTGAACTAGAACTGAACTAGAACTGAACTAGAACTGAACTAGAACTGAACTAGAACTGAACTAGAACTGAACTAGAACTGAACTAGAACTGAACTAGAACTGAACTAGAACTGAACTAGAACTGAACTAGAACTGAACTAGAACTGAACTAGAACTGAACTAGAACTGAACTAGAACTGAACTAGAACTGAACTAGAGCTGAACTTGAACTGAACTAGAACTGAGCTAGAACTGAACTAGAACTGAACTAGAACTGAACTAGAACTGAACTAGAACTGAACTAGAACTGAACTAGAACTGAACTAGAACTGAACTAGAACTGAACTAGAACTGAACTAGGACTGAACTAGAACTGAACTAGAACTGAACTAGAACTGAACTAGAACTGAACTAGAACTGAACTAGAACTGAACTAGAACTGAACTAGAACTCAACTAGAACTGAGCTAGAACTGAACTAGAATTAACCCCATACTAAACTTATAAAATTCTGAACAGCTAGCCAAATTATAAGTAAAAATATGATTTAAGATACTTTCTGTGTAAATATGTTAAGGTTTTTATATACCATATGATTATTTATTTTTTATATCAATCAACCATAATATTAAAATTTTTTTTAAGTCCTCAAAGAAACAATAATTAACTACAGCACGTAACTAAAAACAGTTAATAAAATAAACCACCTTAAACTAATTTTAAATTTTATATTTGTAAACAAATTTCTCTACTTCAAGCTCCCACAGTGTAAAACTCAGTAGCTGTTTCATGATTAAAAAAAGACCTCTACCTCTTTTTTCTTTGCGGTTGAATGTGTTTGGTGTTTATCTAAAATTGCTAGATATTTTTAGTTTTTCATTATTAAAAATTTTTCTATACATATAAATTTTATTTATTTATAAATAAAATACATTATTTTTAAACAAAATAATCTTTAGAAAGTTGTTGGTGTTTAACATGCTTAAATAAGTTTAACAGTTAGTGGAGGTTTTTTCTTGTAGCTTTTTAGATTTGGAAAGACGTAGACTATTGTTGTCAGTCTTTTTTTTCATAATGTGACTCAATGTCTCGCTAGTTGGTAGTTGGACGTTAGTTGGTAGTTGGTAGTAAGTATATGTAGATATTTTTCAAGTGATAAACTGTTTATGGTTATGGTTATATTGAAAGCAAAAGTTTTTTTTTTTCAATTTTGTTTCTATGTATATTAAACTAAATGTTTTTTTTTTAACTTGAGTCAAAGGTATGTTGAAAAAAGAAATAATAAAATGCTGTTTAAAAACCTTATAATTGAATTTTTGTATAAATAGTTAAGATAAAAATAAGTATGTATATGAAAAAAAACTAATAAAAATTAAAATTAAAATAAAAAATTAAAATGAAAATGTAAAACAGGAAGTTGGGAGGTGGAATGTGAAAATACAAATTTTACATAATCTTAAATATCAAAATACAAAATTTCTAAATTGTCAAATAAAAACTTGTTTGTTGTGTTCTTCTTAGGTTTTGCAAATAAATTCTTGCAAATATGAGTAAATCGATATCTGTACATATTAAGTGATTTACAACCATTTCAAATTTGGAGACAATTAATTTGTAAATTTAATGATTTTTTTTTTTTTTTTTTTTGCTAAATCTTAGTGTTCTCAATTTCGGTACAAGTGTTTTTTTCCAAGCCAAAACATGCTTTAAAAACTTTATTATCTTTAAATTACTTTCAATGATTGCAAAATCGAAAAAAAATAAACCTGCAGAAAAAACATAAATATCGTTACTAATGATAAGATCTTGATAGCAATTCATGTCAAAATATTTGATTTAAACATGAATTTGTTAACATGTCGTAAAACACATGTGTGTGTGACAGCAATTTTGTACATTGAATAAAAACAAAAAAAAAAAAAAAAAAAAAATCTCTACAAAACAACTATAATCACAACAAGTACAAATGTAAGAACTAACAACAAGAATTAAATGAGTTTTGTTTTTGTTGCATATTAAAAAAACAAGTCTTTCGTTTTAAAAAAATAAGAAATAAAATATCAGTGCTTAAGAAAATTGATTTGAAAGGAAATTTTTATGTTTAATTTGTATGCCACAGCAAATATCGCACTTGAGCATAAAGAGGGTATTAACTGTTAAATTAGAATTGTTTGGCTTCTACTGAAAATGTTTATATTTTAAGTTAATACCCTCTTTCTGATCAAGTGCGATATATATATTTAATACAACTATTTTAAGCCTTAAACATTTTATTTTCTGTTTTTATAATGAAGTTAGAGAAGACAATTGTACAAGCAAATTTTTTTCATTTATTTTCTTAAAAACTTTCTTTATATGAGAAAATTACCAATTACAAACTTGGCTAAAAAATTTGGACTGATAAAAAATTCAAATTCGATTCCCGGGATTTCGCCAAGACAAACGCCGTTTGTTAGGGGATGTTGTTAGGTGTACGTTTACGTGTGTGTACTTCTAGTGAGTCATCATCTGAACTAAAAGTGAACTAGAACTGAACGAGAATTGAGCTAGAAGTAAACCAGAACTAAATTAGAATTTTTTTTTATTGAAGAAACACTGTTTCTTAAAACCTATTCCCACGAAACCAACGCTAACGTGTGTACTATTGTCTACGTTGTTGTTTGAAAAAGAACTAAACAAGAACCGAACTAGAACCGAACTAGAATTTGAACTAAATTACAACTGAATTTCGGCTGAACTTAAATTAAACTACAACTAGAACTGAACTAAAAATTAACCAAAACTGAACTAGATTTGAACTAATACTTTTTTTTTTGGTTTTTTTTTCAAATTTTAACAATTTTATTAAACAATTCATATTACAGTAGTTTCCGCAAAGCTTAAAAGCTTGTCTGCAGAGATTACTAGTTGCTAATATTCTTTTAATCATAAATAAGTAGTGTATAAAGAAATTAAATACAATTAATATATAAATAATAAAAATAATAATAAAAACTATATTAGTAAATATTAAATACAATTAACTAATTAAACTTCAAGACAATACATTCACAAATACTGAACTAGAACAGAGCTTAAACTACATATCTATCTATCTATCATCTAAAAAAAGAGAAAGTGTTTTATTACTAGATTTATGCTAGATTGATTTTTAAGTCCTTTTGTACTTAAGAGTGCTTTTAAGATTTTCTTTGTTATCCTTGATAACAAACCTCTGACTGCATTTTAGTTTCAATATTGCTTTTGCTTCATAAGTGTAACCGAGTGTAAAAAACTTTATTAAGTTTGAAAAACTGTTTAAAGTTTTCTTTCCGTTGCTTATAAATGATTCAAACCTAAATATTCCAAACCTAAAAAGCTTAAATCATTATCAGTAACTTTATGACTTTATTTATCAACATCCTACTTAAACTTAGTTACATTTTGCCTCAATTTTAAAATGTCGATGATTCTCAAATCTCCCTTCCTATCGTCACCACTACAACTACTACACACATTAAGAAATCATTAGAAAAAAGACTATCTGCACTTTTTTTTCGTTAACAAATTATTTTATAAAATATCATTTTTCAAAACTGACATTTTGACAGATGAAATACATAACCATGAAGTTTTCTTTTTTTGATTTTATGTTGTGTCTCCTCCTTCTCCTACTCTAAAGCGAAAAATTCCCAACTAGCCAAAACATAAAACAAATGGAAAAAGCTAAAACATAAAAATTAAACAAATAATGCATTTTAAGTAGCAATAGCATATGCACACATATGCATTTATACAAGTCTAGTATGGTGTGTATGCAAAGTGGCAAAAAATTTAGCTTTTTTTTTGTTAATAAGACGATAACGCGAAGTAATGAAAAATTAACTTACAAAAAACAAACTACAACACCATATTGAGTAACTAATGCATCGTAGAATCACATACATCATTTAAGGTAATTTTTCAAAAAAAATATCTTAAATAAAATTATTAACAGGGGGAAAAGCCCAGCGAGCGAAGAAGCTTTTGTGTCCCTACAATGTGTGGTGTAGTGTATGATAAATGAAACTAGTAAATGTTAAATATTTTTTTGTTGTTATTTATTGTGAATGAAGTGAAAAAAGGTATTTGACTTTAATCCCGCTAAAGACCCATTATATTTTAGCGGTACGAAAAAGTAAATATTAAAAATTAAATTTTTCGCTAGGAATTTCTATTTCAGTTTTGAATGACAATTATATATATTGATTCCTATGGTGCCAAGTTGGACCCAAGAGCGTTTACGAAGTCCTTTCATTCGGATCTGTGATGTGCCTTTAGTCTTATTTCAGACCACTTTTTTCCTGTTTTGGTTTTTGCTTGCGATGTGCAATATCTTCACGTGAGCCACCTGTAATGGATATTATGATTCCTAAGTAGCTAAACGATTGCACATTCTCGAACCCTAGATTGATTGGTTGTGCTGTTGCGTATAACCTTTGTTTTGTCGATGTTAATATGAAGACCGACACCCGATGCTAGCTGGTGTACAATACGTTCCAATTTTGCTGATATGTCATTAAAATAATGCGCGAGTAAGCAGATATCATCAGCATAATCCAGATCCTTCAGTCGACCGTTCATACCCCTGAGATGCCTCTTCTAGTGCGAGTTGATTGCTGCATAATTGAGTCCAATACAATATTGAATAACAGCGGAGAAAGGATACATCCCTGTCGTACACCAGTGCTTACACCAATCGGATTTCCTAACATTCGTTCATGCAGTACTCGGCTTGTTGAATTACCATACAGAGCTTAAATGACGTCGATTAGCTCAGGTGGGATTTCTTTGCATCGAAGTGCATGCCAAATTGCCTGTTGGTGGATAGTATTGGGGCCCCTGGCAAAATCGATGAATATCAAATATAGGGGAGAACCCCATTCAACCGATTGCTTTAATATTACCCGTAGGGTGATCGGTGAGAGATCGATGTGGTCTGAAACCGGCTTGCTCTTTTTTAAAAATCAGTTACAATTGATGGTGAAAATCCTCTAGTTTTTGCATTCTGTTAAGTCATCCTTTTTGGGAAGTTTGATTATCATTCCCTCACTCAGTTCGACAGGAAGACAGTGGCGTGTCCAAAAGTCCCTGATAATAGGTCCGATCAGCCTTAAGCCGTTCAGGATTGATGTTGTCTACGTCAGGAGCCTTACAATTCTTCTTTGCATGTATAGCATTAGCGATCTTGACTTCTTCTGGACAGATTGTGCTAATGTCAGATCTGACCTCATGTAAGGTACACTGACATTGCCAGCAAGTTGTGGGTTGCGGAATTGACAGTATGCTGGCATAGTAGTCGCACCATGTTGCCAATTTCCGCTCCACGGACGAGACAGTTCCGCCCATTGGATCTTTGGGGGGATATGTGGTTAAACGGGCGTTCCCCGATATCTGTGGCCTTTGTGGCCATGTTCTCCAATTAAACTCACTTATCGCGAGTATAAGAATCTTTAATTTAGAAGATTAAATTATTCAAGTCTATGTTGTTATTATACCCATACCACCATGCAATGTGATTGTGCTGGTGTGTGTTACACATAGAAATATTGATTCTAGGTTTATTTCTTACTGCACCAATAGATTTAAAATTACTTTCTGAGTTGATTTTAAGTACATGACGTTTTCGTACATACGTTTTTATTGTCATAAGGTTGAAGCTCCTATACAAATGTGTTTTTGGAATGGAACCCATAAACCTTTTAATTATGTTGGTATTTTAATGAAATTAAGTCTAGAATTTATTAAAGTAGCTTAAGTGACGCTAGAAAATATTATGGGAATCTTTCTAAATTTGACTATAGTTCGTATACAAGTAATACTCTTGTAAATTAATGAATAATTTACCTGGTCCTCCTACAAATGGGCCTTAGTGCCCACTCAACTCTAATTATATTGTTATTTTGATTTAATTCAGCCCTAAAACCTTTTATTGAAAATGATATTATGCTACCAAATTTTATAAGTATCGTTATACGTAGTCAAATAATACTCCCGGATATCACTTTTACTGCCATAAATTCCTTTTAAATGTTGGAATTACGATACAAATTAAATAGCTAGTAAATTTAAGCCAAAATTTAAGGTGGTTAGTTAGCTTGACTTAAGATAAACAAATTTATCTCATATAGATCTTGGTATAGCGATGAAATTCGGCACAAATAACTTTTATATGAATCCTAACCTCATAATAAAATAATTGCCTAAAGGTAACAAATAGTATACATTTTCGAAAAAAATTTTGCAATATTTAGAGGCGGTGTGCTCAACTATTCTTTCTCACTTGTTAATTATTCGTACTTAAGACGGAAATTTCTAGTAAATTCAAGCACCTAACACATGTTCAAAAAAAAGTACAGTTTATAAAACTGAACAGTGATGATATAGTAAAAAAAGGATTCAACAATCTGGCAATGCTGGTTACAGGTATTTAATTATTATGAACTTTTCTTTAATTAAGCCACCAATAAATTTAAATCAGGAAATTTAAAGAAGTGATAAGTTTATAATAACCCTGCGAAAAATTTGTGTCAATTGGTGTTAATGCACTTATCCCGTGACCAGCGAACACAGGACCGAATTGTGAATTAACTGGTGATAATGTGTTTAAATAGTAGTTACTCCAGAAGGTAATTGACAAACAACTAGCCATGTAACTGGATTTTGTGTGGGATTTCACTATCGATACTATCGATATTACTATCGACTGAATGTTTGCACTTGAGTAAGAAAAAAAATATTTTTTTTACAAATACAAGCATGTCCACCTTTTTTGTTTAAGGCAGTTTCTCCTGTTATTTAATATGTTATCGGCAGCTGAAAAGCACCTTTTTGAACTGACCGAAGTAACAGGGACTATAAGACATTTTATTGCAACTTTAGATTGTGTTTTAAATTGGCAAATTCAAATGCAATTGCAATTGCGGGCATAACGCAATACAATGAACGACCATTTGCAATTTTTTTTCATTGTATTGCGTTATGCTCGCAATTGCAATTGTATTTAAATTTGCAATTTTTTTCCAACATGACAAAACATTTGACATTTCGGCCTCTGATTAGCAGTACAAGAAGCACAGCTGAGCTATCGATATCACCTGCTATTCTTTTTGTTTGTATACATTACTGTAGTTCAGAGCGAATTATAAGTAAATTTTAAATAATAATATCGATATTTTCCCTATCGATATTTTCGATATTTAAAGACTATCGATAGTATCGATAATTTCCCAGTACTAGTGGGAAGTGGTTGATTCCATTTGGTTCTTATTATTTTATATGAAGGGGTTCAATCGATACTTTATCTGCACCAGGAGTGATTTTAACCCCAAAATTTTATGTGTCCATTGCAGTAATTTTAATGACCTGTTAAAAAGTGTCATAAATATGCAAATTACCCCTCCTAAGGCATTGCCATGTTAAAGTGACAAGTCCCCTTCATATAAAGTGTCAAACTGGAAACGGTCCCTACCACTTTAGAACTGTCACATTATAAGTTTGATGTTAATTCAAATTCCTCTAGGAAACCTTCTTCGATATCCTTTACTTTCAAAACTTTAAAAAGTATAGTCGGTCAAGCCTGCGCGACAGTATTTAGCGACAAATTTTCGAGTGTTCCTTTTTGGGGCCCATGGGCTGTAATGGACCATCTAGAAAAAAAGTAGTCATGAGGTTAAGATGTATACAAGGGTTATTTGTGCATTAAAAAATTTACAAGTATTAAAATATACTTCAAAAACGTGAAATATACAAAAAACCGATGCCAAAATTCCCAAAAAATTCTAAAACGGATAAATATATTGTTTTTTGCCTTAATTGTAGGGTTTTTTCCCGGGATTTCCCGTCCCGGGAATTCCCGGGAATTTCCATTATTTTCTTTCCCGTTTTCCCGGGATTTTTCTTGCGGGATCCCGGGAAATAAAAAATTCCTCATAATTTCAGAAAATAGCTATTTATACTTTGAAATTTAGTTTTCTATTCTCTAAAAATTAGCATCTGTGGATGGGTTGTGGATTAGATCAATTACAGGAAGTGAGTACATTTATTTAAATCAATGTCTCCTGATGCAATAAATCTACTAAAAGCAGAATGGGCAGTGCAACAGTTGATAATTATTACATTTAGTGAAGTGAAGAGTTAATAAAGTACATTAATTCAAAATAAGATGCAGGCAGTAAAGTTTCATTGTCCATGAACAAGTCATAAACATAGGAGATACCTAAACATATCGCTCCTTTATTGCAACATAGTCATATCTACAAAAACAAACGATCTTGGCAAAATGCGATTAGAGTTTTAAAAATGTACCGATTTAAAGATATATTTTGCGATAACTTCGGTTTAGTTTGAGATATAATACGAGAAGGTATGAAAGAAAACTTTGCTAAAGTTACTTTAAATTTCGAGATATGACTATGATGTAATGAAGGAGCGATATGTTTATTAGGTGATAAACACAAATTTTCAATTTCAATTTGTGTTGGTTTATATACCCGGGAAGTGCGGGGAAACCGAAATAAAATAACAAATTGGAAACTCGTGTAAGATACTACAACATACAACTAGCAAAACACATTGTCCTAAAGATTACAAATGGACCTATTGAAATGAAGAGGTTTGGAAGAAGCAGTCCGGTTGATGCTTTTTTTGCATAAACCTTGACATACATTTCACTGATATAGACGTTGTTTAAAAAAAAGAAAAAAATTGCTTCTGATTGTGAATCCGAAGCATGCTACAACGGTGCACTTTTACCTATTTGTCCAACCTCGGTAAAAAATGAACGAAATTTTTCAGAAACATGATAATTAGTAAATAAAATCAGGAATATACTTTTTGACGACTTACAAAGCGCTTTGAGTGTGTCAGAAAGTTATTTCGTAAGCCATTAAAAAATGTTATATATTTCTTTAAAATATTTTATCTATTTTATTAATTAACTTTTTGATTTCATATCTTGAGTACCTCAATTTTTTGTTTGTTTTTACTATTGTTTTATGAATTATCCAGAGCATAATAATACTGAATCAAAGCATAATACTAGGGAAAAAAGGTAATAATAATTCAAGTTCCTATTTCAATCTTTAATTAATTTTTTAGTATTGAACCATTTCATTTACTTTCTTTGTAAACAAGTTCCCTTACGTTTTTTTATAAAAGTTTTTTTTCATTAATTAATACCAAAATTTACTTTGTATTATTTATATGGAGCGGGATCCCGGGATCCCGGGAAATTTAAAAAAATTTCCCGCTTTCCCGGGAATCGAAAAAGTCCGGGAAAAAAAAAACTCTACTTAATTGGTCTTACAAATGAAAACATGTAATTGCATATTTACGCTTTCTCTGGCTATAACTGATATTTTTTAGAAAATATTTTTGAAGATTTTGTTTTCGGATAATACCAAAATTTGTTTTCACTGTTAAGCTATGCTAAATATTCTCTTAGTGTTTTTCTACCAATAAATATTTATTTGTTTACAAATATTGCAGTTCCAATTGGGTTAAAAGCATATTTTGCTACTTTACTTAATTTTGTTTAAAAAATCCCTTGTTATGTCTATGTTAAAGTGTCATTTGAAGCCAACATCTTGTTTTCACTAAAAACCACATTACATCTCTACTTTTGAAAGTGACGATTTACGCTTGCGTATAGTTAAAGGAAAGCTTCTAGATATATTTTCAAACAACAAAAACAACAACGTGCTCTGTTTTGGTCTTTCTTTTTGTTTTACAGTCTAAACACACAGCAAATATAAGAATGCTAGAAAATTACAAATGATTACCTGAACATTTTTGACGCTTAGGCTGTAATACAAAAAAAAAGAAAAAAGAGTGGAAAAAATTTAAGTATGTTTAAGTTTTCTTGGTACTATCTTTAGAAGGCAGGGTAAACTTTAATGCACGCATGCATGTTCATGGCAGCTTTTGCTTACTGGTTACTTATTACTTGGCTACCACCTTCAATGGCAAAAATAACGTTTGCAGCAGTTTGCAACTGCAGCAGCAGCTGCAGTACTAGTAACAACATCATCATGCTTAGTATCATCGGCATTGGCAGTTAGCATCACCATCATCATCAGGCAAAGCTATACCATGAATAAGAATTAATTTCTTGTTTGTCTTTAGTAAATAAATCATTGTTAAAATTTTTTGTGTTATTTGATGCAAAAAAAAGTCTTAAAACTAAAGCAAAAAAAAAAAATCTTGAAAATATACATGTTACAGATAGTTTGATGATTTTTCTAAGGAAGTTAGAAAGATGCTACAAACAGGAAGATTTTCTTTTTTTGTTTGTAAAAAGTTTCCAAATAAACATAAATAATATTTTGTTAAGTTTTGATAATTATTTATGAAAGGTGGTAATTTAAGATTTTTTGGTTTTGTTTTATAGCTATCACATATGATTTATATAGAGATATTTTCTTAGAGATGCAATTTATATATTTAAAATTTTAAGCTTTTAAGGTAATAGAAGTTTATATATATTTATATATAGGTAATTGCAGATAGAGGAGTTTATTAATTTTAATTCATAAACATTATTTCGGGTTTGAAAAAAGGTATACAAAACTCAAATTCTTATTAACAATTTGTTAAGTAATCGTTTTTTAACACTGAAATTTTTTATAAATAAGTGGGAAACCCCTATGATCGTTTGCCTTAACTTTATGTAAAAACAGGTGGCATGTCAAAGTGACATAAAGTCCATGGACTTAATAAATGAAAATGGATTTTTGACAAATTTACAAAATTTTTTATTCATTTTCTCTTTTCTAAATCCTTATTTATTTGGCTTTTTGGTGAAAATGGCTTCTTATAAACTCTTTGGTAACAAAAAGGTGGTCCAACAATGATGCACGATTTTTATTGTGACACATCTCAACGTCAAGTTTTTTACCCAACTTAATATGACATTTCTTTGTTTCAGTGTTTCACAAATTCAACCATGGAGAGGTACAAAATTGAGCAGCGCGTTAAAATTGTTAAAGCCTTTTACAAAATTTTCCGTTCAAAGCTAAATGCATTTCGTGATTATTTTTGCTCAGCATAATCGACCAAATATGTCTACAATTGGGAGAATTGTGCACAATTTTAAGCAAGCCGGGTCTGTAGGAGATGTGAAAACACCTGTGCATACTCCTCAGTTCATTCTGCTGAAAACATTGCTGCTGTTCGCGAGAGTGTGGCAGAAGAGCCTTCAACCCCGACAACATCTCGCGAAGATCACTTATGCGTATTTTGTTGAAAACAGGCAGAAGTGAATGGCGAATTTACAAAGAAGATCATCTTCAGGGACGAGGTACACTTTTACCTCAGTGGATTCGTTAACAAACAAGCAACCAGTAAAATAAGCATAGAAGCTAGCTTTCCCTCGGCAATAAATTTCAGAGTATTTATCAAATATGGAAAATTGGGAATCTAGCACGTCATACAGAAATCTTAATAATAAATTTTTTATTCCCGAAAATAAATTTTATAATATACTTGCATGTGCCCGTGCAAAAAACTGTACTAGCAAATTGGGTTTTTTGTTGTTTTCTTACGAAGACAAAAGAATGAAGCAATTTGTTTTTTAATTTTGTTTTTTCTTTTTACCCACTTACAACTACAATTCGAGTCGGAAAAAAGCCAACCAATTTTAGGGGAATGTAAGATAAGATAAACTCACTGTTTATTATTAGTGTTTTGTTTAAGTTTTGATATTGTAAGACTTTGAGTGTTTATAATTCTTGTTCGCTTTAAAGTTTAATTTGTATAATATTTTTAGCTTTTCTAAAATCTTTGGAAAAGGTTTCCTGACGATCTGGCCTAAGCAACTAGTGAAATGCGCATAGAAGCTAGCTTTCTCTCAGTGTATTTATCAAATATGGAAAATTGAGAATTTTGCACGTCATACAGAAATCTTAATAACAAAACTGCCGCATTTGATCAAATGAGAATCCACAAGTGATCATTGACAAGCCGATGCATCCACAAAGAGTGACTGTTTGGTGCGGCTTATTGGCTGGCGGCGTCATCGGGCCGTATTGTTTGAAAATGAGGTCGGCCAAGCCGTTTCCGTAAATGGTGTTCACTATCCAAAATGATAACAGACTTCTTGTGGCCAGAATATGGACCTAGACGATCCTTCAATCATAATAAAAAATATTAAGATAATTCTCTGAAAACTTTTTGTTTTATTTACAATTAATATCGTGCGTTTTAGTTAGACCACCCTTTAGAAGTCTTTCGTTTTTTTGTACAACTATTTAGTCCTATTAATGCTATTAAAAAATTGTAGAATGCGAATCATTATTTTGCATTAATTTAGTTTGAGTTTATGTAGTGAAATCATTTAAATGCGTTCCATTTTTTTCTCGCGGTGTTTCTTATTTGAAATTTTTGTTTAAACTCTTCATGAATCCGAAGATAGTTTTGTGTAGTTTATACCTTATTTTACTACTTAATATAACAACAGCATCACCAACAACAAAGAATTCTTGTGTAAAAACTTATGCTCACACACTCATCCATACTCATAATATGATTGTATGTATATGAAAAATTATGACGACAACAATTTGTTTCAAGGACACACGACACTTGAAACCATTCAACACAAAAATATACAACAACAACAATCCAGCTTAACACACAACAATAACACCAAAAGCAATAAAAAGTGAACAGTCCATACTAAAAGAAAGGCGTATGTATGTGTTTGTGTACGCCATGTTTGCATTTCATAGTTGTACATTTTTACACTTTTATTGTTGGGATCTTCATCGTTTTTTGATTTTTTGTTTTTCATTGCTTTTTTTTGGCTAAGTTTTATTTTAGTAATGTTGTTGTTGCCGGAGCTGTTGTCGTTTGTTGTTTAGGTCTTCTAAATGTTGTAGCTCAAAAAGGTTTTGGCGTCAGCGTAAAAGTGCTAAAGTTAAAAGAAAAAACACAAAACACTTGCGTAAAGCTTTGTTGCTGCTGCTTGTACTTGGGGCAGGGTTGATAAAGTGGGTATCAAGATACTTTTTGGCATGATTTGGAATAAATCTTATATATATATGAACAATTGTGTTCAACATTTTTTCTTTTTTACATTTCGAACTTTTAAATAACTTAAACTCTTTTCTACAAAAAATTTGACATTTTATTCCAAAAATACAATTTGGTGTTCGTTTCTCAAAAATATTTTGCTCTCTAAAAGGGTAGCATGCTCTTTCTAAAACTTTCACCCTTACTAATGGCATAAGGCATTGTTGCAATTGTCACCCCATATAATTCGACAGTGTTGATAGTGTGAAATAGGTGACTTCGGCTCTTTTTATAACGGCTATGTTTCAAACAAGCCATAAAATTGATTAGAAGTCCCTAAAAATGGCAAAATCTCGATGAAAATAGCTAAATGAGCGGAAATTCGCAGACATTTGCTAAAAGCGGCATGATAGCAAAGTTTAATATTAAAAAAAATCGTTAAAGCTGTAAAGAATCAGAAAACTTACAGGAAAAAAATCGCTTCTATCGTGAACATGGATAAAATTCGCGAAAAATTGCAAATTGGAAAAACCGTAATATTTATTTAAAATCGCTAAAACGGTTAAAAGCTAACAAATTGTCGGAAAACAACATAAAAGCGTTAAAAATGCGCGATAATTTTTTGTCAGGTGTTAAAAACAGGGCATTCCACTTCTACATACCTTGTATTTTGTTCCCGTCAAATAACAAATAGCATAACTACAGGGTTGGCAAGATATTTTATACATCATGATTGATATTGTGTAAATTTTTTTTCTGAACCGTTAAAAATAAAAATATAAATGTGATATAAATATAGCGTTATTCGGCTTTTTATTACGCGTTTTTTAATTATAACAATAACACATCTCTGCTTTGCAAGAGGCAACATACACAGTGATGCCAACTCTTTGGACACTTAACGCTCAAAGGAATATGATAAACCGTTTAAAAAGGGATAAATTGAAAAAAGGACGTCTTTGATACATTTTCATGGCATTTTTTCCAAAACACCAAAAACTTCAAAGAAAGCAATTTATTACAAAACAGTATTGAGTATGAGATCATTTAATATTTATGTCAATTAATGTACTTGTACAAATGAAGCTTTAAGCAGTTTTTAAAGATTTTTTAAAATTCGCCATTTTTTAATAAAACTTGCAGTTCTTGGTAATTCCTGTCTTAAATCCATTAATCACTATCAATATAACTCTTAAACTTTTTATATGTATCGTTAGAATTAATATATAAGTATAGCTCGGCAGTTACTTCGTAGCTTGAACACCAAAAATTATCTCGGCTAGACTACATTTAATATAAATTAGGCTCTTGCATGTATTCAATGACTTTTTATTTCTTATTATATTTTAAAATAAAATAAATTCATGACACTAAAAGTCCTTTTGATTAGGATATATTAATATATTTATAGCAAAACTATTAAGTTCAATGACTGGGTTGTTACCAATTGAAAAATTATCCAAATCTATCCGTTCTCTCAAAGTTTTCAAATTGCTAAGACATTTTGCACAGCTCGATACAGCGAGAAAAACAAAAAAAAAATTAAACAATACCTGAGCCATGCCAAAAACGGACTAAAGGACCTAAATTGTAATTATAATTGTAACAAAACGGTTCGAAAATGCGCGTTTTTTAGTTAAGGACAAACATTTTTTTTGCGTTTCAGTTACAATAAAAACGATTAAGTTGGCATCATAAGCTTACCCAATAAAAATTTTTATCATTTTGCGAAGCAATTAAGGTACATTAAAAAAAATAAGCGCACAGTTATGCGCTTCGCAATAAGACATACAGAAATGCAGTAAATTAAGTGAAAGAACTCTCAGCAACTTTTTTTTACAAAAATAACATTTCAAGTGCTACGGCATTCCCTTACTACGAAGCAGGTTTGTAAGGGAGAATACTAAAAAATAACTGTATCAAAACATTCAGTGTGTAAAGCTGATCGTTACATCCAACAATTTTTATATGCGCTGAGAGTAGTTTTCGAATTATAACACTAATGAAGTAAATGATTAAAAAAAAAAAAAAAATTCAAAGATTTCAAAATTTGTTCATAACTAATAATAAACATTTTACTTTGCTTATTTGTGTTATAGAAAAAGAGAAAGAACGATTTAAGGTAAATAATAAGCATTTACGTTGTTACCCTAAAGTATCAACTGGACCCTTTGTGTAGGCTTTCGCTACTTGTAAGCCCTTTTTTGTGTTGCCATTCATATCACTTGATAAAAATTCATGCTACTTTTTGAAACTTTTTATGACCCCTTAAAAATACCCATTTGGTTCTACCGTTTTTAAATTTATCAACGGCAACGCTGATAACAATAATATCTTAAGACACAGCCAAGTAGAATAAAAAGTATGATTTCTTTTAAGTTTTGCTGTTATTGTTAATTTTTTTTTTACAAAGTTGAGAGTCATCAACTTAAAACTCTAGACAATCCTTATTCATTTGAGTTCTATATTATTTTCTTTTTGTTGTTTTTTTTTTCTACGTATTTCTTAAGAGTTGTTGTCTATGTTTAAGTAGTTTTTTTTTGTATTTGTATTTGCTGGTGTTTGTAAATGGGATTTTGCTAGGTTAGTTGATTTTTCGAATAGTTAACTTTTTTTTAGACACTTTTTGCCCCACCATGTTTGTGAACTGCTTTCTTATTTACTCTTCAGTTTTTTCATTTTAATGTTTTTTGGTTACTCTTCAGGTGTGAATATCTTAAAACACACACACAAGTTTTTTTTTTACTTTTTGCATGAAGTTTTTTTTAAATGAAGATGTTTACCGCTTCGACAGTATTAGTGGTATTCTATATGTTGTAGTTGCTGTCGTTTTCATCTTCATTGTCGTCGTCATGCACATGTAATGAAAACAACAAAAATATCGTTATAGCCAACGCCATCTTGCATATTTATAAGTACAAGCATAGAGAATGAAAAAAAAAAAAACTAAAAGAATAAAAAAAAAAAAATCATTATAAACATACAACAACAAGAGAAATAACAACAACATCTAAGTTTGAATGCACTAAAGTAAAAGGTTTGTGTCTTGAGTCTTTCGTTTTATTATCCAACAATTTTGAAATATATTTTTTTTTTTGTTGTGCTTCTAAGTTATTTTAGTACATAAACGTTTCTATGATATTTATTTTGTTTTAGTAATTTCAATACAGTGTGGTGCATAAGAAACGTTATAGTTAAACAAATGAACAAGTTTTTTTGTTTACTTTTTTTGATTTTTTTTCAGAATTGACTTTGAAAAACTTAGGAAATTTATAATGTACAGACTTAAAACAAAGAATCAAAGTAGTTGAAACTTATTTTGAAAGTCAGCATTCGATTATTCAATCAATCGATTATTCGATTAGGCCAATTTTGACCTCAATGAGCAGAATACAAGAATTGCAGAATACAAAAAACAAAAGAGGACAAAAATAACACG
This sequence comes from Pollenia griseotomentosa, assembly GCA_963931875.1. Classification (NCBI taxonomy): domain Eukaryota; kingdom Metazoa; phylum Arthropoda; class Insecta; order Diptera; family Polleniidae; genus Pollenia; species Pollenia griseotomentosa. Next base: position 58,249,103 of record OZ007561.1, read on the forward strand.
AATGCACCATATACAATTGCAATATTTTAGTTTGATAATTTCCTTACTGTGATAAAGATTGGTAAGGATTTATAGTTTATCATTAATTTTTAATAATAATAGCTTTTTTATTTGTGTTGTTAATAAAAATTTATGTTTTATGTTGTGTTTATATCTTATATATAAATACGGGAACAATTTTTTTCTGGTTGATTTTTAAGTATCTTATCGTCCACCGATTTTTAATTTTTGCGTAGATATGCACAAGATAAATTGTAAAGAGTTTTAATTAATTTTGCAGTCACACGTACAAAGATGGGTGAATAGTGCATTTTGCCGATATCTTAAAATGTGTACGTTTTTATTGTATTACGCACAGGTTCTCTAAAAAGTTAATGCCAAGTGGTCGAATTTCGGCCACCGGGCGATCCTAGTAAAACTAAATTTGTTAAATACTTTAAATGAAAGAAGATGTTGTGAATATCCAACCAAACGTCGGAGGAAAAAATTATCATATAATTTTTTTTTCCATAGAACATAAGACCTTAATAAGCCCGTTTAGAGTTTTCTAAAAGAACATAACAATAAAATTAGAAACAGGTCGATAATAATTAAAATTAAATATACTGAGAATAATTGTTGGCCAGCAAATGCAGCTACATAGACGGACATCCTATTTATATTCTTCGAAAACGACTTTCCAGAATTGTGGTAAGCTTAATCAGCTCATCCAATTATGACTCTCCAGCGCGAAATTTTTGGCAATCATAACGTTTCTAATCTCTTTTTATTTTTATTGCTATTTTATGCCTTAAACACTATCCTCAAAGTGGAAGGTTTCCTTAGATTCCATGATACCAAAGCCAGGTGAAGATCTTACAAAAGTTGAGTCATATAGGCATATTAGCTTTTTATCAAGTAAACGAAGCTATTTGAGAAATTCTTAGTGTCAAAATTAACACCGATTTTAAATGAAAATAGTTGTAATCCAAACAATCCACTCGGATTAAGAAGAAAACACAGCACGATTGAACAAACTCATATGGCCATTTTCTCAATGTTCCGACAAACTGTCTGTTACTTTATGTCAACATAAATTTATTAGACCGATAAACTGTCTGTTAACAATTTTGGGTTTCTCAATATACCGACAAAAAACATTGTTTTCAGTTGGCAACACCTCTCAAAATTGGGAGTCAGCTGATTGAATTTATCTGTACGGCAAATAAAAGGAAAATAAATAATTGGCAGATGAGTGCTGGTTAGTTTTGCGACAGAAAAGAAGCAAATGAGACATTGATAAAACCAAATTTCTTTAATGTGCAGTTTTTCGTTGGGGAAAAAGATAATCATGTAATGAGAAAACGGCCAATAGAGTAGTAAATGTCGTAAGAAAAGAAAAAAATATATTGCTCAGCACTCTTCATCGATGTTTCGCAAGCTTTTGATAAAGTCTGTCCTGAAGGCTTATTACATAATTTGAAGCAAAACTTACCAGCAAACACACACAAGCTATTAAAAAGCTATTTAGTCGGTCGTCAATTTATTATTAAAGCAGGCATTTTCTTAAGTTCTTCTCTTTCAATTGGCGTTGGAGTCCCACAAGGCAGTATCCTGGGCCGAACATACCAAAAAAACAACTACACCTAAACTTCAACATCTGCGGACGATACAGCTTTTCTAAGCGTGCTCGAAAACCGTCATGAAACATCTCGTTACTCACAGGATCATTAATATATTTCTACTAGATATATGGTTAAAACAATGGAGGATGATGGTCAATGACCAAAAATGAGTACGTATAACATTCACCCTGCGCATAGGGGGCATGATTCCCGGCGCCATAATTAAATAATAAGTCAACATTCGCATGTAAAATATATCGGTGCACAGCTGGATCGGCGATTAACGTGGAAATGCAATATAGAGACAAAATTAACTCAAATGAAACTAAAAGCCATTCAAATTCATTGGCTTACTGGAAGAAATTCTGTCGTTAGTCTCGATTGCAAGCTTCTACTTTGCAACTCAATCTTAAAGACTATCTGTTGCTACGGTATTTAACTATGGGGCACTGCCTCGGCCTCCAACATTCAAAGGCACCAAAATAAACTTCATCGAATAATAGCTTCCGCTCCCTGGTATGTTAAAAACTCAAACATCCATAAGGATCTCAATGTGCCATTAGTTAAAACTATGATTACAAAATATGTAGCAAAATACTTTAAAAGGCTTGAATTGCACCCAAATCCACTAGCCCGAAATATTTTTAATCACGGCGGCCACACTCGCCTACAAAGAAGAGCACTCACCCAATCAGAAGACCAATAAATACCCACATATGTGAACAGAAACCTTGTGAATATTTGTCTGGCTTTGCAGGACGTAAAAGAAATTATTAGGATAGGATTTGACTTATTATTAATAAGAACTTAATATATGAAGATTCAATAAATAAATATTAAAAAAACGTTACTTATGCGCCACACTGTACGTACAAACATTCATATGTTCATTTCCAGGAAAACTTTAAACAAAATATGTTATTAATAAAAGTGTTTTGTCGGGTTTTTAAGTAAACAGAAAATCAATTTAAGATTGTCAACATAAAAAAGCTTTTATAATTTTAATATTTCTTCAAATTAACAGTTTTTGCAAAACGTTTTTAAAAAAATTTAAAAAATATATATATTTTTTGTAATCAATTAATAATTATAAATTATTTTCTAACCGACTATCTAATCATTACCATTTTAAAAAAAGGATAGTTAATTAATAATCGTAAACGTAATTTAAAAGCTGTGGTACTAAGTACTGTTTTTGCCAATCTTTACTTTCAAAACTGTGTAACAGGTAGTGTTATCCGAACTACAAGTAAATACTTATTTCCGTTTTATCCATTTAACACCTAAAATTCAAAAGTTAGCTTAAAGGTATATCAAAGTTTTACTAGGCGATTCAATTTAAGTTTAAACTCAATTAATTTTTGAAAAGAAATAAGTGCTCTTATTATATTTTGATATAAATAGACTTAAATTGTTTTTTAGTTTAATATTTTGCTTCTCTTGGGATTTCAACTGTCTTGTGTTTACTGCTAACAAATCTATAAAACTAAATATAATAAAGAATTTAGCGAGTATTTATAGCAATTGTTAACAGCATATTTCATTCATGTTGTTGTCATTTTTATTTTATAATTATTATTATGTCTACATAGTTTTCCTAAAAAAACGCTAGCAAACTATTAACGTGAAACAATGTAAATGTTAAGTTAAACTACAAAGACACCAGCGCAGTCACAGTGTACAGCAATTATAAAATATTTGTTTATTTATGTTGGCAGCACAATCTTGCAACAATGTTGCAATAAAAAATAAGTAAAATACTTAATTTCTTTAAAAACAACATAAAAATATTTAATAACGAAAGATAAAAATCAATTATAAAAATCTTTCAGTTTTTCTTATTTATACAATTTTATTTTTGTAGATATCCCACAGCATATATGGCTCGCTAGAACGCAAAAGGACCTATCTCTAATATTTTAAAAATTTTACAGGAGAAGCAAACAACTATTCAAATTGAGTATATGCCTAAAATTTTTTTTAACTTAATTTTCTTCTATTTTTTTAATTAAACCTACACAGAAAAAAATAACAGAAGTTATATTTTCAACAATTTTTTTTTTCTCATATTACCAATTTCGCCCGCAGGCTGAAATTCGACCACTTGACATTTACTTTCGAGAAAACCTGTGCGTTATACAATAAAAACATACACATTTTAAGATATCGGCAAAATGCACTATTCACCCATCTTTGTACGTGTGACTGCAAAATAAATTAAAACGCTTTTCAAACCCTTTAATCCTAAAAATTTTGAAAATCTTGTGCACATCTACGCAAAAATACCTTTAAAACGATATATGTTCGGTGGACGATAACATGCTTAAAAATCAACCACAAAAAACTTGTTCCCGTATTTATATATAAGATGTATGTACATATGTGACGCGCAAAATAGAAACGGACCTAAGGGTAAAAACCGGTTTTGTTCAGGAGAGCAATTTTAAAGATTTAAATACGTGTATCTTTGGTGTACCATCACATCATAAAACGCGCATATCTCTGGGAGGGAACACTTTTTGGGCATGCGGTCGGTCTCATTCGATGCTCAGATGTTGTTCACATCAAAAAAAAAAAAAATGAAAATTGATTTTTTTTTATCCTTAAGTCCCTTTCTCTATGCGCTGTCACATATGTATACCATAAAAAAATTTTAGTGTCAAAAAATTTAAAACATAAAATAAATCATCCTTTATTTTCAATTAAAAATCTTTGAAAAAATTAACGATGCGATGATTCTTCTGGAATTTCGTCAATCTATACGGTAAGTAAAAGTGTTATTTTACGACTTATAAAGAAATTTTAATGGATCTGTTATAAATTCTAGTTTTAAAAATAATTCCGTTAATGATGCTAAGATTCCATTTTGTGTTGATGTCGGAATCTTATGGGGCATCCAATTCTATATATGTTTTGCTTAATTAAGTTTTAATGCTTTTTGTGATGTAACTTTTAATAAATTTTACCAAGAAAAATTAATATAAACTATTAATTACATCTTTTATTTCAATTTAGTTAGCAAACATATGCCAATTTCGTAACAAAAAATTTATATTTAATTGGTAAAAAATATTTTATTCAATATAACAAGCTCTTTGTTAACAATATTTGTTAAGTTTTAACAATTGTTATTAACAATGTAATTTTTTGTATTTACAAATTTAGTTGTTGGTGCCTTTCAATTAAAAAGTTAATTGTACTGACGAATATGGTATTCAATATGACAATTGATTTGTCATAATTTTTTTCTGTGTACCAGTTGTTTTGAAAATTTACAATATTGCATATTATGCAAACTGTTAGTTAGTTAGCTCTTTTAGCGTTTATCATAAAATATTTTGGCCGCTTGTTTTTTTTTTAATAAAACCACTAATTTTGGTTTAAAGATTCCAAAATGTTTTTGACATTTATGTTGTTGCAATACATCAGAATCAGTAAAAGAAAAACTTAATTTTTAATTATGGGTTAGTTAGGGCCTTTTGCGTTTTAGGTAACGATGTATTTTTTTTTTTAAACAAATGAAAAGAAATCAAATTGTTTTAAAGCAATTTATTCCTTCAGATGTTTTAGGGCATAAAATATCGTGTTTTGTGGGTGGTTGGTTTGGGTGTTGGAAGTCTGCTGTGGTGTACTTTTGTTTTTAATTTGTTGTTTTTCACTTTGTAGCAATATTTTTGGTTTAAAGCTTATCTAATCGTGTTCTTAATAAAAATAAAAATCACAGCTTTAAAGTAATAACATTTTTACTTTTTTTTTTAAATTGTTAATATATTTTCAACAATTTTTTTATTCTTTCTTATTGGGCATTTTATTGCCACTTTTTTGACCATAATATGAGAAGCGTGAACATTTTTAAACATTTGCCAGTTGAGACACTAGGAAAATCTATAATATTATATTAACTGTAATGGCTGGCAATAAGAATATAACTTATTATTTAAAACCTTAAATGCTTGAAGCCGAAGTATTGGCCTTAAGATTTAGAGCAATAAAATTTTTTGAATGATGAGAATAACATGGAAAAATTAAAGTGCTTTAAAGATTTTGTTTAACTTAAACAAAAAAAGTATTTTACTTCTTGTAGGGTTTTAAGATTTAAATCACGTTTTTAATTAAATTTGATTTGAAGTATTTAAAGAAAGAAGAGATTATAATAAATTTTGTGCCCACAACACCATAATGAAGAGGGCAATATGCGTTTGAGGAGATGTGTATGGCACATACAAATATTGTTTTTAGACAATTTAGTATACTGATCCATTCAGAATCACTTTTTGATTCGATCTAATAATGTCCGTCCGTCTGGGTAGATATATATGTCCAATTTAAAGTTTTGTGCAAAGAACAGGTCGTAATTTTGGTAATAATTTGGTGACTTTTGGTGCATAAGTTTATAAAGGTGATGTCCAAACAGTAAATTTGTTACGTCCATCCGGCTGGCTAGCTGTCCATGTAAACCCTTGGCGACAATTGATGAAATTGGGAACATAGCCTCTAATTGGCACAAGGACTAGGCCTTTTTGAAAATGGGGCGAATCAGTTCATAATTTCACAAAGCCTCCATGCAAGATATTTTCTGGAATAAGGTCTTTGTGCTCATAAATCATCTTATTATGTTGGTATTAAGATTAAATTTGGTTCAAACTAATTTAATTGCAATTTAAATCATCTTACCAAGTTTTACGGCCCTACGCTTCATGCGCAGCTTAAGGAATATAATATGTGTGGCTACCAGCGCAGAAGTGGTGTTACCCCAGACTACATATATATTTAAGTGGAATCGTTCCATATTTGTCCATAGTAGTACACATACTACGAATGAAAATAGCTTTTAACACTTTAACTTTCTTATAAATGTTGGTATTGTAATAAAATGGTGACGATAACTTTTATAATAGAAAATTTTTGTGCTGGTTGGTCAAAATTGGCCAAAGGTCCCAAATAAAACCCCATTCTAAAATCGTTTTAAAGCGAAAGATTCTCATATGGATGTAATTTCCCAATAAAAAATGGAGCTTCCAAAGAAGCAGGTTTGTAAGGGAGAAACATAAAAGTTTCGCTTACCATTGCGCTTACGGAAGACATGAATTTTATATGGCGAGTTCCCACTTTTAAGCAATACATTTTTGACACGATATAAAAGAACTCTTTGCCGGGTGCATGATAGCCCATATAGCACCAATGGACAAGGTAATACTCACGAAAATTTTCCTGTTTATACTGTGGAATAGGGTATCAAATGGTCGGTTTTGACACACCATACTTTATAACTTGTTTTTAATGAAAAAGGAAAACAAAAATGTTAATTGAATTGTTTTAAATTGAGCCACTTTCAATATGAATTTTTATGGCGTTAAGCTAAAGTTGAAATACAATAAGATTAAGTAAGTGTGTATCTTAATGCATGTAAGTTGTCATATAAATTTAGAAAATTATTATATAAAATGTTCGTGTGAGTGTGTATAAATTGATGTTTCTGCCAAATACCCGTTTAAGATGAGTTTTTTTTTTTTAATTTTGTTCAAAAGGTGTGCTTTTTTCAAGGTATTCATTTAAGTTTTTCTTTTTTAAGCGTAAAAGAAATGTGCAAAATTGATGAGCTTAAAACAAAAGACTTAAAAGAAAATCAAGATAGACGGAATGAGAGGAAGATTTAAACAAGGCTCCAGATACAAGCAGATCAAAGTTTATTGTATTGATTTATAATTTATTACATAATTATTTTTCTTATTAAATTTTTGAACTAAATCATTAATGTTTGCTTAGCTTTAAAAAAAACTCTTAATAATAACACAGGCCCACAAATTGTTAGCCCATCGACTAGAGTATACTTCTATAAAGGTTTGAGTTGCGCTGAATCCGCAGGTGTAGGCAGAATTTCTTTTTTTTTATAAAACCTGATAAGTCACCTGAAAGTCTAAAAATCGGATTTTTTCAACTTCAGTTTAAGATATCTCAGAAAAGAAACAAGATATTACAAAGGTTAAACATTTATTTCAAGGTTCTTGGCTGGTTTTTTAAATACAAATTAATACGCACAGTTATGACGTCTCGAATATGGCGAAAAACATGTGTTTTTAAAGTTATCGCGAAAAACCTGCTGTAATGGAGAAATTCTGAGTACTTATTGGGATTCAGCGCAAGCATTTAGAAAACTATACGTTAGTCCCAAAGTTTTTCTTTTTTGCAAATTTTTCATCTTTAATGGTATCCTTCGCATAGGTTTTTTTCTTCCGTCCTGGAAATCGTCAGAAATTATAATGATTCCTAAACCGGAAAAAGATCCTTGTATGGTCACCTCATATAGACCAATCAGCTTACTTTCCATCCTATCAAAGTTGTTTGAAAAAGTATTCCTGCAGGCACATCAGTTCGGATTTCATAAGGACCATAACACCATTGAGCAAGTACATCGTATCGTGACTCAAATTAGAAAGGCATTTGAAGAAAAACTTTACTGCTCTTCATTATTTATTGACATCTCACAGGCTTTTGATAAAGTCTGGCACAAAGGGCTTATATATAAAATAGTTCAATCCTTACCGCAAAATACCCATAGATTACTCAGAAGTTACCTGACAGACAGATCATTTGTAGTCAAATATAAAAGCTCAACCTTAAGCTCTCGGAATATCTCAGCTGGGGTTCCTCAAGGCAGTATACTTGGTCCCATGATGTATATTCTTTATATAACAGATATGCCAAAAAATTCTCAAATTCATACCTCAACTTTTGCAGACGATACAGCATTTATGAGCACTCACAAAGATCCCAAAATTGCCTTCTCCAACCTACAGTCTCATATACATGAGCTGGAATCATGGCTTAACAAATGGAAGATAAAAGTTAAGCCAGCTGAGTGTGCACATGTGACCTTTACACTGCGAAGAGAAAACTGCCCCACAGTTACAATAAATAACACCAGAATACCTGAAAAACTCCACATTAAATACCTAGGAATTCACCTTGATCGCCGTCTCACATGGTCCAAACATATTGACTCGAAAACAACGCAATTAAAATTCAAAACTGCCCAACTCGGATGGCTTCTAAACTCCTCATCTTCGCTTAGTTTAGAATGCAAATCTCTACTCTACAAAACCATTCTCAAGCCAATATGGACCTATGGAATCCAACTTTAGGGAACAGCATCCACTTCCAATATTGCAAAGTTACAAAGAAGACAGTCCAAAATATTAAGATACATAACGGGAGACCCCTGGTTCATTCGTAACGACAATATACATAAAGACCTCAATATCCCGTCAGTTCGCGATGAAATAGAAAAATATTGTTCTAATTATATATCCAAACTAGCATCTCACCCTAATCCCCTAGCGCAGAACCTACTCTCGTTTAGAGGCCACTCACGGCTAAAGAGGGTAGACACCTTGGCCATAGCACAAAGCTAAAATATGTTTAAGTGTTCTCAATATGGTCTTCTATTGCATGGCAATAGAATCATAAATTAAAAATAGTTTTTAAGATGTTATTACTTATTGTTATTTTCTACTAAGAAAGATCCAATAAACAAATTAAAAGTTGAAAAAAAAAATTTTGCAGGCCTGTGTAACTAAAGTTTTTGTAACCTTTTTTTTTTGTTAAAAAGACATCCTTTTCTTTAATATTCAATTTTTTTTCCAATTTCCAACATCTTAATAAAGTCATAAACTTATATTTGTTATTTGTTTTAAGATCGTTGACTAGAAAAATAAAATATTAAAACACCAACGATAACCAGAGGACTGACTACTCATCTTAATGAAAAAGGAATTGCTACTTGAAAATGTCAACAAAGTATTTCATTGTCGCCATGAAAAAGATATAATAAACCGAATGATGAAATAAAAAATAAAAAAAAACAAATAAAAATACTAAGGCAGAACAAAAATATTGTTGCTGGTATTGAAATTATTAAAAGGCAAATGAAACAAGTGGAAGTAATATGAAAACAGCAGGACATTATATAAAATATATAGAAGCTAAAGGAATAACAAAACAGGGGAATGTTTATTATTTTTTTCTTTTATTTCGTTAGCGATTTAACGCACTAATATTAAATGTATAAGACAAGTTTAATTGTTAATATTGCAAAAAAGTTTTCACTGAGAAAAAGACAAGTTGAATCCAATTTTATTACACCGCCATAAAGAAGATGGTATTTTATGTTTGTGCAAAAGTTTCGACTGCATATATAAATGTTGATCCGTCTGTCCGGCTGTCTGTCCATGCCATAATCCTTGTATACAAACTATAGGTGGGAAATGTAATGAAATCTAGTTCATGATTAGTGACTTATTACTGTTGGCATTAGGACGAAATTAGCAAGAATCATTTTATGTAAACATAAATATAAAGTCAAAAAAGTGGCATTTGAATAGGTGCATAATTTTTCAAAGCTTCTATTCCCAAAAACTGCTAAAGCTTGCATAAATGGCAAAATATGTTTGTATTTTATTTGTAAAAAATTTTCACCAAATTTTGCTAGAATAGGCCATGGTTCCCATTAATGGCGCTGCGAAATATGGCCCCAAAAAATGAATGAAAATTGACCCCAAATTTGGGGCTATTTTTTATAATGCAATATCACCCCATTTTTTTAATGAAAATTTACCCCAAAAAAATTAAAAATATCACCCTAAATTTAGGGAAATTCTTCATTATGAAAAATCACCTCAAAATTTATAATGAATTTTAACCCCAAAAAAGAACACGAAGAAAGTTTTATTAAAAATATTTGGGTGAAGTTCTTTTGACCGAAACTAAAAATACCAAATTTAGAATCCCGATTTCAAAATCCGAATAATTATACAGTTTTGGTGTATAAAATCGTACGATTGATAGCAGATTGATAGTTGGGGTTTCAACCATGCGCTTCGGCTTTGCTTACAAAATTGCGTGTTGTTGTGTCTTTTGTAAAATTTTGGGGCCGTTCTTCACTTTTCTTTTGGGGCCAACATTAAAAGCTTACTCCCGCACCGCCCCCATTAATAGCTTACTCCAGAAAACCATATTAATTATGTAATTGAGTTAAATTCGGAAAGAAAAACTCCGAATTCTAGTACAATCATATAGGGTATCTTATGGTCGAGTCAAATAATCTTTGCATATTAACTTAAAGTTAATTATCGTACTAAAATGGTTAATGAGATTAAAGAGAACGCAAAAGCTTTGCTGTTAAACATTTTTTTTTTAAATGACAACGATCGTCTTTATGCAAATACGCACTTGAACAGGGTGGCGCAGAATGAGCTTCATGGTTTGAATTCTTTATAACTTGTATAATTATTATTCTTTCTTTGTTTCTTCAGCACTTGGTAAAGAAGGCTTGGGGAATTAGTAATGAATAACTATACAATCGAACAGATGACCCTCAAAATTCTGCGAAAAGTTATAGAAAATATGCTTAAAAGAGCACGTATGTGAGAAGCAGAAAATAAACATCACTTACCGTATATCATTTTTCAAAGCTAATTGCAAAAAATTCCCAAATAATATACTGTTTTTTAAAAAAAATTATAATAATAGCATAAATAAAAAAAGTTATAAGCGACTTAAACCATATTGCTCATTCTGCGCCACCCTGTTTTAGTAGAAAATTATATGAAAAATTGTAGAGCAGTCAGTTGAATGGAGGCCTGCTCTCTACTGCACCTTTATTGATTTCGAGAAGGCATTTTACACCTTGGTTCATGATGTAATCTGGAATGCTCTCGAATGTTACGGGGTACCACTTAAATTCATCCAATTAATAAAAATTATGAACACCAGGGCTAACTGCCAAATTCTTCTAGGGGCGTTCGTCAAGGGTGCGTGATGTCTCCATTGCTGTTCAATATATTGCTGGATAGTGTAATGCACCGGGAAATGATGGGAAACACGGGATCGCATGGGGGCTGATCTAAGGTTGGAGGACCTTGAATATGCAGACGATATATGCCTTCTCTATCATAGCTTTACTGACATGTCCGCAAAGCTAAGGAGTTTTAACTACATATCAGAGAAAGCCAGGTTGAAAATCAATATAAAAAAGCCGAATAAAAAAGTTCACATAATCTTTTACTCAGCTCAGTAAAGTATCCAAATCGTTGCCAATATCTCGACGTGTTAAAGTCAATATTTTCAACACAAATTAAAATCAAATCTGTTAAATGGATGTGTAAGTTAGAACGTTGCCTCCCGAGACATTAACACTTTGCCAGTTTTTGTAAATAAATGTCTCCGAAGAGTTCTACTTCTGGCCACGAACCATCTCAAACATCAATATGTGGGCTGAAACACGCCAAAAACCATTGTGTGTAGAAATACAGATAAGAGAATGGAACTGGATTGGTCATAAACTCCGTAAGCCACTGTCCCCAGGGGAGTCGTAGAAGAGGCCGACCAGCACATACATGGTGAAGGCAAATTAATAGCGTCATATGGTGATAAGGGATAAAACTTTCATTACTGTCACTACTTCTGAAACTGATTTTAAGAATTTATTTCAGGGCATAGAACTACATCGTAAGAACTGTAATTAATGATTTGTATTTTAATTTGTTTGTTGGGTATGATTAATAATATCATAAACTGGGTGCAAATTTGAAAACCGGTATAACTCAGGAACGGTAGGAGCGAATTCAAAAATATTTGTTTCTAAATTATTAGGAATAAATTGGTCCTTTAAACTGTATTATTGGTTTGTTTCATTTTCATAAAGATTTTAAAAGTTATTAAGCGTTATTTAAAAAAATTATGGAAAAATTACGAACAATTTTAATGTAGGGTGCATAAATGAGCAAATGCATTGCAAAAACTTATAGTCTTTGTACACCAAAATAAATCTTGGCCATTTTTCTGAGTAATTATTTCCTTTAAATTGAAGAAAATCGTGGTTTTGACAGAGTTATGAAGAAAACTTAAAAAAGGGCGGCAGACCCGATTTTTGGCAAAAAATCGACTTGAAAGACCTTTAAACCTCTTCCGCAAAATCTGAAAAAATTTTAAAAATTCTTTACCTTATAAGCTCTTAAATTATGCTTGAGCACCCATGAAAATCCCAAAAAAAAAAAACTCGTTTCTAAGCTAAAATATGAAAAGTTATTTTGGAATGAATTTTATCCATTGCTAGAAGGATAACCAAAAGTCGCAAATTACGACGACCAGTTTTTTTTTATGTTATGAAAAGAAAAGTGGAACTATGGACTTAAAAAATGGCAAATTTTTAAATAAATAATAGGATTAATTCGTTATATAAATAGATAAATTCGTTATTTAAGCATTGAGTCGGCATTATGTTGACACTTTTTATATGAAAAGCAGATCCGTCTTGTCTAAATATAATGCTAGTAGTAGTTGTGGCCATTTTTATTTGTGTGGAACAATGAACGAATTTATACTTGTCTATTATCATACCTAAGCGATGTTTTGCCTAGAAGTAGAAGCAGCATATGTATCTCTTATGATTTATCTTAACTCTTGGAAAAATAAAATTTTAAACCGGCCTACAATGGCCAGCTTATATTTACAAGAGTTGGGGCAGTGACTTAAAACTTCATTAATAAATTTCTAGACATTTGGATGGATAAATATCATCATTTATTTTTAACATTTGAGAAAAATTTCCGTTTTAATCACATTCAACATCTTGTTGGTTACAGACTAAAAAAAAAAATTTAAAAGATTTCAACTTTAAAGAAATTATCATTATTTAAGATTTTCTTTTTATTTTCTGGTCATGTAAACTTCAAAAAAAAAAAAAAAAAAACCAAAACCCTAAATCAGTTTATTGACCCGTCTTAAATAGTTTAACTTAAGTTACAATCATGAAACTATTCAATTCTTTAACAAATTTTTCTTGTAAAATAACAATAAAAACGTATTTTTGTCATAAACATTTTTCTGTTTTAAAAGCATTTTTCTTTTTTTTTTGCTAAAGTACAAAATCATAAATCACGATTTCCGATCAAAAGAAATAAAGCATTAAAACATTTAAACTAAAAGATCATAACTTTAAACATAAAATACGAAAAATAGAAAAAAAAAAAAATGAGATTGAATTTTTGTCTATAACAGAAAAAGACAACAAAATGGCAAACAAATACACGATTTTTAGCCAAAGAAAATTACAGATGAAGAAATATTTAACAATTGTTAACAATACAAAATGAAAATTGTAGTTTACAAATAAAATATTGTAATAAAAAAAAAAAAAAAAATAAAATCAAAAACTCAAAATTATAAACGAATAACAAATTTCACTTTTTATTAAACAATATTTGGCATTAAATTTTTTGTTTATGAGATTTTTATTTAATAATATTTTATTACTTTTAAATTGTGGTATAATAAAAATTCACACCAACAAATATAAAGAAATTTTTACAAAAACAAGCAAATATTTTTTTTGCCCGCTTTATCAAAATATTTAATATTTTTTTTTTTTTTTTTTTTGAGCTAAACTAACATATTGGCACGATTATTAGTCATCGTTTGTGGTTACAGCCAAAATCATTTTCGTTGTCATTGTTGTGTTTTTAAGATCTCTGTTGTCTTTTAAGTTTGTTTTAATACCTAAAGAGGTCCCTTCCTTAGTAGTAGAAATATGAGTGGTTGAGGTACATAGATGTATTTTTTATATTTTAATATGTAACAAATGACTTAGGTTTTTGCATGTTAACAAATTTGTTGGGGTTTGTTTTTTTTTTTTTTGTAAGGGCTTATGATTTTTGCAATATAACCAAAAAATCACGGTTCATGCAAAGTATGGAATGTATAAACCATTTTTTTGTAAGAATTTGCTAGTTGAAAATATAATATGAAATAGCTCTATACATCATAAGTGCCAGTTATATATGTTTATCCGTTTGCCTATTATTGATATGGAATTAGGTATTAATAAGGTTTGTGGGGTACTCAAAACAACCCAAATTTATTTTTTTAGACACAATGCTTTAAACACATAGACGACTACACGACTGCAAATGTTGCTTTCTACAGTTGTAATGGTGTAGTTAGCTATTTAATTAGTTTGAGAAAGATAGCAACATAGTAAGCAGCTGATTAAAATTATAAACAGCTGTTTCTTGTATGTTCATATATTTTAATGGTGCCACTTAAATAGTTTTATTTATTATAAGTGCTTTATCAAAACATTAAGTAGAAATTTGTTAGCCGATTATGGCCCAAAATCTAGGCTACGCAAATTTAATAAATAAATATAAATCTTTAACCTTAAGAACTTTGGTATTTTATGGTCTTCTATCCAAATAATTTGCTATGTAGAAGCCTGAAGTGTTTTTTATGCAATTCACAGGGGGTTTTTTTGTGTCATATTGGTTGTTTTTGCTATATTTTTGTAAATGGCTCCATGCTCCCCAGAGAAGCAAAAGAAATAAATATACATTCATAAAACTATAGCATATACAATCAATATGACACAATACAACACTTTATAAACTGCCTAATTATGTTGAAATAAATATTGATACATCAACAAAATTTTTAGATATAGTTAGTTAATTTTGTACTAAAAATGCAATCAAGAAATATTAATTTAAAGTTGACTCATGGGTGTCCCGGTAGGCTAGTTTGTAGTTAATTAGCTTATCATTGCAAGGTTTGCGGGCTCGATTCCCGCAAATGACTCTGGTTTGTTTTACTACAAAGGGCTGCAGGGCCCTATTCCACAAAACAACTTATCACCTTTTCACTTTGCACTTATCAAATTTTTCGTCAATTTGCAAAACTTTCTGTTCCACAGAACAACTTATCACCTTTTCACTTTGCACTTATCAAATTTTTCGTCAATTTGCAAAACTTTCTGTTCCACAGAACTATTGAATTTGATAAGTGATAAGTTAAAATTGATAAGTGAAATTTGCAAAGTTTTTGCAATTTTTTTATTCTCTTTTTAATTTCTGTTCCACGTACGTTCTGTTATGCAAAGTGCAAAGTTATTATTGCAAAGTGTAATTTGCAAAGACTTTGCAAATAATTATGCTGTTTCGTTCCACAAAAACTGTAAATTCTATTTTTGCAAAGCAAATTTTGATAAGTTTGTCAAAAATTTGCAAGGTAAACGATCTCTTTGCAAATTCATATTATTATAGCTAGTGAAGCTTTCAAAATGTTAAGACGCGAGTTTTTGTTGGACGATAGTGGAGACGCGGTTATAAAAAGAAATTATAGAGTCCGAGTTAACTTTTCGGGACAAAAAACTTTAATTTAAAGATTGCTTTCGTTTAAATCAAATCCAAGTTGATTTAATTTTAAATAAAAATAGTGCACAATAAACAGCGCAGTAATTCTTTGTCAGCTGAAAATCAACTGCTAGTGGGCTTGCATCGGCTCGGAAATGGTTGTCAGTATCATGGAGTTGCAGCTGTGCATGGTGTTGTAAAATCAGCAGTTTACAAAACCATCCATAGGGTTGTCGATGTTATAGTAGACGCATATGTCCATGTTTTTCGGGCAAACACCAGTTGCAAAGATTGAGCCTCTTCCTCCCAGAAAGCCTGTTTTTATAATTTATGTTCCAAATGTTTACAATAATTAACCATTTTTTAGAATTTGTTAAATTAATCAATTTCAATTTTAAAGCTTAATTGCCATACTTTCCTTTAATATTTTATATACTAAATGCTTAACGCATCCTTTGTTAAATATTATGGCCCATACTCATAGTCAAAATAATGTATACTTTAAACTAAAACCGGCTTTAAATGCATGTGAGCACAATTGTTCTAAAGTATATTTTAGAAAAAGTCGACTTTATTTTTGACTATGATTATGGGCCTTTATTTTTAACTACCCTTTAGTAAGCAATGATGTAAATTTTGTATGTAAAGAAAATTTTATAATTTTAAGACACCAGCCGAATGTAATTGAAAAAAATTTAAATTTGGCTCATTGAACACATTCGAAAATAAAATTGGTTTATATAATTTAGTTATTTAACTTATAAAAAGAAATAATTCTCACATTAAATTTACAATAATCTTATAAAAAAAACTAACTAGAAAATAAAATATCTTTTTTCTTTAATAACATGTAACACTGCAAGTATTTTTTCATTTCTAATTTTTTAGCTCATTTAAATAATTTCGCTTTAGGAATGCAAAGTGAAAAGTGATAAGTCAGAATTGCAAAGATGATTAAATCCTTTGTGGAACACTTTGCAGACTCACTTTGCAAGAGAACGCAAAGACTTTGCAAGAGAATGCAAAGACTTTGCAAGGAGCAAAGTATTTGCAAAGAGAGCAAAATTTTAGCTAAGTGCAAAGTAAGATTTGCAAAGAATGTTGTAGAACAGAAACACTTATCACTTTGCCAAAAAATTAAATTTGATAAGTGCAAAGTGAAAAGTTGATAAGTTGTTTTGTGGAATAGGGCCCAGGTCTTTTTTTATTCAATTAAGATTTTTAGTTATTTAGTGAATATATTATTTATTTTTTATTGTTTTCCCCTAATCCCGCGAAGCCCTACACTTGTACTTATAGACAAGCTCACTACCAGCTAGCTTACCGGGCACTTAATTACTATTGCTCGGTTAATTAAGTAAGAATATATAATAATATATAATAAATAATAATATATAATAAATAAATAAATAAATAATAAGTTGGCCCTTAATATGCTTTATACATAATTTGAATGGCATTTAAAAGCCCTATCCAGTGATACCCATATTGCTAACTCCTAAAGAGATTTTGATGAAGCATTCTGAAACGTTTACGACCTATAACTCATAAACTAAAGGCATGTGAAGGTGAATTTATAGACGAACAAATTGGTCTTAATGCAAAATTTTCCTTATGAAAAATAATAACAATAGTAGAAAAAGTCAAATTAAAAACGTCCATATCTGTAGCACCAAGATTATATGGATTACCAAAAATTCTTAAGGAAAATTTTCCATTAAGACCAATTTGTTCGTCTATAAATTCACCTTCACATGATTTATGTAAATATATTTCGAATATACTTAAGAAGGTAACAGAGAATTCTAAGTATAATGTTATGAATTCTGTTCAATTTAAAGATAGGATAAAAAATGTTTCTATTCAAGATAATGAACAATTAATATCACTTGATGTTGTTTCATTATTTCCTAGTATTCCAGTTGAGATGGCTATTAGAATTATAGAAGAAAATTGGGATAAAATTTCGGGGATAACGGATATTAATAAAGATTTATTTTTTAGAATTTTAAAATTTTGTGTTGTTGATAATAGATATTTTCAGTTTGATAAGAAAATATATGCACAGGAAAAGGGGCTTCCAATGGGTTCACCAGCATCTCCAATAATTGCTGATATTGTGATGTAGAAATTATTAGATACATGTCTAGGAAAATTGACTAATAAACCAAAAATCATAACAAAATATGTAGATGACTTATTTGTTATAGTTAATGAAAATGAGATAGATATTTTATTATCAACGTTTAATTCTTTTGATCAGAATATCAGGTTTACTATTGAAAGGGAATTAAATTATTCGATTCCATATTTGGATACATTGGTAATAAGGAAAGAAAATAGGTTATTGATAGATTGGTATAAAAAACCAACCTCATCAGGTAGAATCTTGAATTATTTTTCTAAGCATCCTAAGAGGATTATTATTAACACAGCTAATAATCTTATAGATATAATATTGACAATAAGTGATAATAGATTTCATAGGAAAAATAAAAGAATTATTGGAAATATTTTACAAGATAATAGTTTTCCTAACAAACTAATTCACAAATTAATAAGACAATATTATATAAGAAAATCTCGAAATATTAATGAGATCTTAGCACCTAAAATATATAAATCGTTAACTTATGTACCTGTATTTTCAGAAAGGTTAGAAAACTCAAATATTTATGACAAAGGGAAATATAGAATGGCACACAAGGTAAATAATAATGTTGGTAGATTATTCACAAGAATGAAAGATAGATTACAAAAGTTAGATATGTCAAATTTAGTTTATAAAATACCTTGTGGTGGCAACAATAATGAACAATGTGCAAAAATATATGTAGGAACAACTGGGACGAAACTGAAAACTAGAATAGCAGGACATAAACATGACCAAAAATATAGAAATTATAATTCAGCACATGGTACAGCTTTATCGACTCATTGCAGGGATTTAAATCATTATCCAGATTTTGAGAACACTTCCGTTTTAAACGTGGAAGGTTTTAAGAAAAGAAGATATATGTTAGAAATGTTACAAATAAATAATATTCCATTTGAAGAAAGGATTAATTTTAAAAAAGATACTGAAGGTTTAGCTCAAATTTATAGATATTTATTGAATAAGAATAAATAGGTTGACAAAAATGGAAATAGGTTTAGATCTTTGGTTGTTTTCTTAAATAAAGTTTAGATGGCTTCTGTTAGATTTGTAGAAATACATTTTTTGACGAAAAAGGGAAATATTTTAAAATTGTTTTTTGTTTCCTCTTTTTAATTTTTTAATATTTTGAATTTATGAAATGATATTGTTGAATGTTGAAAAATTTTTTAATTTAATTTTAATTTTAATTAATTGTCAAACACAATTTTTTGTTAATTTTTTAAAAATATAATATCCTGAAGAAGATTTCCAAAGGAAATCGAAATATCGATAAATAAACGAACTATTTATAATAAAAGTGACCTTAAGCTCATATTAATAAAGAAGAATAAAATAATTAATATAAGAAATATTTATAAAATAAACAATAGAAAATGTTGGAATATGTATATGCAAATGCTTATATTTTAATTTTATGCACGTTAATGTGTCATTTATGTTTTTAATTAAACAAATTTTATATTAACGTTTTCTTTTGGATCAGAAATTTGGTTTTTATTGTTCCCGTAGTTTTGTACCTTTTTGTCTATTAATGCGAGAAATTTTTGTTTACTCTCATTTTACCGAACTTTACCCAACAAGAACGGGATCACACCTATTGAATGATAACTTAGAAAAATTATATACATAGTGTCGCCAACTTTTTAAAACACAAACAACTCTGGAAATATATTTTGAAGCAATTTTAGGGGAAAACATTTTTTTGAACCGTTTTGGACAATAAAATATTATTAAAAAAACTATTTTTTCAGTATTTATTTTATAAATAATACGATATGACGAAAAATCCCTAAATTTTGGAGATTCAATCTGTCCGGATTTCCCTACGCTTCTATTTAAGTATCAAATATACCTGCATGTAGGGATTTTCCCCTACTTCTGGCAACACTGGGTTACCCTTACATGTTTCAATTGCAACCACTCAATCTCTTCAGAGGGTTTTGCCGTTTAACACTTACGGCCATTGACGACTGCTGGCAGTCAATAGTCAAACATCAATCTTTAAACCAAATTGTATTTAACCTTTGGTAGATCGAAATTTGCTTTAAATGATTATCCACTTTAATTGATTTACATGTTCTTCTTTACTTCTGTTTGTTCGTACTTTTTGTCAAGAATTCTTCTTGAAGTCTTAAACTTTAGCCTAAATAAAATATCAAAATTGGGATGAAAATAAAGCTACTAAAAACTTTTAAAATAAAGGCCTGCATTAATGAATTTAAAAATCAAACACACAACAAAACCCAAATGTTTGTACAAAACGTTTGTAAGCAACCACAATGACAAACGCTATGCGGTATTGTCCCCGCACCATTTAAAAAGTAAACGATTTTTGGCCTATACTTCTAGTATTTGAAAATTTCTTTGTGCTGTTTGCGAGAATTTTTGATGTTTACTTGTCAATGGTTTGTAGCGGAGTCGTACAAAGAATTTTTGATGTTTTCTTGTGTGTCGTGTGTAACGAACGCATAAAAAGAAATTCTGTGTTGTTTGCAATATTATCAAAGAAATAAACATAACAAATTTTTTTGTACATACATTCCGAAATCCATATTAAAAAATAAAGAATGTCTGTATTTTTTGTTTCCACTGTCATAATTTTGAGAGTATTTTTTATAGAGCAACATATTTCGCTCATTTAAATCAATATTTGACATAATTAAAAAAAAAAAAAATTCATTTCACGATAATGCCCTTAAACTGTTTGATTTGCTCTAACCACTTAGAAAAATTGCGATTTATTTTCTTTTAACAAGGAAAGAATAAAAGATATAAAGATGAATTTTAAAAACAATATAAAGAAAAACAAAGCGAACAATTCTGCATCACTAACTCCAGAATTTCGTTTTTTGAGTTATGTCACTGTTAAAGTAAATGAGCGATTAGTTTTTTGCTTCTACACGTTCATATATTTCCGTTAATTTATCGTCTACACTTCCCTTCAGTATATGTTTGTGACAGCGACAGCGAGTTGGCTACAGCAGTTAAAGTAGTCGTGTAGCTGTCTTGGTGTCAAAATAATCTTTTTATATACACGTCTGTATTTTAACTCACGTACGTACTATAAAATATTTTCATTGAGGCAGTGATAGTTGCGAGAAGTAAATTATCCGGAGATCGGTCTGCATATCACAACTGCTGGCCCCTGCCACAAATCAGTCGAAGTCAGAGCCTGGCAAAACTTCTGTCCGCCGCATTTTCAGTTTTTTGGTGCCTCACTCAGGGGTGGACACTTTTCAAAATTGTTTCGTATCCTTCCAAATAGTATTCTTTTGGGGAAGTAAAAGTACTTTTGTATACTAAATTACAAGAAAAAATAAAATTATGTGACACAAATATAATGACTCAAATGAATCATTATGAATCGCTTATAAATCTTGTAACTAAGAAAGTCTTAAAATGTGTAACCACAAACATTTTTCTATAATGAAGATTTCAGTATTTGAACGCTTTATCTGAATAGTTTTCTTATCATAAACTAGCCTTTTTCGGAAAATGCATTTACATTTTATAATATTTATACGTGTTTTGCGCTTTTGCTGGTAGATTACATGTCGCCACAAGTCCCTCCCTCAAAAGTTATCTGTTTCATATTTTGCCTGAACCTCTTCATAATATTTTTATTTATTTCCAGGAATTTTTTTTTTTTTTAATTAAAAAAATTACTAAATAGTTTAGTTTTTTTTCTTGCATTTAAAACAACTGCAATTAGTTTTTAAATCAAATAATAATCGCGATGTAATTTATTGCATTTTGTTTATTGATTTCAGACTAATAATTTCTAGCAAATTATAATAAATGTCAAAATTGTTATTTAAGAAAATTTTTCAATTTCTTTTCTTGTCTTTTGAAAATCGTTTAAGATTTAATGCAAATACGTTGCTAAAAATTGTTAGCTCAACAAATGTTGTCTTCTTTTTTAAAATGCTTTATTTGTCTAGTCTTTTGTTTAAAAAAAAAATAAATGCTCAAGTATTTTATTTTTATTTTTTGTATGGCAAACACGCACAGTTTTTAACAAATGACAACATAAATTAACACCTTATACGTGCAACATGCGGCAAACTACAAATACTAAGCGTTCAAATATTAAACGTTCTACAACAACGTTTGAAGTTAAAGTTTTTTTTAAATATTTTCACTCATATACAAACATACTTTGCAAGTACGAGTAGATATTATTATTAAGTATTTCTCCATTCATTCATTTTATTATTAATATTATTTGCACATATTATTTTGACATCTTCGAATTTTAACACGCATTCTGATAGAAATTTTATTTAGTTAAAAGAATAGAAATATCCAGCAGAAATTTTTTATTAATATTTTTTTATAATATTATTAATGAAATTAAAGAGATTTGGGTTGTTGCTTTTTATATAACAATAACTCATTAGAAAGGAAAGATGTTAATAAATTTTTAATACTTTTTATCGTTACAATAACATTCTCACCAAAAATTTATCATGTTGCTTACCACATGCTGAAAAATTAGTTTAGCTTCATTGCATTTTACTTGTCAATATTAATATTTTTGTGAAGACAAAAAATTTTTTACCTGTAAAAAAAAAACAGAAATATTTGTATTATTGACAGAATTTATAATAAGTTAAAGAAGAACAAAAATATAGTTAATGTAGTGCATAGTAAGTTATATTAAACTTCAAACGTGTTAGTTAATTTGTCTACAAACAGCAGGTGTACATCTTGTTAAAATCCTTGAAGCATATAATGCACTGTGCTACTCTTTTAAATTGTTACTTTAAAAAATTTATATGCATTAGATAGTTAACATAAATATATCTAAAAAGTTTTAGAGAAATTGTTCCAAATAACAATGTGTCACCGATATTGCAGATGTCTTTTACATAAATTCCTTTGTTTGGATGGAGGGCGATATATAAGCTATTCTCGGAGCCACAAGAAAGCTACAGGGACTTTGACTATCTATGTGAACAGTTTTGAATTAGATGATGGTGAAGTTCTTATACTATTCACCACAAGAGGTGAATGAGGATATACTAAGTTATTCCATGGAAAACTTTCTTAACATTCATCTGAGACCCTATAAAGAATAGATATTCTGGCACCTTGAGTATGAACTTCTAGCTCGATCTTTATCAATTGCAATCTCAAAAGAAGAAAACATATAGTTTTCAAATTGTTTCTAGTTCTTCTAAGCAGTTTGGGATTTAAATCCAGCACAAGTGTTTAAGTGGAAAAATAGTTATACATACATCCAACTTAGGAACAACCACACTAAAAAATAATTAATTCTGTTAAAAAACCAAACGAAATTAGTGACGGAATGCACCGATTGTTATTAAATTTTGCACAAACTCGTGTTATATGAGTAGAAATCATTACCAATATAATGTCTACTTTCTAAAAAGGCTTCAGTAGGTTCAATAAGGTAACGTATAACACTTATGTAGTACTATTTGGTATGTCCTACTGCAAGTGTCATAGCCGATTATTGACTTTAACTCGTTGTATGACAAAGGTTTGGCAGCCGTCCCCCCTATGAAAAAGACATGAGTCAAATATTAGCAAGGTTCCTCAGCACTAGCTCAAAATAGACGGGGGAGTGGGTAGTGTTGTTTCTAGACAACGGCAGAAGGCAGTCCCATTTTTCTAGGACGTGCTACATTGAACTTATCATCAAATTAGCTGAAACAACAATTGATTAACGAAACTGATAGAAGGCAATATAAGAATACTAAATGGATCGATACTCCAAGAACAAGGAAACTGAAATCTTACATGGGAACACGCGAAAACGACTGAAACAAATCGTCTAAGATGGAGGGAGGCTTTGAAGAGAAAAAAGCTTGTACTATAATAAAGGGTGTTTTTTATAGAGTGACACAAGTTTAAGTCATAATAAAGCAAGGAAATATATTTGTTATATAAATAAAACGGGCCACGTTTGGCGCGTAGAAGGCGCAATCTGGAACACCAATTTTCAACAACTTTTCTCTAACTGTTCGAATGTTGATTTCCAGGTGTTCAATTGTTTGTGGTTTATCGACGTAGGCAAGTGACAAAACATAACCCCTAAGAAAATAGTCCGATGGGGTTAAATCACACGATCTTGGTGGCCAATTAATTGAGCCATTACATGAAATTATTTTTTCACCAAAAGTTTCTTTGAGTAAATCAATTGTAGCGCTAGCGGTGTGGCATGGGGCTCCGTCCTGTTGGAACCACATATCAGCAAGACTAATGCCACGTACTTGAAGTAAGAAAAATTTCGAATCATGTTCCTATACCGTTTAGCATTAACTGTATCATTCTGACCATCATCGTTTTGGAAGTTATATGGGCCAATGACTCTGCCAGCCCATAAAGTGCACCAAACAGTGGATGTAATGGTGTTTCGACAAAAGCCTGTGGATTCTCCTCACACAAAAATGCGAAAATTCTGCTTATTCACTTACCCATTCAACCAGAAATGGGCTTCATCGGAAAATAAAATTTAAAATTTTTTGATTTTTGATTAAAAACTTCAACAATTTGCATGCGTTTATCTGGTGTAACACGATTCATAATGAAATTTCAAGCAAACTTAACAAAAAGCAACAACAAATAAAGCAGTGATGCCAACTCAAAGTTGTGACACCCTATAAAAAACACCTTTAAAATACTTAATAAAATATAGCAGGTAAGTTTAGATGCCAGTCTATTTAGGTATTTATTAGGCTAAAAAATTCAAATCGGCCAAAATATATTTAAAACAATCAATTGATACTTCTTTATGCAAATTCTTTAATTTATAGGTCTTCTTAGAGTTGTCGTTTGAACAGATATTATAAGAGTTTGTAGTACTTATTCAAAGATATGTAGCAGGATGCTTTGGCCTGGCTTCAGTTAAGTATGCACTAGTGTTAAATTATATATCTAGAAAATCAGTTTTGGCATGACTTAGACTGCCGAAAGGATCTGATACAGATTGCCAACCAGAGATTGATCGCCTCCATATAATTTTTTTTTTTTGTTAATTTTGCGTAGAAAAGTGTGTCCAAAGTTTTGACAAAAAATTTAACCAACTTTAAGTAAAGCATTAATCTGTATTCATTTTAAATCAAATGTTTAAAAATATGCTCTGAAAATAATAATTAATACCTAATTTTGTTCTGCCCTTAATTTTCCAATTTTTCCTTTTGCAAAAATTAATGACTTTCTACCAAAAATGTATGTTGTATCTAATAGTTCATAATATTTCACAGTATTTAAACTAAAATAAACTCGAGTCAAGTGGTTAATCAAAATATTTTTCTTAGTCCAAAGTCTGTGTCCTAAGTCCTATGTTTGATATTGCCAAAATAATTAAAAAACAGATTTGCATCTTGCACTGTACACTTCTTAATACAATTTGATATTAAGTATTAAGAACATAAACAGTAGATGAAAAATAATCAAATCAAACAATTTATAAAAAAATGGCAAGGAAATTTGATCCTTTATTTTTGGCATATAAAGTAAAAAGAAGTCTCTGTATCACTGTTTAAACTGTCTGTTTTTCACACCTTTTATTTTGATATGAAAATAATATTCTTTTCCTTTTGTTAACAGTATTGAGTTAAAGTTGACGAAGTACAAAATATTTAAAAAAAAACTTTAATTCATCCTGCTTGGCTACAAATTCACAAGAACTTATTATACAAAATAAAATACATACAAACAAACACAAACAAATTACTAAGAAAGAAGCCATGTTGTTTAGAGTTTTTCAACAAGTTTTTTTTCTTAATTTTTTCACTCTCTTATATTTTATTAATATTAATAAAATCCTTAGACTAATATAAATTTTAAACCTGAGTTTACTCAAGTGTTGAGTAATTACGGCAAGAAAAAGTGAAGTAAATTTACCGACCGACATTATTATGAAAAAAAGAACACTAAATAAAAATGGCTGCTTAAGTTTTTAGTTGATTGTGTTTTTTTTTGTTAACAGCATAAATTTCTTCGTTTTATAAAACGACATTAAAAACAGACAATATATGACAACCATACCAAAACGTCTCTGGTTGGTTCTCCTCGTTTGTCAGCCAACTATAGAAAGAAATATGCTTCCATATACATACATGGATGTAAGTAAATACGAGTGTTTGTATGCTTGATTTCTATACACGTTAATGCAATTTACTTAGTTTTAGTAAACGAGTACAAGTGTAAAACATATCGTGTCATTTGGTCATTAGTGTAAGGTGCATGTTGTTTACACCAGCATGGGGTTGAAAAGTTAAAGTTAAAATTAAAATATAAACTTACAAGTCTGTGCCTGTGTATGATGGAATATTTTTATTTATTACCATTTTATATAAAAGTTTATATACATATGTGCTTGTGGATACAAGAAAAAACGTAATGATCATTTTGTGATTGGTTGAAATTTTAAGATGAACAAGCCGTATTTAAGTTTACTTGGGATAAAGTTTTTTTTACTTTTTTATCTTGAGAATTTTTTTTTTTTTTGGCCACAACTAAATAATAAAGCGATGTATTTATTTAATCATAGCATTTCTAACTCTGATTTTACGCAGTCAGTAGTTCCCGATATGTTCTCAATAAGATTTGTGTTAATAGATGTAACTGTTTCCCATTGTTTGACACTTAGCAATCACAGTAAGGTTAGGTTAAATGTGCCGCCACACGATGATGGCTCACTTGGCTCATTATAGCGGTCCCTTTGTAATACCCTGAGAAAAAGAATTAGCCAGAATTTACCAGATTATTCCACAGAGATCACTGCAGCTTCGAACCACCTCGACTCCCTGCAAAACATAGATATCAACATCAGTCCTACACCAGACACAACGTCGAAACATGGCAATTCTGATCTCCCGAAATGCCTCATCCTAATAGCCCCGAGACCGGAACGTTGGCAGAGAAAGTGAAACTCTGTTTCCTCCTCCTCCTCCTTCTTATCATGTCAACTTCTACAGTAGTCATTACACCCCAGAACCGTACTCCTCTAATGGGTCCCTATCGCCCAGTGACCTATCATGACCGATATAACCGTCATAATCTGGTCCCTACCGAAACCAAGTAGCAGACGCGATTTCCCGGCGTCATAGCCAGGCATAGAGGCCATCAAGCAGGTATTTTATGTACGACTCACGCTTAAGGCTAGATTACACTATCTCACAAGTCTTACGTATTCCATAATACTTTGTGAGATAGAAATCTAATGAGTTTTGTTGCGATTGTCAAAAAATATAATTTTCATACCATCACACAAAGTATAAACACTCACACATGAAATAAAATGCAACCCTGATCCAATGAAAAGTATTATTGTTTAGAAATTTTTTTTAAAAACGATGAAGTCATATGGGATGTCAAACTTTTTTCATAATACCTGTCATTTTCGTGACACATTGCATTCACACTTTGTCATATTACTTGAGTTTTTGACATGTATTAATACAAAGTATAATAGTGTAATCTAGCCTTTAATGAGAGTCGTAAAGCCCACCGTTAAAATGCCGATCAGGCCGTCGAAAAATATGTCGTCCAAGAAACAGCCCTGTTTGCCCAGGCCGTCCGCAGTTTGGTTTCCGCTGTGTCCTGCTACCCATGCCAATGTTACCCTAGATGTCATTAAGAGACATCCAGCTTTCCAAAGTTAACCTTGATGTCGTGAAGAAACCAGCCATAGATAGTTCCAGTGGCAGCAGTGCTGTCCGTCCGCCAGAGATTTCGACCTGAAATACACTGCTGTCATTTGGCAGCCTAAAATTTACCTTTGTACCCATTTCCTCGATGAAGAAACAAAAGCTAGTATTTCAAATATTTTTGGTTAAAAGTGATTATTTTTAAAAAAGTTGTGCTTTGTTTTATTTTATTTAATAAACTTCAGGTAAACCATTTGAACTTAAGAAGATACTAAAAATAAAATTGAAAAAATTTTCCCTTTAAGGATTTTAAAAGGTATAAATTCTATTGCGAATAAGGTTACTCAAAAAGAAGATTCAGCTTGAAATATTTTAATTTAAAATTCCTTTACACTATTCATCAGCAAGTAAATACTAATGGCCAATTTCACCAATTTATGTTTAAAATTCGTTTTTCATGTCAAATAAAAATAAAATTATATGAAAAACTTTATTTAAATATGAATTGCTATTTAAATAGAATTGGTGAAATTGGCCATAAGTTTCATTCTTATAGCTTTATTTTGAATTAATTCATAAAAAATTTACACAATTTTAGAATAATTTAAATTTTCTAAAATTTATTTCTATCTCATTTTTTAATGTGTTGATGTTCTAAAATAATTGAATTCCTTGAACGAATTCATAAATATAACTTTCAATTAGCATACTGTAAATTGACTGATATTTAGTTAATTTTTTGAAATATTATATTTGAAGAACGTAAAGCATTCTTAAAGATTTTAATGTTTCAAAGCGAATGAAACAAAACATATTAAAATTCAATTAGTAAAAGATTGAATTCAAACAAATCTGTACGGAACATTTTGTTATTAAAAATGTAATTCAATAACATTAAAGTAAATTAATAATTATTTATTTATCTGAGAATTGATACTTTTGAAAATAAAGCTTTTAGAACTAGGCAAATAAATCGTTCTATATGAAATTAGTAATTCAGCAGTTAAAGAGAATTATTAAAGGAAATTACGAAGACAATAAATTGAAGCAATTTGTTTTTTAATTTTGTTTTTTCTTTTTACCCACTTACAACTACAACTCGAGTCGGAAAAACCAATTGTAAGGCGATGTAAGAAAAGATAAACTCACTGTTTATTGTTGGTGTTTTGCTTAAGCTTTGATATTGTTACAGGTAAGACTTTAAGAGTTTATAATTCTTGTTCGCTTTAAGGTTTCATTTGTATATTATTTTAAGCTTTTCTAAAGTCAATAATTAGTATTGTGGTTATTTTGTTGAACTATTTATGGTTCTTAATCCAAATTTTTAATATTTTTAACAAATTATTTGCAAATTTCGATCTACCAAAGGTTAAAATACAATTTGGTTTAAGGATTGATGTTTGACTATTGACGTCAGCAGTCTTCGATGGCTGCGAGTGTAAAACGGCAAATTCATCTGAGTAGATCGAGTGGTTGCGATCGAAACATGTCATGGTAACCTGCCGGCCGTCATACAGAAATCTTATTAATAGGAAATTAATGAATTTATTCTTTTGAGCCTATGTTACTGGGTGTTATATTTATACCCTTCACCAAAGGTAATAGGGCATATTCATAAAAGTTTTTCTTTCCGTTTGTTCTTTCTACAATATTGAGCCAACAAAAAGGCTATGCCGAATTGTTTTATATCACGTTGAAGTCACTGCAGTTTCAACTTATTGCTCCACTGTGTAATTGATCAATTAGTAAGTTGAAGCACTGCTTACCTATGTTAATGTCTGGCATAATATTCAAAGTTTGCTGGTCTTCAACCCCGATTCGGGTAAACTGGAACCCTGTATACTGCTCACATATATTATGTATACTTTTGAGTAGCGGAGTTGGTCAAACAATGTCCGTCCGTCAATTTGTCTGTCCGTGTGTATATTGAAATAAGTTGTCAAGAGACCCCAGATATGATGTTAGTTAGGTTGTTATATATTTATATCACATATAATCAGGTAAAGTTTGCTTTTACAACTCAGCCAGATAAGAAATAATTGATATATAAGCAAAAAACCACAAATGCCTTTAATGTTTACCCTGTTCGGTTCTAAAGTAATTGAGGTTTAGAGAAATAACCAATTTTTTTTTTCGAAATAATGGTTTTGGCACATTATCTCCATTACCATATGAGTTGTTAGATTTATTTTGGTTCATATATAGTATTTCTATATTCACAAACAGAGTATTAAATTTTAAAAAAATGTGTCAAATTGTTTTATCCACCTGGTCCCCGTACACGTGTGCTATCGAATTTGGCACGATTTTTAATACTAAAATGAAGATTATATAACATTTGGCCGAGTTCAAACAAATATTGAGTTTTGAGATAATTAGAACTTTGCTTTTAAAATCTAAATCAACTTGGTGCCCCGCCCTGTATCCACTTCTTTTTAAGCAAAAACATAGGATGTTCAGTTTTACAGCTTAGTAAATCGAAACGATCGAAATAAACGTAAAGTTCTTTAAAGCATCTATTCAGAACAATTGTTATGAGTGGCTTAACTAGATCTTAAATTAAAAAAAAAGTTATTCAATGAAAGCAGTGCAGCAATTGAAGCACAGCCGCGAATAACGTTGCAAAAGCCACTTTTTGCAAAAACTGTTTTTTTGGAGATAACCGTTAACCTCTTACACAGTTTAACCCAGTGTGTGAAAATTAACAGTACATTATTTAGCGTTCGGCTCACACACAGAAGAACGATATCTTTTTTTTAGTGATTTTAATACCGTTCCTAACTATTTTCAAGAAAGAGCCGAACATTATATTCTTCGTCAAAAAAAAAAATGAACAATTGTAGTGATACTGTAGACAAACATAATATTTAATTGTTCTATAACGTTTCTCTTTTTACATTAATAAAGAATTGAAAAAACAAAAAAATTTTAAGAACGACCGCAGCACGAACAGCTTGTGTGTATTGTGTAAACGTTTTGTTTGTGTAAAATCATTTTGCCAGATTTTTGTTTTTTACGTATGTGTATTTTGTTTTTGTCAAAAATGTTTGGTTTTTTTACCAGCCGAAAGCGACGAACATTAACGAACCGAACCGAACACAGTGAAGTTTGTGGTTTTTTTAAAAAAACCCCGAACGCCATTAATGTTCTCATCTTTTGTTGAGTTGGATAAAAACAGTATTATTTTTGTGGTCGAAAAATAGCAAACAGGGAAACGTTATTTTTTTAATGATTATCTACACAAACACTATAAGCGTTTGTGTTTTCCACAAATCTACCGAACCGAACACTAAGAAGCGATATTTAGTGATTATTTTCGAACACTGGTTTAAACATCAAATCACCCAAATACGTCTTCAAAATGGCATACAAAGTGTCAGCCGGTGGAAGAACGTTGCAAGTTACTAACAAAATTATGAAACCGAAATGGTTTTGAAGTGTGGAATAAGGTTTTAAAAGCCTTTTGCGTAAAATTTTTTATTATCATTATTTTTAATAATATAAAGAAATTTATTTAAAACACATAACGTGAAAAATTATTATTTTGTAACTTAAAACGTTATTCGCGGCTCTGCTGCAATTGTCTATAGTTTTTAGTTCAAGGGACACTTTTTTTAAGGAAAACTCGAATCGAATACAAGCAGTTCAAGCAGTTGATCTATTTTTTTTTAACAAAACCATCTTCCTTTCAATTTTACTGGATTAAGAAGCATCCCGCAGATGTAAGTCCAAAGCCATACCATTCTTAAAGCTACAGAAGAACTTTAAATACTGCAAGTTATCCTTAAGGAGCGAAATTAACAGAAAGGTTTGTAGAAAACGAATTGCTATCTCTTATCTTCTAAACAAGTGGCTCATACATACGAATTTCTGCAACAGTAATTTATGAGTCTACCTTGTGTAAATGTACCTTGGCCAATGGGTCTTAAACAGAAATTATATTTCACTATTTTTTAAAGACATTTCTAGGTCTTGGAGATGGTATTAACGTATCTACTTCCGTACGAGAGTTTTTAAATTTAGCATCCTTAGTTTATAAAAAGTCACACTGTGCACTGCCTAAAATAACATTCTCACTTGTTCATTTCTTTATTTATTTCTTCGTTTTTGATAATAAACAAATTTTATGAGTAATTTTTTTTGTTTTTTTTTTTGCAATGTTGTGTAGAATAAAAAGTATGTTTTTATTTTAATTTTTTCTTTCTTTATTTTCACAAACATTATTTAAATGTTGTCAACAGTTGAACATAATTTTGTCGTGACATTGCATGCCGTGCATTCTTTTTTTCTGAAGCTTTAAGACAGACAGACCGACGTTTCTTTTAAATCTTCTACTAAAACTTCAAAAGATTCATGTCTTCTTTTTCGAAAAAAAGCAATGATAATTTTATGTATTCTTTTTTACTAAAATCAACAAGGACTAAAGAAAGAAAAAACTTCAACAAATACAACAACAACAACAACGAAAACAATAAAAAAGCAACATCTAGCACCATAATAACAACTAAGAGAATAAAAAGTATGTATGGGATGTAAGCAAATTTGTTAATATTAAGTTAAGACAAAAACTATATATATCGCTTGCTCTCCCATGGGCATACACACACAAAAAACGTTTTTTTAAATATAAAATATTTTCATTAATTTAAATATTCATTATATTTATGTGTGGCTAACAAATGTAAAACTACCACAAAAAAAATTTATTTATTTATTTTTAAAAAAGTTAAAAACTTTAGTTAAAATAATAATAAAATAAAAAAAAACTTTAAATGCTGTGTTTCTCATCTTTTACCAATTCATTTTAAAACAAATCGTTGCAAATTAATCAATACTGTGCCTTTAGTCAATATACAACAAATAAATTGAGTTACTTGTTGAACAAAAGCATACATCCATGTGAACAAGTGTGTGTATGTGTATAATTGTTTACCTTTTATGATTATGAGTTAATATTCATAAAAATTTGTACGTTTTAAAGACTATCACTGGTTTTGGAACAGGTAGGACCAATACAAAAAAATGGCCAAGGGACCAAAGGTTAATGAAAGAAATTTTTAAAATCTGTTTGATATTTTAAAAGCAAAATCTCTAATAAGTTAAACCCAATTTTTTCTAAACAATCGAAAATAGCAGTAGATTTAAAATTATGATTGTTTTAATGTTCTTAGTGAAACAGCTAAGGTGGACGCCACTGACCCCTAAACTCCAACGACTTGAATCTAGTAACAACAAAAAAATTCTTTATAAGAAAATTGGAGAGAGGAAAAACCTAAAGACATTAGATTTTGTATAAAAATAGTCATTAATTGAGCTTGATGTCCAGGTTTGTATTTTTATAAAAACATATTTTTATTCCCAATATTTCGCAACAAAACATTGGCTTGCATCATCACGATTAAAAATATAATTGAACTGCAATATCAGAAGAAGTAGTGATAACTACTAAGTATGTGTTTTTGATTTTTTAAATTGTATCTTTGAACCTGATGATGCTACTCGATGTTTTATAGCAAAATATTGTAAATAGAAATATGATTTTACAAAAATACAAACCTGGACCTAAAGCTCAATTTGTTACTACTTTTATGTAAGGATAATAAGGTCGAATAAAAACAAATTAAAATGATATAAAACTTATTTTTTTAGAATTGGTTCATAAAAAGGGTCTATGAAATAACTCCCACGAAATAAGTCCCACTTTTAAAAACGAAATAAGTCCCACCAAAAATTGCTTAAAAAATGAAATAACTCCCACGAAATAAGTCCCACTTCTGAAAGCGAAATAAGTCCCACCAAAATGAAATGATTTAAAAATTTATTTGAAATGAAATAACTCCCACTCAAAATGAAAAAACTCCCCCTTGAATAATATATTTCTTAAATGAATTAAGTCCCACTTTCATAAACGAAATAAGTCCCACTTTTTCACTGTTTAATGCGATTTCAAATAAGAAGTATTTGGCTCTTCGAAAAAAACACGTCGAATAATATGAATAATCAAAGCAGAGGAATAATAAAGAAAAATCGTATGCAAGCTTGCAGAAGGCTTCTTAATGGAATGGATATTACGAATTTTGATAGAGTTCCAGAATTTATTATTAATTCTTTTTTCGGTCAAGGAACGTATAGAGAACACCTACTAGTAACAACGTTTGGATTCGTAAATGGATTAAGTACAGATCAATTGTTCTTATTATTAAGATGGAAGCCGTTTCGGAAGGACCATCAGATTAAAATTATCGACCTTTATAAATGGCTTGAAGATCCAGTGCATGGTAGACGGTATTATAGTTTTAACGTGGCATTGGGATTAGTTGTATTTTGTAATAGTGATATTAGAAAACATGGAACACGAATTCCAATTTCCTACTAAAAATATAATAAAACACATACATACGTAATTACGTCAACAATTTTTTTTAATATTGTTTTTCCAGTAGTTAAGTTCGGTACCTATTTGTACACATTTCTTTAAAGTTTTTTTTATTATAGTAAGTATAAAGTAATTAATAACAAAAAAAGGAGAGCCATGAGAGATAAGGACAAAAAATTATAGTTGTCCCTTTTACGAAATGTCCAATATATAACTTTTTGCATAAGAAAAAAATGAAAAATAAAGCCATAATGGCCTTATATTTCATGGCTCTATCGCACTCCTCCATAAAAAAATCATTTATTTATCAGATAAATATTTGAAGGGTTTCATGAACTTCTGCACGACAGAATGGACATACTAGTTTACAAAATATAAATTTAGGGGTATGAAATAACTCCCACTTTACAAAACGAATTTATTCCCACTCAAAACGAAATAAGTCCCACTTAAAATAAAAACGCGTAACGAAATAAGTCCCACCAATTGACGAAATAAGTCCCACTTTTAAAAACGAAATAACTCCCACTTTTAAAACAGCAATTTTTTGTGGGACTTATTTCGTTTTTAAAAGTGGGACTTATTTCGTGGGAGTTATTTCATAGACCCCATAAAAAATGCTGTTGGTTTTTAAGGCTCAAAATACAGAAATTAAATTTTTGAAGATGTTTTTTGTACAATATTGTACAATATTGAATGTGGAAATAGTAATAATACGTCTTTTACAAATATACTTGTAACTTTGATATTGATATACTATGGATATCGAAATATTGGAACAAACAAATAAATAAATAAATAATATCGGCAAAGGCAGAACAGTTAAGAACGCTTTCTTCCTTTTTTTGTTAACCGAACCTCTATGGTGAGAAAAGATTATCAAAAAGGGGAAATACGGGAAATGAAATTTCTTTTTTTTACCCTTCCGTACTTCATGTGATAATTTTTAAATTTTCTATAATATTGAAGTTAGAAACATAATATTAAAGGTGCAGGTTACTGAGTGAATGAGAATCTATAAGATTAAAATGTTGGTACTTTTTTAAATTTTTGTAAATATTCGACCTGCAAAGTTAAAAATAAACATGCATGGTCCTGAGTGAACAAGAATGTATAAGAGGGAGCTTTTCGGTACTATTTCGTTCTACATCTGGTACTTTGATTAATTTTCGTTAATATCAGAATAAACAGGCAATGTCCTGAGTGGCTGATAATCTATAAAGGAGTTTTTTTGATACTTTTTTATAGAACTTACAAAATTAAATTAACTCACGTGGAACATAAAATATGAACCGGAGGTTGGTCCCTCGACAAATCGATACACTAATAGTATGTTCACATTTGGCTTCTTAAACGCGTTAAGGCAGTTCGAACGTGATTAAGCTCTAATCACTTCAAAATCGAGATGATTACTCATACATTGAAGTGATTTGTTAATCACTTCAAATTGACATGATTACAACTAAATCACTTCATAAATCACATAGAATCCACTGAACATACCTCAAATGTAGAATCGCCAACATGATCGTGTACAACCGGCCTCGATTTCTGCTTAATGTTTTTATTTTTTTCCTTAAATAATTCATAAATTTTCACATTTTCATCATTAGAATGATTAAAATAATCTTCTGATAACTTTATAAAAGTGTGTTTATCCATTTTTAATACTTTAAAGAAATATACGTTTGTTTGTGGATTTTTTGTGTGTTTGTTGTGTGTTTTTTTTTCTTAATCATCTGTCATCTTAATCATCTCAAATGTAATGTGAACGTCTTTGATTAGCTAAATCAACATTTTGCTTAAACGCGCTTAAAAACATAAGTGTGAACTTAGCATAAGACGGAAAAAATAAATTCTCGAAATATTGAATTCATACGTATATACTTAGATAAACTATATTTTCTTCATATTACCGTTCCGCAGCGTTTATTACTTTTTGAAATAATCGTATTTAAAAAAATGGATCTGTCACCAGAACTTGGGAAAATATAGTAAAATACGAAAAAAAACTGCTAAATATAACTAACTGCATAAGCAAAGCGATAAACCGAGACAACTGGAAGCTGATACAGAGAGAGGTTAAGGTCTAACTGGGACTGTCGAGCCCATTGATATT
This sequence comes from Pollenia griseotomentosa, assembly GCA_963931875.1. Taxonomy (NCBI): domain Eukaryota; kingdom Metazoa; phylum Arthropoda; class Insecta; order Diptera; family Polleniidae; genus Pollenia; species Pollenia griseotomentosa. The sequence goes on from OZ007561.1 coordinate 58,285,166, forward strand.
ATTTTTAATTGTACATATAGCCGAGGTGACATATTTAGGAGTCTGCTAGGGACAAAACAATTCTTTATAAGTTCCAAATTCAGGCATAAACTGGCATCGTATTCTTTGATTCATACATTAACAACCTTCCCTTAGCTCCGACAAAGCTTTTGGAAGTGAAAATTTATCTTGTCATATAACTTCAAAAGATTTTTGGCAATGGACAAAATGCATATGCTATTATTTAACATGGACATACGTAACTCAAAGTTTTAAAGTAACATTAGTTTTCTTCCCTCTTTACTGTTATGAACCACAAAATTGGTAGAAAATGTATATGAAGAATATGTAGAAATAAAACTACCCTGAAGAAAATGTCGATAGTAAAAGTGTACTGATTCACTATTGACTTTGTCACCCGTACTATTGACCACTTATATCCCAGGCAATGCTTTCTGCTGCAATGATTTACATGTGCTTATCATTGAGAATCCACTAGTGGCCCTAGTACTATTGACTAGATGGTTCCTATAGTTAGTTATTTAAAAATGCTAAACAATACTTTTTCAATAAAACAATTTCTTTATTAATTATTTAATGACTTTACATTTTAATCACTAAGTAAAAAGTAACCTTAAATCTACATTGATTTTCATATTTATACTCATTTTATATAACTGTAAAAGACTACCCAATATTAATATTAAAAACATGAAAAATAAGTAAAAGAAAATATTTGATAATTAATAAATTAAAGGAAAGTTCAAGAAAGTAAATTAAAGTAAAGTTAAATTATAAAAGAAGAAATAAATAGGAAAGTAGTATTAAGGGTATTAAGGTACGATTACATGTAACTTAAGGGTATTCAGGTATGATTACATGTAACTCTATGGAACCACATATAGACATTGGGACCCTAGATTCACCAGTGCATTTTAATAATTCTAGTCTAACCTTTTTGAACTTTTTATAATATTTTCACATAATATAATAGTGCTCTTAGAACTAGTAACTATGTAGTTCGTATGGGGTCATATGGACATTGGCACCAATAAGTCACCCAAAGCAGTCGAAAAAAGTGGTGACTTGGAGACACCTTACCCCAGGCGTCTTTCAGGGTATTTATAGATTTTCTGAATACCCGAGATGTACTGTTTAAGAACATCGCAGGGATGCCACATTAAACATGCGTTCTAAATTTAAAACAAACAAATTCTAGCATATACATGTAAAAGCTTAATAAAAACATGTATGAAAGAAGTTTAGTCGGTCGAGGCATACCTCTTAATTACCCTTCACCACAGTATTTTTAAGAGTGTACTCTAATTTTTAAGAGTGTACTCTACTTGGAACCCATAAGCAAATATGGCCCCGGCAAAACAGAACTAGTTAAATCGACTCAGAAAGGGATTCTTGGTAGATCGTTATACAAAAAGGTGGCTATAAAACCAATATTTGTTGGTGTTTCACATTTTAGAATACACCCTTTGCTATTGTGGTGTGGGTATAAAGACGGACTATTTGTTTTGAAATTTTACTTCTTATCCTAAAATGCAATACACCTCTGTTGTGCGTACTTCCCTTGGCACCTTCTTTGGAAACAAACAGACAGACGGACAGAACAATATCGTCATGCACCAAAATATTTATTTTGTATTTTGAAATTATATTCTAGTTTATTTTTAGTACTTGATATATATATACATAGTAAAAAGCCATAGAAAATAATTCCTCCTAAATACGCTTTTTTCCTAAGTCTTTTGTTTTTAATGTATATATTGAAGCAAAATTGTGCAAAAAGTTGGTCTTCTCTGTTATATATACAAAAAAATATAAATTTATATACGTATGTAAGTATGTATTTACTTTATTTTTTCTACATATCATTTGTATTTTTAAAATGTATTTTTTTTTTTTTTTTTTTTTGTTTATATGCTTCTAGCCATTTAGGCAGTTTCTGTTGAAATCATACAAAATTGTATGTAAGAAAAGTAGTACATTGAAAAATTGTGACAAAGTGTTTACATTTATGAAAATATTTACTCGTACATGTAAATAAATGTTAAAAAAAAATATATTTTACATGTTGTTGATTTGTTGCTAAAGTCTGGGTTTAATGTTTTTTTCATCAAGTCGGTTGGTTTGCCTCGGTTGGTTCGTATTCATTATTGAAAAGCCTTTAGGCCAAAGTAATTTCTATGATATATTTGAAAACTATGCCGGGTACTTGTATGCTGTATTAATGTTAAATTTCATTTTCTGTGAAAAATGAGATGTTGTGTAAGAATTTTGTTTGTAAGGAGTAAATAAATGGGAAATAAAGTATTAAAGAAACAGAAATGGAAATAACTTACAATTAGAATAAAGAAAGTATTTTTTGTTTAGCTTACAACTAAAAATTTAATTTAAGCTAAAAAAGTGGTTAAATACAATTTAAAAAAGTTACTTATTCAAGTAACGGTATGTATAAAATCTTAAAAAAAAATTTTTTAATTTATCTATAAAATCAACCGGACATAAATATTAAACCCTTAAACTTATATATTATTTATACATATCTTTTAATTTTCATAGCGTTTTGCTTTTAGAAGAAATCCCTTTAAATATATTGAGAGATGGGCGTATGTAGAGGCCAACACAAGTCATGCTTTTCGACAAAAGCAACAAAAAAAAAAAAAACAAAAAAAACCACACCACATGTTTATACATGATGAGAATATAACATAAACTCAGACAATAATGGTCAACAAAGAATTTTCATGCAAAGGAAACAAAATTGCAAAAAAAAAAAAAAAAATCGGAAAAAATTTATGAAAAGAAGTAGAAGAAAAAAATCATTTCATAAACAAAACGAAAATAAAAGTACGTGCAGTACGTGTTCACTTTTAAAATCATAATCATGTCCATAATAATAATAAAAGCTAATAATATATGATGGATATGGGCGGAAAAACAAAGATGATGATTAGGATGACACAATGGCAAACAATAACAAAACCGAAACCGAGAAAGAAGCCTCTTATGCTGCAGTATATGAAGCAGAAGGAATTATAGTTTATAATGAAGTTCTTCGATTCTTTTCGATTTTATAGTTATGTATACCCTACACTTGCGCAAGCATTTGGTAGTCATAAGTTGAAACGGATGTTGGTGGAAGTTAAAAAAGGAAATGACAGCGGTGCGTTTGATTTGGAAATAACGTGCAATGATATAGCTTACAATAACTAATAGCATATGACTGTTTTATTAATTATTAAAATGCTATAACTTATTTTTCTTGTTTGAAAGCGTTAACAAAAGTTCATAGATGAAGATTCTTTAAAAATAAGCTTAAGAATCAGTTCTTCCAATTTTTTTTATATATAAGCATTTCTCTTTTTGATGCAGAGCTGTTTAAGTAGCTAAGGAACTTAAAGTAGCTTAGGTTCATTAGAAGGCTTAAAGTAAAATAATTTTTTAATCAATTTTATTCCAACATTAGTGGAATAACTTTAAAAATTTAATAAACTTCAATGTTAAAATACTTAAAAAGTTTTCAAAAATTTCTTTTTTATGCATTGAGACATTTCTTAAAACAAATTCATCTAATATTTTTGGTTAAAAAAAGTTTGTTGAAAATTTCCGGCGAATATACTTTCTACAAGTGGCTTTGAGTTTAAAAAGCAAAGTAGGTTCCAGAAGGCTAAAATTGGAATTTTTTTAAAGTATTTGGAATCAAATGAAGTAGTCTTTTTGAGCAGTATTGCCAAAACTTATTGAGGAAAAAATGCTAAATTTTTTTAAAAAATGCTAAATAAATGCTAAAAAATATATATAAAACAAAGATAAAGAAAAGTCTTTATTTCAGTAAGGGCCAAGCACATTTTCTATAATATGCTGCATTTTGTCCTTCAGCTTTCCCGACGAGGTGTCGAATTGCCTTTTAAAAAGGTTTGTGATCGACAGGTGCAATTGAACTGTGCACAGCACATAAACTTAATGCCGCATCTGATGAAAGTTGAAACAAATTCTTTCAAAAGGGATTGGATGGTTTTTAGTTATGCCCGTAGCATTTTTGTTTCTGCACGTTGCTCCAGCCCAATAGTTTTATCAATATCGCATTTGCATTTATTTCAAATGGGGTTTTCATCTGTTTCGTTTGCCTATTCTTTCAACTTTAGGTGCTTTAGCCAATCCTTGTGACACTTTTTTGAATAGGTATTTCTAATTTTTGAAATTTTTTCCCTTTTTGATTTTTATTTCAGTTTATTTATATCCACATTAATATAGATGGGATTCTTCCGGGTATTTACCTTTTTTTGTGAATTTATTTTGGTATCTGTAACTGTCAATAAAATTAATTTAATTTTAAATTACTTTTCGTTTTTTAAAAACGTCGTTTAATACTAAAAAGCTCGTTAAATTGCACTAAAACTACAATACACCGGAGCATATTGAATTCAAATTGTGAAGAAGGTATGTGTGACTCTAATATCGATTAAAAAAAATTAATACTTTTTTTCTGTATGACTTGCTAAATTCCCAATTAGTCATATTCGATAAATACACTGAAATTTATTGTTGAGGGAAAGCTAGCTTCTATGCGCATTTCACTGGTTGCTTAGGCCAGCTCATCAGGAAACCTTTTCCTAAGATTTTAGAAAAGCTAAAAATATTATACGAATAAAACCCTAAAGCGAATAAGAGTTTTAAACACTCAAAGTCTTATAGTATGTTCACATTTGGCTTCTTAAACGCGTTTAAGCAGTTCGAACGTGATTAAGCTCTAATCACTTCAAAATCGAGATGATTACCCATACATTGAAGTGATTTGTTAATCACTTCAAATTGATATGATTACAACTAAATCACTTCATAAATCACATAGAATCCACTGAACATACCTCAAATGTAGAATCGCCAACATGATCGTGTACAACCGGCCAAGATTTCTGCTTAATGTTTTTATTTTTTCCTTAAATAATCCATAAATTTTCACTATTTCATCATTAAAATGATTAAAATAATCTTCTGATACCTTTATAAAAGTGTTTTTTATCCATTTTTAAAACTTTAAAGAAATATAAATTTGTTTGTTGTTTTTTTGTGTGTTTGTTGTGGTTTTTTTTCTTAATCATCTGTCATCTTAATCATCTCAAATGTAATGTGAACGGCTTTGATTAGCTAAATCAACATTTTCTTAAACGCGTTTAAAAACCTAAGTGTGAACTTAGCATTACATGTAACAATATCAAAGCTTAAACAAAACACCAACAATAAACAGTGAGTTTATCTTTTCTTACATCCCCCTGCAATTGGTTGGCTTTTTTTCATTTTATTGTTTTCGTAAGAAAACAACAAAAAAAGAAATTTGCCAGTTCAGTTTTTTGCACGGGCACATGCAAGTATATTATCAAAGTTATTTTCTTGGGAATACAAAATTTACTATTAGTAAGATTTCTGTATGACGCCAGTGCGCATTGAAGCTAGCTTTCCCTCAACAATAAATTTCAGTGTATTTATGAAATATGAATAATTGGGAATTAAGCACGTCATACAGAAATCTTATTAATAGTAAATTTTGTATTCCCAAAAAATAACTTTGAAAAATTAATACATTTTTATCAAATCTTGTACAAAACGTTTATAACCACCCTTTGGGCAAATACCAGAGTATTTACCAATTTTTTCCCAGTTTTCCTTATTAACCGGGTATTTACCAATTGGATATTTACCCTCATTCCATCTATACATATTTATGAGCATTTTAATTGTTGCATTTTTTTAGATCTAATTCAATGTTAGAATCTTTCGTTTTTTTCTTTAATATTTGTATTAAAATCAAATATTAATGCAAAATATTAAAAATACCACAAGAACTAAAAAATGCTTGGAATTTTGAAATAATGCTAGAAAAAATGCTAGATGCTAAGCTAGTTTTTTCATGCAAAATGATTTTAAAAAATGCTAGACCCAGCATGAAAAATGCTAAATTGGCAACACTGTTTTTGAGTAATACGAAATATTCCTTGACTTTCCACAATTTGAAACAAATAAATAGTTCCTTTACAAAACATTTTACATAATGCCTCTTTTTATGTTTTTTTAATGAATTTCATTTTACATATAAAAGTTTAGGTTATCATTGTTAAAATGCATACCTAGTTGCGTGGCCCATATTAATCACTGAAATTTCAAATCTAGTTTGCATATGTGTCTGGGTATCCCCTTATTTTTATATAAGTAATAAAACAAGAATCTTGGAAAAGCTTGAAAATAATATTCCTTTGGAACACAGATGTCAAAGACATGTCACATTAAAAAAAATTTAAAAAATCGGTCATTTTGGGGGTTGCTTTAACTTAAGTACAACTCGTTGAGAGGCAGTGAACTAGTTTATATTAAAGGTTAAATTGATGAATAATACAAATATCGTGTAGGAAAGTGGTGAGTGGTGTAAATAAGCATAGTTTAATCCGCTGAAGTCAACAACTTCAAACTTTCAAAAACTGCTTGTTTTGTAGTTTTGGTCGAAACCCACTTTCTGTTAGCTTTAATCACTTACAGGAGCAACTGTTTCTCTTCTTCATAATTCAGCTGAAGCTTATCAAGCTCTTCAAATAGTTTGACACCACGCTCAGCTATATCATTTACAACTTTAAAGTTAGTTGTGATGTTTTTACTACTAACGTAATATTTATTGCTGTTCCCTTCATTTGGATGTGTGCTCCAAAAATTTAATTTATTTTTAACTTGTCAAACAGCAACAATGATCTTTTGTTGGAGAAATCAGCCAAAACGGGTTGGACAGGCACCAGTGACGAATCTCCTTTTACCTTCCGGTCAGTACCTTCCGGTACACACTTCATCTTCTTGACAATTGCCACCTTCGCCTCATTTGATACTTTCTATAGGAATAAACTTTAGCCAACTAACTTATCCGAGAGGTACCAAAGATGGAACTTTATGGCATTTCTAACCACTTTACTAGCTTGAGGATCAGTAATACTATAATTCGTAATGTCTTTTTACACAGAAAACTCTGCCAAGCTGAATTTATAGCCATAGGGGCTTCAGCCAATTTTTTACATACACAAAAACTCCGAAGTTCATAAAGCGTTCTAAGTGCGAATTTTCCCTTTGTGTGCTTTTGAAATGAGTGGATTTTGATGGCGTATGTCAATTTTTCTATCCAACGTGCATGTTGTACTACACCTTGGGCTCTCCAGTGAATTTCATTTAACCAAGAATATAAGATATTTCTTCTTACCATCTGCAGATACTTATAGGGACAAACGATCTACTTTTTCAGGGCCAAAAAAATCATGAAGCCTTGCTTTCAACTTTCAATGAGCTAAGGTCTTGTCCCAACGCCGCTGCAATAGGGAACATTAATCTTAAGGTTTTCCTATCAATCCACATGGTACATCCCGCAGATTAGGCAGACCATCTCACACCTGGCGTCGACAATTGAACATCGAAATTAGACGCATCGATCTCAGCTGGGGAGAAATAAAACGTATATCATCAAACCGGACCGAATGGAACAGATTCGTTGTGGCCCTTTGTTCCGAATAGGACCCACAGGACATTATATATATTTCCTATCAGAAACCGTATCGCGATCTAATGCTATAGTGACATGTTTGGAAAATAAATAGGAACTTGGCTTTTTCTCTTTTTAGAGTTCTGTTTTTCTTTGAAGAATTCTTTCTTGTATCTTGTTTTATTTCTTGTCTGCGGATGGCACAATCCTACTTCTATCCTTCCTCGGATCAACTAAGAACTCTCTGTCTTCGTCAACTGTGCACGTAATTTTTCAAGCTTAAAAATAAAATGTTTTACAAGTACCTAGAAATAATTATTTAAAAAATAAGAAAATATCAACACTTTTAAAACTTTGGAGACGGCCAGCATGCCTTCGAGTTTACTTAGTGCATCGAAGTTTTGGCAATTTATTACTATTAACTGAAGTAAGAAAATTAGTGCGTAGGGTGAATAAGGCCACCCTAATACCTAGTGTTAATAATTTTCTTTGTAATACGATTCCGAAAATAATGGTTCAGATAAAATTAAAACCATTCTATGAAATTAACAACAATCAGTGAAAAGTCAATGAAAACAAGTTAGATACCCAACGTTCCTAGAAAGACTTCTAAAATAAAATTAAACCAAATCCAAAATGTTTATTTAGGTCTTTATTGGACCTAATGATATAAAACATAAATTTTTTATAACCTTAAAGATATTTTTGTCAAAATGTATTATAAATTGGGTTGTTATAAAGACCTTGTCTCCCCCGGGTCACGCATAGCATCATCAAAAGTCGAACCAATCCTACCCAAAAAGACTTTACACTATACTGTGTTCCGCCATCATTTCGTTGCTAGTAAAGATTATGACTTATATACGTACATAAGTATGTTATGGTATCAAAAAACTTTTCCTTTATAGTTACACTTTAGCTTATATGCCAAGATATAGAGGCACATATCGAAAAAAAAACAACAACACCAACAAATAAATAATATCAGCAACTACTGGTCTTACACGAAAGCGAAACAACAATGTTGTGTTGACGATCTTGATGTCGTCTTTATAAATAAATTGTACAAATATTTTTGTTTACTGGTGCTTTATTCCACTCTTGTGCATTTTGTATTTTGTTATTTTCTTTAATATGGACAAGAGATAATTATAAACGATAAATATAATAATGATGATAATGATGATGAACATTAAGAGGCAGAGATCATCTTGGAGTATGGTTTAACTTTAATAAGATCAAATAAACACATAAGAAGTAAGAAAAATAAAATCCAAACTGACTTTGTGTTGAAAGAACGAAAAAAAATAGCCTCTTACAGCAGAAGCATGATTGTTTTCTAATTCTAGAAACTACAGCCTACACATAAGATTACTTAAAACTTAAAAAATTCATAAGCTTCACATAAGAATGGAATCTGTTTGAAAAAACTCTTAATATTTTTACATCGTCATAAAATAGCAGCATATGTATGCTTAAATGCACAAATGTATAATATTATAAGCTTAATGCTACTGTAGTTTTAATAATAAGTAAAATTTTTCAACTGATTTTCTTAAGAACTTCTTTACAAGAAACTATAAAAATATATAATATTTTAGCTTAAATTGTACAAGACATCAAGTGGTTTGATCAGCTAAAGCAGATGTATATAATAAGAAATTCTCACAAAAGACAAAAAATAATCTGAAAAAAATGACTGCAATAAAATTAATTAAATTTGTTAAATGCAAAAGAGTTCCAAAAACCAAAAAAAAAGTTAAACGGCAACAACAAAAAAAAAAAAAAAAAAACAAAAGCAGGCCATAACATCAAGAAAATACATGTATGTCCATTAGGGTGGCGATGACATTTATGAAACTTTTAGATTTTTTTAAATTCATGTGAAACTCGGACGAAATATTTAATCAAATGGAAAAATGTTTAGCCAAATAGGAGATTGGTAATGAGTGCTGCTTTGGGGTCAAAGTTTACATATTTTAATATTTGCTAAATGAAAGCTTAATTTAAATACAAAGTTGTTTTTTCATGTATTTCAAAGCTCGCTTTAATAATAAATTCCCATAAGAATTAGTTTATAAACTGTATAAACATACGTTAGTTATTTAAATTTAGCGGATTTTGGAAATAAAAGTGAAGGCAGACTATAATTTAATTTATATGGGGATTCACAAGGTAGTCAAAAAGATTTAAAGTCATATGTCTTAATATAATTAAAAGAACAATATATGACTGCGGTGGGCATCCGCTTATAATTTAGATTTCTACTGTAAACTTATGACGAAGCAATGAACACAGCATTAAAATTTTTATTTTGTTTGAAACACAACAATATTTATTTTAAGCAATTGTTAAATATTATTTAGGACATTATGACGATATGACTTGATAGCACACCTTGTAAATCCCCCTATAGTATTTATTTTTTTAATAAAAACAAAAAACTTTTGGTTATTTGTGATACAATTTATGTTTGATAAGAAATTAAGCTTCATTCGCCATTTCATTCATTCAGACATTCATTCTAAAGACATACTAAATATTGGCCTTTATTCAAAGTAATTGCAATGATTTTTGTGGTCCTTGTACTTTAAAACTTTTGTTCACCTTTTTAATAAGGTCATATCTAGAATATGATGCAGTGGTTTGGAGTCCTTATGCTAAGTTGCATATAGATCGTGTTGAAAAAATAGAAAGAAAATTTGTTTGCTTTGCTTAAAGAAATGTTAAATTTTTTTATTCCTTGCCGCCCGATGCGGACGTTTTGGACTTGAAACTGTTTAATTGCGTCGTAAGGTTTTAGCATTGTTATTTATTTTTGATTTATTAACCCATAGATGTCCTTCATGGTCTGGCCAGACCGTTTTTGACTTTCATATGCAATATCTTTTCTTGTAGCAAAAGTTTTAAGAAACGAAGGCTATGAATTCTACAAGTAATTTTAAATATTTTGGATCATATTTAGGGTACAAAAACCTCCCACAAAAAAAAGTTCGCTCGTGACACAGTTTAGTTAGCTAATTCTCTCAAAGTGCCTTTTGCTAGAGAGATTTATTTGCTGTTGGATTGCTATTAATTTCAAACACCTTTTTGCTTTGTCGCCGTATTTGCGGTCGTTCCAGCATTGACGTGTGGTGAATCACTTATCTCAAATATTTTGTCAACGAGTATAGCTAATGTGTCAAGCGAATCACTACTTATTGAAATTACGGTGCGCACATTTGGTGGCAGTCGGTTCATCCAGGCATCTCGCGAACCAATTTCGTTGGACGCATGTCGCTAAGTTTCAAATTCTGTAACAGCCTTTTTATGCGTTTTTGCTCTGAGACAGCATGATGTCCCAAGAGCCGTGCTTTTAATGTGTCATACATATTATCCACAGTTGGATTCGGCACAATATCACTGATTTATGCTAGGACGCTGCTTTCGATGGTTGTATGGTATATCGTTTTTTCGCTAGTTATACAAGTTTTAACTCTACAAGTAAAATTGTAATATTGTTGCTTTTTTTAACTTATTTTACTTGCAGATTTGTAACTTGTAGTTTTGAGAAACAGGACCCAGCTGCAGCAAACTGAGATTCTATTTGTGCGTTCCATAGAGCGGGTTTGGCATGCCAGAATGGAGGAATTCGTACTGACATTCTTGCGGTTTGCGCAGCTTTGTTACTGGCAACATGTTGTTGTCTGCGGTCGCCTCGGATGCTGAATAGACAATACGGTCGTCACCGACCATCATTATTTATGATATTTTTAATTAGTTAGTATAATTCAAATAGTTGTGATCGTCTATTTAATTCTTCTGCGTTTAAAAGCCTGTTGCGTTAAAGAATCACATCGGGGTCACCATTTATAGAGTATGCTGTAACGTAGTTTAAATATAACTACTTTTGTTTACCGAACAAAACAAAAATTCGGCATGTTATAATTCAGGGTTGCACTTTTAGAACATATAATATCCTAACTCGCAATCCAAGCATGTGCACGCGGCACCGTAACCGTCAAGTTCAGCTTATTACCAACCGTTGTGCGTTAATTGTAAAATCACAACATGAGAGAGAGACAAAAACGTATACTTGCAATGATTCCTAAACAGAATAATTTTAATATTTGAGAATTATATTAATATTATATTAATAAAAAAAGATATCTATTTAAAATTTGTAGAGAAAAATGTTTAAAGAATACCAATATTTAGACATGAAATGTATCTTATCGGTTCTTAGAAACATCAAATTAGTTGAAAGTATACTTCCATCAATAGCGGATTGGTTAAGATTTTTTATATAATTTAAAAACAACGAACTTGATACTGAAAGAGATTGCCAAACTTGTCATAAAGCAATAATCCATTTTTTTTGGAAATAGCTCGAATTCCCACAGTAAAAGAAAAGCCCGCACAAAAGAATATAATGAAATTAAAGAGAATTTAATAAGCACACAGAACTAACAAAAAATTATTAATATTCCTGATTTGCCATTTGGAACCGTTACTGAAATAGCATTGTTAGTTAAAAACTGAATAGAAAGCAATCAAATTTTAGATAGTGTTGGGGCTTTTGTATTTGACACAACTGCTTGCACACTTTTAGAAAAAAGCAAAGGTATATTTATCTTATTCTTAAGCTGCAGACATTATATATTTTAAATAGTTTTTAATGTTATCCAAAATTGTAGACAGCAATGATAGAAGGAAGCTACATAATTTCCAATATATCTGAATAATTTAAACGTGTTGTACTCCTCTCGATTACTTGAGTATTGTTAAAAAATAAAACTTATATCTTTACTAAATGTTTAATTTTATCTAAAAACTAAAATTTTGATCCGCCCTGCGCCAAAAAATTGATATCGTAATTTTTTTTGAGGACCATTTTGACCCTTGTGACACAAAAAAGCTAATTTTGTACAAATGTTACTAAAGTCGAGTTTGAAAACATAATCTTTCGTAATCACTTTAAAGAAGGATTGTTTTATATAAAACAAGCTAAAATTAAGTAAATTTTGCTACATTTGAACTTTGACCTCTAAGGGTCACGCCTTAACATTCTCCGATTTAGATCACATTTTCACAATGAAAGTTCTAAGCCAAGTCCCATAAAAATTCCGGTAGGGTTTTTTCAAAAAATTAAGAAAAAAAAATTAACTACCACCCTAATGTACATGCATAAAAAAAAAACCTACAATCAAAAGACTTAAGCTACAAACTTGTTTGCTTCTTATTTTGTTTGAGTTTTTGTTCTGCTTGTAAAAAAAAGTTTTACATACTTATATTGCATTTGTTTTTTTTTTCTATATGTGTATATGTTTTTTATTGTTGCTGCATTGTAGTTGTGAATTCTAACAGTTTTATTGTTGTTAGTTTTTTGTTTAAGTTATTTTAACATAAAGTATAACATATTTTTCTCATGCTTAAAGTTTATTAATTATATTTTATCTTTACATTTGAATCTCTTTTTTATTTTAAGTTAAATTTTTTGTTTTAGTATTTTGTTTTTCTTCTTAACTCATTGACTTTGCTTATTATATTATGTTATGTTATATGTTAAACAAACATGTTGAACAAAATATTTGCAATTTTAGCTTAATTAGCTTTATTGGCCTAATGTCATCAGCAAATGCTAATACCCAACACAAGACAAAAAATTTTAACAAAAAAATCACAAAAAAAAAATTAAATAACAAAACATTTTTTAACATGAATTCAACTTATGTGCACAGATAGCAGCAAAAAACTCTTGAATTACAGATAAATGAAACAGTTGTTTTACACAGAAAACAGACAGAAAAAAAACTTGAATTTTTGAAAAACTGCTGTCTGTCTTTGTATGCAAATTAAAATAATTGCCTTTCTGTGTTTCTTGTATAGACACATGTGTCTGCGCAAAGAGTGTTAACGTAAATTTAATTGAATTTCGTCGAAAAATTTTCAAATTATGATGTCTAGTGCTTAACAGTTGTATTGATTTTTGTCACTCTATAAACAAAAGAGTTTGTAGATACATTGTATAATTTTTTAAAAAGTTCAAATTAATTTTGACTGAAATCATGTGAATAGCTGGAGTAATTGTGATTTCAAAGTTGCAACAAAAACTTCTTTAGATTATTCAAAAGGTAGATCATGAAAATACTTAAATTAACTTAAAAAAGCGCCGGAATGTCTCTAAAATGTTAAGATATAATTTTTATTTTTTTAATTTGTCGATTTTTGAGTTTGTTTGGTTACCTTTCTGTTTGTTTTTTTTTCTTATTTTCAATTATAAAAAAATAATTTTAAGTAAAGGTTATGCTAACAGCAAAGAGTTCCACAAGAAAACGATAAAATTCCATTTATGAAACATTTTTTTCATAAATATATGTATATTAAATTAGTCCAAGGATATCGCACCAGTTCTTCTAAAGGGGTCAAACTTCAAATGCAAAGGCCACATCTACAATCATTTACTCCACTCTTTCGGTAAAAACTACAGTCAAAAGCTGGAATCACACGATTGCCGCAATGCACCAATTTTCATACTTTTTAATAACCCTATCGTTTGACTGCACAATGAAATGGCTCATGTACCAATGGAGGACAATATTGTGCTTACTTTTACCAATAAAATACAACCCTGGTGCGACAATCTTGTGACCACTTGATATGCAACCGCGCGTCAATAAATAAATAATAAATTTATTTAAAACGAATACATTTAATGGCAAATAAAAATTTAATTATATGAAAAACTATATGTACATATGTACTTAATATGAATTGATATTTAAATATAATTGTTGAAATTGGCCACAAAAATTTGAATAGAAATATGCTCTATTTCTTGATATATTTCCAAAAAAAATTTTGCTTTGTTTAGTTTTTAGAATTTCATATATTTTTCTTAAAAAATTTCAAAAAAAAACTATTCAACAAAAATTTGTTTAAATAAGTATATGATACAATTTTCTTTTTTTTAATGAACAAACCAACTAGAAATTCCAAACAAATAAAAAATCCACCACAACAGCTGTTTTCGCAGTTGGCACAAGTACGAACAATCGTGTGACTGTTCTGCGGCAATTATTGTACCCATTTCGCTTTGTACCAACTAGCGGCAATTACATTTGTAGAAAAAAGGGCAATCGTGTGATTTCAGAATAATTGATTGGTGCAATTTTATTATTGTGCCTCAATAAAGCACAATCAAAATTGTGCCATATTGGTGCATTTGCGGCAATCGTGTGATCCCAGCTTTAGTATTAAACAGTAATAAATTTTGAGCCCTATTAGAAGAACCGGTGCGAAATGTATTTTTTTTGCGAAATATAGCAAAAAGAAAAAAAAAGAAAATCGACCCTTAATTTGGGGATTTTTTCCATAAACCAATATGACCCCATTTTTATTAATGAAAAATTTCCCCAAAAAACTAAAAATAGCCCTAAAAATAAATTTAAATATGACCGTAAATTTGGGGTAATTCTTTATTAAAAAATCACCTCAAAACTTTTAATGAATTTTTAGCCAAAAAAACTAAAATTAGAAAAAAAAGACACACAACGAAAGTTATGTTTATTATAAATTTTGGTTGGGTTCATATACCCTTAACTTAAAATCCCACATCCAGAATTTCAAAATCGCAAGTTTAAAAATCTAGAATTTTAATATCCCGAATAATTATAGTTTTGGTTTTAAAGATTGCAAGAAAGATGGCATAGTTGGGCGCAAGAATTTTTTCCTCTATGTTGGAACGAACACTGGCTTCGATAACTAAAGCTTGTATACATACATAGCAACCTGTTCACTGTTAGCGCCGCTATTTGCTCGGAATCAGAAATGTTGCTATCGGTTGCTATTAAACTTAATCTAATGCTACCTCTATTAGAAAATAAAGCCAAGACTTTTGAATAGCATCTTTGCGTTTAGCTAGGAAAAAATTAGCAATATTGCTGCCGCCTTTTTTTACAAATAGGTCGTACTCTGAAGGTATAATTTGCAACAAATTTTTCATGTATTCTCCAAATTTATTTTAGAGTGCCAGAGAATTTTCAATGGGTTTTCCTTATTCAATACGAATTCATATATTATATATATTATATGTATATAATTTAATATATGTATATAATATTAATATATTATATACATATATATATATTAATATGTATATAATTTAAGAACCTTAAATAAATATGTAAAGACCTTCGACAAATATGTTAATGTTTTTAACTAAAATTCCTAACTTTACCCCGAATGTATAGGATTTTAAAGAAAATAGCCAGTTATAATTGATATTAAAAAAATACGCAATGATTTATGGTTACCTTTCATTGAGTGCCCTCAATTCATAATAACCGAAAATTCAATTGATATTTCAATGCTTCAAAACTACCAAAAGAATCTATTTCTAATACAATATGACTTCAAATACAAATATGTATCTTTCTGCTCTACAAAATAATTTAACAATAATTCAATCTTTGATATTTCACTTTGATTTATTGGCATAAAAAGATATGCAAAAATATGTGTGTATGTTTGACTATATACAAACATATTTCCATACATATCTATCTTTAGACCTTAACAATGTGTATGGATAAGATTACCTCACATCGTATCAATACATAAACTTTTACAGCTGCAATTCTAATAAAGTAAGAAAACAAATTTTTTCATTATCTTTCCGATCCATTAAATAACAATAACTCTATTTACAGCATGAACAAATAAATAGAAAAAAACGTCAGTTAAAATTTAATAAAAAAAAATTTCGATTTACTAAGCAATAGTTGTAAAAATCAAATAAATTTTCAAAAATAGACCGGTACAAAAAAAAAAATTAAATGGAAAAATACCGAGAAACACAGCTGTCAAAATGAAATTAAAGCCAAAATATGAAAATTATATTGACAAAACAATATTAACAATTTGAAACAATAAAAAAAATATGCCTTAAGGTGGGTGTCATATTTGGTAAAGTTAATTTTATAAACTTAATTGGATTAAAGCCGAATAAAACACAAAAAATATGTTTGTTCAAAAGCAAAAGTTTTTTTTTTTATCTAAAGAAAGAAACAAAAAAATCTTTACACAAAAGCTTAAATTAATTAAATGCTTGTTTGTTTTAGTAACTAAGAATTAAAAAAAAAAAAAAATTTAGCTCAGGCTTGATATTTAAGTAAGAAACAAATTTTATTAAATGCAATTTTCAACTTTTGAACTCTAAGTTAATTTAAAGAAAAAAAATATCTTTTTTCTAAAACACTAAAAAAATGCGTTGTTCTCAAACTTGTGGTTATTTCTTAATGAAAACAGGCTTGGCCTGAACACAATTGACACCTAAAGGAAAAAATGTTACTAAGAGCTAAGTAAAAAAACGAAACATTGTCAAAAAAAAAAAATACATTTTAAAAAACAAACACATAAAATACTTAAAAATTGCTTAACTTTAATTTCGCACCTTTTTTGCGCAAAAATATTTCAACTTTTAACCTTTCACTTTCATTACAGACTTCCTTGTAATCAGACTCTTGTTTATCATTTTCGCTAAAAATAACGAAAAAAAAAAAACAACAACTAACGCATTTAGCCACAAAATAGTAGCATTTAACGCAATGTAACACTCTTATACCCCATACTCTTATAAATATATATAAAAAAAAAAAAAAATGAAAAAAAAAAATACCAGAATTATCATTGATCAGTTGTTGCTGGTCTTTGAAACTATGTAATATAACTATGACTAAGTCGCCTGTCTAGTTAATGGTGTTAAACATCTTTTATCACACTAATCACGAATTAGTATTGAAAAATGGTCAAAAACTTTAGAGTAATGAATAGTGTTTTCCCAGCGTATAAAATCTCAAAATCCGATTAAAGACATGAGCTGTTTTTCTTTAAGTTTTTGGTGTAAAAGTTTAACTTAATGCCACATTAATGGTTGAGAGAAGAAAAAAATTTTTTTATTTAAAGGAATTTTTGAAGGTATATGTATGTACATAAAGAGAAATAAGTACTTGAAAACATAATGGCATCTTATCAAATAATGTAATTTTTTACTAATAATTATAACAAAAACAATTTCTTCAATAATATATCGCGCGGGTCCATCTAAATCTATCAAGAAAGCGATATACTTAAAATTTCTTAACTTTGAGTTAAACCTCTTTAGGGGGTTCAGAGCTAAAGCGAATTAAGTCAAACAAGTTAATTCAAAAATATATTCAGTTTGAGTAAGTGAGCTGCCAATAGTTTCTGAAGCCTTTGACTTGGGCTAATTACCGTTGCCTTTCGAACGAAACACTTGCTAAATTAGTCCATTCCGAAAGTGGATGGAGTTAAACTTTGCAGAGAATTTCCCATCAGTTTTGAAATATATCTATGAGTTATATTTTATGAATTGGTTCGGTTCAGCTCTAAGCCCTCCATAAATGTATACATATATTAATAGACAATTTTTCAAGTCTAGCTTACAATATAAATCTCAAGCAGAATATAAATTTTTATAGTTCTACAATTTTCCAGTTTCATGCTTAAAATCAACACAATTTTTAAATGTATCACGAAGAGACCAATCTAAACAAGAACGGTAAGCAAACAAAATCGCACGGCGGCAATCATTTGATATCAGAGAATCCAATTTCGACAGGGCGTAATGCGATTTAAGCTCTATCTTATTTTAATGTACATATTCGGTTAAATTATGCAAAATAAAGCAACATTTACACTTGGCAAATATTTGACGAGAAACGTGACCATTACGCAAACTAAGATATATTTCCAATAGTTATTTTGATTATGATGCCACATCTTACAAAGAAAAAAAAAATTGTAGTTTTTGCTATGTCTAGCGGTATAATTAGTTTTATTTTGTCATATTAAGACCATTCTAAATAACACTTATTTGGTAAAATATTTAACAAGTGTGAATATAGCTTAAATAAATATTACTATTCATGGCTCAATGCTTCCATGTGTCAATTCGGAATGAGTCTAAGAAGCAAAAAACTTAACGCTCTTAAGGGCCGTATAAAACACACAAACAGTAACGCAAGCATATGAAAAAAGTATTGAGCATGGTTGTGTGAATATTCAAAATTTTTAGTAATCATATAAACATCTTGTTGCTGTGGTCAAATAGCTTGTGTCGTTTATCTGGCCCTTTATTATGGTTGATCTGTAACAGTGTTGTCAATTTGGTAATTTAGTTGCTACATTTAACCATTTAAAAATGAGTTAAGCCTTTAGCCTTGTAAACCCTCGGTCTTACACATGTTTTTATTTTCACATTCGTAACGCATGAGTCTAGCCAGACCCAACCAACTTTTGAATAAATTTTTTTAACTAAATGCTATATTATACACATTTATAATTTAATTAAAATATAAAATTCATTATATGAAATAATATGCGTACATATTCATATTATTTTTTATAATTTTTTTATAATATACAAATCAAAGTATATTCATAAAAGTACATGCAACTCTACAACAAAACTACAATACAAAAAACAACAGGCATTTTGTTTGTGTAAAAACTTCCGAGCTTGTCAAAAATAAATTAATACATACACATCAGGGATGATAAAGTCAGTACAATTGTACATTTTTCAGTTCTGTTAGCATTACAAAAGTACTTAAAAATTACAAGTTAAGTACTATTTTAAAATTCAAATATTTTACGGTAGGGTTGGAAATTTAAAACATGAAATTAATGAACTAATGTTTCCAGATATCAGAGAATCGCCAAAGGTTTATTGTCTATACCACATTCGCCGACGATCTGATATTTTCATACCAACATACAGCCGTTCACTTGCATGTACTTTTATAAATATACTTTGATACAAATTAACATATTTTAACCTATCAAAATATTTTTAAAAATTAAAAAAATAAGATCGTTTTATTTCATCAAATGCATATAACATGTTTATAACATGCAATACTATTTTATTTGTAATTAAAAAGAGAAATTAAATAAATGATTTAGCATTATGGATTTCCTTAGCAACTGAAACATGTAATTTTAATTTTGGAATGATGCTGATAACACTATGGAACATTTTTGGGATTATTGTCTGGGGGGTGAGAAATTCCAAGTCAGGGTGATGGTACTAGGTCAGTATAGTAAAACCCTCAAAGGGTTTGGCGTTCGTATGTGTCAGTTTTTTTTAATGACATTTTAAATTTTTTCCTTATCTTGATGTTTTTTTGTTTAACATAACTCGAGAACCACTTGTCCGATTTTGCTAAAACAAACTCAAAAAAATTTAGAATTACAATTTCTTTAATCCGTTCATATAACGTTTTTCTTTATAATCAACAGTTTTGCCGGTAAAAATAAATTTGTGGAGAAAACAAAAAATTTTTTGGCCTAAAAATTAAAATTTATTTTAATAAATATTGCCTATGATGATTCATGATTTCATTAAAAGTTTTTTTTCTCTTGAAGCTAAACAAAATTTTCCGCTAAATTCACTATTGTATTTTTACTTAACTAAAAAAAAAACTAATATGCGCTTAAATTGTAAAGTTATTGAGAGGAAAATTTTGCAATATTCAACTATAGAGTATCACCCTAATAAACAATGTTTGTGTCTTAAGTCTTTTGTATTTTACTTTTCAAACTAATTTTCATTTCATTGCTTCCATATAACCTTTGTGGCAATGTTTTTTATGTTTAGTAACCTTAAAAATTGTTTTAAATTACACAAGCTTTATAAAATAAAATGAAAAACATTTGTTTTTAAGGAAGACAAATCAATTGGCTGTTCATCGCAAATTGCTACCGAAATAACAATTGACGAATTAACATTTTGTTAAGAGCAATGAAATAGAAAACAAAAACAAAATTTAATGTTGGGCTGAAATTGTTTTATTTCTTTGTTTTTTTTTTTTTTTTTTTTTTTACTTAATTTTATTTTTTGCTAAAAACATTGTTAAATTAAAGCTTTGGATGTGGTTTTATAAAATTAGGCCAAACGTGTTAAGTTTTTTGTTAGAAAATGAAAGAAAATAATTGAAAATAACTCAATTTAATAGCTTGTATTTTTTTTTTATTAGTAGAGGGTTTAGTAAAGGGAACTTGATATACTATTTTGATTGCAGTGGACAGAATTTTATGAAGTACAAAACTTTCTAATCTTGGGAAAACTTGTGAGTTTGAAAATCATTTTACTTTTACTTAATAATAATTCTACTTTCCAAATAATTTGGAATTCGCAGTTGCTTTTATATTTTATATTAGCCAAAACCTAGTGTACAAAATCTTTCAGAATGTTTCGATTAGTTATAAGCAGGTCAATCCTACGCCACAGAAATTATAGAAAAATGTTCGAGTGTACCTGTTAAGGATAATAATCAGAATCTTAATCTTGTTCTGATGTTAAGAAGCATATCAGAGTACTTTGTGCATTAAAAAAAAAATTTATAAAAATAAGCTTCAAGAAGGTGGAATATGCACTATAAACTTAAAAAATTCTTTTTTACTAAAAAAAAATGCTGCAAAGAGTAAAAATATTCACTCACAGATCGATGCTAAAATTCATAGAAAGCTGTAAAACGGATAAATATATTGCTTTTGGCTTCATTGGTCGATTCTTTAAGAAGCGTAGGGCTTTAACAAATGTTCTCTATTTAGATCTATCAGTTGCGATGCTCTTAATTTCCATCCAACCAACAGTTTACAATTCATACTGCAAAATCAAAAATAAAAAAACACACAACGTCTGTACTGATTAACTTCGGAATTTATTCAAAGTTTCAAACAGTCAAACCAAACACGTTCGAACTAGTTGACTGGCGAAGTGCTTTGTTATGTACGTTTCGTTTTTTGCTTTCACTTTGACTGCGACTGTTTTCATTTTAAGAAAGAAGTGAAAGCAACAGTTTATGTTTGGCCAATGACAAATTAAGAAGTCGAAGAAATAGCACAATCTTATGACTTTGACTGCAGTTTTTAAACACTGTGTGTAACTTTATGACATCAGGCTTGTGTCGTTAGCATAGCCCAGATACTCTAGGCATGCTACTAGGCCTCATACTATTCCTCGTTCCTCTGCAAAAGCTTCTTTTATGACGATGTCCAGCACAGCGTTAAAGAGTAATGGACGCAACTTGGTCTGACACCTTTGCTTTCATTGATTTTAGGGCTTAGCTTGTTTTCATTAGCGATATGGCAGGTTATGTCCCTGTAAAACGATTTGATGAGATTGGTTAGTTTCTTTGGTACACCTTTGCAAACGATAAATACCAGGTACAGTGGGGATCGTCATTCTACAGATTATTTCACAATTACTCTGTTCGGCTCTCTGTTCAGGTGGTAGTTTATCGGATATTCTGCTCTTAATAATCTAAGCGATTACTTTGTTGACGGTGGTGAGCAAGGTGATGCCTCTCCAACATACAAAGAAAAAATTCAAAAAAGCGTAACCAGTAAATTGATCTAACTTGGCTTTATTTTTTAACAATTTGTATTGACTTATTTAACTTTATTTGAAGGAAGATAATTGTATAAAGCAATTTAGAAATTGATAACTGATGTTTGATCTAGCAAGCGTTTTGCAAAAGCAAAAATTTTGTAATAAAACTAGAGGTTACGTGAAGGACGTCAAATATTTGATAGGAATGAACTTATCATTAGTCTCAAAAATTTTTTAGTTGTTTCATTTTTAGAAATATTTACGATCAAATAAACTTTTGTATTTCTTAAAAATTCTATTGTTTATAATAATATTCTATTGTTGAAATTTAAATAATAATCATTTAAAACTATGCAAAAAAGAATTTATTTTTTTACTTAAAAAAAACGCTGACCATGCCAAATTTTAAGCACATTTATTTCTTTAGCCTTTTCGTTATTTCAAAATATCTCTTCAAATATTTTCCTTCCTAATTTATTGCATTCGTGCAGTAAAAAATTTTAACTTAATTTTTTTCATAACTAAAAAGAAACTGAAAGTTGCCATAAAAAATGCAAAAAACACACAATTTTCTCCATTGTTATAATCTAAAAATCTAACATCATCTACTACATAACATCATTACCGTATCTTATTGATTATTAACGTAAGAAACTTGGTTGAAGAAAACTAAAAACAAGAAATATTATGCAGCATCATATTTAAGCCGACATAAAGTTATATAAAGAAATCTCATTAAAGGCAAAAAAAACTCACTGCTTAACCATTTTTTTTTTATTAATTTAATGAAGAAAATCACATCTACCTTAATATAACATGAAACTAATTAGACATTCCGCTAATAGTTATAAACATGCAATTTTTTTTTAAAAAAAATCACAAAAAAAAATAGAAGATAAATGAACATGTTCACCTTAATATTTGGGGGGTTACTTATAAAAGAAAGGTTTGTTGTTTATAACATGACTTTTTCATTAATTTACTAATGAAATATATTTAAAAAACACAATAACCACAATACTCATTATTGTGTAAATATTCAATTTTTAATAAAATATGCACAACAGCTCTTTAATTAACTTGCTTAAGGTACCGGGAAACTATTTAAAATATTTTTTTTTATATTTGAATTCAATTTGATGCTGTTTGGTGGAAAAAAAGTTTCGCAAATTTTATTTAATTAAATTGTATAAAAAAAGTAAGCGATCCCAAAAAAAGTTCATAATTAGACAAGATATTATAGATTTTAATTTGAATTTAATTAAAATGGTCAATCAATTCCAATAAAATCTGGAAATATGATTTAGCTTCCACTAAAATATTTTGAGCCATAGCGTATTTTTTAGCTGCATGAGAACTTAAAATAATTACACAAGGCGGAAATATTGTTCGAATAAATTTGTTTTTTTATAATCTGGTAGAAAATTGCATGGCATTTATTTTTTAAATATTATTTCCAGCATATTTCCGCCGCGGCTACGAGTTAAAGGGTCCATTTGATCAGTCCAATTTTGACTTCTTTTTTCAATAATACGGCATACGGCATCAATGGTGCCTTGACTAGTAATTTACAATGTTTCAAAACTTTCTGGTTTGTCGGGAAATACAGCTAAAAAAACAACCTCTACCAGCCGTAATCAAGCAAAGCTCATGTGGTTCCATTAACTAGTTCCCATTGTGTTACCGTCTCCCAAAGGTTCTTAGTTTCCTGGCTGCTAAGTTCTCCTTCAGCATCCCAGTTGATTCAATAGAGAAGTGGATCCTGTTCAAATCAATACCAGAGATACAGGTTTTGTCCCCAAGTGTTTTTCGACCAAATAGTTCAAGTCGAAGATCTTCGGATGCCGGACAATGGCAGAAAAGATGTTCCGTTGACTCTTTCTACTTCTCGTTGCCGCAACTTCTACATAAGTCATTTTAAGTCATACGCGTGCTTCCGAATAAGCCAGTGCCCGGTTGTAACCGCAATTAGCTTTCTGCCCGCCGAGTTCTTTTTTCATCTGTAATAGTCCAGATTTTCCTGGTTTCCCCACAGGTAGTTTCATCAAACCATCTCTGGCTGGCAAAAAGATGAAACTTGTGCGAAATAAGTTGCTTACATCTTGGGAGTAAAACACCTATATTATATGATGACCCGTCTCGATTTAAGGTGGCGTCTGCTCTCTTCTCCGGAAATATCCGACACTCTTAGACAATTCTCGATCCGAAGAACACACATTGTTTGATCGATTTAAAAACTGATTTTGGGTCGATCGGTAAAGTAAAAGGTGGGGCAAGGATAAATATTTGTATATGTTACACAGAACACCCAAGCGCATTAAACCCCTCCCCATATGGTGGTGAGGCTAAAGCTACAGGCATAAACACATTTAAGCAAAAAGCAATCGGCTGTTTGCTTAAGTTTCTTTATTTTAGTTCAAAAAGCTCTTTGTTTTGATTAAATAGCTGTTTTATATAAAACTAAGAATAATTAGATAGCACTTAAAAATTGAAACTGTATTTAAATACAACTTAAATACAAATAAAAATTAACTAAACATTTACCTTAATACGAAGACAAAACTGGGTCATTATTTAATGGTTCGATAACGGATAACAACTCAACTGAAGTTTAGTTGCCAGCAGCGAAATTAGGTAACGACGCGCCGCTCATGTTAAAATATACCACATTTTTTTAAATTTTTTATATGAACATGAGCGGCGTTGCCTGCTTTCGGTGCTGGCAACTCAACATAAGATAAATAATTCAAATATCTTTAATTCAGATACCTCAAGTTTTTTCTTAAACAATAAAAAACCACTTCTTTTATTCTGCCCTAGTCTGAGAACTATTTTTAAATTTCTGAGAATTTCCCTATTGTATGCAAACCTATCAAATTGAATTCAATCCACCTTGTTTGCTGGGAAATAAATAAATTGAATATTAAGTTTCCTATATTTTAAACTTATTAACTTTAAACAATATTTCACTGATTCTGCAAATTTTCCGTCAATGAAACAAATGTTTTTTTTTTTTTGTTAATCAAAATACAAATACTTCCTAGAAATTTTTTATAATAAACTACAAATTAGACAAGCCATTTTCTTATTTAAGCAAAAAATCTAATAAAATGCAACTCAGCTTTTTTCAGTTTTGTGAATTCAACAATTATGTACCTAAAAAATCAAAACAGCAAAAAGCTCAGACATCTGCATTTAAATTACCAACTTAATGCTTAAGTAAATTTACAAAATAGAAAAAAAAGAAAATAAATAAAATACTCAACTAAACGAAACAATTTGCATACAACTAAAACAATTTTGAAACCTTTTTCTATTAAAAACAAAAAAACTAAAACACAACAGGGGTTTGTTGTTTTGCTGTTTTTTTTTTGCTCAATTTTGTAAATTTGCATCTTAGAAAACAACATTTGTGCTTAAAATTAAACATCATCAGCAACAAGCACAACGACATTGTCGTTAACATCATCAAATGTAGTTCATCATAGTCACAACTTTTGTTAAACGGAATGAAAGCGAAATTTTCCAATTGACTTTTTTTTGCTTTTTGATTTTTAAATTGAAATGAAAAGTTAATTTTTCTTTTAAAAGCTGATGTTGCTGTTGCCGTTGTGGCTGTCAGGCTGATGTTTTTTTTATATGTATGTTGTTACTCTCGGTTACAACAATCGTGAAGTTTTATAATGATCAACAGTTAAAGTTAACTAACAAACATTTGTCATTTAATTGACCTTTTTTTACTTTGAGTGACTGAACAAAAATAAATGGAAAATGTCTTTGTTCGCCTGAAGGAATCAAAACAAAATTGTGATTTTTAAATTACATGCACCAACCAACAATTCAAATGAAATGAAAAAAATACAGACAAACGTAATAAAACAAAAGACCTAAGATACAAACTTTAATCGAAAAATTCCCGTTTTTTTTGAGAAAATGTTGAAGTTCTTTTTTTTAGTTTTAAGCAAAACCACATAAAACTTAACACGCCTTTAGCTTGTTTACAAGTGGCAAATATACTAAACAAAAAAATTCTTTAATTCTCCCAACAACTTTTGTTTCTATACATTGTTAATTTATTTTGTAATCATAAAAAATATTGTATTATAAAATTATTGCGCAAATGCTTTATAAACTGTTTTCATATTAACTTTGGAAAAAAGTAACAATCAAATATTTGTCGGAAACCCACATTTTTACATTGTCGTTAGAAACATATGTATGACTATTTTTGCCACTTATTTGTTTATTTTTTTTTTTCTTTTAATAAAAATAGAAACAGTAATGAAATTGAAAAACCAAAAATCATGTTTTTCTATTGCTATTTCTTAACAAAACGTGATAATGCGGTAGGTTGTTTCGACTCTTAAAGGGTACTTCACTATGAATGAGTGCACAGTGGGGTTCAAATGAAAAGTTGTCATGTTGGAAATAAAAAAATGTAAAACTTTAGTTGGATACCGCTCCAAAAGAACTGTTTAAATCATTAGACAAATAATATATCATGTAAATTTTAGATTCTTTAATTGTAGTCGAACATATTTTACCTATGTTTTATGCAACTGAACGAAATAAAAAGGTTAAGGCTGAAATCATCGAAAACAATCTGAGTAATTTGCAGAGAGAGCCAGTCTGCATTTTTTGAAATGAACAGGTAAATTAGTTACATAGTTTGAAAGAAATTATTTTTTAATTTCAAAGAAATTTCTTCTTCTACTTATGCAAGGGAAAACGAATTGAAAGCATTAACATTGGAAAAACAAGCCAGGAAGGGAGCCCTATAAGCGATAAAGATCTGGGGATTGCTCAGATCGATATATCTGTTAAATTTACCACAGGAAACGGATTTATCTAATTTTTGGATTAAAATAAATTTTGGAATAAAATTTAAATTATTTTATACGATTTTTTTTAAGAAGTTATAACAAAATTTTTGCACAACTTTCTTCAATGGGCAATAGAATTTGCAATATAAACCTAAGCTTACTTCCGATCTGTGACATTAGGAATATATAGGAAAAAAAAATTAAAAAAACTGCAACCGCAGAGAAGTGAAGTTTGTTTTAGGTTAGGTTAGGTTAAGAAGGGTTATGTGCCACTTCCACTCGGAGACCGGGTCGATGAAAAGAAAAAAGTAGAAAAGAGAAAAGTAAAGAAAAGAAGTATGAGGTGGATAAAATCCAGAAAATTAGAAAGATAGTAGGCAATATGAAGAATAATTTCCCTCTCTACAGTCCCCTCAACAGAAACAACCGCACTATTTTCTGACAAACCCTAGTAGATCAGCCGGATTACATCCAGCGATTCACCCCAGTTCGTCGTGAAACCTGTCTCCTAGCCACTGCTGTCTGAGACCCTGCATCCTAGGACAATGGCACAGTCCATGCTCGATCGTCTCCAGTTCCTCTGAATCATCGCATAATCTGAAGAAGTCCGGTATAGTATTGTCCCAACTGCCCGTAACAGCCCTAACGGGATAGTGACCCCTTAAGATCCCTATAAGTGTTCTAAGACCACCCCTATCCAGTCCCAGTAGAACGCTCCCGCGTCCAATCTGGGCCATAATGCCCTAGACACCCTGCAATCCACTCTGTCCCCCCAGGATCGGTTTACGTCATCGCGGAATTTTTCCCGTATCACACCCTGTCCCTTACCACTAAGTCCAGATTCGAACCCCCTCTCGCGAGTTCGTCCGCCACCACATTTCCATCAACCATGCAGTGTCCAGGTACCCAACACAGCCTTACATTGAATGCCTCCATGAGTTCCCTAAGAGCATTCCTACACCGAGCGACCAGGCACGATCGCACCGTATAATTTGTCAATGCCCTAAGCGCCGCCTGACTGTCGACGTAAATTGTCACCGCAGAACCACCCACGATGTGATGCAGTATTTATTTATTTATTTATTCAACTGAATGTAATCCAAAAGCCTTTATAGGCCAAAAACAAATTACAAGATAAACTTAAATTCAAGCACATTTTTCATATTTAACATATATAATTCGGTATAATGTATTATAATTAAGTACGCTAACCTAATTTCTCCTTTTTTACACAAATATGGGTATGCATTTTTAAAGATTTTTGGCTTAACAATGAAATTAAGTATTTAAATATGATTGATAACATGACCAGTAAACTGCGCAACTGACTTTGAAAAATTTCTTTCATTGTATGGGATAATAGAATTCCATAGTCGAGCAACCTACAAGTGAAAAGATCTTTTCATGATTAACACATTAAAAGCCGGTATTCTAAGTGAACATGTTCTTGCCGAGTTCAAAAATTGAAATCTAGAAGAAAGATGAGATGGTGAGCTATATTTTACTGTCCTATAGAAAAATGTTAGTAGTTTAACATTTACAAAGTCTTCGAAGGTGCAGTTTAAAAAATCGATAGCATACGATGTAACATGATCGCGAAAACCAAGATGATACACATATCTAATTATTTTATTGAAGCATTTCCTTATTCTATTTAAATTGTTATCACCTCCGTCGCCCTCCAGATCGCTAGGATCTCAGCCTGGAAGACACTGCACTCATCAGGGAGTCTGAACGACCTCTTTACCTCGGTGTCCGCGATATATACACCGGCACCAGTGCCGGTTTCCATTTTGGATCCATCCGTAAATACTGCCCACCCCTCAAACAGTCCATTGAATCCACAACAGATTTCCCTATCCGGGAACTCCACTGGTGGTGTTACACCGAAGTCCAGGGTCATGATTCTTTGATCCGAAATTCTCTCGAGAACAGTACTTTGATCAAGCAGACCCACCTCGTACAAAATTCTTGTGTGATCATCCTGCCTAGGTCTAACTAAGGAAGACTCGTAAAGTCTAAGTAGGTTCCTAGCAGCCACACACCTCACATAATGCTCAATAGGGGACAGATATAGTAGGATGTCCAGCGCTGCCTGTGGAGTGCTTCTCCTTGCGCCTGTGATGCCAAGAGATGCACTCCTTTGAACCTTGCTGAGCATCTTCCTATAGATATCCACTCTCAACGCACCCCACCAAAGTTTGTTTTAGAATAGTAGGAGTAGTTTTTTTAAAAATCAGTTTTTAAGTTTAAAATTTTTCTCCTACACAACTAAAATAAATAGACTTATGGCAATTTCTCAATGTTTCGACAAACAGTCTTTCACTTAATGGCAATACAAATTTATTAAACCAAAAAACTGTCCGTTAACGATTTTGAGTTTCTCAATATATCGACATAAACATTGTTTTCAGTTGGCAACACCACTCAAAACACATGTAAGGGTTGGAAGTCAGCTGATTGAATTTATCTGTATGCCAAATAAAAGGAAAATAAATAATTGACAGATGAGTGCTGGTTAGCTTTAAGAAAACCAAATTTCTTTAATGTGCAGTTTTTCGTTGGGAAAAAAGATAATCGCGTAATAAGAAAACGGCCATTAAAGAATTTTTCCTTATTGCCAAAGAAATATCCAATAAAACTTGTATGCGTTATTTCTATCACTACGAAAGTTCTGTTGATTAACTTTTGATTTTTTCGATTAATTAATTTTTGTTTGTATATTTCTAGCTCTCGTTACACTGTTCTATATAAAAGAGCGCGGACTATGTTGTACTGGTTGCCAAAGATTTATCTTAAATAAACACAAGAAATGAACAAACAATTAAAAAGCAGAAAACAGAAATATAAAAGACCTTAAAAGATCTGTTGCGTTCATCTTAAACGCCATCATTACAAAGGCAAAAAATATGTGTACATGTTTATAAATTTCCAAAAAAAAAAAAAATTAAACAAACCTCCTCAAACTTTTACTTTATTTAATTCAAAAAAATCCATATTCATGTATGTATGTACATGTCCAAAACAAATACACATATACAAGCAACACAGCCATACAATGTATTAAACTTTTTTTTTTTGTTTAAATTAAATTTAGACAACTTTAAACAAAGTTTATATTTGATTTATTTTTGTTGTTCTTTTTTCAATGTTATTTTCTTTGTTTCTTTTGTTATTTCTTTAGATCTCTAAGAAAAATACAATATTTTTTCTTAGTCTATTTTTTGATTTTAGTTAACAAATGAAACACAAAATGGCTAATTGCAAGTGACAACTTTGTCGCACGTAATTACAATTGCTGTTTATGTATAACTGCCTGCCTGTGTAAACTCTATGAGTGCTTGCTTGCCTCCATGGCTGGCTGGTTGATTGCCTGCCTTATTGTTGCATAGATGAAATGAAAATAAAAACTAAAACAAAACGTAGTATTGTCTTCCAAAAGGTGTTGACATGCATAGTTTTGTCTATATATGCAGTATGAACTGGTACACGTATTGTAAATATGTTTAAGTTTTTCCTAGATACACACTCACTCACACCACACATCCATATAAAAACTGCAAAATTTTCTGTTGAATTCACTGCCACATGTATTTCGCACTATTTATCGCATTACATTTGTTCACGTCTCTCTTGTGTTGACTGTGTAGGGTATTTTAGTCTAGCATTTCATTTTAGATTTTTTTCTAATGATTTTAATTAAAAATAGTATGAAAGAATTTATTTTATTTAATTTGTTGTATTTAATTTACATTTTAATTGAAAAAGCGCAAAAAAATCAATCTCAAATACAGCGACAGTTTCTCGTTTTGTACAAACGCCTAGGGTGGTATCAATGTCTACATTAGAGATTTATGACATACAAAATCAGGTATTTATGGTTCACTTCCCTAATATGTATTAAGAACAAAAAAAAAATGAAATCTGAATTTTGTTTGAAGATTATGTAACACTAATAGTATAAAGAAAATTCCCACAAGTTTTTCGTTTTTTGTCTCAAATATTTGTAAATGTAGTAAGATAAATTAAATTTAAATCACTAGACGAAAAAGGTTTTATAGAAAAACAATGTTGCTTATTTTGGTTTTTTTTTGCAACATATGTTTTTTTTTAAGAAGTTTATAGATTTATTTTAAGTCAAACACTTTACTTTTATTTAAAATGCAATTATGCATTCAAATTACAGTATTTAATACAATTTAATATTCATATGCTACCCTGCATTATTGTCGCTTCTGAATGTTAATTGCTTGCATTAGTTAATATCGGCTACTTACTCAATTTCGATTAGTTTATTATAAAATTAGATAGTTTTTTCAAAGAGTGTTATTTAAGCCCAATAGAACTTTAAATTGTAAAAAATAACACAAAAAAATTTATTTTAGTCTCAAAAATCTTTTTCTTCAGAGAGAAAATACAAAACATTAATGACTGCTAGCAAAATAACCCTAAGCAAAAAAAAAAATTTGAGAAAAAGTGCTCATACGAAAAATCGCCCTTCGTAAACGAAAAATTGAACAAAAAATAAAAATGAAAATTATATCCAGCAATGGCGAATAAAGCAAATAACTAAAGAGATTTTGTTATTCGTGCTTAATTCCCAATTTTTATTCTTTAAAAAGCACTGAAATTTATTGTTAATGGGATAAGCTGTTCCTATGCGCACTGGTTGATTAAGCCAGATCGTCAGGAAACTTTATTCAATAAGATTTTAGAAAAACTAAAGATATTAAACCAAATAAAACTGTTAAGCGTATAAGAAATATAAGCAACAGTTCTACTTGTAGCAATATCAAAGTTTAAACAAAAACATCAACAATAAACAGTGAGTTTCGATGGCATTCACGATAATTTGGCCCCTGCTCTCCCAAAATTTATAAACCTAGCAGCCCCGAGACCGGGCAGAGATAGTGAAACACCGTTTACTTCTCCTCCTCATCATGACAACTTATACAGCAGTCATTATAATCCACACCTAGTCTCCCGGCATGACTTTCCATCACCCAATGGCCCATCATGATCGATATCACTGTCCTAATCTAGTCTCAACCGAAAGCAAGTAGCACGCATTCTCGGTGCATCGTGTCCAGGCCATAGAGTCCTGTCCATCAAGCAAGTATGCTCACCCTTCCATCCCTCCTGAGCACTTCTTTACGACTCACGTATAATGACAGTCTTACAGCGTGGCATTGAATAGCCGATCAATATCGTCCAAGAGACAGCCCTCTACTACTAATTAATTGAAGAATTTGTCAAAATGAGAAAAAGAAAAATTACCCAAAAAATGTTTCTTAACTGCGCTAAAAGAATCGCCCCAAAAAAGGGTAATATTTCTTATGCAAAATCGCCTGAAATTAGCATGGAAATTTTTTTGGCAATTTCCCACACATTGATTTGGGCGATTTTGCTGGCAGCCAACATTACCATTTGAAAATTATGTTGGGCTTATGGCAGTGATGTCAGCGTCATACGCAATTGTGTAAATTAATTCACACACATTCTTCACACGCATTCTTACGCTCTTTCATTTAGTCCACGAGAGTACACAATTAGTCGTCGATTATCAAGCGACGGATGCACATGCGGCGGATGCTTACGTATTTTTTAATCTTTATTAAGAATACTTGTCTCTTTATTCACTAATACTAATGTAAAGCAATACAACCACAATTGACATCACTGGTTTATTAGGCTTTCAATTTTGCGGCACTTTTTCGTGCATTGCTGACCGTAAGTCAGGAGTAACACGAACAATGTTAGCGCCTTCAAGACGTCAAGTGTTGCTAGATTATCAGCGTAAATTAGAGATTTCACGTGGCCGCACATGAAAATATCACACGAACTTGGAGGCATATTAACAAGTATAAAAGGTCTATGGGCCGTATATTATTAAGATATCTACATTAATATGAGATTTGTTCGTAAAACCACATGCCAGCCGGAAGGATGGACACGTTAGATCGACTCAAAAAGCGATTCCGAGTCGATTGGTATACTATGTTGCACACACATCAGCACAAATGCATAATATTGTGGCTCGCTTATAAAAAATCTATCTTGTACTTTTGGTTTAATGCAGATTTAAGATTCTACCTACTACAAATTAGTCAGTCATCTAATAATGGCCCTCCTTAAACAACCAATTATTGTATTACGAGTTTTTATCAATCATTTCTAATCAAAACAACATAAACCATTTATCTCTTTCAGATGTTTCATTCAAAATGTTTTCTTTAATTAAACAAATAATTATCAATCCAACATACACCTGATTTTTTTTTGTATTCAGTATCCCAGTCCGCAATTAAAAGTTTAGTTTTATTAAATTTAAAAATTTATTTATGCATTTTTATAATTTATTCCAAATCTAAAATCGATGCAATTCATGTTGTTTGTTTTTTTTCTCTAATCGCTCCTTTTTTAATTTATCTACCGCTTTGTAATTAACGCAATATAAAAATAGATCTTTATCAAATTGTCGTTTATTATTTGTATGTGACTGTCTTACTGTCTGATTGTCTGTCTGCAATATAAATTGATTTATGTTTTTTCAAATTTCATATGATTAAGATGCCAATTTCAAAGTTTACGCTTTTATTGAAAAAAAAAAAATTGTATTAAAAAAGTTGAAACAAAAAATCTGCAAAAAAAAACATCAAGTTAATTAAATTTTCGTTGTGTTGCGGTTAGTTAGAGTTTTGCAGCGTTCGTAATTTATATAACAACGAAAATGCAACAACAACAAAACGAAAAGCTAAATATTTTGCGCAATTGAATTTCAATTTAGATAAACGTGTGCAACACTTTGGCATTTGCACAATTTCATTATTATTTTTTTTTTTTTTAAATATATTTAGCCGAATATTATGTGGTGAGTAAGAAAAAAAACAACACAAATTAATACACAGAAAGAAAAAAGGATTTGTTTGATAGTTTTAAGCGATTTACGAATTTGGGCAGGCAGTTACAAACTGCATGTACTTTTATGAGAGATTATTTACTGCAAAACTAGATTATTGTTTAAGTGTAATAAGAATTTTTTTTGTCATTTAGTATGTATCATATAATCTGTAAAAATTGTGAGAGAATTTTTTTTGTTCTGATTAAATTTCTATAAAAGTTATTATATGAAGGTATTTTGATTGTTTTAAAAAAATAACGTTCCGTACAAGATTAAAAAAACAAAATAAAATTACAAGACAGACAGTCAGTGAATAGAACTTAAAACAATAACATCGGACAACACTGCATTAACTATTAGTAAATTTGTTTGTTATTAAAATTAAGAAACATGTTTAAAATTATTATTATTTTTAAAATCATAACTATTTCCCTGAGGATGACCAACAAAGTTGGTCGAAATATTGGAATTTAATAAATAATAAAAATTAAAACAAAACAAGAGTTCTTATTTTTATTTTATATAATATGTATTTTGTTCGACCTTTAATATTTCTAATATTTCTAAATTTTCGAGCTTTAGGTCTTTTTGTTTTAAAAAACTTTTAACGTTTTATTTTAAAACCAATATTTCGGCACTTCCTTGAGTGCCTTCTTCAGGGTTTTTTTTCTTAATTTATAAAATTTTTAACAAATTATGAAAAATTTAACAATAACTGACAAATTAAAAAATTTTAATTCAAAAACAAAAAAATATTTTTCAAATCAAACTTGATCTATTACAATATAAATAAATTTTTTAACTTCCGTTTCTATTTTTATAAATTAAGTGTCTATAAGTTTTTTAAAACAAAAAGACCTAAAGCTCGAAAATTTAGAAATATTATTTTTATTTTATTTTATGAAACAGACCTCAAGCCGAAAAATATAGACATAACACATTTAACAAATAAAAAGGTCTACATACACACAAACCTAAAAACGTTCCGTACAACTTAAAAATATAATTATGAAAAATCAACTTGTTTCATAAAGCAGTCGTTTATTTATTTTAACATCCAAATTTTTTTAAAGTTTATTTTGATAACATTGAAAACATTTCTTTCAGTGCATGCATCTTTGCAAGCACCAATCGTATTAACACAACAAGCAAATTGCAACATATCGCAAACACAATCAAACTATTTATTATGACATGTCTAAATCGATTTGTTGTTTAAACACTCAAACAAAAAACAAACTTCCAAAAAATCTACACAAACAACAGCAAACAAATAAAAGTCAACAATAATGAAAACAAAATGATTAAGACTCCTAACAGCAACAAATATAAACTGAGTCTTAAAAAAAAAAACACCACAAACCAGCGACATACTTTTTCTCAAAAAAAAAAAGAAACGGGCATACAAAGTTCAATGAAAAACAAGCCAAAAAAATTGATGAAGCCTTAAGAAACCAAAAAAAAAAAAATAAAATCCAATAAATTGAAAACAATCCTAACTGAAAAATTTTTGCAGACTTTTAACATAATGATTGTGGCAACAATTGAAGATTTATAAAACATGTACATACTTGCAACAAAATGCAGCGTAAACTTAAAACTCTAAAATACTAAATTTAAACAAAAGTCTAGCTTTCCTAAAACCAATAATTTTCAAGTCTAATTTCAAGCAAAAGTTTTTCACAAACAAAATATTAAATTCATTTAATGTCTCTTATATTTTGTGTGTTAAAAATTATTTTCTAAGCCATAAATCTTTTGTGCGTAAACCAAAACAAAAAAAAAAAAAAAAAAAAAAAAACTAAACAAAAGTGAAAGTTCCCAAGCATTTAATCCCTTCCCTCCACCTTTAACTCAGCTTCGTTTTTAGGCTGCTTTAAAGTCAAATAGCATAAACAACAGTACAATTTAAAGGCTGTCAAAAACAATGACAAATGTTTCCATTGAACTGTATCAGAAATATAATTTAACTGCAATTTTAAGCTCCCACAACAATCGTAAACTCCGTTGTTGCCAGAGCAGAAATACAAAAATCAAAAAAAATATACATATTTTCCTTATTTTAAGTGTGTGTCTGAAAATCTGCATTACTAAGGGAAAGAAATAATGTCAGCACATATTTTTTTTTTTTTTTATTATATGCTGACAATGCGGAGAGTAAAAAGTAAGTTTTGATTGATTACCCCAGCAACTTCATAAAATAATATTGAAATTTGGTTTTATTTTTCTTGAAATAAAAATATAATGACAGATTTTTTCATTTTGTGTCTACAACTGTGGGTGTAATAATATTTGTTTAAATATTAAAAAGAAAAAAAAAATAAAAATTTCTTATTGCTTATATAATAACTGGGTTTTGCATGTACTCTATTGAAGGTACACGCAGAAAAAAAAATATGGTGGAAAATAACCACATTCTATGAGCATCATACTATGCTTGGAATTTAACAATGCTTGTGTGTGCCGATCACCTTTTTATGGTGAAATATAACTATTAAGTCTGAATTTACACGTTTCATCTTTTGATGATCAACTTCTTTTCAATTCCCTTTAAAAAATGCCAATATAATCACACGCAGTAATCGGTTTTAACTTTGTTCTGTTCAAAACAACAACAATTTTATTAACAGAGAATCAAAGGGAAAAGAAAAAATTTACATGCAGTTATCGTTGTGCATATACTAGGGTATTCATTCGGTTAACCGTTAATCAGTTAACCGATTAATTACTACCCGATTACCTGATCGGTTAATTAAAATTGGCTTCTTTCGATTAACGATTAAACCGGTTAATTTCAGTCGATTAACCGATTAACCGAAGTAACAAAATTTTAAATTTTTGTGTTTTTAATTATTTGTTTTGTCTTATATACAAAAGGTATGTGTTTAGAAAATTATTTTTTCCATTCTTTAAATACAGTACAAAGTCAGAAAATACAGGAAAAAAACTGAGAAATTAGATAATCTGAATTATGGATTGCTTTCGAGATTTCCAACATCTGCGATAAGTGAAAGAATTTTTTCCAAGTCGAGTTTTATCGAAGAATCGCTTAAATCCTAAAAATTTAAGCCAAATTATTGTTATAAAAGATTATTTTATAAGATCTCCTTAAACTTTTGAAAAATTTATTAATAAAATGATCTCACAGTTTATTTCTTATTAAATACATAACATACATATATAAATTATAAAATATGAAGAGGTCCATAACAAAACGCAATAAATACACCATAACAATTTTTTGGATAAACGACAAAATGTAATTTAAGTAAGTAGCACATAATTTTTTTAAAAAACAATTATTGAGGTATTATTGTCTACAAAAAATAATATTAATCACAAATTTATTATTTCATCTGACAGTTTGTTTTAAAGTTATTTAGGTAGAAAATTTGGAATTATTGCGTTTTGGTCCGAATAATAATATTTATTCATGTAATTATTGCGTTTTGTGATGGACCTCCTCAATTAACTTAACAAAAGCGAAAGGTATTAACTAAACAAAAATTCCTTACGTTTTACAGTTATCTAAGAGTTACCACCAGAGCATAATTTATTAATAAAGTTGACTTTTTTTAAATTTCTTGTAGCGATTCATTGCAAAGATGTGTAATTATTGCATTTTGCTCTGAACCATTATATTTGATATTGAACTCCAGTGTAGTTATTGTGTTTTGGAATACTTTATAATAAAGGTAATATAGATTTCAATGTGTAGAATAGGATTCAATCAAAAAATCAAAAAAATTAAAAAAATGTAATTATTGCGTTTTGTTATGGACCTCATCATATCTATTACATATTTATGAATTACTTTTTTGCTCATTTAAGTTCAAAAATGGTTTTGTTTGTTTTGTTATGGTTTTTTTTACTAATAAATTCCAAATAATAAATAATTTTTGCATTTTTATTAATTGAAATTACTTAATTTATAACAAAACTTTATTAATCGGTTAACCGATCAATAACAAAATTTACCGATTATAAACCGATTAAACCAAAACCTCGGTTAATTAATCGAGCGATTAACTGATTAAAGCAAAACCCCGATTAAATGAATACCCTAGCATATACCAACGAATAAAAACACAAAGCGTACTAGCCGAGTTTTTTTTATAATTTGATCAAAATGACCCATAATTTGGTAAAAATTAGTCATACTATGGTGAAAATTGTCCAAAATTTTGTCAAAACTAACCATATTATGTTCAGAATTATAAATAATGTGGTTTTTAGTCGTCTTACCAGTAAAATCAGTAAAAACAAGTAAAAGTGCTATAGTCGGCTGTCCCGATTCTTTGATACCCTCCAACTACAGTTAGAATATTTCCGGAGTGGCCTTTATAAAGCACTTATGGTAAATTATGGGCCGATCTTCACAAAATTTGACCAAGTGAAAACGGATAATCCCCGAAAAGACATAGTTTATGAGTAAAGCATAGCCGAATTAGTTGTGAGAAAATATTTCCTTCGAAGTGCAATAGAAAATATTTTGGGAAGACGCATTCTTGTGGCAGCGGAACCAAAAGCACCATATTGTAGTTATGCAGTCTCAGCCGTCGTTGGAGGGTGTTATATTTGCCAATGTCAACAACAAATATAATACAAAACCAGAAACTCATGTATGATCCGACTTATCCCGTCTTAGGTAAGAGTCACTAAAATAGACCACATGTGTTTCATGCAAAGAATATCTGTAAACACATTTTTAATTATTGCACATAGTTTAATGCTTTTTAAATAAAAATGCCTTCGTTATCAAATCGGCCATTTTATGTTTTCTTGTTTTTTTCACATAAAATATGCCAAGGTACAATTGTACCCATTTAGCCTCTTAAGGGGTTTAAACCAGGGATGTCAGCGCCTTGCACAATTGTGCAAATTAATTCACACACATTCTTCACACGCATTCTTACGCTCTTTCATTTAGTCCACGAGAGTACACAATTGTACAAAATTAGTCGTCGATTATCAAGCGACGGCTGCACATGCGGCGGATGCTTACGTATTTTTTAATCTTTATTAAGAATACTTGTCTCTTTATTCACTAATACTAATGTAAAGCAATACAACCACAATTGACATCACTGGTTTAAACTAACCAGGCCATATTTCTAGGGGAAAACTCCATGATATTTTATAAAAATTTCAAGAAATTTACTGTGTAGTGATGTCATAGAAGTTGTGTCACAGAATTTAAGGCATTTGATGATTAAGGAAATAAAGTTTTAGCATATTAAAAATGAAAAAGGTATAATTCTGGCCTTTCCTCTTGACGAGCGATATATAAAACCAAAACAAAAAGATCGTTATTTCCCAAACAAAAAAGCACAATAATTCTAAAGTTGAAATAGAAATTTTAAAGATTAATTGGAATAATTTTTTATTATTTCTAAAACTTTAGACTTTTTAAAATGCACTTGTTAATATAACCCAGCTAGCATTTTGTATAATAGCCGAATTCTAGGAATCAGCTACAAAAGCAAAATAAACTCATATGAGCTAATTTTTCAATCATTAATCAGTTGTGAATACAATTTTCTGATTCCTATTTTAGAATATGAATGAATCATATGTGAATCCTTTTTCAAGTGATAAAGCAGAGATTACCCAGCCAACCTCAACGAATCATTTGTGATACAA
This sequence comes from Pollenia griseotomentosa, assembly GCA_963931875.1. Taxonomy (NCBI): domain Eukaryota; kingdom Metazoa; phylum Arthropoda; class Insecta; order Diptera; family Polleniidae; genus Pollenia; species Pollenia griseotomentosa. Next base: position 58,324,435 of record OZ007561.1, read on the forward strand.
TTTTCTGATTCATTTTTAACAATATGAATAAATTATATATGAATCCTTTTTCAATCGCTCAAGTGATAAATCAGTTTTTAATCATTAGAAGTATCCCAGCTAGCATTTTGTATTATAATCTAATCATTTAGGAATCAGCTTCAATAGCAAAATACCCGTATATGAGCTCATTTTTCAATCATAAATGATACTCTCGTTGTGAGAAAATGGTACCCTACCAATGAATCATCTGAAAGAATCATTTGTGATACAATTTTCTGATTCCTTTTTGATCAATTTAATGGTAGTTTTTATAATCATTATTGAGTCGTTTTCGTCTCATTTTTCAATCGTAAATTATATAGTTTTCGATTATATTTCATATAATTTTTTAACTGTCATGTTTTTTATTTTTTCTCCGATAAAATCAGCTCCATTATAACTTTTGATTATTCGAACCAGCTTTATTTTAAACCAAACAAAAGTTATCGGTTTTTCGCAAAGAAGAGAAGAAACAATTTGCACTAACATTTATGTTCATAAATTGTCAATAATTTTTGGGCTTCTTTTTTAGCCAAGCTTCTTATTTATTTGGCTAACATGAAAGTTTCTATTATTATTTTTAATTTGGCAAAAACAAAAATGTTTTAAAATCATTATTTATACATAAAAATGAATCATATAGGTATGAATCCTTTTTCAATCACTGAAGTGATAAATCAGTTTTTAATCATCAAAACTGATCTGAAAAGGATCATTTGGGTGATTTTTACAAAAAATAATCAGCCAAATGCTAGCTGAGATTCTAAGTAGACTCATTTAGGTGATTTTTACAAAAACCATAATATTGTATATAACTTTTTAATTATTTAATAATTTTTATTATTAGAAGTGATCTAAGTAGACTCATTAATTTGATTTTTACAAAAAATTATCACCCAAATGTTAGCTTGGCATTAGGATATATTTCCATGTATTAGTGAAAATCATAATATTTTATTTAATTTTTCATTGAACATGACAAGCACTTGTTATTTTGTTGTAAAAAGTAAAATAAAAAATAATAATACTAAAAAAAAAAACAACTTTAAAGTTTATATAGAAAAGAGACCCACCGCTGGTTTTTGTGTAAATGGTATATTAAAATAATTTATGAATTCGTTTTGATTTTTTACTCATTGGCAGCTTGTTTTAAACATGTGAAATGCTTTAAAGTCTTTTCATTTAAATACTTTGTATCACATGCACCAAAAAAAAAAATCACATTTTATAACCAAAGACTTTTATAATATGGGGCAGGTTAGACAAATTTGAAAACTTAAAATAAATTAATTTTTGTTTATGATAATTTATTCAAGTAGCTATGTATGTATAGTTTTGTTATGTTGTTTTTGATATAAGTGCATAACTTTATTAATTAATAATTTGTTTTTAGAAAATGCATAACTTTATTAATTAATAATTTGTTTTTATAAAATTTTAATTTATTTAATAATTTGTTTTGTAACATGACTTTAGTTTTAAAATATTTTAATTATAAATGAAAATGGGTACCTTGAGTGGTGAAAATAAGAGTAGAATTATTGGTACATACCTGCAAAGAAAATTTAAGAAAACAATTGAAAAGTTGTAAATAAGAATATTGAGAAATTTTAATTTAAAAGTTTGTTAAATTTATTTTAATTTATATGAACAAGTTAGAAAGTATAATCGTTCAACTACACCACAGTATTGACCCAAAAATTTATAAGTTTTAAAGTTAGGGAGCTATTTATAATTGCGGACCCACCAAAACATTAAGGTTTGGATTTATAGAATAGTTTTCTAAATACTTTCTGGATCTTTTTTCGTCTTAAAGTGATTTTATGTGGAAATTGACCACAGGTGAACACACCTCCAAAATATGCTGACATGCCACAGTAGCTATTTCTTCGACAACTTTTCTATTAATACTAATATTTAAAAAAAAGTTATCGCAATTAAAACGTTTTTCCGGAGTAAACTTTTCAATAAAATATGTTTGTGCCAAATTGATTCTAAATACTTTCATTACAGTATTGTTAATGGGCAAAAAGACTCTGTTCCGGAAAAAATTTTGTAGAGGGATATGCAAAATTATGGACCGCATTTTACCATTTTCAATAGACTTGGCCGCTGTTATATTGAAATATAAGTACAAAATTAATCAAATTATTTATAAACCTGTACTTTGCGCATAAGCTTTTCATTGACAGGCAACCAGTTAGCTAGCCGAACGGACAGACATCGTTTAATCGATTTAGAAAGTGATTCAGAATTAATCGGTGCGTTAGGAGTTACACACATCAGTATAAAGAATAATACTATCTTCTATCTATTACTATCTACTATAAATATTATACAAGTATTTGGTGATAATTTATTAACATAAGGGTCACTTAAATGAGACACTTAATCGTCTCATTTTGTACTTTTTGAATAATTTATTTAATTGTTCTTAATTTAAATGCTCAATAATTTCCTGTATGTAAAAGGCAAAATGTACTAATAAAGAGACAACAAATACAACAATAAACAAACAACAGGCATTATTTAATTTTTTTTTTTTTTGAAATTGTATTCCCATCTGTCATAACATGCTAATTCACATTGCTTTAAAATCTTCGTTGTAGAAATGTCAATTTTCAAATTTGCTTTTAATATTGTATTCTTTGATTCTGGTTTTTCTTGGTGTTCCATAGTTCCGTTAAAGAGCAAATGGTAATGACAAAAAAGGTTTTAATGAGTTTTAGTTCTCTCTTTTAATGATAACATTTTCATTTAATAAGAAAAAACCGAAAAAAAAATTAAAAAAGGAGTTTAATTGATGAAATATTTGCAGTTTAAAAAGCAATTTTAAGCCTTGGAAGGCATCTGTGTATAAATTATAATTACAACTAAAAAAGTAAAGTCGATCAAGCCCGCCCATATGATACCCTTACACCGCAGTATATAGAGACATATATTTTTGAAAATGGACACAATTTTGGACCCATAAGCAATCGTGGACCGACCAAAATATTGAACCCTCCAGTGTAAAATTTTGCCATGACACACCCAGTAAAAACTTCCGCTACAAAACATGTGTTGAGTAATCAGAAAAACTTAAGAGCACTACTTACAATTCTACTGAAAGAACCAATGAATTTCACAAGGGATGTCCCAAAATAAATGCATTCAAAAGTAAGTCATTATTTTTTTACATAAATACATCCAGAAAAAAGTAGTTATAGAAGTTGTTATAGATGTACCTATAGAAGAAAGCTACTAAATAATGAGTTAAAGAAGCTATTCATTTTGAAAAAGTAAGCGAAGTTTTTACTGGGTAGTAGCTTTTGAAAATGTTATCGTTAACAAATAGTATATCAATACCGATATCCGTCAAAAGTGGACGGATTTTAAATAATTTGCACGACGATTTATGTTGCGATTAAATATTTTTGAGACAAATTTAATATTAATACCAACGTAATAAGATAGACCATGTTCACAAAGAAAGAAGTTTGTATGGGGGCTATGTGAAATTATGGAGCACTTTTCCCCATTTTCAATAGGCTTTGTCGTTATTACAATAAAAACGTATGTTCTAAAAATTATCTTTAAAACTGTCACCTGAACTTTAAAGACAAGGTTGCATGGACAGACAACCAGACAGCCAGACATCGTTAGATCGACTCAAAAAATTATTCTGAGTCGGTCGGTATACTAAAAGGAGAGACTAGGATCAATAATTTTTAGTGTTACACACATCAGCACAAACGTATAAATACCTCTACACTATTGTGGTGTTGGTATAAAAATTGTATTGAGTATACATTAGGGCGGGTCGATTTATTTTTCGACAATTTCCCTATGATTTCCGTATTCTATGGGTTATTCCATGAAAATTTGCCAAAGGAACCATATCGTTAAAATCGAGTCCCCTACTTTTTGTTGGTAGATTTTTTCCCAAATTGACGTTCGTATGATATATTACCTACACGTTCACATCCATAACTCAAAAACTATCGATCGGGTATAATCGCCAGTAGGCGCGTTGGAAAGGTGAGCTCAAAAATATTCAACATTGGTCCAACGGTTCAAAAGTTACGGGCATTTTTGTTCAAATTTCGGAGCATTTTTCCATTTTTTTCATGATTTTGTCCAAGAATATTACTTTCATGGCCATTTTTTTGGCTAAATTTTTTTTTGACTTACGAAGCCTACGAACCTTACGTTACGACTGGACTGATTTCCGCTTTACATTATTGGCATATTTTTTCACAGGGTGCACACCCTGTGTTATGTTTGTTTATTTCTTTTTGTTTTTAGTTTCTTTATAGACTTCTTTATTTTTGTTTGTTATTTTTGTTTGTTTATAATATTCCAGTGTATGCTAGTTTTGTTTGAGCGTCATTCAGTGAAGTGTTACTTGAAATAACTAACGAATAATCAAACTATTTTGAAATTTAGAAAAGATTTAAAGGTAAGTGTAAAAACATTGCTAACTATTATAGTTAATAGTTATATTATTATTCTATGAAAGACATATTTAATTCTTTTAGTGACGGTTTAAAAAATGGATTCAGAGCCTGGTTCATCGCAAAATCCAACAGACACCCAACGCAGTAGTTTGCAACATTTGGTCTCTCATGATGTTTTTTCTTTTGGCGTGGCCTGTGAATTACCTGATATAAATCTGTCAACTAAACGAGATATATTGAAGTACTATTTTTTCTTGGCCGAACGTTCAAAAGCCCAAAGCAAAATGTTTTCGTATAAAAGATTTACCCCCCAAGTAGCAGACAAATTGTTAGAAATTTGGAATCAACTTAATATTGAACTTATACTCAAAGGTAGCATCATTAGAAAATTGAATAATTTGCTTGACGCATATAGTAATGCAGATAAACAACGAGTAAAACGCGCAACAGAATTCAAAAAATTCGTAGAATCAACCAACCAATTATTCAACATTGGAAAATGTAAATGCAATTTGAAAGAAAACGACTGCTCATGTTGACCTATCCTAGAAAACTTAAAAGATTTCATGCGCGATCAATATAATGACAGAATACAAACGATACCGGAACACGATAGTGGAAGTGAAGAGACGATACCAACGACTATACAAACAATCCCAGTGAGCAACGATCCTACATACGAACCACATTATGACGAAATGGAAGTTGATGTGAGAGGAGGTTCAGAATTAGTTCTACCACCACCAACATACACTCCCAGATACAATACTTAAAACTATGCAATGATGTGTGACAGATTTGGTGTGCATGATAGAATGGGATCAGCATTGGCAACAGCTCTGATGGAAGACCTGGGCGTAAACAATCTTGTCATCATGGATAAAAGTAAACTTCGTAGAGAAAGAGAAAAATGGAGACAAGAAGCACTTCGTAAGCGGTATCATGGCTCGGATTTGATATCATTTTCATTCGACGGCAGGAAAAATGATGCTCTAACTGTAGAAAAAATTGATGAGAAGTTGCATCCAAGGATGGTTAAAGAACCTCATCTAGTTGTTTTGAGGGAACCAAAATCTCAATTGATAGGCTACACAAAACTAGAAAGTGAATACTATACAAAGTTGAGTAATGCCAATTTTATGAAATTAAAAAGTCGATTCAAAATCGCATAACTTAAAACGAGCATCAAAATAGAGGACATGAAAAAGGGGTTGAGTGTATTTTATTGTAAAGGTAATTTTAGTTCTGGCATTCGTGATCCGAAAGCAATGTATTTACTGATTTAAGCTTTCACAACACTGAATTTTGATTCGTTTAGTATCGATGCGTAGCGTCTGAAAGAACTAGAAATAAAATTACTTTCGTATTGAAAAAGTATTCGATCAGAACTGCCAGAATTTGCCTCTAGACCTAATATATGTATGTATATTTGATGAAAAAACCAAAAAGAAAGAGCGTTACCAATAAATAGATCAAACTTAAGCTTTATTTTTTACAATTTTTATTGACTTACTCAACATAATTTGTAAGAAGATTATTGTATAATGTTATATAGAAACTGTTAAATGATGTTTGATTCAGCAAACGTTTTGCAAAAGCAAACAACTTTTTTAATAAAACTAGTGTTTACTTGTAGGACGTCAAATATTTGATAGGTGTGAACAGTGATCTATATGAGTAATAATACTGGCCACAGGGAAAGCTCGAATTAAACGATAGTCGTTAGTTTTATTCCGAGCTGGTCACTTGGCTTTCTATAATTTGTTGACAACATAGAGCTGCTTTTGTTATACAGAAAAGGGTCAATTAGAAAGCAATATATGAAAGTAAATGAGTAACAAAGCCAGCATGTTTCTGCTGCAGAATACATGGCCTTTCATTTTTTTTTTGTCATATTTATAATAAACCCTTTTTTTTTCGTTTTGATACTACATATATTATATTTCTCCTATTTATATTTCTCACAAGAATTAAAGGTACTTACTACCACTTTGTTTATCCACATATTCCTTTACTACTTTTTCCTAAGCAGACTATACAACATCTTTGGTAATATATCTTCTTAAAATGGCATTTTGACCCACATTTCTAAAATTTTTATTTATAACTCCTTTTTTTTTTGTTAGTACATCTAAACGTGTGTGTATGCCTCTGTCTATTTGTTTGTCTTCTTGGTCGTACGTTACATTTTGTTTGTCATAGTCCACCAAAAGTAATCTATCAATGACTTTAAGCATATATAAGCCACAACTAGTAGTCAAGTCACAAAACTTTGAACTCAAAATGAGTAGAAAAGAAAAAAAAGACTAAATAAATATAAAGACCACTTCCTCATATACAAAATAAATTCATTCTATGGTTACTATATGATATTTTTTGTAAAAAAAAACATGTCGCTCACTAAACAACTGTCCATTTTATGTCAAACTCTTGTCTTTGTGATATATTTTTAAAAAAAATATAAAACATCTAAAAAAAATAAAAAAAATTGGTATAAATAGTATTAGTATGAGTAACTTTTAGTAGCCGTGAGCCTGTGTGTGAAATAGAGGCACAGCATGCGTCGTTTGTGTATTTTTTATCTAAGCATGTGTTTGAACTAGTATGTATGTATGTATGTATGGATAAGTATTTTTATGTCTCTTTAGTGAAGTTGACCACTTGTATGACATGTACGCGCCAACAATTGTTAGCGGTAATATCAAGGCATATTAGCCGCTAAAATAATTTTTTAGTTTTTAAAGTTTTACTTTGTTTTTCCACAAACATTATTTTATCATTATATGGAATATTTTAACGGTCTTACTCCCTGATTTCTTTCCTTTTTTTTCTCTTTATTTCTATACTATTTTTTTATTATGATGAATACTACTACATATAACCACCAATACTACCTCTTCAGTAACAAATCATTATTATCAATATTGTGGTGCAGATAGTTGTATTTCTATAGATAATGTTCAATACTTGCACTGTGGGTAAAAAAACATTGTTGAACTACTTCATACCTAACCAACTTATTTATGTATATAACTGCTACATTCTATACGCTTCGTGTTTTAGCGAATGCAGGTTTTGCAGTCCGAATTAAACTTTTTTTTAAATCAAATTGAACCCTTTACAAGGCAAATTGAGCTTTTTTGCAAATTTAATCGAGTTTTTCGATGATTGTTTTAAAAGTCAAAATTTTTTTTATTGATAAAAGAGTAATTTTATATCTTAATAATTTGCTCTTTAAGATTATAAAAGCATTTTTATTTATTTTTTTTTTTTTAATTTTAACAGCCATGCCAAAACAACAGCTGTAAGCGAAACGTTTTATACCACTAAGCTTTTACCCTGATATGCCATACCTAAACAATAGCGTCCACGTTGTGTCACGAACATTAGTGCTAACTTTTTTGTTTAATGAAACCCACATAAAAGAAATAAAAAATGTAGATAAAACCGCTAGATTGGCCTAAAAATGGCTAAATTGTCATTATTTATTAACAATAGCGGCCAACTTTACTATTAAACGCGATGTTAAAATCGGATTTTCTAATTGCAAAGCGCGGACACCGCGCAATTTCGGTATTTTACAAACAAAATGTATGGGCATGAGAATTTTTTACAGCTAGAGAACGCTTTCCGCTCTTGTTTAGGTATGGCTGAAAATTATTTATACATACTTGCATTAAGCTGTTTATTAGCGAAAATACTTTTTATTAAATGTACTCTTACTTTTTTAAAACGATATTTAGCTAAGAGTGAAGAGCGTATGATGCATTTGTGCTGACTCAGAATCACTATTCGAATCTATTATTCAACTATATCTGACTTTCGGCTGGCTTGCTGTTTTTGTAAACCACAAAGTAGAGGTAACAATTTTAGATATTTTTTAATGAAATTTGGTACAAAGGCTTGCATTTGCATTTGCACAAAGACCAAAGACTTCTTACTGATCATGTTTAGAATCGGTCCATAATTTTACACAGCCCCCATAAAAGCTTCTTTCCGGAATGGAGTCCTTGTGCCTATAAACCATCTTATTATGTTGGTATTAAGATTAAGTTTGTTTCAACTTATTATATTGCAATCTTAAGCATCTGACCAATTTTTATTGGAATCGGTTCATATATGAAGATAGCTTCTAAATAAATACTTTTCCCTATAAAAGCTTTTAATGCCATAACTTCGCTAAATGTTGGTATTGACATAAAATTGGGCGACAGTAACTTTAACGATAGCAGCTACATGAACATATCGCTCCATTATTGCAAAATAGTTATATCTCATATCAATCAAACTTAACCTTACAACATAATTTCGTTCAGGCGGGTCCATGATTACCCATGTGTCCCAAATGAAGACCACTCTCGATAATTTGTCTCTAAGTACTGAGTGAAGGATAGAGTTTCTTATTTATTTTCATTACATTAAAAACGAAAAAATTTTATCTAAAAAGTTGTCCTGTAAATAATTTTTATTTATCAAAAACAGTGTCGTCGATTTTTAACCTTTTTATCTTAGAAGATTAATATCGAAGATGCTCTGTTTCCTAAAGTACTTGCAGATTTTGTATTCGTCCCTATTTAGATGTTTGTTTTACTTGATAAATTTCTTTGTCAAATAAAAAAAACATCTTGAGTCATTAAAATTAACAAGTCATCGAACAAAAGCAAATAGGCTTCTTACGCCGACTTTGTAGATTCAAAATTTTGCTGTTTCATAAGTATTTTGATATTTTAAGAAATTTCCAAACCAAATTTTATGGTATCTTAGAACTCAAATAATAACTTATTTTTTTTAAAGTTGATTCAGACTTTATAAGATTTTAACTTTGATAGACGATTTAACCCGTTTCGAAAAAAAAAGTTTTTCAATGCACCCACTGAAGGCAAAAAAAAAACACTTTTCACACTAAAGAAAAATGTAAGGCCAATTAACAAAAAAAAAAAAAAAAAACAATTTCAATTCATTCACAACAATTTGGTTTTTCTTCTGTCTTATTTTTTCCAACGTAATTTCCTCTAATTTTTTTTAACAAAAATGTTTCTAAAGTTTTCTAAAAACTTGAGGGGGTAACATTGTAAATAATTGCTGACAAGCCTAATGGCTTAGCGGAATTTTTGTATATCAAATAATTGAATTACAATAATCAAATGATTTAAATAAAATAAATACTTTAGCTTGCGTTGAAAAATTTTCCAAATAAATTTTTGGAATTTTTAAAAATTTGTAAGAAAATATTTTTTAAGTGAAGTGAATTGAGCAGTGCGTTAAGATTGTTGAAGCCTTTTATATAAAAGGGCGTTGTAATCAAAATGCATTTCGTGCACTTCGTCATTTTTGGTAAGCATAGTGGATTCGTTAACAAGCAGTGTGATTGTTGCAATGCCGATGCATCAACAAAGAGTGACTGTTTGGTACGGTTTATGGGCTGGCTGATTCATCTTCGAAAATTAGCTCGGCCAAGCAGTTACCGCGAATGGTCATAACGGACTTTTGGTGGCCAAAAATTGAGAACATGCAGTTGGACGACATGTGGTTCCAACAGGGTGGTGGCACTTGCCACACAGTCAACGACACAATGGCTCTTTTGCACTAGAAATTCAATGGCCGTGTTATCTCACGTCGTGGCGCCACGACCATTTGATTTGACACCGTTGGACTTCTTTCTTTGGGGATATTTAAAAGAAAACGTGTACGTTGATAAGCCAATAACAATTCAAGAGCTAAAGGATGAGATAATTCGGCACATTACCGACATTGAATCACAATTATGGCTCAGAGTCATTGAACATATGGACCATCGGATAGACCGATTTTTTTACTTATTTCACTTGTAATTATCATAATAAAAAATATTAAGAAAATTCTCTGAAAACTTTTTGTTTTATTTACAATTACCATCGTACGTTTTGGTTGGACCACGCTTTATCTGTTAAAAAAAAATAAAAAAATAATAATAATTTAATTTTCATCAAATTATTTGTATGAAGAAAGGAATTTTTCAACATGAAACCATTTAAAATTTCTTAATAATTTTTCATTCTTGACTGACCGGGAAATCCAACCCGCGGTCACGGACAGGTTGATCTGACATGTTTCGATGTTAACCACACTATCTCCTCAGAGATCTTTGCCGTTTAACACGCATCGCTATTGACAACGGCTGGCAGTTTAGAGTCAAACATCAATCTATATTTGGTAGATCGAAATTGGTTTTTTGTCAAGAATTCTTCTTGAAGTCCAAAGTACATTTTTTACTGTTTTTTTTTTTGTGTTTTTTCTTTTGCTTGTTGACCTTTTTCAGCACAAATGAAAACATAGTGCTTGTGCCTTAGCTGTTTAACAATAATTAGTATTGTGGTTATTTTATTGAACTGTTTATCAAAAAAATTTACTTTGATAGTTTTGACTGGGCAAATAGGCAGTTAGTCCCAGGGTTTTCAGGCTCGATTTCTGCCAGAGACTCTGTTTTGTTTAACTAGAACGCGCTAAAGGCCTAGGTAGCAATCTTTTTTAATTAGATCTAACTATGGTCGTAATTTTTTTGTTTAAAAATCAGGTCCCATAGTGCTTCTACTTCTTGGTTTTCTCGTCGTACTTTATTTCGGTTCAATGTTATCTTTGTACGTGTACTCGTATGTGCTTAAAGATATAGTTGAGGCTTCTTCGTCTTTAGCTTTAGTGTTTACTTCTTGAATGAGTGACATTTTGTTGTTGCATGTATTGACAGGCATTGGGTAAACGATCCGTACTAAAATGTTATAATAGCTCTATAACAACAACAACAACTTTGGCAACACAAAAAAGTCTTGTCTAGTTGAAGGAAAAAAATTAAAAGAAAGAATTTTTTTTTTTTTTTTGTTGCTTAAAAGTTGTAAAGAAAATGCAGTTTTTTGTTTTCGATATAAACGGAAAATTCTGCCAATGTTAGAAAAAAGTAAAATAAGCCAACAAAACTTAAGGTAATATAAAGAAAAGAAAATCTTTTGGACTGCTCATTGTCTCATGAGACGTTTAGCTTTTTTTTTTCGTTTAAGAAAAAAGTAGTATGAACTTTTTTTCCAAATACCGTTATAATGTTTAAACTGCCAATAATTTAATGACAAACGATGAGTAAGGATTTATAATTTTATTAGAAAAACATTTTGATAAATTTTAAAAATTGTTAAAAAAAATATATAAAAAAAAACAAGTTAATAAGATTAGGTAAATAAAAAAAAAAGAAATAAATGCCGGTTCAACAATTTCGTACGTAAACGTTCGCATAGAATTTTAGATGGAAACTATTTTTAAAGTGTTTAATTTTTAGAGTGTTTTTCATACAAATTTTCTAGGCGAACATTAACGTTTGAAATTGTTAAACAGGCAGAAAATGTATATAGACTAAAATTTCCTAACCAGTTTCAATATTTATTTTTAAATTGCTTGGTTTTAATTCCCAATCACATACATCAACGACATTTTGTATATAACCCTCGTTTAATTACACCCTACACCACTAAAGCCGGATACTGACTTTAGTAACAAAAAAAAAAATAAGAGCCCAGACCTAATTTTGGGTATACTGATTAACTTAGTTCTATTTAAGTCTAAATCATGTTATCAAATTTAATCAAAAACCGTTCATTTTTGACAATATCTCCCATTTAAATACCACTTTCAAAAATAAAATTGTATGGCTAGTCCCTGCGTCAGTTTATGAATCCTACTAGGGCCCACTACCGAATGTTGCTATAAATTAAAAAAATCTATTGTAAAGATAGATAACTCCATAAAATTCATCGCAAATATCACATATTTGGTCTGCTCTAGAAAACTATTTTGTGCACGCAGAGAAAAAACAAAGTCACCTTCAACAACAACATTTTTAAGGAAAATTTTATATATAATTTTTTTTTAATTTAACCATATTATTGTAACCGACAACCATATTATGGTTAAATTAGTTCACTATCAAGAAGCCACGATCATATTATGGTTGAATATAAACATGTTATGGTTAATAATGACAATAATTATTTTGTTTAATAAAAAATAGTTTATTCCTCCTTGCAAAGAGCAACCATGTGCTAACATATGCTAGTTATTAATAACTATAGCGTGTTCGGAGGCAATCATAATATGGTTGTGGCTTCCTGATGGAGGACTAATTTAACAATAATATAATATGGGCCGTGACAATAATATTTTTAAATTAAACATAATATTTTAAAAATTTTCTTTAAAAATAGTTTTGTTGGAGGTGACCATATTCAAACATGTTTTTTCTCTGTGTGCGTTGTGTGCAATCGGAAGTGGTGTATGGTTTAATATTCAACTACACTTTCGTACCTTTTTTGTTTGGTTTTTATGTTCTCTGCTTGCAACATTGTTGCAACATATTATTGAATAAACTATGTCGAAACTCCTCCTTTGACGTACGTTGTTTTTTTTCGCTCTTATATTTATAATAATATTCGAAGCCATAGATAAATGATTTATTTAAGTAAAACTTTTGCTTAAAGAAAACCTGTTGAATTAATTTTTATAGCTCTTTTTTTAATAACCTTCTAGGTTTTTTCCTTTTTTTTTTTTTTGCTTGAGTTTTAAAATCATCATGAATTTGTGTAAGAATTTAGAAATCGTTACTCAATAAATAATTTTAAAATTTCAATTGAGTTCTTTCTGTTGTTTTTTTTTTCCAATTGGCGGCTTTTAAAAGGTGCGACATGGTGGTGTTTTCTTAGAATTCTTGAAAAGTGTTGTCTTTTTTACTCTACTCCGTTTGGTAAGATACTACTTGGAGTTAAAGAATTTTATCATAGTAATTCCCGTTTAGGTTTATGGGAGATATCTTTAACCTTTAGCTGTGATGTTATGCCGTTTGCAACATTGTATTAAGTGGCTAGTATATCATGTACATATTTGTATGTACAACTACTACTATATTCTTCGAAGGATGATTTATAGAGATTTTTGTTTACAAATATTGTTAATACAGTATGATTTGGTAAGACTATTTTAAAACGAATTAAATTGTGTTTTTGTCTTTAGCAATTGACACTAACATTGACATCAGCTTTAAAAGCGATGGATCTATTAAGGAGGGGCTTAAGTGGATATATGGATATATTTAATTATGGGTATAAAATTTAAAAAAAAAGTTTTAGCTTATTAAGGCTTTGTTCACATGGTAGCAACAATTTCTTATTTCTTCCCAAAGTATTTCATATATTTTCCTTTCATTTTTCGAACAAAAATGTTACTAAAGTTTTTTTAAAAAAGTTGATTCTACTTTTACTTTAGCAACAATTTGTATGAAATTATAAGTGGCGTTTATAATAATTTTTATTTAGTATTGAATGAAAATTTTAACAAAATGTTTTAAAAAATAATAGTTAATACGTAATATTGTTGTGGGCAAAATTTGCAAACGTCATTGTGGACGAAGCTTTAACCTTAAATGTTTTCTGTTTTGTTATAAATACTAACTTAATGCAAAGAAAGTAAACGGAAGCTTTGAAAGACTATATTTTTTTATAAACTGATTTTATAATGTCATATAGATGCATTTGTAGAGTTCTTTGGGGGTGTGACTTGGGCAATACCAAAAAAGACTTTATCCAGCTTAAATCAAGGGCCAAAAAGTAGCGGTTGATAGCAATCTCCATGGGAATTTATTCCCGCTTTTGCCGAAAAATTACCCACTTTTTATATTCTTCACCACAGGTAAAAGGATATTTATAAGTTTGTTATTCTTTTTGTAATTTCTACAGTATTGACCTTAGACTCTAGAAAGTATATATATTCCGGGTCCTTGTAAGTAAAAATGTGGATTTAACGATGTTCGTCTTTTCGTTCGTATTTGTCCTGAAGTGGATTTTCCGAAGACCCCAGAAACGTTTGGGTTAAAGTTTGCTATATCGTTAAAGTTTGCTATTGAAATTCAGCCAGATCGGTAACATTTGCTAATAAATATTAAAATAGAAGTATTTCTTCTTATTGTAAGTAATATTATTGTTCTGTATTTTCATGAATAATAAAGCAAAGTGTTTGCGAAGAAGCTGAGAATTAGTACAGGAATTAAGATCAAAATTCAAAACTAAAAAGGATGCAAAAAACCCAATTTTTATTCATACGAAATTTTACCTCTCCTTGGACAAATTTGTACATTTTCTGAAAAAAAGTCACAAATATTGTAGTGTAAGTTTGTGATAAAATCTGTTGCAAACATTTAGGGATAAACATTTTTATCGATATTGCAGTTATAAATTATAGCAACAATTTGTTAAAAATTGATTTACACCAATTGTAAAAAAAACTACATAACGAAATAAGTAAAACATAAACATATGATTTAAGTTATACAACTATTCGAATTGATAATAAAATTTAATAAATAAAAAAATTTAAAGCAAAAGTACAAAAAAATTGTCAATCATAAAAAATTTACAGGCTGAAGTTTCCAAAAAATTGCGTGGAATACGGTTGAGATATTTATTAAAAATTATAACTGGTACTTTATGCTTGTTGCTCCATAAAATGCTAATACATGGAAAGAATATAATTGATGCAGCAGATATCCCTTTTGGTAAGCTATTCAGGAAAGAGAAGAAGTGCAATTGAACTTCAAAAAATTCTGATGTTTTGTATCATTTGCTTGCTGCTTCTGATAGGTAGTTAAAAACGTCAACCTCTTAAACATCTTTTAGAACTAGATGAGGTAGGTAAATAAATGATAGAAATGAAAATGTTTGATTATTTTGGACCCGTTAAGTTCGAACTAATATATGGGCGGTGGGTGTGGTTGAAGTTTATGAAAATTGGCATGTATGTTTGGATTATTTTATAAAGTGTATGTACCCGGTTTGAAGGTTTTTGCTTGGATAGAAACAGTTAATGCGAAAAAAAAAATTATTCGAATTGTATGGGTGGTACCGTTGGACGTTTTTTATATTGATAAAACTTGGCATTAATTTTTCTTACAAATTTGGAGCCTTTTGCTTGATGAGGAAAAATTGTATGCAAAGAAATCGATTAGGATTCTATAGGCGGTGGGCAATTGGCGTGGCCGATTTAGATGAAATTTCATTTCATTCTTAATTAAGTCAATGTAATGCTCGCTGCCAACTATCAATAATCTGGAATCACTGCTTAAAGCTTTTGCACAAAAACGCATGAAGCCATCCTTCTGTGCAACACAATGCATACAAAAACAACTAGATTAGAAAGATAAGATAGGCCTAAGTCAACTCTATGATTGTGTTAGTCAAAGTTTATTTTTAACTTATGTTGTTACTTCAGAGGTACAAAGTCTGGAGGCACCATTTTCTTTATTTATTATTATTGCTTTTATTTATATATTATTGTTATTATTATTTGATATGTTTTTAAATAGGTCTCTAATATCCTCTCTTTTGTCTCTTGCTAAGGACTTAAGTACGTTTCGCCTATGACCTAAGTTTATTTAAGCGTACTAAAAAAGGAATTAAAAACTTTAACTATTTTTTTCTAAATGACAAAAACAAAATACATATTTTTTACATAACAATTTCCAAATAAAAGTTTTTACTTATCAGCACTTTCACCAAATATGCAACAGACAGTCAAGGTTCTTAAAAAAAAAATCATTTTGTTTTATTTTATTTAAATTCGAAAAATGATTGCAATAAATATTTAGTTGACCATTTAAAAGATAAACTCTTGTTGAGAAGGAAAAAATCCATTTAAGATTCTTTTTTTTCAATATAACTCTTATAGAAAAATGTTTAAAAGGCATTTTAAAATTACTTAAATAAAAATTACAACAACTTAGAAGATGAGAACGAAAACTGCTAAACACATAAATTTGCGTTTTAAAAGCTTTTTCTTTTCGTTATTTTGTACTCGCAAAACACTGACACTTACACGCAAACCGATACATTTAAATATGGTAAACAAGTGTTTATAGATTTGTTTGTAAGTATTGCTTACGAAAGGTAACATATGTGTGCCAAAATGTTGACATTGATAATAATGACACTGATTGTTCAGGCAACACATCATTAAGAACACACAGAGATTTTTATTTTACTTTAGTTGATTTTCGTTTTTTTTTCCAAAACATTTTATAGTCTGTTTAGTATTTGATACAAAAAGACTTAAATTTTGCTGCTGTATAAAACCAAAGGCACCGAGTTACAACCACATTCCTTTAAGCATTTTTTCTCTCTCCCTCTCTCTTTATCCTGGTTGAATTTTTGATGTTTTGTTGCTGCAACATTTGTGCATATACAGCAAAAGGGTAAAAAAAGCAATGAAATGCTGTTAGTTATGTGTGCAGACAAAAAAAAATTTACATTAATGTTAAGTAACCAACTAACAAAATAATATATATTTACATATACATATATACTATATACTTTTTTTTATAAAAAAAAAAGGTAAGGTAATGTTAAAGGAGACTCATTTTTAAACTGGACAAACCACAAATTAAACTTTTATGAAAAACTATATAGAAAAAGGAAAATAATAATATTTAAACTAAGAAATACTGTTGTTCTGTGGTTGCTAAGACTGAGTCCATAAAGCCTAAGAGATGAGGAACAAAATGGTTCAGAACTTTGAAAAAACGACTAAATAAATAAATGCCTGCATGCAACGTTTCAGTGTATTGACATTCAAATAAATTGAAAAGTTTCAACTGCTTGCTACACATATGCAGTTCGGGATATATTTTTAGAAGATAAATAAGAAATTGTGGGTGAGTGGCAATTAAAACTAGAAACACAATTTTAAAATTAAAAGCCTTACAATTACTACCGTACTTTAGTTTCAAACATATATTTTACGATTGTTTGGTGCTATTGCACTCAGTTATTATTTCAATTAATCTTATACGAGTTGCTAGTATTTTTCTCTTATCTGTATAAAAACTGCAGTTTTTATTGTTTGTTGTATTTTAAGTTGCAATATCACTTGCTTTTACAAGTACGCATATATATTGTGTTCTGCTACAGAATACATTTGCAAAGTGGTAAGTAATTAAGAGGTACTTTGTCAATGGTTCCCAAGTGTGTGTCCACGAATTTATTGGGGCTTATAACAGTATTTTAAGGTCTACAAACGAATTTTGGAAAATTTTCTTTTTAAGACTTTAAAAGAAAGCAGCTTAAGTCGAATTTGAAAAAACTGTTGAATGGTTTATACAGTGTCACATAAAAGTCTACATACCCCCACTTATCTTAGTTTTGCAAATGCATACATGTATATTTTTTTACTAAGTCTGGGTTCAAACTATGAGAATTTTCTTTCAGAATGTCTGGGCTTATTGGTGATAATCTTATTAATAAAATATGACTTTCTGCAAGAAAACTTTCATAGTGTGAACCTAGACTAAGTAGAAAAATGGGGTATGTAGGCTTGCCAATGTGTATATGCTTAGTTTGTTAAAAGTCAAAAATACATCGGTCGAAAATAGTGATTACCCTTTTTCTAATAATCATTTTTACGATTTGTGGGTACATTTTGTTTGCAAAACGAGTTTGGCAATCTGTTAATAAAAGCAAAACTTTTTAATAAGCTTTATACTTAGTTTTTGTAAACCAATTTCGAGGTAGCTGGTTGAATATATGTTTGTGTTGCAACCTTGTGTACAAAATACAGGATTATTATTTTTTTTTTGACCTAACGCCACACGTTCTACGAAGCTAATCGAAAACTTATTGGTTTAAAACCAAATCGCGGGGAGAGCGTATTTTGCTCGATGTGAAATTGAATTGCAAACAATTTCAGTTACACAAAAGAATAGTAGGAGTGTTCGATTTGCTCCGCCCCTTTTCTAATTTTCTTTAATTGGCCCTTTGCTTCTTTTGGCTCAGCTTTATGGCGGAAGGTTCAAGTGGCCGGTGATCAACACATTGTTTTATTCGGTGTTAAGAGCACCGTGAGGTAAGGTAGCAAGACAGGAACTCACGATAATCAAATGGATGAATCAATAGCTTCCAGACAAATGTTTTCCCAAAAGTGCCACCCGTACTATTTCTAATTACGATGATATTTCAAAATCGTAAAACCAAATTTTGTTCGAATCGGCTCATACAAATAACCACAACTGCCGAAAGTCACTACTTAACAATAAGATAATTGTCAAACACATTTTTGGACTTCCATCTTAATTTTTGCTATTTACTTCTTTATTAAATATTACAACTACAATTACAAATTCAATAATTAACAGAGCAATAGAATTTAGACCTTCAGCCTGTTGTAGTAAAGCAGACCAGAGTCTCTAGCGGGAATTGAACACACAACCCTCTCAATGATAGACTAGCTCATTACCAACTAGCCTATCGGGGCGCCCAATACTTAGATTTTCTTTGCTACAAACACACTTAAATAATAGCCTACATATCGCACTGGTTCCTCTAAAGAGAGTCAACTCAAAATTTTCACTTTTTGCAAAACAGATGTACAGTGGTCACATCTGCCCACTTTAAAAATCATGCATCATTTTCTCTACTCTTGATATAAAAATAGGTTCTCTAGAGTCAACTAAAGATAAATATTTTGAGTTGTCCCCAAATGTAAGCTGTATTCATATCAGTTTTGTTTCAACTAAAGAGAAATATTTTTAGTTGTGCTAGTGTTTATGTCATAACGGCTTACAGTGACGATGTTCCATTTTGTGTTGTCTTTTTTACTTGTTTTTCGTTTTGTTTCTATATTTATGAAATGACACCACTTTGTTGTTTTTCGATAATCCATAAGCAAAATTACAAAAGCGACTACCGTTGTATACTTTTTACTCGTATTTCTTTCAATGCCATAATTGTTATCAACTGTTATTGTAAATATTAAAAAAAAAAAACAGTTTTTTGCCTTTACTGAAAATTTGTAAATTGTTCATGATAATATATTAATGTTTCACATTGTTATATGCAGCTAGCTGATTTAAATGGCATAACTATGTTTATTGCTTAAGTTTATACCCTTCAAACAGATTTTAACCTAAATTCAGATGAATAGCAGTGTGTAAACTTAATACATAGCTTAATATTGGCTTTTTTCAAAAGCTAGCGGAATATAAGCTATTCAGCGAAATAGAACTACTTTTATAAGCCAAATGAAATATGGATATGCAGTGTTTTTTATAAAGTTTGTTATATAATTTATTTCTGCCAACCACTGCAGTGGCTATAAACAAAACTTATTGTTTTTAATCCACTTTGAAGAGGCTTTTTAGCCAGATATAGCTTTAGGGGAATACTTTTGCTGAATTGACATATGTTTATGCAGCTTTTGTATACCTATTCAGCTATACAAAGTCTTAAATGAATTAAGTGATCTCTCGAATAAATATTATATGAACTTTTATTTCCTAGATGAAATACAACATCTATTTATTGAAAACACCTCATAATGAATCACCTAACATATGCACATGCATATATACCATTACGTTTAAAGACATTTAGTTAGGCTTGAATTGCTAAAGAATCACATGGCTAAGGGTTTAGTTGAATGATGTTTTGTTTTAGTTTTTTCCTTAAAAAAAAGAAAATAGCAGAAAAAACAGCTAGAAAATTGAAATGCCTATTGGCGGAATAAGAAGAAGAAGAAGAAAAATGTGGCCTTAGAGAATAAAAACGGTTTCATAGGTAAGTAACGCAAAAGTGCAAATAAAACGATATAGTAGAGGGGTAAAAATTGTTGCTCTACTGATACTAGTATATAAAACTTCTGTAGCAGTAGCATTATGTATAGAATTCAATTGATGATTAACAAAAACTTTTTTGTTTTAAGACTTTAACTGCCAAGTCTAAAACTTATTTGAGAAAAATTTTAAAACAGCAATGGGCTAAGGCAATGAAGAAAGATTCATTATATGTGGAAAATTTAATTGAAAACTAATAAATTAGTGAAAGCAAAATTGCCTTATAAATAAATTTGAATAACTCGATCGGTCACGTCTAAGACTGATGTCTCTTGAGTAATATTTTAACTTCTTAGAAGTTAAATATAAGAAATTATTGCCTTAAATGTATTGGATCATTTTGGGAAAGTCTATGATAAACAATTTTCAGCTATCTCTAATAACCTTTTATATTATACAAAAAGTGTTAGTGCTGATATCTTTTTTCTTGCGAGTATACACACGAAAGAATAAGTGAAGTAAATTAATGCTTCAATAAAAAATTTATTAGCAAATAGATTTTCTGAATATTACAAATGCTTAATTGTTAAGCGGTGGTTTTTGTTTAATTTAATACATTTTTATTTTATTGAGATAAATGTTCCGAGAGGATATTTTTAAGCGGTCTAGTTCGATAAATGTACTTTTGAGGGCCGATGTTGAATGTGAACCACACCTAAACGTCAAGTTTTTTTCTGCATTTCATTTGACATTTCTCAATTTCAGACTAATTCAATTTGAACCATGGAAAGATACACAATCGAGCGACGCGTTAAAGTTATTCAGGCTTAATATGACAATGGATATCGTGCACTTTGTGATTTTTTTCGGTCAATTTAATTGTCCAAATGTACGTACATTCGAAAAATCGTGCAAAAATGTTAGCAAACTGGGTCTGTAGGAGATGTGAAAACACCAGTGCATGCTCGTACAGCTCATACTACAGAAAATATTGCTGCTGTTCGCGATAGTGTGGCTGAAGAGCCATCCACCTCAACTCGTCGTCGTGCCCAACAATTGCACCTCTCACGCTCGTCGTTGATGAGCATTATGCATAAAGACTAGCAATTACACGATTACAAGGTGCAAGGAGCCTCTTGACCATTGTAAACGTCGTCAATGGTCGGAATGGTGGCAAGAAATGGCAACAGTGGATGATCAGTTTTCGAAGAAAGCCATCCTCAGTGATAAGGCACATTTTCACCTCAGTGGATTCGTCAATAAGCAGAATTGCCGCATTTGGGCGAATGATAGTCCAAGAGTGATTGTCGAAAAACCAATGCACCCACAAAGAGTGACTGTTTGGTGCGGTTTATGGGCTGGCGGCATCATCGGGCCATATTCTCTGAAAATGAGGTCAGCCAAGCAGTTTACATGAATGGTGTTCGATATCGTGAGATGAAAACGAACTTTTGGGCCCTTGCAATAACACCATAGTCGCTTAGTACCCAAAGTGAAAATAACGCCACAACAGTGTAATTGTTATGGTTACAAATTGCCAAAACAATGAGGTGCCATTGTCAAGTGTTGAAAAAATATGGTACAATAGGTAAAAGGGGAGGAGCGCGGTGCTCGCGGCGGGCCCACCCCAACATGTTTACAAACTCCAAAGCCTTCGGCCGGGTGCTAGGATTTTCTCCTCTATGGTATGACGAAAACTGGCTTCGCTAACAAAAGCTTCTCTGCGTAATCGGCCTTCGATCGGAAACAAGGCAGATTTTAGAAGCTTCACTTAACGAAAGCGGTACTTGTTATACCATAAAGGAGAAAATTCTTGCGCACGCCCAAAGGCCGGCTATACAGAGAAGCTTTAGTTAGCGAAGACGGTGTTTGTTATACCATAGAGGAGAAAATCCTTGCGCCCGGCCGAAGGCCGGCTATGCAGAGAAACTTTAGTTAGCGAAGCCGATCTTTGTTATACCATAGAGGAGAAAATCCTTGAGCCCGGCCGAAGGCCGGCTATACGGAGAAGCTTTAGTTAGTGTTTTCGTTATATATTTATATATATATGCACCCAGAGAAATAAGGCCATGTATGGCTTTAATTCACTCCTTACATAGAAATAAAGCAATGAATTGAGAAATAAGGCCATATGGCTTTATATCCTTTGGCTTTATTGCACGACGTCCGAATTTTTTATGGCCCGACTTGGAGGATATGGATGTGGAAGATATGTGGTTTCAACAGCAAACGAAACAATGGCTCTTTTGCGCGACAAATTCAATAACGTGTTATCTCACATGGTGGCGATGTCAATTGGCCACCAAGATCATGTGATTTGACACCGTTGGACTTCATTCTTTGGGGTTATTTGAAAGAAAAGGTGTACGTCGATAAGCCAGCAACAATTCAAGAACTAAGGGTTGAGATAATTCGGCACATTAACGGCATAAAACCACAATTATGCCTCAGCGTCATTGAAAATTTGGACCATCGAATGGATGTGTGCCGCCGAGGTCGCGACAGCCATTTGGCCGATATTTTGTTCCATACATAATTGAACTATACCAATATTATCATAATAAAGACAAAATACATTAAATTCCTAAATAATTTGTGTTTTATTAAAAATCAACATCGGCCCTTAAAATTTAACCACCCTTTATAAGCCGATGTCGACCAACGTCTTGGTTCATTGTCAAATAAAATTTATACTTTGACAGACATTTTGATAACAAAAAAAGGTATTATTTAGATATTTGAAAGACAAAAAAAAAAAAATCAACAGATTAAAAAAAAACCGAAAACTTGAAAGTTAAGGAGAAACATTTTGAATTCTTAAATTCCGACAAATTGACCAACAAAATTATTATGTGCAATAGGTGTATGAAGGCTGGAAAGATGGATATAATGAACCAATAATATAAGAGAAAACTTTGCAGAGTTAAGACGGTGAAGAAGCAGAAGTAAAATTATTTTAAGTCGTAAATTCTTATTTTATTAAGCAGCATTGTTTGCCACAAAACAGCTCGTTGTTTAAACCACTCTTTACACCCAATTCTTTTTCTTTAGTTTATATTTCGCCTAAGTTTTATGCAAATTGCGAGCAAAGTTAACACAGCCCTTTCGTCATCTGCATTCATCGAAAACAAACTAAAATGAAAAATTAACGTTTGCACAAAATATGTCTTTATTGGCGACCACAAAACGGAAGCAAAGCATGTGTTTGCTAAGCCTTTTGTGTGGTTTATTTTTTCCTCAATCATTCGTTTTTACTTTTTTTATTTAATATTCTATGCAAATGAAAGGATATATAATTAAATTTTTCAAAAAATCGAAGTATATATACTTGATGATAAAACTGTTTATTATTACTAACTTTCATTTTGAGCGGTTTTTAACTGTGACATGCATTTACCAATGGAGTATTTTCACTAATGAATAAATGAAGTTCGTATCTTAGGTCTTTTGTTTTGCAAATTTAAATGTTTTGGTTTTACTTCTTATTTTTACTTTATTTTTCAACAGACGGATAAACATATCGCGCCCTAAACGCGAAAATAACGTAAGCGCCAAAAATCGAGTTTTACAGGAGAGAGTTTTTTATTTTATTTCATATAAATTTTGTATGAAATTTGTCGCTTACGTTAAAATTGTACTTGCTTTAAAATCGTAACAATACCTTATGTTACTATGATATTTTAGGAGATGTTGCCAATAAAGTCATTTATTTAAAAAAAATAAAAAATTGAAAATGATGTCGCTTACGTTATTTTCGCGGTTAGGGCTCGATATCATATAATTTGACAAGGATTTGTTGTGACTATTAATTCTTTTTCATTTATATTTGGAAGTACAAAAATTTGATTATGTAAAGAGCTATTAATTTTTCAATTTTAAATAAAAAGTTAAATAAAACACACATATAGCTACACACAGCAATGTTGATTTAAAGTCATAGAAAATTTCTTCAAAAATATGGACTTATTTTCATGTTTAAAATAATTTATAAAAATAAGAAAGATTTCCGTATTCTTTTTGCCTTTAAATAGTGAGTGCTCTTCTAAACAAAGGGGAATAAAACAAAAGTGAAACATGGGTAGCATTGGTCGCAAGTCATTATAAAATAATGTTTAATTAACATAAAGTTACGATGGAGCAAACTCACTACCGAAAAATGTAAGCTCTACTTTGTTGTCTACGATTTTACATGGATTTTTTCTGAGTGCATTGCACATGAAATACTGTGACGATGGAAGTCGGTAACCCTCGTTTCCACCTACACCATGGATGCATTTATTAGGTTATTTATTATTTTATTTTTTTATTCTTAATGAACTTTTTATATGTTTTCATTATTACTTTTTTTTTATTAAATATTTTATTATAGTTATAAGACAAAAATTAAATTGAATTTGAGTTTACTAACGGCCGTTTATGGCGAACTCTAGTAGTAGCGAGATACTCGAATTGGCACTTGAGACCCCTAGCGGCGCATAGCAAACAACACATGCCCAACAGATGGGCCAAACAGCTGACCAAAAAGATGGGCAGATGCAGCCACCTTGTACATACGCAAATTAGGAGGAGTCGGTGTTGAACACAGTGGTAAGTAAGTCGTATATTACGGTGGTTGTCCCGCTGTATATTTTGGTAAGTTTATCTGTATTGGTGCTTGTGTCGTCCAAGTTTAAGATTCCGTGGATGTCCCGCAGGTTTTCAATTTGGTGCTACACCAACATCAAAAGCCGAGTGTAGTAGTGTGCCCGTAGTTGTCCCGCAGGTACACGACTACGAGTTAAGGCTCAGTTAGCCGGGAGTAACAGTAACGTTGCAAATCAGCTGATTCATTTTGTTTTATGTAAAGCAATAAGAACGATTATACTTAGCAGTAAGATGTTACGTCTCAATCTGTAAGATTTAGATTGGTCTTACTTTTTTACGGTAAGGTTACTGTTACTGTTACTCCCGGCTAACTGAGCCTTTACTCGACACAACGTTTCCGTGGTCGTCCCACAGATTCGTGTGTTTCGGGTGGCTTCACTGGGCCTCAGTATAGGTGGTGTATGTGTAGGACAGATTGTAAATTCCGTGCTTATCCCGCAGGTTTCCAATCTAGTGCTACACCACTACCACAAGCCGAGCGTAGTAGTGTGCTCGTGGTTGCCCCGCAGGTATACGACTACGAACAACTCAGCGCAGCGAGTCCGTGGTTGTGTGTTAAAGATTAAAAGAGTTGCCGATGTGTTTTATTTTGTTTGACGAGGTCTCGAATAAATAATAAATTTATTGTGAGTGAACCCTGGGTAATCGGCGAGTGATACCCCAGCCAGAAAGGTTCGTTATAATACAGTGCCACTGAATATACCTCTTCTAGATTGCTTCCAGCAGTCGATCCTTTTGAGATAGTTTTGGATAACTTTTTCGGACATTATCTCGGCAATAAATTGATGAATGTTTTCAATGCTTCAACGTTAGGGTACTATCCACGTAGAGGCGGTCTTCGACGTAGCCCCACCGAAATAAGTCTAACGGCGTGAAATCACTTGATCTTGGTTGACAATTGACGAAGCCAAAACGTGAAATTACGCGCCCTGGAAACTTTCCATGCAATAAATTCAAAATATGTCGAGCTATGTGGCACAGGTTACCGTCTGGTTGAAGCCACATATCGTCCAGTTCCTAACCTTCAACTGCAGGCCACAAAAATTGGTTACGAATAGCGCCATGGAATCGACAAATTCGGATTATTCGCCACATTTGCTCTAACAAATAGTTAGTAGATTGCAGAGATGCATAGGCCTGTAACGCTTCCAGTTTCCTTGCACAGGTCGATTATGACGGCTATAATCACCCGTAAAGCTAGCAAAGCGGCCACGTTTGATCCACCAGTTTTGTAGTAGTTCAGATGACAGATATTCTCAGCTGTTGAAGCCTTGCCAGATCGGTGGTCTTAAAATCACTAAATCGATAACCCAGTATATTTAAAATTTTACTACTACCCAGTTGGCCACGTCTTTAAGACATCCTCGAAGACGGATGCACGACAATGTTAATTCCTGCACGACATGTGAGGGACAGCGGGAACGAATCGTCAACGACATTTTGGAATAAGTGTCGCGAAAATCGTGCACGACACAAAGAAAGACAATGTCGCTTACTTTGTCGTCAACGACTACATGCATGGCAATGTCATCTATTTTGACGTCCACTACAAAAATTATTATATGGTTATATATTGCAGACAGTTTTGTAGTATAGTTGGCATTTTAATTTCTGTTATATGATTTATATTCGACTTTTATAAGAAATCCTAAAGTTGAAAGTGAAGTTTTAACTCGTTTTAACCCGGTTTTAACCCGGTTTTAACCCGGGAATAACTTCATCAGCATTTTTCGGTGTTACTGGTTAGAGCTAATTTGTAAATTTTTTGTAGGTATTTAAATGAACAACTATAAAAAAGAATATGAGAATTTTAAGAAAACCAAGCAAGTGATTGAATAGTATCCAAGAAAACTTTGTCGTCAATAGCATTTATACAAGACAACTTATAAGACAGTGTCGCTCATACTGTCCCACATAGAGCTAAATAGAAGACAGCTTATAAGGCAACGTCGCTCATACTGTCGTAAATAGAGTTTTATGGAAGACAACTTATAGGACAATGTCGCTTAAAATGTCGTGCATGACGATTTCCTGTAACTTGTCTTCTAGAAAACCTAAACTACAGGCGACAAGTCTTGCATACATCATTGACTACGATGTCGTCAACGGCAATCTGGCCAACTGGGTAGATTAATTAAGCTTGTAGTTTAAGTCTTTCGTTGTTGTTTTTAATATGAAATTATCTAAGTAGAACCTGCAATTATGTGCTTTATTCAAAGTCATAATAACATTAAAAATATAATTATAAAAGATATTGTTTTAAATATTCTCCTAAAAATTCCAAAAACAAATTATTTGCTACCATTAATTATAACTCTTAAAAAACCTTCACACCTTTTCTGTGAGAATTTATCACATAGATCAATAAAATTCAAATAAATATCCAATATCCTTTACATCATAAACTCATTTACTCTTCATCTTGTTTTATAAAGAAATTTACATGTAAATTACCAGCTTTAATGTTACACCTGCAATTAAATTAAGTTGTATCTAATACTCAAACAACACAAACACACATAAACATTATGCATAATATTATAATGTCAGGTTACAAATACTATATTTAAGACATAACATATCCGTTAACTTTAACTACGTAAGATGATAATTTGATATGAAGAAAAACGCATGCTGCATACAAAAAGTTAAATAACAAACAAAATTACAGAGTTAAGAAAGATTTTTGCTAAGCAGACGCAGGCGCGGACATACATAGAACAAGAGCAGCAAAAAACCACAACAAATACAATCATGTAGAAACGTTGTTATGGCAGCAAGATTCCAATGGAAATTATAGAGGATTAACTTTAAATTAATAATAAGATAGTTAAGATAAACAAGAAAATGCATTTTAAGAAAAAAAAAAACTAGGTCAATACAGTAGTTTCAAATACCAATGTAATTATGATGCATAAAAAAGAATAAAATTACTTAATATAGTTTTGTTTTTATTAGCAAGCATTTGGCTGATGTTGTTCATTTCATTGGAAATAACAAAATTAGGAAATATTTCAATGTACAAAAATTTTTTTCCTATGTTTTTACTTTATTTAATAAAATATGTACATCAAACAAATCATTTTTTAAATGTCACTACTTTATTTGCGTATTTGACATAGTTGCCAACGGCTACTACCGATACCGTATCAATTTTTTACGGTACACAAAAGAGAAGAAAAAATAAATAGCCAAAATCAACAAAACTGAAAATCAACCATCATTTTTAGTGGTTAAAGCAATTAATAGACCAAAAACAGTATCAACTTCATTTCAAGAGCATTAGTCAGACTTAAACGAAAAATTGCATTACATACTGCACTATCCTGCTGCAGCAACAGTAGTAGTAGCAAAGGTATCAAACAAATAACACAAACTTAAAAATAAAACTAACAAAACTTTTAAAACAAACGGTCATTGTAGAAACAAATACACTCTCGTTCATTGTGAGTTACAAAGACGTATTAACAATTGTACATTTTACCGGACAAATTCTGTATGCAACTGCAAGTCAACGTAGATACATTTTCAAGTAGCCAAGTTGTTTAAGGAATATAACAAAAAAAAAATTTATAAGATTAAAACAAAAAGCATAACAATGACGACATATAAGACAAACCAAACAACAACTACAACAACAACAACCAATCCATATGTTTCATTTATGTTCAATTGTAAGTCGGTTAGTTGCTGATTTCATTGCTAGTTTGACTGAGTTGCCCGGCAGACAACAAATGTCTGAGGTCGTTTTTTTATTTTTTTCTTTTCTTTTGTATGTTGCGTTGCTGATATTCCTCTTTTCAATATGTTGTTGTATGTTGTACAGTGCGACGACATGCACAGTTAGAATTCAGTGAATTGCTGCTGATGTTTTAGTTTTGTTGCCAAACGGCAATTGAATGAAACTTTTTGGACAGCAGTTGTTAAGCGAAAAAATCAAAAAAAAAAAAAAAAAAAAAAAAAAAAACAGAAAGATAGCTGAGTCTATAACTTGAGATATAAAATTAACATTAACTATTTTATATCTTGAAATAAAAGGAGATAGAAGAAATAGAGGTACATATTAAGATATGTTTGTTAAAAATTTTGGAACTGAAGTTCAGTTTTACTCTGTCAGTCAACTGTTCGAAATAAGCATCCTTAAATCAAACTATGTATCTGGGGAAATGTTGTGCATTTGCTTTTTAGCAATGATTTTGTTTGTAATTTGATGGGCAAGATGTGCTTCGGTTTCTTTTATTTCGAAACTGCTTATACTTCGATTCGAGCTATACAATGTACCACAGTTTTTAGTAATAACTAAAGGGTGGTCCAACAATAATGCATGATTTTTATTGTGACTCACACCTTAACGTCAAGTTTTTTGCCCAACTTAGTTTGAGTTTTCTTTATTTCAGTGTTTGAAAAATTCCACCATGGAGAGGTTCACCATTGAGTAGCGTGTTATTATTGTTGAAGCCTTTTACAAAAATGGGTGTTCAAGTCAAAATGCATTTCGTGGATATGGACCTGAACGATATGTGGTTCCAACAGGATGGTGCCATTTGCCGCACTGCCAACGAAACAATGGCTCAATGGCCGTGTTATCTCACGTCGTGGCGATGTTAATTGGCCGTGGCGATGTTATTTGGCCGTCACGGTCATGTGATTTGACACCGTTGGACTTTTTTCTTTGGGGTTATTTAAAAGAAAAACTGTACGTCAATAATAAAGGATGAGATAATTCTGCACAGAAACGAAATTGCACCTCAATAATATCTCATAGTCATTGAAAATATGCCACCAAAGCAGTGGCGAGCATTTGACCGATATAATTGTGATAGATCCTTCTATAATAATAAAAAATATTAAGATAATTCTCTGGAAACTTTTTGTAACTTTAAATTTTTTCTTAGTTCCTTCCAAAAAAAAAACTACTAATTTTTTGGGTTAAAAAACAAATCAAATTTATATCTGTTATTCTTTCTTTAAATTGGTTATAACGGATTTTGAAACATGCGGTCGAGAGTAATATTGCGGGCTTCTGTCTGGTGGTATATTCTGGGTATTTTCGGCCAATGCTCGTTTCAAATGAATCGATTTTATTGGGCTTAGGTCCGCTATGATTGTTAGGGTTGATTTCAACAGCTCACAATAGATGGGACGCTTCTGTTCCCACAAAAGCATTTATTCGACAGTTCACCGTCTTTTCACTTCAAATGATTAAAAAGCAGAAACTGAGCCATCTAAGACATTAATAAGCAAAAACAAAATGTTTTTTATTCTTAATATTCATGAATGAAAAACAAAACTTTTAAATGACTTATTCATGAGAAATACCAAAAATATGATATTTTTAGCGTTTATATACAAAAAATGCTGTACTCTTGTAGATTTCTTAGATGCAGCATAAGTAAAACATTCTCAATTGTTCTTTAAGATTTGTATTCTTAAAGTCTTACTTTTGTTATCAAGACAAATACAATACTTCATGTCCTAACACGTTCTATACATTTAGGTTTAATTAAACACCCTTGTTTTATAAACATATCAATTAATTAAATTTAATAAACACAACAAAATGCAAGACACAGAAGTTTTCCAGCCAGATGCATTTTTTAAATAAATAAAACTAACAATTTATTAAAAATAACTTTAAGAAACTTATTTAACCTTAACTTGTTTTTATAAATTGTCTTACTACTTGGCTTAAATAAATCTTTGAATTCTTTGGAATAAAACTTTGCAAAGATTTTACAGCTTAGGAAAAATAAAATAACTATGGGCGTATATAAATAAATGCTTTAAAGCTTAAAAGCTAATTAAATTAGTTTAACGTATAAATTTATTTATTTAACAACGAAGATTGCGTGTTATGTTAACATATTTTATCATATTATTTTAGCAAAAGGTATTTGCTTTTAAATATTTTGGTTTGCCAGTAAAAGGAAGAAAAAAAAATATTTAAAAAATTAAAACACGTTACATAAATAAATTAAATTTGTTGTGCTGGCAAAAATAGACAAAACTGCTTTCAATTAAAAAAAAAAAACAAAACAATTGTATGGAACAATAAAATCTTAAAAAAAAAATTTATAAAATTTTGTTAAACACATTGTTTAAGTGCCTGTAAATTTATAGACTGATAGAAACTAATTAAAGTCATTGTTTTTATTTAACATTAACAAAACTAACTTAAGCAACATGTTGTGATTTTTTATTGTAGACAACAAGTAGACTTTTTATTTTTGTTGCCTAGTTAAATGTTGTTTTCTTTAAACAAAACAACAAGTGAATTCATGAGGATTTGTGGTAAAGAGAAAAAGTTTAAGTAAGTTTCTCATTTTATATTTCGTTTAATGTTATTTTTTTTTTGTAAATCTGAATAATCAAACGATTGTTAAAGGAAAAAAAACTTAAATAAATTGATTTTTGTTTTGGTAAAATTTAAAAAAAAAATTTATATACATACATATTTACAAATATTTGAAAATTTAAAAAACAAATCAATTTCATGTCACAGAAAGAAAAAGTCTGTTTCCTAAGTCTTTTATTTAAGCATATGTAAGTACAAAAAAAGTGATTGAAGTGACAACGCATTTGTTACTTTTACTCAAGACTTTTTTTGAAGTATTCAATTAGTATTTTGCATAAAGACAATCACGTTTCAAATGTTTCTTTTTTTAAATTTTATGGTTAAGTTGCAAAATTGTAGCGATATCAAAAAATAGTGGATTTTTTCTATATTATTATACAATTTTTAAAATACACATTTCCTTTGTTATTTTATATTAAAATTATTTAGTCATAATATAGGAATGTATAGATTCCTAGTATGCAAAGCTCCAATTCAAAACTATTTTTTAGGCAATTTTTTTGTAATTTTTATCGAAAAATTGGCTCTTTTTATTGACATTGTCAAGTCCATTTTTATAGTTTTCAATTTATATTAACTGCCTGGTGCACAATGTCGACAAGAACATTTCTTTCGTTTATTTAGTATATTTAAAACAAATTTAAGTTTTTTATTATTGTTTTCAATATATAAATGCGAAAGAAATGTTCTTGTCGATATAGTGGGTCAGGCTGTAAAAAAAATTCTAAAAACCGAATTATTTTTAATTCTATATAAAACGAAAAGCTATAAATTTTTATATATCGGACACATGTGGAAAAGAATTACATAAGCACCGGCAGTGTCGGCTTAATCTCACGGCTTTACCAACTGCCAGCGCGCCCAGGAAGCAATTTGAGTGCATAATCCGTCAAGTTAATACACTGCCCCCTTTGTAAGGAGCTGGAGCTGTTTTTGGAAAAATGTCAGCAGCTTCATTTGTGCAGCAACACCACCTAGCGATAGTCCCCACTCAGGCTGACCTCTTCCACAAGTGGTTAAAAATCAGCACTTAAGTGGGATTTTCAGGGTATCCCTTTCCGCGACTTTGTTTAGCAAGGCACAGCCAGTGCGTGATCTCAGAAGTGATCCTGTCAGCGGATAGGCAAAAGTTCTGCAAAGACAATCTTCCTGAAAGACAGAAAGCATTTCCAGCAAGAAGCATACTTACAGAGGCCTCAACCAATAGTCAGTCCTAGTCAGCTACTGACTCCCGTGGTACTAGATTGGATCTTTGGTCATCTTCTACTCCACAGCCCTGGTTAATACCAATAATGTTTTATAAATACTAATTGATTTTTTGATACAAAATTGAAGCTGAAAAGTCGAGTCAAAATATTTACAATCACAACGCCAAAAATTACATGGAAAGCAAAGACAAATTAAAAATATTTTGTAATTTTGTTGTTCTATAGAATTTCATTTTAAATTTTTAAACTTTAAACGCTGCATATCTTTAAGAATTCTTACCTTATTTTTGACTTTGTTTTTGCTTTCAGTGTAATTTTTGGCGCTTAGCAATTAGGGCCTTAATATGTTAAAAAATATTTTATTTGAAAGATCAAAACATGACATTAGACTTCTAAAATAATTACACCGCGGCTGTTCTTGACGAAGTGCATTCCGGACTGCCATAATTCATTAATTTTTAAAAAAATAAGCTCTAATTATGCTACCAGCATTTCACTAGATTAAATAGTGTACCTTTATAGATATAATAGAGTAGCGTCTGTAGTGGATTGTCACTTTTTATGCGGTAATTTGGTTTATAAACAAGGTTGTTTGCCAAAAAATGAGCCATATGCCATTGAAATCATTAAGTCGTCTATAAACTGCGCAAATCGATGACTGATTTTCAAAGTAAATTTGGATAGTTTAGGAGCGTTGTTCAAGCATAAATCTACACTAAAAATATTATGTAATTAAATTCAAAAGAAAATTGATTTTAAATAACTAAAAATTCATTTAAAAACGGATCATTTACATTTCACTTAAAATAAAAGAATTTTACATTAATTTTGAATTTTTTTTATTTATTAAGCATCATATTCCATAAAATTTAATAGTTGTTACTTTTAAAAAATATATTTTAACCGACAAAAAATCAAACTATATAGCAATTATAACACCCAATTTTCACGATAAAAGACAAACCTGTCTTTTCTGTATTTCCTTTTTAAAGAACCTTCCAAAAACTTGCTTAGTTTTCACCAAGGTATATTTACACAAGGTAGACTCATTTGGGAGTGTATACATGTTGCTCTATAAAAAGAACCGAGTTGTCAAAATTGTCTCCATATAAAACAAAAACAATTAAATGCACACATGTACAAGTTTTGTCTCATATACACGAAATTTGAAGTTTGGGTTCCAATTAGAGGTAAACAGCTGACAAACATATGGGCCAACGAGTTTACCTTGTGTAAATATACCTTGGTTTTCACAATGTTTCTTTTTTTGTTGATTTTTTTCTGTCTTCCTTACATACATAAGTATGTTTGAATTTTTTTAAATCAAATTTGTTTATTTTTCTATATTTGAATAAGCAATTGTCACTTTGAAATAAAACTAAACCATAATTAAAAAACAAAATTAAGTGCAAAGAGGGATGTCAAACACAGAATATACGTTTCATGTCTTTTTTCTACCCTGCTTACTTCTCTCCCCCGCTCGCTGTCAAACTAAAAATAACAAACATAAATGTTAAAAAATAAAGTTATTCGTAAAATAACTAGATTTTTATTCAATTTTAACAGTACAAAAAACGAATATAATAACCCAGAACCTGTTACAGCAATAATTTTATGAGTGTATTCATTATGATCTGCCAGAGTATACTGAGCATAAATGTCATAAAGTGAGCGCAGTATGACAGTTAGTTTGAGAGCTTAACCCTTCGTAATTCTATCTGTTATTTTAAGAAATCACGGGCTATTTTTAATATTTTTAATTAACATTATTAAACAAAGTTCGCTTCAAGAACAATTGTGATTTTAAGTTGAACTGTTGATATGAATTTTGATATTTTTTAGTTAGGCTTGAGTTCGTCAAATTTAATTTTCATTAAATTACACAGGCCAACACTCAATTTGCTTCTTTAAATTTATCAACTGATTCTAGTTAATTTTGGTGCGCTGAATTCAAATCTGTAATCAGTTTGTCTCTATCAGCTCTAGTTTTCATGATATAGCTTTTTTATACCCTCCACTTATGACCTCCATTTATGACCGTCTGTTAGTTTTTTCAAAAAATTTTTTCATCAAAATTTCTTATTTACAGTTATGGTAGTTGCCAAAAAAAAACATTTTTTCCGTAACAAAATTTTTTACCCAAAATTCTTTTAATTCAAATATTTTTTTTCCGATATTCAATTGGAGTGCAACAAGAAAAAATAACGTTCTCAATAATATTGTACATATAAAATTCCCGTTAATCAGCTAGCAATTACACAAAAAATTTTTTTACGGAAAAAATGTTTTTTTTGGCAACTACCATAACTGTAAATAAGAAATTTTGATGAAAAAATTTTTTGAAAAAACTAACAGACGGTCATAAATGGAGGTCATAAGTGGAGGGTATAAAAAAGCTATATCATGAAAACTAGAGCTGATAGAGACAAACTGATTACAGATTTGAATTCAGCGCACCAAAATTAACTAGAATCAGTTGATAAATTTAAAGAAGCAAATTGAGTGTTGGCCTGTGTAATTTAATGAAAATAAATTTTTTTTAATTTTGTCGGGCTGTGTTATTTTTACTGAAGGAAGGAATTTTACAACTGAATTTTTATTAAAATGCATTAATAATGTTCTTGGCTGAGCTGGGGCGCAAACCTGGGTTGAATTTACATGTTTCAAGAATTACCACATTTTTTCATCAGAATTCTTTGAGTTCTAACCTCTGGACCACTGCGGTAACTGCCAGCCAACAGTCAAACATCAATCTTTAACCAGTGGTACTGGTGGATCGAAATTTGCTGTAATTATCATTTCAATTTTATATTACATGTTGCTTCCTTTCCTCTGTTTTTTTCGTATTCTTTCCTTCGTAAACCATAATACAAAAACTGCAAAATCTTTTCTGAACTAGAATTGAGATGTTAACCGTAATAGGGTTATAATTTTTTACATAAATTAAGTTTTTAATTGTTTTTTTTTTATAGAAATTAAGAATTTTTTTAGTGCCCTTAATAAAAGTTATTTTCTCAATAAATTATGTTTTCTTTTAGTGTTTTTGATTTTTTTTTAATTTGTTTTATTTGTCGTCATCATTATTTACATTAGTTTAATTACACTTCATAATCATAAATCACGTAGATTGTTATTTAAACACTTGATAAAACATATAATAAATAAAACTTAACAAAAAACTGCAGCAAAGCGAAAAAAAATCAAGTAACCATGACAAGTGGTGTTAAGCTACTGTCATACCATAACACACTTTAACACAAAAGTATTTAAGTTAATTTCAAACTAAATAAATAAAGAATTTACTTAAATAAGAAGTATTCAAGCAAAAAAATCACACAAAGTACCAGTCAGTTATTTGTTAAGACAAACAAACGCCTTGTTAAATGTTAAGCAAAGAAAAAAAAATTACCTTCTGTTGTTTTTAAATGAAAATGAAATTATTTTAAGTTTAAGCACGTTCAAGACATTTGTTTATACAAAAAAGTTATTCATGCGTCTTAAATTCTAAACAATTTTTTTCTAGAGAGATCATTTGCACATGAAATTCGTGACGTTAAAAATTAAAAAAAAAAAATAAATAAAATTAAATGGAGAAAGTAAAAAGGACATTTTTGGAATATAAGGAGAAAGTCTTTAAATAAAATAGTTAATTAAAATTACAAATTATTTCACTTAGAAACCAAGAATAAATAAAATTAATTTTAAGCACATCAACCTTGTTTTTATTTCTGACCACACCCTTTATTTAAAAATTTTCCTTGAGGTGTGACAAATATCATTACAAATCATAAAACCTATCATAATTCATCATTGTAGCGCATAATAATAATTTATAATGAAAATAGTTATAAAAACAACAAAACATAAATAAAAAAAAAAAAACGCATTCGTGCGTGCTAGTATTTAAGGAACTGAAAAAAAAAATATAAAAAAATTCTGTCCTTTGACCAAACGTCCGTCCCAGCTGTCGTCACAACAATAGTAACAACATTTTCTATAAAACTTACACAAATGCTACTGCATTTCTGTTCGTTTCTGGTGGTTTTATTTTTCTGTTGTTGCTGTTTTTTTTTTTTTTTTGTACTTTAGGTAACATAAAACTTTACAAAACAAACTTAAGGATTTTACTCACAAGCTGATTTTTTTTTTCTCTTAATAATGTTTAAACATATTGTTGGATGAATACACCTTAGACTTGAAGTACAAGGACGAATTGTTGGGGAACAGGCAGAAGAATTTTTTTTTTAATTTTATTCTAAAAAGCATTAAAAAATCAATACTAAGACAAGCCACTTGGACAGGAACTAAAACATAAAACAACACTGTCTTCCAAGCAAGGGGCCACAACGTGATCCAAATATTTATCTCAAATGTATGTAAAAAATTTATTTGCACACAGGAACTTTTATAAACGCATGAACTTAATATTTCAGATATTCCGGTAATCTGTTAACATATCTCCATGTTGTAGCCATAACAGATATGGGTATTTCTACCGGAAAGTGAAATTGTTTTTCAAAGAATAATTTATATATTATTTACTTTATATGAATTTTTGTGTCAAGCACAATTTAGTGAAAGAGAGGATAAATTTAAACAACATGGGTCTTAAATACAAAATTAATTGCTTGGTGGCGTAACGTGACACTTCTGTGGAAGTGCCAATATCCAAATTGCTTGGAAACTTAAAGCGGAGCCAAATCAGTACGTGATTTTATCAAAATGTTTTTGAGAATAAGGCTTAAGCGGAAAATAAATTTTATATGTATGGTCTTAAAAGTCTAGAAAACTTTTAATTAAGGACCGACCACAAAAATCTCTATATTACGACTTATAGCTTTGATCCTATAAAGGAGCCTATAATTGAAGCACTTTAATTATATACAGGGGTGTTCTGGAAATCAAAAACGCAAGACGCAAGAATTTAGATTTTTGTAAAAAAAGAATTTTATGACCAATATTATATAAATGTTTTTTTAGATTAAAAGTGTGTTAAAAACAACTTCCAAATTCTTGCGTTTCGATTTCCAGAACACTCCTAATAAGTCCGAAGAAATAGTATTCGGTTGTTATTTTATTTACGGAATTCAGGACTTTTTATTAAATAATTACCGAGTGAAGAAATAAAAATTAGTTCATAAAATATGAACAATGTTCTTAATATACGTTGTTACGTTATTCTCTGTATGATGACTGGGGCAATTGGTTCCTTCGGCAGCCATTCAAACTCACTTCGGACTTTAGTTCTTGCCTAGATAGATCATCCAAACGGATAAACGCTGGTTTACCCAGGAATCTCCCTTATTGTCCTGAATTCCTGCTCGCCATAACAACTTCTGCAGTAGTCATTAAACTTCAGACCCATTCTACTTGCATGAGTCCCTACCGGCCAGTGCCCGGTTATTACTGAGATCACTGTCTTAATCTCTTTCCTATTGAACTTTAATAGAGAACATGTGCTGAACACAGCTGTGAATGTATATAAGAGTTATGCAAGGTCTGTCCAATACAAAAAAGAGGCATTTTGTTTGTGTAAAATTTTTTTTACATCGTTAAGGAATGAACGAAATAAACATCTGGCGACTTGCGCAGACATAGTGGATGCACCTTAGCCTCATGCCAGTCTATAAGACTCACGCTTAATAATTGACGCACAGTGAGCCAGTCGAGAGCTAGTAAAGTGATCTATAATTCTGTCATCCAGAAGACCACCTTATTTGGTGAGCTTATATGCTTTTTGGTGACCCTGGCAGTCCGTATGC
Source organism: Pollenia griseotomentosa (assembly GCA_963931875.1). Lineage (NCBI taxonomy): Eukaryota > Metazoa > Arthropoda > Insecta > Diptera > Polleniidae > Pollenia > Pollenia griseotomentosa. The sequence goes on from OZ007561.1 coordinate 58,362,471, forward strand.
CCTGGTATGTGCATTAACCTTACCTTGAAATATTGTGCAATCTCATTCAAGGGTAGCTTAGACTGTAATAATTTAATTACGTAAAATCAAAGAGAAAATGTTATAAAATTCAATCTGTATTTTAAAAACGAGAGTAAAAATCTTACGAGATATTTTTTTTAAGGTTTACACGATGGGTAAAAAAACAAACCCCTGACTGAAGTTATAGTGTTCTGTTGCTTCGCACCTTTTTTAACTATTCACATATGATTGCCTTTGTATATTTTATTTTTTTACATAAAAATGCATCCCTTATAAAATGAAGTGTGATTTTTTTTTATAAAATTACAAAAAACAAAGATAGCCGTACGATATCCAAATTTTCATCCGTATTTGCTCTTAATGTCGTACGCTCTCATTACATATTAAGCTTACACGAAACTAGCCACTATCTTTTACATATGTAGAAAGCCCCGCCAATTCTGCTACCTTTCTTTGAACCGTCAGTTGATTCTGGTTAAAATATCTCAAAAGATAACTCATTCCTAGTTCATTGAGGAGCTATTTCGCAGCGGCCAAATCAATGCTTCCTTTAAACAGAATATTATAGAAATTCCCTTGTTCTTCCAGGTTTAAGTGTAAAAAATATAATAGTATATATTACTTTATATGTATGTATGTATGATTGCGATAAATCTCCAAGAAATATGAAATATTCTTTTGAAGTTGTTTGGTAAATGACGAAAAAAATGAAATACAAAAAAGTACTGAGAAAATCTTGTTCAGGCATGGTTTTGTAATTCTCTTTTTTTTCTGATTTTTATTCTTTTTCTCTTTATTTATTTGTGCAAAACACATTCTATGCTCTATGTCACATTAAGTGACCAATTATTAAATATTAAAGTTGTCCTTTTTTTCTATAATATTCTTGTATTTTATAAAGTAAGTAGTTTTTTTTTTTTTGCTAAAGTTACTGGCTTTGTTTTCTTGTTAAAACTTTAGCAAAAGAAAAAAAAAATAAACGTTAAAAGGTTGTTCTTACTATAACAACATACTTTATAAAACACACTCTCTTACCTACAAACATACATACATGCAATTTTATGATAGCTTTTGTAGCATATCTTAAATGTTTTATTGTCTTCTGTTTACTAAGTGTCTATACGCCTCTTGTTGTAAGCAGCCTTTAGTTTATAACTTACAAAGTTACAAACTGCTAAGGAAATCTTGTGTACAGTGGCAGTAATAAAGGATTTTGGTTTTGCTATTTTTAGGATTTTTTTTTGTAGTTTTGTATGTTTAAAATTTTGTTGGTTGGCAACATCTAAACTTAAGTATTTAAGATAAGGTGTTAATGATATTTAATAGTTTTTCGTGGAAATTTTTGTGGAAAAACAGAAGGGAACATCTACCGCATGTTACTTAATTTAAAAATGTTAAATATGCAATTAAAAAGGAACAAAAGTGTGTTTGCCTAGGTGTGTTAGAACAGAGAAGAAGTTGGAAATCAAACTTTTTGACAAAGATAAAATTATGAAGGAAGTGTTTTTTTTTAACATAAGTTTAAGGTTGCAAAATAATAATTTGCTTTCAGAAGAAAAAAAAAACCCCCCATTGAAATCGTTGACCTATTGATTTGTGGGAGTTAAACAAATTCAGGAGATTATTTAGGAAAGAGTCTGCCGATACCAGCAAAATGTGCAACTATTGGGCATTCCAATTGTGGTTTTCAAAAATCATATAGCTTTTTTTTAATTTTATGAGAAGATCTTAAAGAATGAGGAATATAATTATGAACGAACTCGATAATCAAAATATGATTTTATAATTTAGCACAAAAGAAATAGTTACTTAGTACTTAAGAAACTAATCAGTAATCCGATTTCAGATTATTGATAAGTTGCAGGTGTTATGCGGAAATATGAATCAATAATCACAGAACTGATGTCCTCACTAGTTATTTCATCACTAAGAACTCCATTACTTTTATATTTCGTCTACAAGTTAAGACATCTGCAACAATATTCAATACATGATGGATTGTTTTTTAGTACATCACATTCTTTTACTGCAAAGAATTTTTTGTTATTTTTTTTATTGACGAAAACTGTTTCTTAAAATCTTTTTGAAGTATTAATAATAGACTTCCAAATTATGAAAAAATTTCTGAAAGGCCACAATACCTTGACAATAGAGAATATGGTGCACTTGTCAGTGAATATCTATTGGAACTACAAACAGCGTTTGGAATAACACAAACGAAACTTCTTTAATGTACACAAACTAGGCTTTCTACACCCCTGGAGTCGAAGTTTGCGGCCCATTTTTTACAAAGTCGAAGTGATAGTTCGTCCTCCTACCAAATGTTATTTGTCGATTTTTATATGCTTTTCAGCGAAACCTTCATATTTAGAGGTCGTCCAAAATTAATATACGTTTTCGTTGTTGTCTGCCCTACGACGTTTTATATCCATAAGGAGCAAGTCTATTATAATTTTGTCAGACAACGCAATGAGTTGACGGATTTAAAGCAGCTATTTTTAAGCCAGTCGCATAAGACGCATCCAGCAGCAGTGTCTTGCGGACTTAGGTGGATTGTGGCAGGCGGCTGTTTAATCCGCAAAATTTCATTGTTATCGCATAGACGGCCTTAGCAAATTTAATTTTGTTGAGTTACACACGCTTGTATGGGATATATCTGCGATTTCAAATTCTCGTCCGTTATTCCAAATTTCAGAAGACACGAAGAATTTAGAGGATTTTGTCTCAGAAAAGTTTTTAATAGGGGGCCCTCTTATTTATCTATTTGAATTAACCCATATCGTCCCAATGTTCGATTTTTCGAACAGTAAATTTTACGCGTTTTTGTAATTTTTTTACTCTTTTTAGGTAAGACAAAGAACTAATTTTTTTAAACAATTATATATTGTAAGTGGTTAGCTACAAATATAAAAATAAAAGTTCTTACCCACTTCACTCCTCCCTTGTATAACAAGGGGAAAGAAAAACCCTTAATTTTAGCATCATTTTAAAAACTGAAAACTTTATATAAAATATAAAAAAATTAAAAAAGTGAAAATGTAGTTCCATTAAAAAACGATTGAACTTTCTACAACAGCAAAACAATTTCCGCGTTTTTTAATTGTGTTTTTGTTATTTGACTTGAAAAAGCAGTGTTCGATTTTTCGAACACTGGGCACTATTGAGCACTTTTGTTTTTTCTCTGAAATGCTAACTGAATCATCGCATATTACCATAATATACATTTTTCACGCATTTGAATAAACGGAAATATATTTATTTTGTTTTTGCTGATCAATAAAAAGTTAATGCACAATCAGCGCTCTGTGAGAAATGTTTTTCGTGAGATTCGAGGAACTTACGGTGCGCATAATCGGCCTACTGAAACCACAATTGCAAACATCATTCGCAGTATTGAGTCTAAGTTTACATTGGTGGATGATATTCGACCGGTTAGACCACATCCAGTACGTAGTGAAGTCAATATAACAGCTGTAGCTGCGAGTGTAATTTTTCAAAATGGAAGAAAATCAGAGCACTCAGGGGATGACCCCTTCTATTGCATTGCAGCGGGTTGGAACTAGGAAAATATGTTATGGGAAGGAGAAAAGAGGTAGTAGTACCTGTGAACAGTCCACTTGAATTTATTCATGTTGACAGTGAGAGGGAAGACTTCAGCAGGAAGGTTATTCCACATACGAACAGTCCTGAAAAGAAATGAATTTTCCCAGTAACGCGTTGTACAATTTACCGGTCAATCGACCACAAAAGTATGGGCTTTTGAGGAAAAACGTGTATTACGAACAAACGTACGGGTTTCGGTCTCGGCCAAGTGTATCATTCATGTTGTGACTCATACCACCAACATCGGACACGCTTGGTCTATAATCAAATGGTTACGAATGGCACGGGTTGCTGTCATTAGAAAAAGAGTAGATAGGGTTGGAAGTTTGACATAGGAGGTCCAATTTTGAACTAGTTTGACGAAACTCCATCTATAACAACTCGTATAGTGCGATCTCTGAGAAAACTCAATATTAATCGAGAGAAATTATCACCGACACCAAATGCAACAAGTTTTGACAAGAGTGCAACATGTCAGACTCTGTCAGACTTGGAAATATCTTTAGCAATTCCCTTACTTTCGCCAAAATGATAACAGGGACACTAGGTATCCAGTAGAGCAATCTGAAAATCAAACGAATGATCTTGGTGAGATCTTGTTTCAACAGGACGGCACTTTGAGCCATACATTTTAATTTAATTTCATGATTTGCTTTGGTAAATTAGCCACCTAGATCGTGCGATATCACGCCTTAGACTACTTTCTCTGCGAATATGTAATGTCTGGGGTCTTCCGGAATAAGTCAGCTACGATTGACGTTTTGGAAGCTAACATTACTCATGTTATTCGCGAAATACTAGCCGCTATGCTCGAATGAATCGCCCAAAATTGGACGACCCGAATGGACCACCTCAGACAAAGTCATGTCCAACATTTCCATGATATCATTTACATACAGTTAATGCCATAAATTTTTATTTTAACTGATAATAAATATATCAAGTTCACGATGAATCACCCGATATATCTAAAAACCAGTTTTTTTTATTATCAATGCTCAGCCCGGTCCTGTGCGAGTCGGATAATCGAGGTTCAACTGCATATTTTTAATTTAACTAAATTCCTTGTTCTAGTTTTCTTTTATTTAATAAAATTAATTAGTATCAGTTTATAAAAAACTTTGTTTTCTTTTTTTACATTATATGGGAACAATAAAAAAAAAATGTTGAATAGTGCCCAATGTTCGATTAATCGAACACCATTTTTCTCAAAAACAAAAAATTTTAAAAAAATTTTGACTTCAGATTCGTGTTTTCTAGTCCCAAATTACCTATAAACCACCAAGTTTTATAAAGTTACTCAAAAAAAAAAATCGCTGGGACGATATGGGTTAATATCACAAATATGGACATTAGCCGTTTGTGCAGGTGGCAGAGAGTCTGTCAAATGCAACAGAGGCTCGAAGTGGCGTCAAAGGGTTAACAACATATGAAGCATGTGGTTCAATGGTGTTTCTGAAGGATGAAAATATACCGCCTCTAAAGGGGCAAATGGGTTGAGTCACTGGCACAATAACTAGTGATAATAGTTTTATTCGAGTGTCATGTTATCTGAGCGCCAGTGTGATCAAATGTTAGTGTATGTACAGTTTCCTTTAAACACCTACACAACATTTTAATACATGACAGTTAAGATTATACAATTACCCATTCATCAGTCAAACACTACTGCTGTTGAATAGCAACAGTACACAGGGACATCTGCCAGCAGGTCGGACCCCTCCCAAGATTATGTTAAAAATATTACCCCTTACTTGTAAACTTTAAAAACCAAGGTTCTTAATTTTAAACCAAAGTAACCACGTGATACATACTAATAGCCGTTCAAAGATCTTTAACACCCCTGGATCCCGTGGTATCAGATAGGGCTATGGCTAGCAGGGGCCTTAACAAGGCCTGCCAATTTAAAGTCACATACAAACTTAAAATATTGGCTGAAATTATTATATATTTACAAAGATGGTGGCCCTATTTGTCGAAGAAGAAGATCTATCCGAATAGAAGACTGCTAAGCCAATGTAAAAAAAATCGTTATAAAAAATTTCGTCCCGCATTGGCAGGTCAAAAACTTTTGAATAAACTAGAAAACGATTTAAATATATGTGTGAAAAAAGCAGATTTTGAACGATGACAGAAAGAATGGTTAAATGTAGTTAATTGTCACTGGAGATAAAAAGAGACCTATTTCTTTCATATTAAATTCTTTTTATGCTAAAATTCAAAGAGCAAAAAAAAAAGAATGCTATCAAGAAAAATCAACTTAGAATTATAAAGTATCATATAACTCTAAATTCAATATTATACATTTATGCCAAATACCACAAAGCCTTGCTTTTATTTATTAAATTCCTCCGAAAAAGAGTCCTTGTGCACATAAACCATCTTATTATTTGGTCCAAACTTATTTTACTGCAATCGCGATCATCTAATTAATTTTTATTACAATCGATCCATATTTATATAATAAAGGGTGTCCAAATTTGAGGTATCATCGGTCAATGGAAATCGCAACACGGAGATGATCAGAAGTTGTTGTGGCGGAAAATTAATTATTTTGACGCAGAGAATATGTGGTTTCAACAGGATGGTACCACCTGCCACACGGCAAGAGAAACAATCGATCTTTTGAAAGAAAAATTAAAAAATCGCATTATTTCTCGTAGTGGAGGAGTGAATTGGCCACCAAGTTCGCGAGCTTCGACACCATTAGACTATTTTTTGTGGGGTTTTTTTACATCGAAAGCGTACAGCAATAATCCCGCAACAGTTCAAGAGCTTAAAAACAACATTATCGAGCAGATATCAACAATTGACAACAGTTTATTTAAAAAAGCGATTGAGAATTTTGGTAAAAGATTAGGAGCTTGCCGGGCCAGTAGGGGGGCCACTTGACCGACATTACTTTTAATTTTTAACCGGGACCTTATTGCAGTAAGCAAAAATAAAAATATTTTTAATATTTTTAATTTATTAAACTTAAATTGATACCTCAATTTTTGGAAACCCTTTACTACTTCCGAAAATAGCTTTCAATACAATAACTTCCTCATTAATGTTGGTATGGACATAAAAATTGGCGACAATAACTTTTACGCTAGCTAGTATGTCATAACAAAGGGCATAATCGTAAATGCATCACTGCGCTGCATTAGTGATTTCAAATTTTTATATAAATATCAGTGAAGTAGATGTGGAACAAAAAAAAGTCAAATACTACACAAAAATAATACACAATAAAACAGATTATATTAATAATTTTTTTTATCGGCATTAAAAAAAGTTTGCTTTTCTGATGCAGCGCAGTAATGCATTTACAAACATGCCCAAAATGTTGTGCAGGTAGATCCAAAGTTAACGATAGGTCCCATATCCCAAGCCAATCTCTTATATAGATGCAGATATCTAAATAATATTCGGCACAAAGATCTTGTACATGAGTCTTAACCTAATAACAGAATTTTATTCTGATGGGTTCATATTTGCCCATGAGTTTTAAATAGGGTACACTCTCGAAAATTTGTTTTTAAATACTGTTGTATAGAGTATTATATGGTTGGGCTTACCGACTATACTTTCTTACATGTTTTTCTTTATTCTCTTCTTTGCCAATAAATCAGTTCTAATATGAAGGACACAGAGCTAGCAAGCCGAGTCAAAAACGACAATTCTTAAATATTTTAAGGTTGAGTAAGTAAACTGCCATTAATTTCTGGAGCCATTGACTTTTGTTTATTACCGTTACCTTATTAACTCAACAACTTTTTGTAGGGAATGTAAGAAAAGACAAACTGACAAAGACAAATAAGACTGGAGTGTTATAAATTCTCATTTGCTTTATAGTTTAATTTGTATAATAATCTTTAGATTTTCCAAAGTCTTTGGAAAAAGGTTTCATGCTGACCTGGTCTAAGCAATCAGTAAAATGCGCATAGGAACTTACTTATCTCGCAACAATAGATTTCAGTGCATTTGTGAAGAATACAAATTGGAAATTTAGCACACAACCAAAGCTTGTTTATGAATAGAAAATTTTAACTTTGCGAAGAATTTCACACAATATTTATTATATTTCATGACTTGGTTCGGTACAGCTCTGAAACTTGACTTTTAATAAATTTGAGACTAGATGACGGATATTTAATGCAAATTATCCTTAATATAATTTTAATCGCACCCAGACTTTTAATTACATTTTAACTAGATGAATTTTCTATTAATTTCTATTTCCTTTAAGAAAAACAACCAACCCAATTAACATCAACGTTTAATGTCTTTTTTATCTGTACGTTTTTCTTTTGCCTTAAACTATTTATAATTTGCCGCCACTTTTAATTAGTAATAAACAACACCTTTGAATTGAATTTTTAATAAAAATAAATTTGATAACTTATCGATATTTTTTTTACTAAAAAACCAGTAATAATTAATTAGTTCGTTAATTTTTTTGGGTAAAGTTTAAGTTGCTACAACTAGTTAACATATTTAGTTAAAAAAAAATATTTAATAAAAAAATGTTTCTCTATAAAAAATTTTATTTTCGATTCAAAATATTTTCTTTATTTCACACTTATGGAAACTGAAAGTTGTTTAATTTTATCTGCATGAAATGCAAAATACAAACGAAATGAAAAAGAGCTCATTTATAACAAAATTTATAACAATTTGATAAGAGCCAAAAAATAAAAACCTGTTAACTATAAATATTTCACATATGAAAATAATTTATAACTAACGGTTTTTATATAAAAATATTTAAACCAAAATTTAAAAGAGATTAAAGATAACAAAATACATGTTCGTATGCAAGGCATGTTATTTATTTTTTTCAATTAAAACAATTTAAGATGGGTACAAAAAATGAAAAACCAAAAATTTTCCTTAAGAAAAAAAACTGAAATAGAGAAATAATTGAATAAATTTCCTTGATTGATTGTTTAATCAAAATAAAACTGACAGTGGAAGTAAATAAATTTAAAAAAGCTGGTTTTTTTTGTTTTGCTTGAAATTTTTATTTGAAAAAAGAGAAAAAAACTAAAGGCTTAGTTAATTGTATGTCAATTTTTTTTTTCTTTTTTGAAAATAAAATCAATTAAGCGGTTTTACGCATAATACTTGTAACGTATAAAAGACTGAGTTTGTCTGTTGGACAGTCTTAAGTAGACAATCAATCAGCCAAACATTTGAACGAAACAAGATAAAATATTGCTAAAATTAAAAAAATAAATAGTTGGACTAACGGCTAAATAAATAGTAGGTATGGAAAAAACAAGAGATAATAAAGTAGTAAACAAATTAAATAAAGTATGAAAGTATTTGTAAGTAATTAACAGGGCCAGAGTTTCAGGCTTTTGGCTTCAAGAAAAAAATTTCTGTGTAATTCGCAGTATTTTTAGAAAAATGCTGTACGTGTGCATATCCGTGCCTATATGGAAAAGTAGCTTATGTCGAATATTTTAGTTTGCAGATATCTTCAGTTTTATTTGAAAAGTTTTTTTCTTTAGGTCTGGAAATTATCGTTTAAGCAACAACTTTAATAGAGGTAAATTTTAACCCTCTAATACCCATGACTTATTGTAAAAGAAGTGAAATTTTTGCATTGGAAAAGTTAATTGGACGTTATTAACTAAGTAAGTATAAAAAAATTTCAAGTAAATAACTCAACCTCTCAGTTATTATTAAGACATGTTCATAATTACAATTCATTAACAATTTGAATTTTCACTTAGGCCGGGTTTTAAAGATGTAGCTAAAATTTAAACTTAGTTTAATGTAGTCTGAAACTCTGATTTTTCCGGCGAAATGCAATTTTTTTATTATTTCATTAAATATCAACATTTTAGCAGACCTAAGCTGTTCCGTCAAAATTTTGTATACAAACTTGGTAATGGCCGCACAAATCAATTTTCAGATTAACTAAACCTAGTTTAACTGAAATCTCAAAAACCCAAATCGTCGGATTAATATGCAATCTTGCTAACTCCCTTTTAGCACATTTTACAGGAGAGACAAAAAACTTCTTACATTTCATATTTGCAGCTTAAGAGGAAAACGAAAAATATAGTTGGTTTTACACACTTCAAGATTCAAATTGAAGAAGAACTACATGCTGGTCGTCGAGACGTATCTTTCTCTACCGCACGGCATCAAAAATTCAATTTACTTTTTTAATAGATTTAGCAGGTTTTCATATAAAGCCGACAATATGCTTTCTACCAATTTCGCATATTTTCTTCTCCCTCTCTTGCTGGGTATCGTTACTGATTTTAGGACTTACTAGTCTCTTTCGCTACAGTATTTCTCCATAATGTTTTTTGTCCACCAACGCTGAGATTTACAATCAAGTGCTGCATGTGTGACCTAAATTTTTTATTCTCTATGAGTGTGACCCTTTCTTTAGTTAGTCTTTAATAACATATTGTCGTTCGTTATTCTTTGAGGCCACCAAATTCTTGAAATACTGCTGTGACATCTGCAATGTTTCGCACCCAATTAACAGAATGGATTTTACGCAGGCGTCATTAATTTCGTAATTTCGTCGCAGCGCTGATTGTGTTGACATTCACACTTTACACAACATTGCATATCTGCCTTTAGATTTTTCAGTCGGCTTTCTACGTCAAGTATTGTACTGCCATTATAACTAATAAAGCTGCCTATATATTCAACAGAATTCACTTCACTGATTTCCTGCTCATTAACTGCAAACTGAGATGGGTACACGGCATTAATTCTCGTCGTATTCGTCTTTCTAATATTAGCTTTTATTCCTACTTTTTATAATTCTTCTGTAAGCGAAATAGTGAGGGATTGCATATCTGAGTTCTTATTGGATAGAAGGACTACGTTGTCGGCATACTCTAGATGTGCTAATTGATTGTACATTTCCCAATTGAGTCCTACTTTCAACTGCATCAAATATTACATTCATCACAGTTATAAATAGCTGCGGTGACAGAGCACATCCTTGCCTTACGCCACTCTTCGTTATAAAGCTATCGCTTAACCCACCATCATGCAAAACTCTGCACATAGATCCCTTGTAGCTATTCCTGAGAAGGATAATTAACTTTTGTGGAATACCTTTTGTATAAAGTACCATCCCGATAGATTCTCTCTTCAGAGCATTAAAGGCCTTCTCGTTATCTACAAAGATCAAGTACATAGTTGAATTGAACTCTGCCGCCTGCTCAATTAAAATTCGCACGGTTGTCATCAGGACGAAAGCCAGCTTCGGTGTTTCGATGTGCTTATCTAGCGCTTCTGCTATTCTGTCTAGAATGATTTTTAAAACGGCTGGAAATAACGATATACTTTAGATATACATATTTTTGAACAAGCACTTTACTACTAAGTTATGTCGCTGTTGCTCTACCCGTCTACAGGCGGACTGCGGCATTTACACAAAAATTGTTATATGTTATTATTTTCATATAATATAGTGAACATTAAAAGAAAACATCAAAAAATACATCCAATTAATAGATTTCAGTATTTTCAAACTAGTGGCGATAAAAGTGAAATTAAATTCGAAGGAGATGGCGTCCAGATTTTCCTTTCCCTGATCGCTTGATTAATTCTCCTAAGCATTTGTAAAAAGCCATAAAGAAAATATTCCTTATGCTAAATCTTCAAAAAAGCAACATAAAGTTGCTGACAAACTATTTGTTGTTCTAAAATTAAACGGTATATGACAACTTGCCAAACATATTTCGTCAAATAAAAGCTATCGCTATACATTCCCAGACTTGTGTGGCCATCTCGGACGAATTTTTTTTCTCCAACATCGAAATCTCTTTGTTTGAAACATCCGAAACAACAGGTGTTTAAAGTAAAACAGGGCTGTATTAAAGTCTCCAGCTCTGGGTTAAACTATTGTGACTTATTTCCTATTTATTAATATTCGCCGCGTTTCAAACTTAAAATAAGATAGATCATTTTGGCATTAACATTTATTAGAATAGCTATCGAAAATATACGAAACAAATTTTTGTTTAATTTTAATGCCATAAAAACCATGTTTTTGTTTAAAAACAGTCCGTATTTTTGCTAGATATACAATAAATATTAATTGGAGCCAATAATTCCTGTGGCCAAACTAAAACTTTTTATCTGCATTGTTGATTTATGATTTTATTTTACTTTATTTACCTTTTATTTACAATTATCATAATTCAAACTTTCGATATAATCTATAAAAGTTATAATCTACATTTATTAAGAATTGGTTTAATTAGCTCTGTTTCTTAGTCGATTAAATCTTATTACAACTATTTTAAATGACCCTGTTTTATCACTGCAATTCGCTTAATATCTTAATATCTTATGCTTATCTTAAACATTACAAACTTGTTTCAATCAACATTTCATTGTCAATAAATGTCAAAGACTAATTTGTACTATAAGTTCGCTAAGATATGCTAATAAGATCTATAAAGTTTTATTTATTTTTTTTTTTTTTTTTTTTGTTCTAGCTTAAAAAGTATTTTGTTGTTTTATAAATAGATGTCAATAGATGTCAATATTGTTATTTTTTTGTCTTTATTATATACTTCGAATTTAGATTAATTGCAAAATGGTTAAAAGAGATAAATTTGCTTTGCAATGGAATGCAAAGATTAATTTAAATAATCAAAATTTAAAAATCTTTTTGAAGTTAAATACAGGTGTTTGTGAAATTAATAGTAAAGTTGACATATGCATAATTGTGATTAAATTTAAAGGTATCTATAAGTGTAAAGCTACGGTCACACTTATTAAACATTTGATCAAATAAGCGTAACCATTACTTTTGTTAGTAATTATACTGCTAGACATGGCAAAAAACTGTTTTTTGTAATATGTGGTTTTATAATCAAAATAAATATTTGAATTTTAGGAAATGATTACCTATTTTGCCTGTTGGACCTGTTTTTTCCGTCAAATATTTGAAAAGTGTGACCGTAGCTTAAGTAATACAAATCAACATCAAAGCAGCAATAAATTGTTATATGAAAAAGAATATTAAACTATATTGAAAACTAGTAAGAAAGTAAGACCGATCGTTTGATTCGTTTGATTTTCGAGCGTGTGCTCTTTTTGGAACCCATGATAAATCATGGACTTGGCAAAACAAAATTATGTTATAAGGGTAAAATACATATACTAATTCTTTGTTCCGAATATCTCAAGATAACTTTTTATGAGAACTGTTCATCTTAAACCGATTTTAGAAATGGGGTTTATTATCTTTAAATTTACGAGTTGAATTTTGCGCACAAGATTTAGATGAGCAGACAACCAGCAAGCCAGATGGAGCGACATCGTTAGATCGGTTTACTAAAATATGGAGATAGAAGCAATATTTTATTGTGTTACACATATCAGCATAAACGCATAATACCCCATCCACACGGAACAAATTATCACCAATTTTTTTATCCAGTGACTAACACGTTTATTTATATTAACAACATTACTGCAGAAAATGTTGTTAATATCAGAAATTTTTAATTTGAAATCAATTTTAATTTTTTTCTGTGCACTATTGTGGTGGGCCTAAAAATACGACTTATACAATTTTCAATATATAAAAAATTTTATTTGCCTTACGGAATTGTTTCAATTTCGAATACTTTTACTTTTGTTAGTAATATCTTCCTCACACTATCTCCTCAATATATTTTTTTATAAGTTTTTCAAAAATAAACATAACAATCCTCCATTTTTGCTCCCATCATCAATTTTTCTTTCCACAGCCAAGTCTCTCAATAATTGTCATGTTTATGCATGTGACATATTTTCTAAACACTTTGGAAGTGAATGACTGTTTGGAGCGTAATTTGAAATTAAAAATAATACATTATAATTGAAAATACGGAAGCTTATATTTTAAATAATCGCATTATTGTCAAAAGAAAGAGAAGAAAAAATAACAAACACTTAATGATAATCAAAAGCTTTCAGCCAAAATATAAAAAAAAATAAATTAGAGAAAATAATAAATACAAAATTGTTTAAGTGAACAAACACTACACTTAAATTCAAACCCCAGCTGTCATCAACTAAAGACAACCCACACCAAAAAAGTAAAAGCAAAAAAATAAAAAACGATAAGCCAGCTTAAGTAAATGACTCTATTTCTCTTGCAATAAGAAATTATAGAAAAGAAAAGACTTTAAAGAAATTTACCAAAACTAGATATTAAGGAAAGGAAAAAAAACTTGCACTTTTCAAAAGTTAAGGAAAAAAAATAACAAAAAATTAAGCCGCCAAATATAAAAATTCCACACTAATTTGAAATTATTTGAAAAGCTAAAATAGAAAATAAAAAATAAATAAATTAAAGTGTTGTAAGAAAAAAAACCATTTCGACACCCACACTGAGATACAATTTTCAAGCTGCTGGTTTTACAAATTTTATACACAAATGTTATGTACAAACTTTGGTGCAAAGAGAAATGTTTATTGTTGGAAGGGGTGGATTTTAAAAGCTCACTGCACAGTAGTTTTTTTTATATAAATTTTGTATTTAATAGAGAAATTTGTTGTTAGTTCTTTTATGTCTATCATTAAAAACAACATATACGAATAAGGAAAAGATTCATTGGCATGGTAAAAGGAATTACCATCCAGAAAAATACTAGTCTCTTGTGTAATTTTTTTTTTTTTATTTTCGAATGTGGGTCTTACGTAAGGACTATTGAATAAATACCATAATATTTAGAAGTCTATAACACAATCGGTTTTAGTCAAAGGGAACTATTGTCTATTAAAGACAGATATCCGTAATAATTGAAGTTATACTTTGTATTTATTTAATAGACATTTGTGTAGAATCTTATCTCAATACTAAAATTTTTAATTTAATGACTTAATAAAAATAATTATTTAAAATTTTGTTAAGTTCTTCACCTTGTGTTAAAAATCGATTCATAAAAAGCATCTTCCAAAAACCGGTTTAAATTTTATTGTCAAGAACTAGGATTTTTATGCGAAATCATCGGATGTTTATTAAATTGTAAAACTTATTATAGAAAATTTATCAGCCCAATGGCCGCGATGGCTACGCTTGTAGGACCTTATTCTTTCCATTAAAATTTTTACCAGTTCGCACATTAGCGGCTGTATGTATGCCCTTGAAAACTTCACAAATACCAGCTTTGAGGTCTTGTATCGATTTCGGGCAATTGGCATAGACCCTGTTCTTATTGAAATTTAAAAATTCTAGGTGGCCAATTATGATCGCCTCTGCTAGAAAACACACGATTAGGAAACTGTTTTCCCAAAAGAGCGACGGAATCGTGTCTTGTGTGGCATGTTACATAGTCTTGTTGAAAATATACGTCATCCGTATCAATATTTTCCAATTCCGCCATCCATTAACGGTAACAGTTGCTACAGCCTAATTTTCAAAAATTTTAGGTCCAATAACCCAGCCAGACCAAAAACTACATCAAACAGTCTTCAAATCAACAACAGCAGAATATTTACACCAGTTTCACAATTTCTGGCCGAGAAAGTGCTTCATATTGACCCAAAAATGCTCTGGTCTTGCAAACTGTGACAGCAAAGTTTTCACCATTATTGTAGTGAATTTTAATAATTTTTATAATTGGCATAGTTTTTACTTAACATGTGTCAAGTAGTTACACGGTAACTATAAAAATGATTAAAAAAGTATTTGATTTAATAGTTTAAAAGGCTGGAAGCGCACCCAAATACTTTAGCAGGAAATATTTCGAATGTTGGCGGCCATACCCGCTTAAGGAGGAGAAATTCAACAGCACTTATTCATCAGAAGAGCACTAAACCCTTTTGTGGACGAGAGCCGTGATAAGGAAAACTTAGGATCCATTACTGTTTTTTTTTTTTTTTTTTTCAAAAAACTTTTTTATAAATATTTACATTTATAAATTATTCAGAAACGACTCTTATTTAAAATAATTTAAAATAAGAAGATTTTACTGTAGTATTTGATGCATTTGTTCCAACACTTCACAGATTTAGCAGTACGTGTGCTAAGAATCCTGTCACCTACCAAAATAAGATTTCTGTTTTTCTTTTCTGAAAGATTTTTAGGGGCACAAGCCAAACATTTATAAAGAAGACTATACATTACAATTTATATAGGTCTGGGCTGCAAGCCAGATCATTGGCCTTGTCCGGCATGATTATCTAATGCACACACAGAGGAGGCGTTCGAGTCGCTCGGACTTATTTTTGTGTCTACAAAGTTGTCTTTTGGTTGCGGTTTAAATGAAAGATTATGGGTAGAAAGCTATGATAAATTCAGATTTTGATAGCAAATGTGCAAGAAAATGTTCTGTTTTCATTATGTGCGTGTGATGATATTTTTAAATCTCTTATAATTAGATCGAAAATAACAGTTATTATCAAAATTTCAGTTAAAAAGTCAGACAAAAAAAATTAGTCTATACGCTAATTGAGTATAGCATTATGGTGGTTATTAGCCAAGGAATAAAATCCTTAAAATAAATGTCATAACAGTCACGGTCTTATTGATTCACAGAGTGTAATGAAGAAACTTTACATCAAAAATAATTTTTGATTTTTGGAAATAGATTAATTCTGGCTTCTTGCATGCAACATAAGAACTATTTTAGCATATCGTTAGCTCATTATTGGTTTGGCGCAGATAATGGTGAAATTTCAATATGCGCCAAACCAATAATGACATATGTAAGCATGTATCCTGTATGCCTCTCAAAGAATATAGACAAATAGGCAGACAAATCAAGGATTTAGAATGCCATTAATGCATTTTTCAAACGCTACTTAGAATAAAGCTAGGCGTGAGAACCTTACCAAAATTATTTTACAGTTTTATATTAGGACTAACATTATAACATCTGAAATGATTTGTTCTTCCACTCAAACTTATGATCATACATATTTTATCTAAAGATTTATTTTCTATTAAAATTTCCTCAAACTACAAAGACCTCTAGAGCCAAAAACAATATTTTTAAATACTTTGGCGTGTAAGCTACTAGTTTAGTTTTAATCGAAAGTCTCCCCCTAACAACTACAAAGACCTTTCGATCCACCAACAATTTTAAATGCGTGTGCGTAATTGTTACAAATGACTCAAAAAAAAAACATATTTAAATTCTCATCACTTGGAAAATTACTGGCAAAGACTACATCCATAGGCAAAAAATAAAATAAAAAAGAAAACAACTTTGCTGAAAATATTATTTCATGTCGCTGGTAAAATGTTTTTATGGTTTTTAATATTTGTCATTTTATTTTTATTTTTTATTCTGGGTGTATAGAATGTATATATGTTAACAAACTTTATGGTTATTATTTAAAATTATTGCAAATTGATTTTGTTTTTTTTTATATTCACTAACTGTGCTTCTAACACTCACATACACTTACTTTCGGTCTCCAACGATCTCCAACGCAAAGACCTAATTTTTTGTTCATACAAATTTTATGTGTTTTTCATAAGCTACATCAGGGTTTCCATATATTTGGTTGGCATTACAATTGTCAATTGTTTACAATTTATGGCTTAAAGTGCGAAATAATGTTAGGAAAAATGTTGTCTACAATTTGCATGCATGTTTTTCACTTTTTTCATTCGTAGCTTTGTTGATGTGCATGTAAAACATATTGAAATTGTTTATAGAAGTTCACAAATACTTACATACATGCCTTGAAAAAAAAAACATATTTATATGAAACGGATGGTTGGCAGTTACAATCGAATGTAGGTTACATATTTCTAGTGAAAATTGTTGCTGTTTGATTTTGTATTTTATTTTATTTTATTGCTAACATTTGGACATACATATTTATATTAAAAGACTTATTTTTTATAAGGCTAATAAAGAAAGGGGGCATTAAGTTTAAAAATAACTATATTTTTAATAAACTTTTTTATGTTTTTTTTTATTTTCTTGAAGAGAAGTGTGAAAAAATATTAAAAATATTAAGGTTTGTTAGTACTATTGTTTAGTCATTTAACTGTAGACGAATTTGCTGATATAAATATCAATTAAGGATCGTAAAATAAATAAAAAGTTATTTTTGTTAACAATTATTAATATTAATCATATATGTACATCACGCTACGTAGTTGTTTTTTAAACTAATAAGTACATTTTACACCTCTTGAGGTGAAAAGGGTATTATGCGTTTGTTCTGATGTATGAAGCGCCAAGAAATACTGGTCGTGGACCTAATTTAACTATACAAATCAACTCAGAATCACTATTTACCAAGTTATAGGTTCATAATAGAGAGAAGCTCTCATAGAATCCCTACTCCCAAAACCACGTTAACTTCCATAAAATGTATATTTGTACTTAATCGTATTAGGACAGCTTTAACCCTTTTATACATCGAACGTCTTTGGGGCAGATGTATTTTTCAAAAATTAAATTTGAAACATAAAAAACATTTACTTATGTGCAAGTTATGTTCAGAGCGGACTCACAAGGCAAAGGAACTACACTTGCTGTGTAAACAGCTTAGAAGACTCATGACTTCCGATCCTTTGGGACAGCTAGAGACCAGATATTGGTTTTTTAACACCCGTTATAATGCTGGCTAGTGTTACCAAAGATGATGTCGGGCTGGATGCAATAAGTTTACAGCCCAAACATTAGCCTAGGATGCAAAGGGTCAATCCTACACTCATCCAAAATTAACTTGATCAAACAAACAAGTTTTTTTCTGACCCTTTGTTTCAACTTGGAATTACATGGTTATATCATTATTAAGTTGAAACAAAGCTGAAGTAAGGGGACTAATTCATTTTTTTTTTTTTGCAATACTTTGTTTTCCAAAAATTTGTATTAGAAATTCTCTTAAAAAAGTATTCGCTGTACATACACAAGAAGTGCATGAAAGGGTTAAGCACAAACAACTTGCGAACTATTTAAAAACTCTCAAAAAAATTCCGTATGGGAAGGTCCACAACGTCAACAGAAAAAATTCTATCCAATTTTTTTTCAATTAAACCATTAATCAAACATAAAATCAGTTTTAATTAAAAATTTAATCAGGTTCATTAAACTTTTACTTACATCATCATTGTAAACGTTTCAGTAATAAAAGTTTTTTCCGGGAGAGGGATATTAACCCGCAGCCCAACCTACTTGAAGGCGAGGGACTTGGAATTGGCATTGGTTATTGAATGGCGCCAATATTTCGCCATGACGATTGGAGCCTCTGCGGCACTCAGAACTTAAGGTCACACGTTGCCAGGCGCGTCCATCTGAGACCCTTAGACTGCTTATTTAATTCGCAATTACCCCACCTACTACATGATAGGGTTCTCCGTTATCCGCAACCTGCGGACGCGTCCGGTAGCACCTCAGCTATGCTTCTCGAAAAGGTTCTTTTATATTTATATCTGCTTGGGAAGAAATCTCGACGAAGAAGAAACATAAGATACCATAAAAAAACATCAACAACATTACTGCAGAAAATGTTGTTATTATCAAAAAATATTAATTTGTTAACTGGTGCGAATTTAATTTTTTTTTTTTTTAATTAATTAATTTTAATTAATATCACAAACTTGTTAATTGAAATCAATTTTTTATCTGTGTATTACTCACAAATTAAAGTCACAGTGAAGCACAAAGGTGAAGGAGCTTTCGAAGAAGTAAACAGAAAGGGGTTTTTTTTGTAGTTAGGTGTAAAAGCAAGCCACAACAATCAACATAAATTTCGTGATCAAAAAATATAAAAAGGAAAACAAACCTATTAGTTCAACAAAGGTTTTGTTTTTTGGAAATAAATTTATATCTTATTTTTTTTTTTTTTTTACTTCTTATATTATTTACTTACTTGGATATTATTTCTTTGTGTCGTGGTAAATTTATGAGTGGATTTTTACAACAGTATTGCAAATAAATCTCAATTTCATGGTGTTTATTCTTTTGTGGCATTAAAAATTGTGCAAAAACATGTAAAAAGGGTTGCATTCGAAGAAAGAAACATATATCAGATCCATTATCTTCTGTATCGTGTCGCCTCTGTATTACTCTGTTATCGATGAGATAATTTTAATTTGGTTTGATTATTGTGCCATTAAATCACTAGTTCCTTTTAAGGTCATATAAAATAAAACCCCTGTTCTTAATAATTTGTAATAAAAACCTTTGGAAGTAGTCCCCTAATAATATCAAAACAAGTTAAGTTAGGTAGGCCCGACCGTTCGACATCCTACTGTTAATTAGCCCATTACCGCCCACAGTCCCCATATGAGGACACTTGTTCAACTGATGGTAACGCTAGGAAAAACCTTTATGTCTCTTAATGTAAAAACTAATATCTCATCTAAAGGCCTTAATCAAATTGTGACAAAGCGTACACGGTACCGTAGAAAATACAAATGTGGGTTTTAAAACTTTTATTTACAGATTTAAATTTGGTTTACTTTGTTCATTTAAAATTTTTTATTTTTTCTGCTAAGTGGCTTAAAATAAAAAAATACAAATTATTTGTTATCTGAGAAGGGTATTGATGATTTTAAAATCATTTAGTAAAAGATAAAGTGTTACATTTTGATTTTGATTTTGTATAGCTGTCCCCATTTGGGGATAATGGCCGTTACAAATAAAAAAATAATTTATTTTTTAGATTTTTCAATATGCGAAATGTGACTTATCTCAATATTTTAAGAGGCCAAAATGATTTTTTGCGACTTCACGAGGCTGTTAAGTACAAAAAGGAAAACCATGACGTTGATACTGAATAAAATATTTTAGTTGTGCCACCTGATGCCGCTTTTATAAGTGATGTAGATGAAGGAAATGAATAAGACTTATTCGCCCTGAAAATTTTGTTTTTCCCCATACATTTTATGTCGAACGATGTGCCGGAAAATGAAGATTGTGTGTTTTAAGAAAAATTATAATTTTAGTTTAGATTGGAATGACAGTAACGATGAGTCACTATCAAGTTTTTAAAAAAAAGGGTAACAAGGCGAAAATATCCGGGTATCCTTAGGAACGTGAAGAGATGGTGCAGGAGTCGAAAAGGAAATGCCGACTTTACTAAACAAAGATTATTTGTATAATACAACCAGGGATTGCGAGGTTTCGACCAATCCATTTTATCAATAAAGCGTTGGTGGTTCATTTTTACGTTTCTTGTAGATTTGTCAATAAGTAACGCTTTGCGGTTATAGGTTATTGACCAATTGTCGTTTTAAACAAATATTACTAGGGCCTCTTTGCAGCCTTCAATTTCTAGAAAACGTTCAACTTGTGCTGCAGTAGCTGATGCTTATCGTTAAAACTATAACCATAATCCAGAAAGGATAGCAAATCAGTTGCAATGTGTTGTTTGACATTGTAAGTCCCGACGGAGTTGTGAAATATGCACGAAAATACTTTGTGTAGAGCGAAATTGGTTTGGTAAATTTTATGGCTAAAACGCCCATTGTCCCCATGTGGGGACACCCATTTTTCTCAAAAACCAGCAAAAAATTTAAAATTTTTTCAATGAATTCCTTTTATTCTAGTCACACTTAAGAAATAAATAACAAAAAAAAAAAGTTTTTACTAGCAGTTTCTTCTTGGGCATTAATGGGTTAGAGGATTTCTAAAAATATACCCCTTAACAAAGTTTTAAAAAAAATTATTTGTGACTAGTTGTAAGGCGATATTCATAAAGCAACTTGAGGTATCTATTACGAAGAAATTTTTCAAAGATTTACTTCTAAGTAAGAGTTATTTGTGATAAACTAAGATCTTAATATTTCTTTGAATTTCATTAATGTTAAATTGATATGCAGAAGAACTAAAATTCAATTAATTCAATTCAATCAATGAACTAACAAGCTAACAAAAATGTTTCTTTTCACGGTTTCTGGACTCGGAAAAGTCCAGCAGTATCTCTTCTTCTCAATACAAAAGTAATTTCTACCAAATTTATTTCGATAGAAACTCTTATGAGCAGAAGGAAATCCATTTCGGAAGTGATCTTAATATTGGGATTAATGTTAAATATGGATCCATTTTAATAAAATTCCTCAAGATAATTTAGGCTGCAAGAAAATCTGAATCTCTGTGCTAAAATTAAGCTAAATTACAAAATATTTACAACACGTGTTGGCTTTATAGGTACTTATGAGGAAAATATTGTTATAGGGACTAGAACACTTTGAAGGATTTGCATGACTTTTATTGGGAGATGGGCAAAAAAATCATGTAACAGATTTTTAAGCATCACACTGTGATCAAAATGCTTATAACCCTCAAGCTAAATAGTAACAAAATCAAGAGATAATTTCGTGTAAAAATTTAATTGCAGAAAAACATATTTTCAACTGGTTTCAATCTCAAGGAATTTACAAAAACGATAAATTTCTCTAAAGTTTTTAGAGCTTTTTTTCTACATTTCAATTTATTTTATGGATAAATATGTAACCAAAATTAAAAAATTGTTACAAAATATTAGCTGCATTAACAATCAAGCCAAGACCGTCACATAAAACAAAAAAAGTATACAAACAAAAAGAAATAGAACAATTTTAACTGCAACGCTTAAAAAACAAAAGACTTAAGAAACATATGTTATTTTTTCCGCTAACTCTTTACAAAATATTAACATTTTGATTTAAATACTAGCTAGCTAATCAAATTGCAATATTGCTTAAAATTCTTGCAAAAATTAAGTGTTTTTTTCGTCTTCTTAATTTATAAAAATAACCTACTAAAGTTGCCTTAATTAAAAATCAATTTGTATAATTCAAATTAGGAAAAAATTCGAAAACTTAAGGAAAAAAAGCGTTATTGAGCGTATCATCTTTGTTTGATTACAAGTTTTTCACAAGATACTTTTAACAACAAAAAATCTTCAAATTCATTAACTGATTTCTTTAACTAAACGTAAAATAGACAGGCAAGGCCAACCAAGAATTTTTTACAAAAAAAAAAATTATCTTACAATTAAAAAAATTTATCTTAATAATTTACAATTATAGCTATTAATTAACTTAAACAATTTCTTCTGAAGCTTAAAATAAATTCAATAAAAGTTTCACATAGAATTATAATTTATTATAAATTTGAAAAATAATCGTTATTTGCAGTTCCTAAATAGAACTTTAAATTGTTTAAAAATTATATAAAAAGTATAAGTGCACTAAACATATACGTTTTATTCGTTTATTAATTTTAATTGTAAATGGTTTTTGCGACATAACAATCGTCAAGAAGGTTAAAGGCAAAGTAGTGTAGACATCAATGAATTCTGATAACCGGCTAAAAAGAAAACCGGACATTATTTAGCAACGCAAAGGAAACTTTCTTAAATATCCAGTTTGCTTTAAGTAAGCACTCTACTGTATGTAAAAAGTATGAAATCCGGTTTGCTCTCAGTCTAAAAAATTAATCTAGAATGGAAACAAAGAAAAATATTTGATAATCTCTGGCGACGAGACTCTTGTTCTTGTGTTACGGAATTGTTGCGGAAGAGTAGGGAAGTCACTGGTCAACGCATTGTATTGACAGAGTGTTAAGAGCACCGTGAGCTTAGGCTGATACTCAAGTTAATCCATTGACACATCTGCACTAATTTCTACCATGGAAACATATTAGCTACCATGGTACCCAGAAGGTTTTTAAGGGCCCTGAAATCATTGCATGTAAAGGTCCCTTCCAGGATTACGTAGCAGCCGTGCCTAAAGTCTGGATAAGTGTAGAGTATTTTATTTGTAAAAAGCCACAAATGTCACAGTGCGCTGTTATCCTTAACAATATACTATTTTTGCAGTGAAAGGTAGATAACTTTAGCTTCTGATCGTAGGATAATTGCATGGTCCAGACAATCCGGTATCAAAATTGCCAATTTGCATTGTGTCCACTTGATCTTGAAAGAACTATAAATTAAAGCCGTAATGATGACTTAATGGTAATGACTTAGTTTTATCATGAATATATCTGCACACTCCGCCTTATTTACCATTATTATGGTTCTTAGTGCACGTCAGGAATAAAGAAAAACTATGATTGGTCAAGATTTTTTAAAGCCCACCGAAGCTGTGTAAAAAGCAAAACCATATTTTATCGTTTTGTTTTTGTTGGTTCTCTTAAAGTCTTGATATTAAGATTTGAGAGGTCCAAAATATGGACATCGAAGACGTTGACTATGAAACCCGAATTTAGCTACACATAAAAATAAAATGAAACAAATTTCAAATCTAAGATTAATTCTACCTTCGACTTAAAGATTGAGAGGAAATAAGTCATTCCGCTTCCATTTAATTGGCATCCCCTCCTTTCTTTTGATCAGTAATAAAACTACTTTAAAAAAATAATAAATAAACAATTTTAACTAATTTCTGGCTTTCATCAGAAACTGCATTAATTACTGTAGAGCTTTATATTTTCGTTTTGCTCCCACATAAATTATTTTATTCGTTATTTCGTTTTTTTTTTTCTCTAATCCTGTTTAGTTTTTTTTATGATTGTCATTCATCCTCTATGATTCATTCATACTCATAGTTATAACAATTTTCTACTTATTTATAAACTCTCTAAGACACAAATATTGTTTGCGGATTTTTTCTTGAACAGTGTTCATACGATAGATTTAAAAATTATGAACTTGCTAGATTTTAAAAAAAAGTTTTTATTTGTTGCTGATGCTATTAACATTACCATCCATAAACATGCATGTTTGAATCTTGTCTACATTAAATGTTTAATAATTTATAATCATGGACATTTTTAGTATTTAAGAGTTAGGTGTGTTTTTCCATGTCATAAATTGTCATGTGTTTAATGGCTGTAAAGTGTTTGTTGCTTTTTTAAGTTGTTTGAGAAAATTCGAGTTTTCTTTTATATAATTTTCGATTTTTTTAAAGGAGAGTTGTTTGATTTTTTAGTAATAAAAAGTCTGGGGCTGAGGATGAAGAATTTTTTTGGTTTTTTTTTTAAGTCATAACTTGTAAATATTTTTTTTTTTTTTAGTTTTATGTTTTTTGGCTTTGATCATAGCTCAAATTTTATATGCGATATGTTAAAGGGTTTTTTTTTTATTTTTAAGGAGTATAGGACCTACATTTGTAAGAAAATAATAAATAATTTTTATGGCTGTACAAAATATTGAAACAAATTATGTATTTCTCATATTTTTATTTTTTATAAGATACTAGAAGAAAATTGTGTAAAGCAAATTATGTACCTTTAATTTTTTTTAAAGCTTGACTTCGAAATTTTGATTTAGTAGGAAAAGAACAGCAGAAAATCGCCACGTTTTTGGAAGTTAATTGCATGTACGGTTTCTTTAAAACCAACGAAATGAATTTTGACACTTTTAAGATTTTAAAGGCAATAAATGTTTTAGGAGATAAAATTAAGAATAAGAAGCATTTCAAATTAAGACTTGTGTCAAACTAATGCAAATCATTTTGAACGACACATTTAACTTGTTTCTTGCTGTATTCGGAGTTTGTGGAATCGCATTGGTGTATGATAAATGAATTCATAACCACAATTTCAAACACAAAACTAAATGTCTAAATATAACTTGCACAATGGTGATGGTCTGTATATGATAGGATTAGATTGCTATTTATGAATAGGAAATGGTATGGTAGGAAATGATCGATATATAGTAAAAGGAGCAATTAACGAAAAACATGCAGAGTACGCTACGAAATGCAAAACTATTTTGCTATAGTAGTCAAAAAACTAAAATTAATTTGACACTAACATTAATTCTTTTGTTTTGTGTTTTTTTTAAGTGAGCGTATTTCAACATAGGGATTGCTGTTCGGTTTTTACCGAGATCGAAACCGCGGTTTAAATGCCTAAAAACCGAAACCGAAAACTGTTTATGCTAAGAGAAATTGCAATTTATACATAATACTCGTACTTTACATGAAAAAAAAATTATACATAACAGCCTGGAACAATGGCAAGGTATTTCAAAATTCTTTAAATTTAAAATAAGTACTAAAAAGAACAAGTGTTTCTTTTTTTAGTAAAAGAACCTGAAATGAATCAAATAAAAAAATTGTATTACATACAAAAAATATACATATACATATTTATGTAGTTTTACTTGGATATTTTCAACAGACGTATAGACGGACGGACATGGCTAAATCGACTTAGAATTACTCAAAGAAGCAGAATATCCGTAGTTTATGGGGTCTGAGATGAATAATAAAAAGAGTTTCACACGAAATGATAAGCCACCACAAAAGGTCAAGGGGGTATAACAAATGTAAAAGTATAGGCGGTAAATCAAAACATTTGAAACCCAAAACCACGCTATATACAGACGAATCGGCAATCTGGATCCGGCAAAACAAAATAATGTTAAGATTCATGCAAGAGTTCTTTATGCCTTTCGATATTTTCGAATTTTAGTGATTTTTGAAAGGGGGTAATTATGGAAACTGTGGCAAATTTTGAACCTACGAGAACATAATAGCTCTTTTCCATGACATAATAGCTTTTAAGATAATACCAAAACATTTTTACCTTTAAAGTCAAAGAAACTTGTTTGATGCTAAGCCACACAAAAAAAAAAGCGTCTCATCAAGTTTTGATCTTAAAAGACAAGCGGTAATCAAACAGCAATGCGACAGCTTATCCGCAACGTATTTGTTTACGTAAGAATAACTACAAGAAAAAATATATAAAAATAGAAGAAGTGTTTTCCCTTCCCAAAGAAGGGAGTAACAAATAGCACTTAGAACAAAAACAAAAAGATATTGTTACAAGTAAGATTTTGAGTGTTTAAAATTCTTATTCGCTTTAGGGTTTTATTCATATAACATTTTTAGCTTTTCTAAAATCTTAGGAAAAGGTTTCCTGATGAAGCTAGCTTTCCCTCAACAATAAATTTCAGTGTATTTATCAAATATGAAAAATTGGGAATTTAGCACGTCATACGGAAATCTTGTTAATAGTAAATTTTGTATTCACAAAAAATAACTTTGAAAACAAATTAAACTGAAAAATTTGTAATGAATTTTTTTAAAAGGAAATTTTAAATTTCTAGAAGTCATATTTCTTCAGGCAGGATAACATAAGAAACGAATTTTTAAGATTCGCTAGCGACCTTCCTTACTCCCTTCTTTGAAAAGGGAACATAGTTGTTAATAAAGGGAGTGTCAAAGAGCTTGCTCGTAATGACAACCTGTGTAAAAAATAAATAAGTATGAAATGCAGCGAGGAAGGCTTGTGTCTGCTAAAGAAGGCCTATTGTTAGGGCTCTTTACTCATACTTGTTACCGCTGGGTATTTATTAGACCGACTCACCTTGTATGGAGCCGAAAAAAGTGTTTTTGTTACCCCTCTGAAAATAAACCTTAATATGTTTTATGATGATTCCCAAAATATTTTGGTTCTAGCGTTGACCATCCGTGGAATGGACCATTTTTGAAAAAGTCATTTTTTTAGTATGTATTTCGATTTTTTTTTTTGTACTTTGCCCCAAGACGACATAAATAAAATTTGTTATCATCAAAAAGATTTTTTAAAGCAGCATTCAATGGTATAAAAATCTTGACCGCTTGCGATCTAATAATTGAGATATTTTACTAAATACATATTTTCGTTTCAGGTTTTCATACTAATTCTACGTATGTGGAAATAATGTCCTGTTTTTTAAATTAAATCTGTTTTAAAATAATGTTAATTTATTTTTTTTTATGTTAATATTTACAAAAAACGCGAAAATCGCGATATATTTTATCTTTTTTTCATATATAGGCAATATGGGTATCAAATTTTTTATTTTTCAATTTATCAAAATATGAAAAATAAAATTACAGTTAAACATATAATATTTATAACAAATCTTTTTGCGATTCTTCCTTTGTGTAAAATTTGCACGATTCCATTTTGTTTGCAATATGACCAAATTTTATTTATGTCGTCTTGGAGCAAAATGCAAAAAAATTCGAAAAACTGAAAAATACCTTTTTTAAAAATGGTCCAGCTCACGCTGGAACCAAAATATGTTGGGAATCATCATAAAACATATGGAGCTTTATTTTTAGAGGAGTAACAAAAACATTTTTTTTCAGCTCAATACAAGGTGAGTCGTTCTAGCCTATACATGAAAAAAGATAAAATATATCGCGATTTCCGAGTTTTATGTGAATAATTACAAAAAAAAAAAAAATAAATAAACTTTATTTTAAAACAGATTCAGTTTAAAAAGCAAAACATTATTACCACATACGTAGAATTTGTACGAAAACCCGAAACGAAAATATGTATTTAGTTAAATATCTCAATTAGAAGGTCGCAAGTGGTCAAGATACCATTAAATGCTGCTTCAAAACCCCTTTTCGATGATACCAAATTTTATTTATGTTGCCTTGGAGCAGAGTCCAAAAAAATTTGAAAAACTGAAAAAAGACCTTTTTCAAAAATGGTCCAGCTCGCGGATGGTCAACGCTAGAACAAAGTATTTTGGGAATCATCATAAAACATATCCAGCTTTATTTTCAGAGGAATAACTAAATCATTTTTTTTTTTTTTTTTTTTTGAGTCGCTCTAGTATTTATATATTGATATGTATGCATATGTATGCATGTACTTTAACTTTTATGCTCGGCAAGGATCACTCACCTAAACTTTCAATGAAAAAAGGACTGTAAGGCTTAAATTCTTTTAAATCAATAGGATATTAGGAAGTTTTGTTTCTTGGAAAAAGGATTGTCATATTTACAAAATTAATTGGCATATTGACATCCAATTGATTGTCTTAAACGTATGTACGAACACACTTAAGTATGCACATTTGTTCATATAATTCAAATATTAATACAACAGAAATGTTTTTTATAAAATATTTTTTTCATTAAAGTATACATAGTTGTAGTTATAAAGAAAATAATAAAAATTTGAAAAAAATATACAAAAAAATATGACAAAAAACTGTCATTTTTTCATATTATTAAACGCCATGGCAGCATGGCTCACTATTCAAGTAGTTGAATAAAAACTGTCAGTTTATAATTCAAAACTACGCCATTTGTGACAGTCATTGTCGTCATAGTTTTTTTTTTCGTTTTTGTTTTCATAATGCATAGTTTTTTTTTTTTTTTTGTATTTGCAATTTCAAATTTTAAAAAACACTAACACACACAAACATATACATACACTTATACTCGTATATCCCAACAGACCAAAATGTAAATGAGCTGCAGAATAAGCTTATCATATGAGATTTCCTACAACATGACAACAAATATGATTGCAAAATTCTTATTCTCGCTATAGTTTTGTAAGTGTTTTTGGGAATGATGTCCCGTTATTTGACGCGTGCCTAAATTTTGTATTATTAGTTAAAGTTTTCAGTGTTTGTGATTTGCTCGAAGAGTGAGTTGTTTTAACCCGGCACTAGGTGACAAAGATAAGCGATAGCTATAATGGAAATCTAAAGGCTAGAGATGGCCCTGGCGACAATATACTGTACCCTCTTGTAAATGGGGAGGTAACCCGTGCGGAGGTGGCGACAAAAATTAAGCTTACTTCGATCACTTTTTGAGCCAAATGTTAAAAATGTGTAGTAAATTATGCCCAGTGTCATCTGTAGGTGACACCCCTATAAAATCGGATTTAGCAGTATTTTTTTTCCATTTGATTTTAACTTATAATATTTGAAAGAAAAATCAGTTTTGGGAATTGCCGGGTTAAAATGATTTAAGCAGTGCACAATTTAGAAAACAAGTAAATTATTATTGTCAACCCAATTATGCATAAAAACGTTTTGTAAATAAGCCATAGAAATTAAAACAGAGTGTTTGTAAAAAATGTAATATTATTATAGATTAGAAAAGTATTTTTCTGTAAGCTTATTCTATAATTACACTTCTAAGCTTACATTATATTACAGACAAGCAATATTATCGCAAGGTATCAATTTTCATTATTAAACAATTGTTTATAAGCCTTTTTTAATAGTAATCACAACACTTTTCTAAGCTTAAGGCTTATGTTAGTAAGCTTGCTACAAGTTCTTTCTAAATCGTTTTGGTTTGTTGGGATGCATTTAGTTTGCACACCGTTGGACGCCACATGAGATTTTTTTTAATAGATAAATGCAAATGAATGCATTTTCTATTTTATTTTTTAAAAAAATTTTAAAATAGAGCAAAAAAAAACATATTATGTACTTTATTTTTAAAATTTTGCGTAGGCGTTTGAGTAGAAATATGTTGGTTTTTTCTGTTTCATTGTATATTTGTCTCATTTTCTGCGTTTTCTGTTGTTAATGTAAAAAACAAAAAAATTTTTAAATAAAGTTTATAAATAAAAATTGTTTTCAATCTTGTTGCCATTTACTCTTGTTAACAAAATATGCAAATTTATGTAATGCAACTCAAGAGAACTGCTAGCGTAGATAAAAGAACTTACGCAATATTGGTTTATATTTTTTAGAGTTTTTGTTTATCCTTTAAGTCATAGACAAGAGTTTGACAACTTAAAAACACACACGGGCCGAAGAAAAAACACTCACACATGTTGCTAGAATTTGATTGATAGATTTCAAATTCTTTTTATGTTCAAAAAATAAATACAGAAAAAACCCAAATCGTTGCAAAAAAAAAAAAAAAAAATCTGTCACAAGTTTGTACATTTTTGTATGTCTAACAATTGTAGATTTTCATCAAAAAAATTTAACATTTACAAAATTTTTTTCTATTTATTTGATTTAAAGTTTGTTTTACTTCTTGTAGACTTGGTTGTTAAGTTTTTTTATGAAATTTTTTTTGTGTTGTCTTCTACAAAATAACAAATTAGATCAAAATTTAAATAAAGTTATGTCAATTTGTTTATATGGTAAATAATCACAGCATGAGGATGTGGATTTTATTTAATAAATGTGGGAACAAGAGAAATTTACAAAAAAAAAATAAAAAATTGGAAAATTCTTATGACAAAAAGAATAGTAGTCCATTTATGTACATATAGTGCATACTTTGAATAATTTATAACGATTAAAAAATATTTTTGTTTTAAAATAGAAAATAATAATAATAAGGGGTTTCATGAATCCGCTTAAAATTGCCATTTGTGCAAATGGGCAAACTTTCGAGACTTGTTTCATGAACCCCCTTTTTAACGTTTGTGCAATTTTAAACAATTTATGTCAGTTTATAAAAAAAGCCAACACAAAAATAAAATAGATAGCTAAATATTGTTACGTTTTTCCTTTAATGAACGCGTTTGAGTTCTTTTAATTGCAAATCCGAATAAAAACACACACTTATTTAACTTAACAAACTTTATTCATTATTTTGTTCACAATTATTAGTTACGAATAGAACCGTTTCTCAAAAAAAACTCAACTAATTATACATGAGTCACCCCTTTTTATATTTCATAATTATTTCTCGATTTTTCCTGAACCTTCCCGTAAAAACTATTTGTTATGTTCTAAAACCATTTCTAGAAATAACTGGGAAATTTATATAGGAATTATTTTAACATAACAGTTGTGTTGAAAATTATACATGACAATTTTAAGTAACTTATATGACATAAAACTATAACTTACAAGATAACTTATAACTATAACTATAAATAATTCTTAGATAATTTCACTTTCGTAACAATATTAAAATTTGTGTCAAAAAGTGAAATTTGTTTCAAAAATTAGTTAAAATAAAAGGCAAGAGACTTATTTGCTCAGATTACTCCAAGAATTTGTTATTTCTGAAACGTTCACACATGAAATTTACGTTTAAAACAACGGTAAGCATAATTTAATCTGTTTGTATAAATGCTTAATTGAACTGCGCAAGCCTGCGAGTCAAAATTGTTGGGCAAATTTACGAAGTTTGTGCAAAGGAATTCTCATATAATTTTTGTCAGTTCAATGCACAGATTGCGAGTCTTTAAAGCGATATCACGAAGACCCTTAATATGTTTCAATAACAATAGTGTAATTAATAACAAAGAAAAAGAAAAGGATGTCAAGCGTTTTCTATTTATCAAAAATTCTTATGATCATACAAAATGTATGAAGCAAATCCAAATAGCAGGGCTATGCAATAGTAAAATCTTATATTTACAGCTCATTAAATTGGCTTCTAAGAACGGTATTGCTTTAGTAATTGTTAAAAAGTAATGATAATTTAGCTATTTTTAGTTCAACAAAGTGGTTTTATCTCAGTTTTGTAGTTTCGAAAACGTAAAACGAAAGAATTTGGAAGTTCTTTTTATTAAACTTTTAATATAATTTTTACAATTTTTGCTAAAAGATTCTATTAAATAGAGCATTATTTGTAAAATAATTGTCGTAAAATATTTTTATTACAGAAATCTTATTGAAAAACGACTCTTTAAATTCTTTCGTTTTACGTTTTCGATTTCCATGACACCCCTGAATATTCATGTTCGTTACATTGCGCTGATGGCCGTATTTAAGTATGTTATTTCACATACAAGCTAAAAGTTAAAAAACATTACTCTTGACAAGCTGATTTAAGTTGGTCTGAAGTGAAGTAATGATTTAATTATTGTTTTTTTCTTTTCTTTTTAAAGCAAAATATTAAAAAACAAGCAGCTTAGAATTGCAAAATATCACCCGAAATGCATATAGTATAAAACATGCATCGATGTACATACGTATATAAACTTAAATAAAGTCGTATATATCTGTGCCTATAAAAGAGATAAAGTCCTTTGGACGCAATTTCAAAATAATCTAATCCAAAATTTCATTGGTATTTAGAAGCAAAGCAGTAGAAACTACTCGTACTAAATTTAAGTTCGTTCCACTTACATTTGGTACAAGTCGTACTTAAAAATATATGTACGAATATCACCAAAAAGGACTCAAAACAATTCAAAATTGGATTCTTTTCGAAAACCATTGCATTCTTAATGCGTGCATACGCGTGAGTTTGTAAAAGTTGAAACCACAACAACTTTACAAAAGTAGGCAAAAAACGATTGTCTTTTCTTGTGTAGAAACAACAACAACACTACAAGAAAACAACATACATTGTTGTCATGTTAAGAAAATTTAATATGAAGCAAAAATTCGTGAAGGCTCTTTTTGAAAATTATTTAGTTAAATACAGCAGATTTTCAAAGTAGAATGATTACGAAAACCGGGCATGCTGCTGGGGCCTTATAACTTTGAGTTCTTCTCTTAACAACGGAGGGGGGGATATAACAAATGTTAAACAATCACATGGTAGAATAAGTACAAGGTATAGTCATTAGAAATTTTGTTCTCAATTTCAAAACCCATATAACGTCAAACAAAATAAAATATGGAAAAAAATTAAAACAAGCGTCAAAAATCAAATAAATTATTTTGACATTACATGAGTAAATAATGAAAACTCTTCCTAATGAACATACCTGGTACTTATTTTACTATGAACCAATCATATGTGTAAACGGTAGGCAAATAAAAATATATTCTTTCTCTCTGTTTATCTGATCCTCTAGGGTAAGTGTTTAGGTTAGAAACAAAGTCTCACTTTCGAATTATTTCAAGAACGAATTTTGGATTAAAACGAACTTAGAAATTTTTGAAGCAAGTACAGTTAGAGATTAATCTTTATTTCACTTTTAGTTAAGTCAATCCCGTTTTCGGACTATTTGAAGTACGGGACACTTAAATAATACATACGTTAATTAAGCTTTCTGTACTTGATTTTAGCCAATCCGTACTAACCATACTACTGACAACGCACTGGGTTTAAGGTCGAATAGATAAAATTTTCTTTTGAGTGTAGACGAACAGAACCCAACACTTCAATCGTTAATTCTAGATATCAGGAATGCTGTTTGCATGGTAGAAAGATACAGTATTTTTGTAACAGATTGTGATTGAAAATGAAGATGACTTAAAGTTTATATTTGTAGCAGTTCCAAGTTATTATCTTTTAAGTGGAGAGCGTTTTATAATTCTTAATTCTAAAAATTAGTTCGTAAGAAGAATTTCTCAAAACGAAAGACTTAAGACACAAACCATCTAACAACTTTTTTAATGGAATATTTAGACATGCTCACAGTGCAAACAAAAATTACGTCTAATAAAATTTTTTCACACACAAAAGTTTTATCTTTTCAAATTATTTTAATTTCATTATTAAAATAGTAGGTGTTAATTACTTTTAAGCCTTAAAAGTGTGTACTAGAAAATAATCCCACTTACCAACCAAGCATATTATCTGCAACAATGTATGATATTAAGACATCAAATAAAAAAATTAACTTTGTTTCAAAGAAAATTTGATACCTTAATAAAGTATTGTAAGCCAAACAAAACTATTTTAAGCCAAGCAAACATCCGTAAACAATGTATGACAATTGAATTTAATACCAAAGAATTTGATTTATTTATAAAAGAAAAAACATTTGATATCTTTTAAGATTTGTGAATTATAACTGTGAAAATTCCAAAAAATGTATCGACAGTACAAATTAGTGTTCTGTTTCTTGGTTAATTCAAGCCTTTAACCTGCGACTATTTTTTGTCTTACGATGCGAAAAAATAATGTGAGTGGCTGTAGTCCTAGCAACGGATAACGAACAAAGCGTTTGTCAATCGTCCCTGTGTTTGAGAGCAACCAGCACACACAGGTAGCCTTTAGCTAGGAGCTGGAACTATATATCTTCCGCTGCGCTTTTGAAGCAAGCAGAATCTGTTAAATAGCTGAAGCGTCTAGGAATTTTTGCCAGTAGGCCAAACTTCCCAACAAGTGGTGAAGAATCAGCTGACCTATTAAAATTTCCCTTCTCTCAATTTTGGATTTAAACCACAACTACCTTGCGATTTCAAAAGGGGCTACAAAAGTAGCCAGGCTGGAACCAAGGTTTCAGGGGCTTCTGACTCATCGATCTCTGTAAATTTTGAACTCTGCCGAATTCCAGGTATTGAATGCAGCTGATTTCCTCGGAGGACAAGATAAAATATTCTTAGGCTGTCCCCCTACATACTCACTCCAAACAAGTGTGTATCT
Source organism: Pollenia griseotomentosa (assembly GCA_963931875.1). Lineage (NCBI taxonomy): Eukaryota > Metazoa > Arthropoda > Insecta > Diptera > Polleniidae > Pollenia > Pollenia griseotomentosa. The sequence goes on from OZ007561.1 coordinate 58,397,023, forward strand.
ATTTTAAATAGAAATAGGCCAAATAAATTTTTGATATCCACCTCTGCTTACTGAAAATGGATCTGCATTGAATTTGCCCAAATGCCCAAAACTTTGCTAAAATGTAATAAAGATATTATGTTCATTATAAAGTATAATAAAAATTAAATGAAACATGTTAGAAAGTATAGTCCGACCGTATTATACCCTACAACACAGTATCTAAAAACACCGTATAACCATAATTTTAGATAAAAAAAAACTATTAAAAACTATCGATAGTATTGAAGACTATTGATGGTAATACGATAGTCAACAACCATGATATCGCTTGTTGCAGACCAACAGTTACATAACTTGAGCATAACTTGAGGAGGATTTTCTTTAATCAGCAAAGACAAAATTCTGAAATTCGGCAATAAATTTATCTTCAGGTCGTAAAGACATTGGCTGACTTCCAAAACGTCAATTGCTTTGTATTAGAACAAAGTAAAATGTTTCATAACGCCGCAGTACAATATATATACAATGCAAACCCTTCCAAAACGTCACTGCTAAGTATTAGTAACGCATCAAAAAAGCAATCAGAGCATCGGTTTTAAAGTTGATGCTTTGTGACATTTAACATTTTATTTGCAAGCAATACAGATTTGTTTTAAAAGTGTTATGCATTGCATCACTTACATTTCAAAACGTTTTAATAAACAAAACACACAGTTGCATTGTTTCGGTACTTTGTACGTGTACATGGTTGAAATACAGTAGTAAAATTGTGTACAAACTTTGTATTAGTACGTTTTGGAAGTCAGCCATTGTTTCTAATCTTGCTCAGCAGTTTCGGAGATATCATTAAGGTTTGGCTCAAAAAAATAGAACAACGATCCAGCCTTTTTTCGTCCAACAGCATGTAGGTAAATTTAGGAATTGAACCCTTTTTCCATGACTGCAACTTCCAACTTTGGATTTTATTGACAATTTAGTGAAACAACAGTTTTAAACGTTAAAGCAATAGATAAACTATTTGTATCTAACTGTTTTATGGAATTTTTTATTCTTATCAGTTTTTTCTCTCACTAGATTGTGAATTAAATCAGAAGTTGTGCACCAATTTCAATGACAAATGGCCCAATTCCTTTGGAATATATTAAGCTTTATGCTACTAGACAACTGTGGCTCGTTGTTGTATTTTTATTTTTAACGAATTCTTAAAAACAAAAATCTTGAAAATTTTATAGAAAACTTTATTTTTGTGCAAACTTTTACGATGCCTCCAACACTACTATGGAGATTGCAAAATTATGTTTGCACGTCTTAAAGAAAATTTTGTGGTCGAATTTTGTATTGTTTATTTTACACTGGGTTTCACACATACACACGATAGCAAAGTACTAGGGTATTCAAACGATTAACCATTATTCGATAACTCGAATAATTTTGGGCGATTAACTTTTTGAATAATTTAAAATTGCTTATTTTCGATTAACGAATAATTCGAATAATTTATGTCGATTAATCGAAAATTTGTTTTTTCACAGTATAAGTTTTTTTCTTTTATTTAAAAAAAAAAACAAGCCGACACTTTTACCACCATGATTTAGATAAAGAAGATGATTTTTTTGAGACAAATGAAAACTTCCTTCTACCAGACTTTAACAAGACTTTTAAAATTTTTAAAAAAATCAAAAAGATTCAAGTGGTGTAATGGAAGACTACCAATTTTTAGAAAAGACAAGAAAAAAAGAAATTGGATATGCTTTATAACGCTTTACTTTCAATCTCTCCAATGTCAACAATAAGTAAAAGAATCTTTTCTAAATCAAGTTTCATCAAAACAAAAGAAAGAAATTGTTTGAAACATTAACATTTGGACTGTATACTCTTTTTGAAAGATTATTTTAGAAAATTAGCTTAAATTTTGATGCTATTTTTTATTTAAAAAGTTTTCCTCTTTTAATACATGCAGTACCTCTAGTAACTTTATTAATAAAGTTTTTATGTAAAAAAATATAATTTTTGGACTTATTTTCTAACTTCTAAACTAGACAAAATTAAAATTATTCAATTAACCGTTGTAGGGGAATGTAAGAGAAGATAAACTCACTGTTTATTGTTGGTGTTTTGTTTAAGTTTTAATATTGTTAAAAGTAAGACTTTGAGTGTTTATAATTCTTATTCGCTTTTATTTGTATAATATTTTTAGCTTTTCTAAAATCTTTGAAAAAGGTGTCCTGACGATCTGGCTTAAGCAACCCGTGAAATGCGCACAGAAGCTTGCTTTCCCTCAACAATAAATTTCAGTGTATTTATCAAATATTTAAAATTGGGAGTTTAGCACATCATACAGAAATCTTAATAACGAATAATATTAAATTGTTCGATTATTATTCGATTAAATTTTTACCTCGAATAATTATTCGCGCAATTAATCGATTAATACAAAGCATCGATTAATTGAATACCCTACAAAGTACTCATGGAAGTAAAAATTGTACACTGTTGTGGTGAATAAAATTTTTTTCTAGCCCTGGGGGCTAGTATAAATTTTGACATTAGCTAAGAAATTCTTGCCAATTTTTTATTCACCATAGAACTTTGCTACCGTTTCACACATACCCTGACTAGAGAAATCCTTCACAAGTTATGCTAATATAAGTCTTGCAAGTGTCTTTATATTTGATACATCACATAAATTAGAGATGATTGAAAAATTCTAATTATACAGGCACATTGAAAATCTGTGTATCATAAGTTGTCAGCCAAAACCAACATTTTTGCGGAACGAAATGTACTGTAAACTTGTGTAATCTTTTATAATATCAATTTGTTTTTTTTTTTTTTTTTTGAGAAAGAACTTTAAAAAAATACAACAGGCATGTGGCACTTAATTTTCTTGCTTTTCGAAGAATTTCAAGGCTTTTAAGTAAAAATAAATACAAACTGTGTTACTCTCAACATAAAATTACTATCTTTGAAAGAAGTTTCAGAGAGAGCGTATTCTTCCAAGACGTTTGCACCATTTGTTTTGTAGCATATTCATTATCTACATACACTTTTGGACTTTTAGTCCACTAAATTTTATGTTTTGCGAAAATTGTTGACAAATGTCTTAACTTTCCGATAGGCACAAATTTTAAACCAGCTTTAAATTCCTTAGTTGTATTTCTATATTTTCCTAAACATTTATTTGTACTACTAACATGCCTAGTATAAGATAAGTATCAAAATCCAAACATAAGAAATTACAGCTTTTTTTTAAATAATTCTACTAGTGTTAAAACAAGAAACTTATCAATTTAAATCGCAAATTGTCTATTAGGTCTAATATAACACTAACCTAAATTTAGCAAATAACATAATCTGGCCTCTTTGAAAATCTAAATCAAAAAAATAAATAAAGAAATTAATGTTTTACATAAAACCCCTGCCATGAAATTTAGAGAAGTGTAGTAGGATTATTTTTTGTTTAATTTAAATAAATATCAATTACAATTTGAAGGCACCATTAAGTGGCATGATTTGAGAGAAATTTTATTTCTTAGTTTTACAATTTTTATTAACATGCCAACAGTTTAAGATTGCAGGTAATATGTATGTTGCGGTTATATTAACGTATGTATGTAAGTAAGTAAGATTATTTAATACCAAATTCTCAGGTTGCATGATTTTTCTTAACATTATTTTCTATTTTACAGTATTTTTTCAGTTTTACTGATTTTTTTCTTTTTTTTTAAATTATTGTGGCAAAACCAAAATAAAAAAAAATTATAAAATTGTGATTTTACAAATGTTAAGTTAAAAACAACTATTACCACAATAGTAATAATAATGGAATAAAGTATCTAAGTAACAAAAGCATACATACAGCAACAACAGCAAAAGCCAGAAATAAAACAACATTGATCAAGATTAATGCTGAGAGGTTAAGTGTGGGATTTTTGTTTAACATGTTATAATAACAACAATAATATCTATTTAAAACAAGCAGTAGTTGCTTCACTTATTCATTTGTTCATTCATTTATTCATTCATTTGCTCACTCAAATGTTTATTCCTTTATTCACTTAAACTGGCATTAGCAGCAATAACAGCAGCAGTTAAATAGACATTAGATAATGTTACTTATAAGTTTTTTTTTTTCTAACAGCATTCAAAATAAATAAATTATATACTGCAATAAAAAAACAATAATTTCTGCGAATAAATTTTGCAAAAAAAAAGAAGTAAGAGAAAAAAATATAAAGGCAAATTTATATGAATTACTGATTGGTGTTGGCATTATTGTAATGCTATTGTTGCTAAATGACAATAATTTTATGCATTGAAATAAATGTAAAAAACTTAACATCGATTTAATCACTTTTATACATTTAGTTGTAATATTTCGTAAAACTGTTTGGTTCGTGTTATGTGTTACTAATGTTAAACATCACTTGTTGTTATAAATTTTCAAAGATCAGAAGGTTTAACAATATAAAGTTAAGTGAATTTTTAGTTTGTTGTGAGAATGAAAATTAGCTTTTAAAAGGGATGTTAGTTGTACACGCAAAAAAATAATGTGCTTAAACATGGCCATTATCTAAGATTTATATAGAATTAGAATGTTACTGACTGACTTTTTCATCCTAAACGTCTGAAGATAAAAAGTTTAAATTTGAGTCTCTCGCCAAATCGATTCACTAACAAGAAGTTTTGGAAACTTCGAATGTTTAGGGGGTTAAAGGATAAAAACGGGAAAATTCGCTTACATAATATCTCATAAGTTAAAAGGGATACAATTAAATGAAACACTAACCGTTGTTCATTCAAAAAGAAAAAATGGAAAGGTTTCCGGTACTTTTTTGAAATTCGCCCATTTTGGGAAATAAATGAGTAAAACCTGCATTTTGTGACTTTTTTGTCATCCCATCTATTTCAGAAGCCAAAAACAAAGAAAAAAAAGTTATTTCACATTCGTAACTGATTTAAAAAAAAAAAAACAAAGACAAACTTGGTACTTTTTCAAAATTCGAACGTTAAAGGGGTGAAAATTGTACCAATTTTTGGTGCTTTTTTACAAAACATTTTTCTGCATTCGTTGACATGTACGTATTAAGCTATCGGCTCCCACTACAGTATTGAAATGTTTTATATTGCAATGAAAAGAAAAGAAAATAGTATCAAAAAAGGCAAATTCGGAAAATTAAATTTCTTTCTTTTACTTTTTCTATAATATTGAACTTGAAACACAAAGTTGTAGATACAGGGCACTGAGTGGATTAGAACCTGTAAGACGAAAGTCCCAATTAATTTTTTGTTGAAATCTCGAAACATAAACTTTGGCAAATAAATATCTCTACGAAAGAAAGGAAGACGCTAGCGAAGTATCGGGTTAAATGCTACTCTAATATAAACATTCTATACACGCAGAGAAAAAACATGGTTCGGAATTGTTTAGCAACTACACTATTGTTATTGTAACAATATATTGTTGTCGTACACATGTTTTTTTTATTGAATATAAGCTATATTATAGTTACAGTAAACATTTAATATTTTGTTAGCGCCATTTGTAAAATAATTTTACAGCAGTTTAATTTTTATTTTAAAGAAATCAAAAAAAGGTTAACAAATTGATCATAAAAAGTAAAAGTGCAAAAAATATTGACCATTGCATGTAAGTTTATTGTTATCTTAATAGAAAAAGTATTAAAAATTCTATAAAATAATTTATAAATAATTGCGAATTACGACAGGCGATAACAACGATATTATGATAACCTACGATTAGAATATGGTAATAGTAATTGTAATATGATTTTTTCAGATATGTTATGATTACTTTTAACCATAACATAATCACTTTGTATCATAATATGATTACTTCTAAACTTATTATGATTAACATGATAAGAATATGATTAAGGGCAAAATATTATCATGTAATATTAAGAATATATTTGGCCATAATATGATTCAATAATAATCGTAATATGGTGACTTAAATCATAAATCGTATCATAATATGTTGCTCTTACAATACGGTAACCACAACCATGTATTTTCTTTGCGCGAAGGTTGATTATGGGTTTGCAGTTAGTTATACTTTGGATATACTTTTCTTCATAACCAAAATATAATTCCTCATAACCATATTATGCCAGATCGTGATCATAATATTATGCCAAACAACCATTTTGTGGATAATTATTTAGACACTTTTCAAATTTACTGATTAAGTCAAGTTTAAGTTTTATATAGCATTCCTCATCAAGGATTTCCTTGACCTTCCTTACCAAGGAATACTATATTGGTATATTGGAGAATTTCTTGTAGAGACTACCAGCATGTTTTGTATACTCCTGAAACATGTTACTCTTTTAGAAGCTATCCTTCAATTTGATGAAGTAAAATACTAAATTGAGTTATCACCCTGCAAGAGGGAATTATACTGTAAAAAAAATTGCGTGAATTCAAAGAAATGACACCAGTTAACTGCGAGTCAAAAGCTTTTATTAAGAATCAATTGAAAAAGTTAAATAAAATCGTCTTTATTAACTTATCTATAAAGCAATATTTGTGGCAATTTTGTATGTAAAATACCATTTTGGGCATTTTTCATAGAATTTTTTTCAGTGGATTAAAACAAAAATCTACACAGCTATTTAGGCAACGACGAATGTAGACGTAAGCCCCAAATGAAAGACCGTAGGAATACGTGTAATTTAAGCTAGCACATTTACAATATGAAATGGGCACCTTTAATTGAAAGCAAGGATTTAGAAAGAGGATTCGGGAATTTTTGGGCATACCAAGCTCATATCTATATTCTATTCTAATCAATACATCAATACAGTAGCTTAAGACAAGGAAATCGAATGAAATAATCTATATTCCATTTTAAAAGTTTATTAGAAAATCTTTCTATATTATCAATACTTAATGTTCTTATTAAGAATTTTAAACAGGATTTTAAAAACTGCAGTCGAAACCAAAAACTGTCGAACAATAAACGAAAATTTGTGTACAACTTTTCGCTTTTTGTGCTTGACAGCGACTGTTTAATGAATTAGAATTAAAGCAACAGTTTTTTTTTGTTGGCCAATGACAAATAAATTAGTGGAAGAAATGGCAGTTTTTCTACTCTGACTGCAGTGTTTTAAACGCTGATTTTTTTTTATATTGCAGTTGTCTTTAAAGTCACTTAATTTAAGGTAATTTATATAGACGCCAGTAAACTTTAAACAGAAAGTATATCACAGACATTTTATGTGCCATTTGAATGGATCTTTTAACAAATAAATTTTTGAGGCCAAGTATTCCAGTGATAGCGTTTTGCATCGATCGAAACAAATAGAAGTCAGACGGGGCAAATTACCATGCAAAATTGAACGGAATGCATTGCCTTCTAAAAAGTTGTGTTTCTTTTTTGCATTGCAACACTGCCTAGGTTTCACGTACGACTTCTGGCACCTTGGGTTGTCGTAAGGGATCCTTTTTTTAATCGCCACCAATGGTTCAATGCAAAGAAAAGAAAGTAATTATAGCGTTCAAGTAGCATTTCAAACATGCAAAATCGCCCTTTAACGTTTCACGATTTCAACTAGTGCGGTGCCCAATTTCCTTACTTGTAATGTTATAAGTTCGTCTTGACTTTGGCAACAATCTTTATGGAGTAACACCTCAGTTTTTTGTTTTGTTTGTTTTTGTTTCCGTTTTCTATGCCAAATTCACTACATTTTAGCTTAAATCGGGAAAACATTTTCAGAGCAAGCTGCACTAAATAATCGATGAGCTTCCACCTCGCTTTTTGACAATTAAAAAACTAAAGAAAAATATTCCACATTTTTCTTACTTTAAAATTTTTCTTTGGAAGAATGATTCTCGAGAGTACACTTTATTTGCGACCTATGTTTTGGTCTACACCAAATATTTTGTGTTGCAGTTATGATACATAAATATATACATAAATTATTTATGCTAATTTTTATCTAGTTACCGGCATCTACATGTATGGTTTTGTTTTGCTTTTCATGTGATTCTTAGGAATGACCCCAAAAAAATATGTTTATAAATGCTCAATTCTGGCTCTAACGTCACAAAATGTTTACAAATAATCTATTATTGATATTATCTATTCTTTATTTTATCATAATACAAACATAAAGAAGTGAAGGGATTTTCAAGAAACATGCTGAAATATGTACCAATTTCCCAAATTTTGAAGCGAATCTATGTTAATCGAATTAAGTAAACTTTAGGTTCTCTTCTGAAGTCATTTAAATTCGTTTGAAAAACAAAGATCAAGACAAGCAGACGGACAGTGCTATTGAAAAGTTTCTCTTAACTTACAGTCACATAAAGTTTTTTTCTTGTTTTTATTAATTAAATACATTTAATTCAGCGACATGAAATTTCATGTCTTTTTATTTGCTTTTAATTATGAAAAAACCTCAAGACCTCATTTATTAAATTACCCCCTTAACTGACATCAACAATCTCATGCAGGCATACAACATTCTAAGTGTGTGTATGTGTGTTTATTTTTATGTATATGTGCAACATATTACAAGAACTGCCAATAAAACTACTCACATATAGAAACACGATATTTAAGCTAATTATGCAACATTTAATTTAGCAAAAAAAAAAAAACAAAACTTTTAATTAATTTGTGGCTAAAACTAAGCAGAACACGAATTTTAAGAATGCAACAGCAACAACAAGTCAACATAAATAAAACAAACAAGTGATGATAATTTTTTGGCAATAAAACCAAGGAAAACATTTTAAACCAACAAAATAATATAACGGAAAAAAACATAATTGTTAACTGATTTGTTGAAAAGTGCTCTGAACAAAACTCAAGAAAAATTAAACCACCAAAAAAAAAAAAAAACAATTAAATAAAGTAAATGTTAGTTTATATGAATTGGTTGTTGGAAAAGGTTTTGTTTTTGCTTAAAATTATTTTTAAGTTTTTTTATGTGTATGTGGATTAGTGTGCTTATGAAAATTTTTTTATTACTAAAAGGTTGGTCTTGTCACGTTTTATTATTGGAGCCGTTTCTGCGCTGCTTATTTTGCTGCTTCTGTTGCAGTTTGGGTTTCCTTTTGTTGTCAAGAAAACAAAAAAGACACACACACAGCCACCTAGAAATTTGCGTTCTTCTGTTAAGTAGGTGGTTGCTTCGGCTGTCTTTGTTAACAAATGATTTATTTTAAAGTTATTATGACTCTTAAACAAATAACCACTTAAACAACAACAAATTCGTTTTTTTTTTCACAAAAATATTTTACGGCCTTATTGTTGGTTTTAATTATGACGATAAGGTCTCAATTAAAAATATTTCTTTGTATCTTGCTGTTGAAAATGTTTGTCTAAGGTTTTTTTTTTTTTTGTTTTTTCTTTAACTCTAAAAATGTTGCAAGTTTTTTTTAAAGTGATTTTTTTATTTTTTTGTTTTTGTTAAGCAATTTTTGGGGAATTATGCTCAACTCGTGTTTGAATGTTACCTAGAATGTAGCGTGATTTTTTGTAGGTGGTAACATAAACATGCAAACATTGTTTATGTTTAAAACAATTGTGCAATTAAATATTTTGCTTAGATTTTTTGGTAAAATTTTATTTTGTAAGGTTTTTTGAAAGTCAAATTAATTTGAATATTCATATTACATCCGCTACTAGAACAAAGTGGGCAAAGTGAGTTTGTTTTTGAGTTTGCTTTTTGTACCCTACATATGATATGGGGTAGGAAAGGTATTGTACGTGTTTTAGCTACAAAATTACAAATTATAAATTTAAAAGTAAAAGTAAAAGTAAAAAGAATTTAGAACAGAAACAAAAATGTTAAAGTAGTAGCTTTTTAAACGATTTTTATTTGTAGACTTGCAGTTGGAATTTCTAAGAAATATATAAGTGTATCAGACGACTTTTGATCTAAGGTACGGAATGCAATTTTAAAGATTATTAAAGAAGTTTTGTCACACTCGATTTTTTGGACTTAATTAGTTCACCCCGCTTACATACAGATCATGGAAACTTTGAATGATAAACGCTAGCTTAAGTGTGTTTTGAGTTTATTAATGTTTAACTACTAGCGTTTTATATATTTCTTCCTTATCGAATACTAAACAACATTATGTTGTTATGTTATTAAGTTAAGTTATATCCCATTGTACATACTTAGTTACATTTATATTATTACTTAGGGATATATTTATATTATATGGCAACACTGAAATATTTAATAAAGATGATTGCTTTTTCATAAGCTCATTCCTTAAAAGATAAAACATGGTGTCAGAAGTGAAGCTAAAAGTAAAGTTTGTTTAAAAAAAAAAAAAAGAGAAAAGGACTAGAAAAATTTTAAATTGAAATAAAAATTAAATAATCAAAGTCAAGAAGAAGGAATCGGAAAAAAAAGAAAATATTAACAACCAATTATAAGTAAAATACAACCAATTTATAAGTAAAATAGAAATCAAAATTATAAAAGAAAAGGAAGAAATAAAATGGCGACAAATCAAACAAATATAAAAAATGAAGCGGGTGGTCAACAATTTACGGCCACATTACAGCAAATAAATTTAAAAGCAACAAATATGGCCAGAGAGTGGAGGATGTGGCACACTCAGTTTAAAATTTTTATAAGAGCCTCTAATCTGGAAGATGCTTCGGATCAACGTAAGGTGGCCCTGTTGCTTCACCACCTTGGTAGCGGAGCCTTAGATATTTTTTATTCCTTCAACATGGACGTTGATACGGTAAAATATGGGGATCTCGTATCCAAATTTGACTCATACTTCATTCCAAAGGTTAATATAGCCATGGAAAGACACAAATTTTTTATGTGCCAACAGCAACCAGAACAAAATATTGAAGAATATGTTACACTTTTGAAAAATCTAAGTTTAAGTTGTGAGTTCGGTGCTTTACGTGAAAGTTTGGTAAAAGATGTCTTCATATGTGGCTTATCAGCTAAAATGGGAAATATACGAGAAAATAGAAACAGCAATTGTACAAAATGCGGCCAAATACATCGAAACAAGTGCCCGGCAATAGGAGCTAAATGCTACAATTGCGGGAAACCCGGCCATTTTGAGAAAATGTGTTTCTTAAAGAAAAAATTCGTTAAGTGTGTATATGCGGGTGAAGAAGCAGAAGAAGAACATGAAAAAGAAGAGGAAGAGGACTTATTTATTGGCGCACTTTCTAGAAAAACTACAACAGCAGCTGAATGGGCTATAGAGGTAATAATAAACAACAACAAAATATTTTGCCAAGTGGACACGGGCGCACAAGCTAATGTAATTTCTTTAGAAACTTTGAAAAATTTAAAAGCTAATCACTTAATGGAAAAAACTAGTGTTAAGATATTTACATTCAGCGGTGAGCAAATAAAAGTTGTAGGTTTTGTTAATTTATTAGTGGGTTTCGATAACCGCATTTATAACATAAAATTTTATATTGTTGAGATTAATTGTAAGAATATAATTGGTCTTGAAACTGCTATTAATCTAAATTTGGTAAAAAATGTTAATTTATTATCAGTGAATAAATTAGTTGAAAAATATATGGATGTTTTTAATGGTCTTGGTCTGTTGCAATCTAAATGTAATTTAAAAATACGCGAGAATGTTTCACCTGTTATAGATCCACCTCGCAAAATTCCATTTAGGTTACACGATAAACTGAAAGGCGAATTAAAGAGAATGTCGGATTTAAATGTAATCAAACAGGTTAGTGAGCCAACGGAGTGGGTGAGTTCTATAGTTTTAGTATCAAAACCTAACGGTAGTCTTAGACTTTGTTTAGACCCCAGGAATTTAAACAAAGCCATATTGCGTCCTCATTTCCCGTTTCCGAACATTGAGGATTGCAAGGCTCGGTTAAACGGTTCAAAATATTTTTCATCACTGGATGCAAACAGTGGCTTCTGGATGATTCCACTAGATGATAAATCCTCTAGACTGTGTACATTTAACACGCCATTTGGTCGCTATCGATTCCTGAGGCTGCCATTTGGTATAAATGCGGCACCAGAAATTTTTCACGCTGAGTTGGTAAAATTATTTGGTGATATTTCAGGTCTTATTATATATATCGATGATTTTTTAATATATTCTTCTACAAGAGAAGAGCATTTTCAAATATTGGAAAACGTTTTTCAAAGAGCCAAGGAGGTCGGGCTAAAATTTAATAAATCCAAATGCAAATTACTGCAAACTGAGATCAAATTTTTAGGCCATGTTTTTGATAAATCTGGTGTAAGACCAGATGTTGAAAAGGTTCAATCAATTGTCGACATGCCAAAACCAAATAATGTTAGGGAATTACAACGTTTTCTTGGTATGATTACATACCTAGGTTCATTTATAGAAAATTTATCCTCGAAGAATAAAAATTTGAGGGAACTCTTAAAAAAGGAAATTCAGTGGCATTGGTCGTCCAGCCACGAAAAAGAGTTTGAAAATCTTAAACAGGAGATAACTAAATCTCCAGTCCTAACATATTTTGATCCTAGCAAGGAAATGACATTGTCTGTAGATGCATCGAAATTCGCACTAGGTGCTACAATCTTACAGGATAAACATCCCATTGCATACGCTTCAGTATCTTTGACGGATGCTCAACAGAAATATGCCCAAATAGAAAAAGAATTATTTGCTATACTGTTTGGTTGCACAAAATTCCATCAATTTGTTTATGGCTCAAGGGTTCTAGTGGAAACTGACCATAAACCTCTAGTTAGCTTGTTTAACAAACCTTTATTTAAGATTCCGGCCAGACTGCAAAGGTTCATGTTACGCCTACAAAGTTATAATATATCTGTTATGTACAAACCCGGCAAATATTTACAAATTGCTGATACTTTGTCAAGAGCTCCATTAGTGGGAACAAGATTTACCGAGATGGATAAGGAAATCTCGTTACATTGTAATTTTATAGCTTCTCATTTGGAAACGCCTTTTTCTGAAATTAGTGAAATAAAGGAACATTCTAAAACGGATGTTACCTTTATGAAAATATATGAATATGTGAAACATGGTTGGCCAAACAACAAGAAAGATGTTGACCAAGACGTAATGCCTTATTTTAAAATTAAGGACGATATATCTGTTTTAGACGGTATCCTTTTAAAGAATCATCAACTTTTAATACCAAGGGGCTTACGCAAGTCAATTTTAAGTAAAATTCATGAAGGGCATTTAGGAATTCAACGCTGCAAAGATTTGGCACGTCAATCAATTTATTGGCCTAATATATACAATGACATTGAAAACATTGTCACAAATTGCGAAACCTGTATGAGACATCAAAATTCTAACCCTAAACCTGAAATTTCACCACATGAGATTATTGACTTACAGTGGTCTAAATTAGGATGTGATCTGTTTGAATTTAACAAAAACATGTATCTTTTGGTTGTTGATTATTATTCAAAATATATTGAAATTGAATTATTAAGTTCTGGGTATAACAGTTCTCAGGTCATATTAAAATTAAAATCGATTTTTTCTAGACATGGAATTCCGCATATTTTAATATCAGATAACGGCCCTCCATTCAATTCTCAAGAGTTTAAAGATTTTTGCAAAAATTGGCAAATTGATCATAGGACGTCTAGTCCATATTTACCAAGATCTAATGGCTTGGCAGAGCGCTCTATTCAAACAATTAAGAAATTGTTTTTAAAGTCTTATGAAAGTAAATCGGACCCTTATGTGGCACTACTGCATTACAGGACTTCACCTAAGGGTACTTTGCCTAGCCCTGCACAGTTACTCATGTCGAGGTCTTTAAGGACAAAAGTTCCATCAATTACCACAAACCTTCAGCCAAAAGTGGTTGATCGGGGAATATACAATAAAAAACTGAATGCGAATATTCAAAAATATTCAAACCATTATAATAAAATGGCGAAACAAGTTAAACCCGTTAGAAAAGGAGATAAGGTTATGTTTAAGAAAACACCTACAAGCTGTTGGCTCCCGGGACAGGTAATAGACCATTGCAAAGAACCAAGATCATTCCTAATAAAAGATAATAATGAAATATTGTACAGAAGAAATCAACAACATATAAGAAAATCCTTAGAAAATAAAATAGTTGAAACCCCCAATGATGAATTGTTCAAAACCGATGACACAAGTGTCAAGGTGTTGAATGATGCAGACCGTACAGATGTTGAAGTTCCTAGTGAACTAAATGTACAAATTCCAGAAACAAATGTTAATAAACATGAAAATATTAAAGGAAATAATTATGTAACAAAAAGTGGTAGGATAATAAAAGAACCAAAAAAATTAAATTTATAATTGTAAAAAAAAACTATAGTTATTAATACCTTACTACAAATTATGATCTTATTTTTATTAAATGTTAATCTTAAATGAAATAATTATTATTATAATTTAATTTATGAAAAGGGAGATGTTATGTTATTAAGTTAAGTTATATCCCATTGTACATACTTAGTTACATTTATATTATTACTTAGGGATATATTTATATTATATGGCAACACTGAAATATTTAATAAAGATGATTGCTTTTTCATAAGCTCATTCCTTAAAAGATAAAACAATGTAATGTTTTTTTTTCGAACACTGATATAAACTACATACTAGGGTATTCATTTAATCGACCTTTTGCTTTAATCGGTTAATCGCTCGATTAATTAACCGAGGTTTTGGTTTAATCGGTCAGTAATCGGTTAATTTTGTTTTTGATCGATTAACCGATTAATAAAGTTTTTTTCATAAATTAAGTTATTTCAATATATAGAAATGCATTAATTTTTTATTATTTGGAGTTAATTAGTAAAAAAGCAATAACATACCAAACATTAAAATTCTTGAACTAAAACGAGCAAACAAAAAACAATTCATAAATATGTAATATCCATTTTTCAATTAATACATAATTGGGGGATTTACAAGGTGTACTATCGAGTCATATCGTCATAATGTCCTGAATAATATTTTTCAATTGCTTCAAATAAATATTGTTGTGTTTCAGACCAAATAAAATGCACAGTAGAAATATAAATTATTAGCGTTAGCCCACAACAGTCATATCGTCGGCTTAATATGCAAACCTGCTAACTTCCTTTCAACACATTTTACAGGAGAGACGAAAACTTTTTATTTTTTCTATTTGCAGCTTGATAGAAAATTAAAAATACAATTAGTTTTACACACTTCAAGACTTAAATAGAAAAAAAACTACATGCTGGTCGACGAGGCGTATCTTTCTCTACCACACGGCATGAAATCTCAATTTACATAAAAAGTGGATTTAGCCGGTTTGCATATTAATCCTACGATATATATTTCTAGTAATTATTTAAAGACATAAGGCTTTACAACTTTATGACTACCTTGTGAATCCCCCAAATATGTATTTATAAAAAAATAGACTAAGATAATTTTATTATTAATTTTATTATATTTAAACGTTTAGGAGTAAAGCGATTCTTTTCTTTTGTTTTGACAAAACTTGACTTAGAAAAAATTCTTTCACTTATCGTATATTCATCTAATTTCTTAGTCATTTTTAAGGATTTCTCTAAACATATAAAATATTCCATTATGTCCTTAGAGTCCTGTTTTAATTTTTAAAAATGTTTAACACTTCTAATTGTTTCGGTTAATTTTGTTAAAATACTGATATGCGAAGGTATGAGAAGAAACAAATAACTAAACACATACATATAAAAAGTACGTGAAACAAGAAAAAGGTGTTGGCAATCAAATATTTAACCCATTTTTCGCCACATTCCTTTTGATTGAACATTGAAATCGGTCGGCGGAAAATGGGTTGAAATGAAGATCACTGAACACCTTTGTTTGTAAGAAAAAATATTTTCTAAACACATACCATTTGTATATGAGACAAAACAAATAATTAAATATACAAAAAAATATGTTATAATACTACAAAAAATTAAAAATGTTATTACATCGGTTAATCGACTGAAATTAGCCGGTTTAGTCGTTAATCGAAAAAAGCCAATTTGAAATTAACCGATCAGTTAATCGGGTTAACCGAATGAATACCCTACTACATACAAAAAAAGTAACAGCCAGCAAAACTTTTTCTTTCTGAAGCACAGTTACATTTATGTGCAGGATGTTTTTAGATTTGTATCAGAAATAAAAAAATTATGTTAAACACGGCCAAAAGACCTGTTTAAAATAAAACTGCAAGAGTATTAAAAAAATAAATCTGGATTCTTAAAATAGAAAGACAGAAAAATTTTCAGTAGTTTTTTATCAATTAAAAAATTGTTTTTAAAGTATTTTAATTAAATTAATGTGATAACTGAATCAATTATTTATCAATTTTAGAATTTTGTTTTTGTTTTAAATATAAATTTCTATGCGAACGCTACAGGCAGATAATTTTGATTTTATTTTGAATTAAAATATTATTATAAATAGCAAAAAATCTTTATTGATTTTTTCGCTTAAAATAAAATAATTTAAACTTGTAGAATTGGTGTTGGGAAATATCAAAACCTGAGCTATATTTAATTAAATTAATTAACACATTGTTTGAAGCGGCAAAGTTTTTCGATCTTTTTTTTTAATTAAAATTAAAAATATCATTTACTGAAATATATTTAAAATTTTTACAATTTTAGTAATCTGTATAATCATCAAAATCAAAAAATGGTTTGCCTAATTCTATGAATTTGGTGCTTAGAGACAATCTTTAATTTTTTTGTATACAGCAAAGTATTTAAAATTTCTAGTTGTTGACTACATTTTTAATTTAACGCCAATATTTGTCAAAATTATATTATTTAATTACATAATTCTATTTACTCCTACACAAAATCCTTTTATCCTCAATACCAAATATTTTTCCATCGCCGAACACACCTCCATCATATTTTAATCTAAATAATTAATGTAAAACAAGTTCTAAATGTTCTTAATAACATTAAATATTAATAAAAAAAAATTGATTGAAAAACTAATTTCAACATCGCTGTTATCATTAGAAATAAATACTTAATAATACAACTTACATTAAGTGTAATAAATTTATAAAAAGAATCCATACCTGTAATGAAAAAAAAAAAATATTGAATCCATTAATAAATATTTCTTTTTTCTTGTTTATTTGAGGATATAAAAATATTTAAAATCAAACCTAAAAAAAAAAACAATTTAATTATAATGTTGATTTGCAATCTAATCGTTAACATATATGAAATTAATAATACTTGATAATTGCATTTTTGAGATTATCTAGGAATGTTTTCAAGCTTTTAATTCGCCATTTCTTTAGCTCA
The DNA here is from genome assembly GCA_963931875.1 of Pollenia griseotomentosa. Classification (NCBI taxonomy): domain Eukaryota; kingdom Metazoa; phylum Arthropoda; class Insecta; order Diptera; family Polleniidae; genus Pollenia; species Pollenia griseotomentosa. The sequence continues at coordinate 58,414,287 of OZ007561.1, forward strand.
GTGAGTTTTCTGTTCGCATGTACTGTATAAATATAATAATAAAGGCCACACAATAAGCACAGCGAGGTATCAATTGGGGGAATTTTGTTAAAAATAAGGTTTAAGGTAAGTAGTATTTTAAAAAACCAATAAGGATTCATTAAAGAGATTTTCTCGACCTGTACTTAAGCCCTTATGACACTACATTTTTAATGCATTGTTCAAGTTTTGGTGAACAGTACAAATATAATGTAATACAAAAATTTACCAAGTGCAAAGAGTTAAGCTGTATTAAGATAAATGGCAAACTGTCCAAAATTTTACTAAAGTTATCGATAAAAAATGAAGTTATGTCAAAAAAATGTAAAATGGTTTAACTTAAAATTGACATTTCAAGCTTGAAATATTAAAAGTGTGGCTGAATCAGCGGTTTATGGGCAAATTCAGCGATTTACCACTTTTTGTTTTTAGGTTTCTCATAAACAAAAAGTTGGCAACATTTAATAAAATAAACAAAACAGGGATGGCTAAGTTGTTTCAATTATACTTTTTTGTTGATACTTTTTAAACTAAGATTTATAATACCTTTTTGTGGTGTTTTTTATGAATATAAATAAAATTAATTTCAACTAAAAAACATTTTTTAGTACAAATAGGGGAAAAAAGTACAACTTTAAAAGGTTGTTTGTACAATTTTAAAAATTCTCAACGCCATCCCTGAAACAAAACCATAACAAGAGAAAAAAAAACTAAAAACTTTGTTTACATTTTTATAGTTCGCTTTTTCTAACATTTACTGTTTTTTTCTATCAATTCTATATCAATTAATGAATAAAAAATGTAGTGTCATAAGGGCTTTAACAAATAAAGTAAGTCTTTCCTCCAACGTTTTAAAGTAAGACTCAATTTTCATTACAACTGTTTTAATGAGAGAAATAGCCTTGATTTTGAATGTTTGCAGGTGGATGGTTTAGATATACAAAGCTGAAAATGGTCCGTCATTGTTCTACACGACAGCCCGTGACGATCGGTCGATAATTTACCATAGGCCTCATGCGAATAATAAAATGGAAGTCACTCTAACGAACGCTACATAATTTACCATACGTTTAATATAACTCCCCTCATGAAATCAAATATTCAGCCGAATACAGCACTTGTTCATGTTTGTTATGAAGTTTTTACTTTGAGGAACAAAAATGGCTTTGAATTTTTCATGAGCAAAGGATAGAGAAACCTATGTGGTGTCCTTTTACATACCATGCCTTGCTAAACCAATCGCAATTCTATAAATCTGGACTATTTAAACGGATAAATCAATTCTTATAAAACTTCACATGTCTTTAGCCAAAGTGAATTTGTTGATAAATTTGAATTTGAATTTAGTGCTTATGGCAATAACAATAGGATGCTTCAAACTTTGTCACCTTTTTGGAGTATTAATATTATAAGGTATATTAATCTTATAATCGCTAGGTCTAAAATAAAGTATATTTTGTAAAATTATTTTGTAAATACTCACAAGTGATATAGTATAAAATTCACTCGTAAAATCATTCTTAAGCGATTGGTAATTATTTTGCAAAAGAAAATTTGCTGTTTGGATTTTGTTGTTGGAATTATAAAGGATGTTTTTTGAAGCGCGGGAAAACTTAGAATTCTAAAAAAAACTGCACTATTATTAAACCAAATTTTTATATTCGAAACATCAATACATATGGCATTTAAGAATTTATATATGGGCACCGCGACTGTTCTTGACAAGCGCTTTCTGGGCGTCTAATTTTGGCCCACTTTTCCAAGCAGTATGGCACAAACAACACGAACAATGATGGCTTTGTTGCTGGTTTATCAGCATAAATCCGTATATTACGTTGCTTACAGGAAATAAACTTATACCCAATTTTTATTTCAATTACATGACGCTTGCGCTCGCCGTTGCGACACGTGGTGCCATACTGTTAAAACCACAATTCGCCTGGATCAATGGCATCTATATTTTCAAACAAAATGTCATTGATCGTTGTGCTTTAAATTACTTCATTGACCGTAAGGCGAATTCCGGTTTTATTTTCAAATCCGACAATGCCAGCAGCTGTAAACCGCACTTAACTGAGCATTTTTCTGAATGTAATGGAGTCTGTACGGTCTTTTGTATATAACGAAGTCGTCTTTTAGTAACGCGAATGATTATAAGTGTCAAAGAGTAAGCGCACTATGATAGTTAGTTTGACAGGAAGCCCTTTCAAAAGTTCTTTGGGGCTTAAAAAAACAGTAGAAAGTTTTAAAAAATTAGAATTTGTAAATAGTGAGCCAGCAAAAGCTAATACTTGTACTAAGTTTAATAAAACTTAAATCGTTCAATATAAAAATTTTTAAAAATAAGTAAATTTATTTAAATCTTGTACAAATTCATTAAACATTTAAATATTGGTATACTACTCGGAAACTATAATTAATTTTTTTAATTTTAGTACTGGGCACTTAAGTTGATTTGCCTTCTGTGGTACAAAATTGACACTATTAATTGAATGTCACTCAACGGCCTTTTTTATGCCAAATCGGGCCAGAAACATAAAAGTACTCTGTACTGTCTTAAGAAAAAAATAAGGTGAACAAATATATATAATATATATTTCTATGGTTATCGTGCCTGATGCCACAAATGATTGGCTTTTTTGGCACAACTGCAAATTGCTTGCCACTTGGCTTGTTTTTTCCCCGTGTTGTTCTTGAGCGACATAAAAACCTTGAACCGAAAGTCTGCCAGTACATAAGTTTCATCATCCATCACATAACAGGTGTATTTTTATAAAATTTGACCTAATTTTTTTTCGCTATTTCTGTTGTCCTTAGTTCTCTACCGCATTGCGATCTGGAGCTTTAAGAACATCATTAAGCTTCAACCAAGCACCAGCTTTAGCTTAGCGCACAAAAGAATCATTTAACTTTACGAGCTGCTTTTCTGATAGAAGTGTTCGGTGCCCATCGAAATAGTTGTTCGACTTCTATTACCTTACCAATTCCTGTTAGATCTTTTTTTCTTCGTGATCAGGGTTTTGTTTTAATATTCAAGTCTTTCTTATACTATTTAAGGGCTTTTGAAACAGTGTGACGATAAAGTATCAGATCTTTTACTATTTTTTTAAGTTCATATTGGATTTTCTTGAAAAGTTTTAATTATTTTTTCACGTACTTTTTTTTTGCTGTACATTTTGACCGAAATAACAGTTGAAAATGAATGATTAAGAAAAGATAATTTAATATTTTATTTAATATTTTTAAAACCTTACATTATAAAAAAAAACTAATAATTTATTAGACCAAGGATCAGTTTTTTTGGAAATTAAGGGATTTAAATCAAAATTATATATTTGACCCTTTAACTTCTGCAATCCATATTTATAGTTGAAAAATTCTTTGAAACAATATTTTTAAACAAAATAAAAAAAAATATTTTTTTTTATAACGAAAAAATTGTTTGCGAGAATGTTTCCTGATGATCTGGCCGAAGCAACCAGTTAAATGCGCATAAAAACTAGCTTATCCTCCAATAATAAATTTCAGTGTTCTTATCAAGAATAAAAACAAAAACAAGCACAACAAACAAAATCTAATTAATAATTGAAAATTTTGTATTCCCAAAAATTACTTTGATAATAACGAACAACCTGAACGAAACGAAACGTCTTATCCTTTAAAAATTGCAAAATTATTTTCCCCCTTCCCAAATATCCCCTATACGCCTCTGTTTACTTTTGTAAATTAATACTACAACAAATTATTATAATAATAATTTACATAAAACCTGTCAAATGCGTGGGTTTTCACTTGTTTCGTTTTTTAATCCCAACTTAAAAAATAACACTCTGAACTATAATACTTTACTTATAATAAATGCAATGAAAATAAAAAGAAACTAAAACTGGTCTTGTCTTAATACAACAGTTTGTCATTTTTTTTATAATAAATTTAAAGCAATTAATTTTATGGAATTTATACGATTAAGGTCTTTGCCATATTTGTTTTTTTTTAAACATATGTAAAAAAATTTAAATAAAATATGTATATAAATTATTAAAATTATAATTTTCAATTCAAGTAAAAATAATCTTTTGAATATATGGGAAATTAAATTTAACTAAACTTTTATTGCAAAAATATTTAAAAAAAAAAAATAGTACCAATGACTTGTAGAAACAAAGAGATTAAACTTTAACTAAAGTGGTATTGAATTAATTGCAAATCTGAACATGGTTAATTTTTTTTATTTTTTTATTTTTTGTTCACATGTTAAGCGCCTTTATTTGTTTAACAATTGTTAATTAAAATGTTAAGTAGGTTGTCGTTGTTGCTGTTGTTATGGATTGTTGCATTTATTGATTGTTATAAATATTTTTTTGAACGAATAGATTTGATGTTTAGTTATAAAATGCTTGTTTAATTGTTTAAATGTGTGTAATAAACATTTTTATTTCTATAAACAATGAATTTAAAATGTTGGAATCATAAATCATGTTAGTAACTCTTGTCTTGATTTAGTTGTTATTTAGAAAATAAAAAAGGTGTTTCTTAATGTAGTTTTTACACTAGTACATATAAAGTACATATTTTGAGGGATATACAACCCTGACATGATAAGTTGTTATTGTTTTTTAAAAATGTTCAAACAATAATTAGATCAGGGAAGCAATTTTTTCATCAAAATACTTAAGACTTGTTTTGTAGTGTAATTAGGTATATTATTTCCTAATATTAAGTACTTATACGTTTGGTTTGACAAATAAAAAAATAATTGTACAAAAACGAATAAACTTGTTTCGTGTTTGTACAAATCATTATTTCTCTAATAATATTACTCTAGTATGATTTGTATTTAATTTTTTAGATTTTTATAAAAAAGAAAAAACTTGGGAAATCGAAAATGGAAATCAAAATTAAAACAGTTTAATTAAAGAAAGTCATGAATTTGAACGCAATCTAATTATGATTGACGAAACAGATTATTTAAAATAGATTCCTTCATAAACACAGTTCCAAAATATGGAAAACGAAAACATTATTCAAGGGCAATTACACTTAAATCAGTCGTAAATGTGACTTCTAAAGTAAATAATTTTGGTGTTAAATGTCATTCAAAAGGATTATTGTTTTATTTTCTTTGAGGCTAAAGTCGGTAAAACAGGAAAATGCAAGATTTTTGAAAATTTCTTGAGGGCAGCTGTGAAAACCCACCCACAAATTTGGTTTTAACAAGATGCAGCCACAGCGCACACAGCAACAGTGAAGCTGTTACTGTTAATTTTCGGTGCAAGATTTATTTTTGAAACTGCTCCTGATTTTTTTCTGCTTGGGGTATTGAAAGGAACACATCGCTTGTTTTCTTCAATAGAGCTATAACTCAAAAAGCACGATTTTTTAATCAAGTATGCAGAATTGTGCGCAATATCATGATTGATATTGTGTTTAAAAAATTCATTCTGAAACGTTGGAAATAAAGTGGTTGTAATAAAAATTTACCTTTATTGTACTTATTATTTGTTTAAGAGAATACACGATATGCTTATTTTTTTAGATTAATATCTTTTATTTTTTCTTATTTTTGAACAAATAAAATATTTTTGATCTAAAATAATGGCCCTACTGAAAAATAGTATTTCGTTAATTATAACACTATTAAAGTAAAAGAGCGATATGCAAGTAAATTATTTACAGAGCATACTAAAAAATAATATTCGAAACTAAATTCGAGCGACAGGTTCCTAGGTTTATTAAAAAAATGTCAGGAATACCGTCTTAACTTTAACTTTTAACAATAATTAGTATTGTGGTTATTTTGTTGAACTGTTTATGGTTTTTATTCAAATTTTGATATTTTAATTAAGCTAAAGTTCATTAAATTTAATTTTTATTAAATTATTTTTATGAAGAAAGGAATCTTACAACATGAAATTTATTGAAATTCATTGATAATTTTTCATTCTTGACTTCCGCGGGAGTCTAACCCAGGCTTTCACGGACAGGTTACCCTTTACATGTTTCAATTGCAACAACTAAATCTCTTCAGAGGGTTTTGCCGTTTAACACTCACAGCCATCGACGACTGTTGGCAATCAATTGTCAAACATCTATCTTTAAAACAAATTGTATTTTAACCCTTGGTAGATCGAAATTTTCTTGGAATGACTTTAACTTTTAATTTCTCAATTTGTTAATAAAGTGTTATAAAAACAGTTTAACTGACTTTAAAAAATATAGTTATACACTATTAAAATTTGTTTTCTCGTCTTACTTGAAGTCCATAGTTGCCAGATAAAATCACTTGCAAACTTTATAGGAAATTTTATTCAAACTATTTAGCAATCGGCTCAAATTTTAAAGTCCAGAATACCTAAATAACGCTAAATTAAACTTCACTGCATAGCTGGCATTCGGCAGGTCCCAAGGAATTTCAAACACCGGCTTCTCTAACTCAATCTTCTCTGCATAGTCGGCCAGGCGCAAGGCCAGATTTAGAAGCTTTAGTTAGCGAAGCCGGTGTTTGTTATACCATAGAGGAGAAAATCCTTGCGCCCAACCGAAGTCTGCCTATGCAGAGAAGTTTTCACAGAATTGTGAAATTCGGGATTTTAGGTTTCTGGTATATTCTTTTCGATGGACTGTTTTTGAGAGTTTTTTTCATTAATTTCTATATAAAATATCGTAAAAAAGTTGGGATTGGTTTAGTTTTTGATTTGGGAATTATTGAATTTTTGTTGGTATTTATTTCTTTGTTTCAGTCTAAAACTAATTTCATTTATTTTTGCATTAATTTCATTGGGAGTTATTGCACTGGGACTTACTACACATGGAACTTATTTTGCGGTGCCCATTTATTGTTGCCCCACTTAGTTTTGATAATATCGATATGTATACTATCAATTGTTTTGCAGCTGACTCAAAAAAAAGCTTACAGAAATTTTTGGTGCAAATAGCGAGTTCATTTGTTTGTATTTTTATACCCTTCACCACAGGTGGAAAAGGGTATATGTATATAAGTTTGTCATTCCGTTTGTAATTTCTACAATATTGATCTTAGAACCTATAAAGTATATATATTCTGGGTCCTTATTAGGAGCGAAGTTGATTTAACGATGTCCGTCCGTCCGTCTGTCCGTCTTACGTTTGAAATGTGTTTCCGGAGACTCCAGGCATGATAGCGGCTAAGTTGTTTTACATTCATGTCACATATAGTCCAACATATCTTGCTATTGAAGATCGGTCCACAAATGGCTGAGATATGACCAAAACACCACGACTGCCTCTAATTTTTCCCAAAAATCCCTTGTTGTTGTTGTATTTTTATTACTTTTTTCTGTATATCTGGAGAACGGCAAGAGCCAAAGTTTCCAAATTAGGTACAAACATTAAGGTTATAAATACACACCATCCCACAAAATGTGGGCTGGATTGGAAAAGTGGGCGTGGTACCTCCCATACAAAAAATATAAAAAATTGTATAAAAACCTGAATTTTTTGACTGTAATATGACCTATAGTTACGCCTTATATATATCAAGATCGTAAATTTTTAGTAGAAAATATTTTCTGAAAAACTCGGGAAAATCGGTTCAGATACGAAAAAGTACTGACCAAAATATTATTTTTTTTTTAAATACCCATTTTCGGGAACCAAAGATCTTCCCGAGTCCAAGTTGTATAACCAAAATAACTGGCAAATTTCTTCTTTAACACGTCGGTATATATCTCTGTCAAAGCGGTTAAGAAATAGTAGAGTTATAACCAAAATACTGAAATCCCAAAAATTACTCTTTTTTATAATTAAGTTTGTTTTTTATACCCTTCACCGAAGGTCCTACACCCTATAAAGTATATATATTCTGGGTCCTTATGAAAAGCGAAGTTCAAATCCGGTTGTCGTCTCTTCAACCCCCCACCTCGCATTTGTTTACATATACTAGCATAATGCCCAATATGATTTTCGTTATCACCGTTCTTTATTATTTCATCTATTTAACGAAATAATTTAAACAAATAGAAACTAGGAATTTTTATTTTTTTGCTACTTAAAAACTCGCCAAAAGAGATAAATATACGGTATGACAACAGTGTCTTTACAAAAAGAAAATAAATAAACACACATACATGGTACAAACTATTTTAGTGAATATAGGCCCCTATTACGTTTTTACATATACATTGTATATGTAAAAACTATTTAGTTGCTCTGTATTCTGCTAGCACAATGGTGAAGGGTATAAAAGATTCGGCACAGCCGAATATAGCACTCTTACTTGTTTGCTTTAAACCAGTTTTAACAAATGTGCTATTTTAATATAATATTACTTAAGGTAGTTTAAATTGTTAAGATTTCTTTTTTAAATAAAGATTCTTTTAAGTGATTGTCAAGAATTTTGCAAATTTGAATCTGGCAAGCCTAGGTTTGATACAGTATCTTGAATTTATTTAAAAACTTCGTATATTATCGTCTCCGATTAAAAGGTCAATAAATTTAATATATGACTTCATTTTAAATTTTTGACACAATTTCTCTATGCAAACAATATGTATTTCTAGGATAATTAATCTCGAAATATTTCACACTACTTAGCACACAAAATACAAAAATGCGCGGCAGAAAACTCTTTCCGATTTTATTCTAAGTTGCTTAACTTTTAAATTTGTGAACTTATCTAACAAACTGTCAATAAACCTTAACTTTATATTTCACAATATTCGATCATGTTTTAGTAGGCTCTATGACCTCGCTTAACCATCAATTCCTCCACAAAAAATTCACAATCTTTTAAAGTTTTCAATCAGCACAAGAAAAGATTTATTAAAAAATTTACATTAAGCTAAAACTGTAATTTGCAAATAAACAACAATTTTGTTTATCTTATCAGCAGCAAGTATTACTTCACTTAAATTCGTAAAAAAGGCATAGAATTAATTTTTTTCTTATAGAAAACACACTAAACACAGTCTAGCCGAGATAAGCCTAAAGACAAATTCAAAAATGTTTATTAAAAGTTATGAATCACACTATGCAGTCATATTAAAAACAATTTGAATTTTATTTTTTCTTTTCCACAATTTTATATAAAATCAAATATTATTAACACTTACCAACAAGCGATAAAAAAAAATCAATATGGTTGTGTTTCAAATTTTTTTTTTTTCCTTAAACTATAAAAAATTTCCTTAATTTAGAAAAATTAGCAAATAACACATACAAATTACCAAAATCAAAGCATAAAAAAAAACAGCAACAAACAAACATCAAACAACTTTGATCTGTTAAACGCAATAAATGAAAAAAAAAACACATTAAGCACCACTAAAAAAGAAACTTTAAAAATAAATATGCACATAAACTATAAAACCGTATTTATTTATGTAGAAAAAACATTCAAGACAAAACAAAAAAGTAACTGAAATTATGAAATTGGCATTTTAATTCAATTCAAAAACGTTTAAAGACACAAATAATACACAAAACCACACACAAACTACTTCTGTTGCATTTAAAATATTTAGAGTATTATTCGTGCAGCATATGTAACTAACTGTAGCTAAACATTCGTACGTATTTAGCTGCCTGTTGGCCACAGCATACATTATGAATTTAAAACAAATGGCATTACAATTTAACACAACAAATCACTGTTGAAAATAGAGGTCTTTAGTTTTGTTGCAAGTTAAAAACAAAACAAGACAAAAAAAAATTTAATACTTCTTTTGATTCAATGTAGGTGAAAAGAGTTGCCAGTGTAATGAAAATAGTTTTAGAATTTTGTGAGGAATGTAATTTTATAACAGCAAACTTCTTGTTAAAAATCATGTAATTCAACTTTACATCAAAATTATTCAATGAAAATTTTCATATTTATTTTATTTTTTTTTTTTTTTTTAACGAAAATATTTACGCAAAATTGGCTTATGAAATATGTTTAAGCAAAAATTTTGCATTTTTTTATTAGAAAAAACATTCTCAAAAAAGTTTTCATACAAAATTTCTAGGACATGGTGGGCCAAAAGTCATCATGGGGCTTAAAAATTTAATAACTTTTGGGTTTATATCTATTTTTTTTTTTTTGTTTCTATTTTTTAGATTATAAAATATACAAAATTTATTTTTTTAAACTTATTTTGGAAAATATTGTTATCTAAATGACCCCGTATTTAGCTTCGCAATTATGAGCTCGTTTTGGAGTTTTTTTTTTTTGCTGTCCGCTTTCGTTAAATGAACTTACCGCCAAATTTAGTCCTCCTAAGTCGAATAGGCGGACATCGTTAGATCCTCAGAGAATTTCTCAAGGCACTAAAATATATAGGTTAGGGATTAGGTTAGGTCAAAAGGAGGATGAAGCATCGAAGATGCAACCTCATATCTTTACGATATACACCTAGGCCTTCACTGGGCCTATTGTGCGCTCCCTAAGAACATGGTAGATTCATTGTTAACGCCTGGTATTTAAAAACCCGGTGTCCCGGACGTAACTCCTCAATATTTTCCAGTCTACGTTCCTCAGGGATTTAAAGTCCGACATAAAATCGCTCCCGAGGTGCCTGGATCTTAATTCGGCAAAGGCCTTAAATGGCAGAGAAAGTGCTCCAGCGTCTCGCCACTCGTTCTACACTCGTCAGATTCTGCCCGTCCAATTTAGTGCAGTTGTGCCCGTAGTCCCGAATGACCAGTCAAGATACGTACCATCATACTGACCTCAGACTTACTCCCATTGAAATTTTTATATTTCTTATAAAAACACAAAACGGGGAATAACAGCTTTTGCAGCCATATTCGCAAGTCTTAACTTATCGTTCGTTATCTACACAAGTTACAGAATCTATCAAAAAGGCAGAGCTCTAAAACGTCAGCTAAAAGGCACTGTGCATCGCTAAACTTAATTAAACATTTCCCAATAAAAAATGGAGCTCCCAACGAAGCAAGTTTGTAAGGGAGAAACATAAAAGTTTCGCTTGCCATTGCGCTTACGGAAGACATGAATTTTATATGGCGAGTTCCCACTTTGAAGCAATACATTTTTGACACGTAATGCGCATTATTCAGCTCATATTGTTGGATGTAACGATCAGCTTTACACACAGAATGTTTTGATACAGTTATTTTTTAGTATTCTCCCTTACAAACCTGCTTCGTAGTAAGGCAATGCCGTGGCACTTGAAATGTTATTTTTATACCCTCCACCACAATTAGTTGTGAAGAGGGTATACTAAGTTTGTCATTCCGTGTGAAACTTTTTTATTATTCATCTCAGACCCCATAAAGTATATATATTCTGGCTGCTTGAGTAATTCTAAGTCGATTTAGCCATGTCCGTCTGTCTGTCCGTCTGTCCGTCTGTCCGTCTGTTGAAAACACGCTCACTTTCGAAAAACTCAAAAGAAATAAACAAACTAGGTGTCAAATTGCTTGTAGTTATTCTAAGCAGTTTGGGATTGAATTTCAGCAAAATCGGATCAGTAGGACCAGAGCTATGAATCAAAATGAGGAACCACCACCTTCAAAAACTTGATAATTTTGTTACAAAAACTAACATAAATGATGCAAAAATGCACGGAATGACATAAGATTTTGCACAAGTCCGTTTTATTCGACTAGAAATGACACTGTAATTTCGCGAAGGTCGGTCCATAATTTACCCTAAGCCCCATATAAACACTACTCCCGGAAAACAGTTTAGTACGCCTAAAACCGTAAAAAATAATGCAATCATAACAAATTTTGGCTCGTCACAATTTTATAGGACTATAAATGATACTGTGAAATTTCGTGAAGATCGGTACATAATTTACCCTAGGCCCTATATATGCCCTACTCCCGGAAAACAGTTTAGTCTCCTAAAACCATAATTAATAACAAATCGTCACAGTTTAAGATAGTAATAATAAAAATACATCATACAGATATTACTCCTTAAACATTCGAACTGTCGGTGGAGGGTATCAAAGATTCGGCACAGCCGAATATAGCACTCTAACTTGTTTTTATAAAAGTTGTTGAGAGTTCCTTCACTTACTGTACTGCATTTCTGTATGTATTATTGCTTAGCGCATAATTGGGCGATAATTTTTTTAAACTATTAATGCTTCGCGAAATGATAAAATTGTTTTTTGGGTTTTGACTGCAAAGAATTATGACATTTTGGAACTTAGCCAAAATAATAATAATTTAGTGGTGATAAAGCTGATCCGTTTGTCATTTAGTAATCGTAATCAGATGACATATTTGTACCATTTGGCAACCCTAAATAATTGATTCGAATTAAAACCAAGGCGGAGGAATTATTTCCTTTTTTATTAGATTTTTGTATTTGCTCATATGTTAACATAAATTTTTTTAGTAAATATTATCTAGTTTCATAGATATTTTATTAAAGTATGCATAAATTTACTGCCAATAACAGATAATTTTATAATTTTTTCAATATATTTATGCACATACAACAAAATACACATACAAAATTTTAACAGAAAATAAAACCAAAATGGTATTTGCTACAAAGAACAAATACTTATGTACTTTATGAAGAAATTGCAAAAAAAAAACACTTAAATTGATAATTTTAAGTTAAAACTAAGCATTGCAACAAAACAAGCTCAATCATATTTGTTTGGCTATATTTGTTTATTTAAAAAATTGTTTTTCTAGCAAGACAACTACCAAAAACTACAAAAACAGCAACAGCAGCATCAATAGCAGGCAGCGTTACCACCAGAGTTAATTTGATGATATATGACCCAACATGTTTGCCAATAAAATTCAATTATAAAATTTGATATATGGCTTATGACAATTGTGTAATGGTTATTAGTTATAATATTAATTTAAAAATAAAATAAAAATATTTAGCTTTAAGATTTTTTCATTTTTTTTTTTTTCCTTTTTTGCCATTTCAATTTTAGCTATAAATCATTCGAGTGTTAATTTCAGTTTAATGGTCATAAACATATTTAAGTTTGCATATCATTTAAGTTTTAAAACAGAAACAAGGCAATCCTTTTGGCATTTATGATTTTTATCAAAAAATACTTTATGCTTGTTATATTTAAATGTTTCTTCTTTTTTTTTTCATAAATATTTTTGTGTAGTTGTTGCTGTCTGATCGTATTTTATGTGTGGCTCATTTAAATCGTATTTACGTACTGCTTTACCGTAATTATGTCAGAAAATTGTAATTTATACGCAAAATATTCTCACATTTCATTTGTGCAATATGTTAAATGTGGCACATACGTAACATACAAATGTCACAATATATTATCGGTAAAAAAAACAGAACAGTAACGTTAAAGAAAACAGAAATGCGCAAAAATTTAAAAAAAAAAAAAAACAATAAGAACAAAATGTAATGTAACTACAAGGGTAACCAAAATCAAAAGTATAAAAGAGGGAGTTTCCTGGACAAAAAATGTACACTGAAAGAAAATTGACAGTTGAATTAGCGCAGCAGATCTTATGAATATTTCGTACAAATGACTGGAGACACGTATATTTTATAATCACAAAATTGTGCAAACAAAAGGCTTAAGACACATACTTGAATTGTTAAGTCTAGGCTTAAAACGTGTACAAATGTAAAAAAAAAAAAACATCAAAACAAGGAGCGTTATTAAAATATTATTTTTATTTAACGAAAATTATTTAATGAACATTTTCTAAAAATCGTAATTTATTAAATAAATTTTTTTTTTTAATTTACTGCCTGTTCAACGATTTCGAACGAAGACGTTCGCATAGAATTTTATATGGAAAATATTTTTAAAACTGAGTGTTTTTTATATACATTTTTGTATGCAAACGATAACGTTCGATTTCGTTTGAACTGGGAGTTAATTTGTTTAGTCCTCGTCCATATTATAAAACATTTGCTACATACACTTTCTTCAATTCTTTTTTGAAATTGCATTCGTGTCCATTTTGCATTACTAAATCATTTTGTATGCCTTCTCTCTTTCTTTCAATAACAAACTTACAAAAACTACTTGTTCATGAAACAAAGTACACTTTTCCATTCGCCTTTCCCCTTTCATTTTTAAACTCACATGTTTCGTTGCAAATGTTTCATAATATGGACGAGGACTTATCAATAAAAATTTTTGTTGAAGTCATAAATATCTAAATTCAATCATATTTAATTTCATTAAATTATTTTTAGCAAAACAAAAAATTAAAACATGAAATGAATTAAAAAGTTTTTTGATAATTTTATTCCTGACTGAACACCGGAATGAAATCTGGTCGAATTTACATGTTTCGCGAATAACCACATTCCCATCATCAGAATTACTTTCTGTTCTACCGTTAGGGAGACTGCGGCACCTACCAGTCTATAGTCATACATCAATTTTTAAAAAATGGTATGGGTGGATCGAAATTTGCTGTAATTGATTATCAATTTTTGTGTAAAAAAATATATAAAGTATAAAAAAGAGTTGCGTGAGTGACTGACTCATTCATCATCGATCTACTAAGACGGGGTTTTTTGAAATTCGAATGTTTAGGGGGTAAAAAAAAGGTAAAAACGGGAAAATTCGGTAATATTATAACTCCAAAACTAAAAGAGATTCAAAATATATGTAATACTTATCGTTGTTCTTTAGAAAAATAAGCGGACAGGTGTCTGGTACCTTTTTGAAATTCGGCCCTATTAGGGAGCAAACGGGTAAAATCTGAATTTTAGTCCTTTTTTGCCAACCGATCTATCTTTTGAACAAATAAACATAGAAACAAAATTAATACCACATTCGAAACTTATCAAAAAAATACGCATACGAATTTGGTACTTTTTTGAAATTTGAACATTTAAGGGGTGAAAATCGTAACTATTTTTGGTACTTTTTTTACAAAACATTTTCCTCCATTCATTGACATATTCGTACTAAATTATGTGCTGCCACTACAATACTGAAATTTTTTATACTTTAATGGGGGAAAAATATAGTACCCAAAAAAGAAAATACCGGATTTAATATTTTTCTTTAGCTTTTTGGTTCTACTAAAGTAGCGGGTTAAATGCAAGTTTAAACCTAGAAAAATAAACTTTGGCATAAAAATATGTCCACGAAGAAAAAGGAGACGCTAACGAAGTAGTGGGTTCATATATGCTAGTATAAAATAAAAATGTTTAAGCCTTAATTATTAATATTTTGTGCAAACATTTTAGAAAAATTTTGTCAGAAATTTTTTTTTTTTCAAATCTTTAAAAAGAAAAACCATGGTCCAAAAAATCTTTTCACAAAAGAAATTTTATCGAAAAATGTTTTTATCGCAAAGTCTTTTTATACAATAAACATTTCCAAATATTTCATTTCATTATTATTATTGTATAAAAAGTCTTTTTTCAAATTTACATCCAAATTTAAAAAAAAAAAAAATCATGATTTTAATTTCCATAACGAATAATAACTTAATAATAACTTTACAACTCTTTTAAACGAAAATTTGTTTTATCATACAGTCAACAAATAGTTGTTAAAACTGATTAGGTTGTACAAAAATATCGTTAATGAAAGTAATTTTAAAGTTTAGTCGGCCATAATTCATATATAACACAGAAAAAATTATTGCTGAATTATTTTCAAACAAACGCTTGTTTGAAAATTTTTTTAATTTCTACAAATTTTTTTACTGATTCAATTAATATTTTTGTTTGATTTTTATTTTAACCAACAAAAATGTTGACAACTATTCAAAAATATAATATACGCGTTATTGGTTTCAAGTTTTCATAATTTTGTATGAAATATTTAACGCTCTTTAATGTTGTCGTTTTTTGCATTTATTTTATTTGATCGTAAGCAACACTTCTTTATGTAAAATATAAAAAAACAACAACAAAAAACACATACAGTCTATTTTTGGACGCTTTAAAGAAGTACAACAATAAGAAAGATGGTCAAATAGCGTGGCGAGGTTTTTTGTAAAAAAAAGACAAAAACAATATTAGGTAAAAAAACCTTTTACACTTTTTAAACAACAACAACATTAGAAAAAACAAAATAAATTTTTGGTTGGTTTCAAAGTTGGTAAAAAAGAATGAAAAACAAAATCCCGTATTCAATTTTTTAAAACTGTTTAGTTAAATACATACATCAAATACAAAAATAAAATGATGACGAAAAACATGTCGAGTCGGTCTGCTGCCAAGGAAAGGATACAGCAACAGCGAGTGAAGAAGAAAAACATTGTGTGTATAAACAAGACTTAGTTCAAAAATTATTCCAAAAAAAATGTGTCTCAAAGCCAGCCGCCGCTCTGCTCTCTCCTCTGTATTCATCATCTCCTAGAGTGCTTGCTTGTGTGCGCGTCATTGCTTGTGCAAAAACTTTTTTGTTTGATTCAGCAAAATTATTTGCTAGAAATTTATATGAATTTCAGTAAACTTTTTGTTTGATTCAGTAAATTATTTGTTTGAAAAAATCAGTGTTTTTTTCAATAAACGAAATGCAAATAAATTGTTTGAATATGCGAATTTGTTTGTAGGACCGATTTCAGACAAAAAATGTTTTGATTCTAAAAATATTTTGTTTGAATTGGAAAAATAATTTTTTCTGTGAAGCGGCACTTTAAGCAATCATTTGTACTACCAAAAATCTTTTAACAATGTATTTATAAAGATGATATTTGGCACAAGTAAGTTCAAGCAAGACAGGCAAAAGCTCCTTAAAAAAGTTTTGAGGTCATAATTCCTTAGCTTTCAAAAAAAGTTAGCCTTATGCCAAAATCTCTTTTAACGATAATACTTAGCGCAAACAAATTGTATGCAAATTAAATTCACATCATACAATTTTAGAGTTTAAGGTTGATACAAAAAAAATCACATTTATTACCTAAATATGCCAAAAAATTGGCATTTGTATACAATTTAGCACACATAATTATAATTTAAATTAAAATCTCTTCATAACAACACATCGGTCTGGTAATGGAGCCCAACCCCTATTTGCGACCGAAACCTTAAAATTACATTTATTACCAAAATGCGCATAAAAAAGTTTATATTTAAAAAGAATTTATCACAAAAAAGCCTTGTAGCTCTATAATGGAAAATTACTTGTGATTTTATATGTTTTTATTATTCAAATTACGGTATTCGATGGAAAATTTCAATTAATATCGAATGCCGTCATTTACCCCCAGGGCTTTATTCGGAATTGCAACAAAATGCACATATGCAATGAACTTAAATTAGTTGCTGCTATTGGATAAACTTAAGCACTTCTAACAATTTTTAAAAAGACCTAATAAAAAATTTCTGTGGTACCTTCATAAGAAATATTTGAGTCGTAGTAAAGTGCACTTCTTTCCCTCAACGCACAAAGGCGATGTCTACAATATTGTTGATTACCAGGCAAATCGGAAATATACACTTTAAAGATTTTTTTTATAATATTTGCATATAATTATGCATATAATAAACAAGTAAAAGAGAATAGTCGGTCAAGCCTAAGCAAATGTGATCTTTGCAGAAAACGACTTTTAGCTAAAAAGCCTTCACGAACTAAGAAAGTTACTGTGGATCACAACTTCTCACGGAAAGGGGTCATATGACGGTATTGGAGCGTTTAGCGAAGCTCACCAGTCTGCAGTTACTTGCAAGTAAAGCAATAATTTTTCCAATACAATTATATGACTGGGCAAAATCTTCTCTAAAAAAACGGCAATTTAAAAATAAATTACACGTGATATTTTATTTAATTAATATTTCATACCCCACCCTCGAAAATTTAAAAATGAAAATACAAAACATACATATGTTTGAGAGACGTATAATAATTGTACAAACTTAACCAACCAGCCTACATAAACAAGCGCCTAAAATCATCATTTGCATAACTTTTAAACTTATAAGGAACACATAATAAAAGTTTTACCATATAATAAGTACGCCGTAGACTTATTTCGGTAAAAAGAAAATTAAAAAAATAGGCCGAAGTTAGAAAAATTTAATTTTTAACTCGTTCTTCCCTGTCTTTTACGGTGCAACATTGCAATAACCACAAGCACGAGTGTAAAGAAATTTGCATTACTTTCAAACTAATAGAGGTCCCTTAATAAAACTTTTAAAATATAATAAGGACACTATATGCTAATTTCGGTTAAAAAATAAACAAAACAAACTCGGATGAAGTTAGAAAAATTAGATTTTAATTGGTCATTTCCGGTTTTGCAGATAAAAAAAATTTTTTTTTTTTTTTAAATAATTTTTTTTTTTTATTTGCATCAACCGATTTTTTATAAGAATCAGCAAAATATTTTTTTGTTTGATTAGTTTTTAGTTCGATTAAATAATTTAAAAAACATTTTCTTTAAAACGGCAACACTTTACAACCCCGTAACTCGACAAATAAACATCATAGAAAAAAATATTTCGCGCACTTATTCATATCCATTAGAACTATACTTATGCCAAATATAAAGGAATTTCAACACAACTTTTTAACTGGGTTGTCCGCTTTACAAATAATGCCCCATATGTAAAAAAATGCTAAAATATATAAAATATTTGCGATTTCTTTATTGATTACAAAGATACATGCCTGGCATCTTGTTTTTATAGTTTTAAACATTGAGAAATAAAACTATTTTTATTATGGAAATTTTGAAAAAAAAAAAAAAAAAATTAAAATCTTTTAAACCTTAACTACAATTTCTCGCTGTTTAAATAATTTCATCTTCCAATAAAATGTATTTTCTCCTTATTTCATCTGTTCGCTGAGCTAAGAAAGAAATTACAAAAGTAGAAACATATTAAAATGTACATAATTCTTTCACATGCCAAACATAAAATGCTTATTATTGTTGCAAAACAACAAATAAACCCTTTTACATATCAACAATAAACACACAAACACATACTAAACGTACTAACACACATTTGCAAATAAACATTATACTTATACTCTTACTAACATGAGTTAAGAAAACATGGCTTATAAGTATTTAATGTCTATAGCAGAACCATGCGTAAAATGGCAATTCGTTCCAAAAACAAACGTGGCAGCTAAACGCCCCTCCAAGATCCAACAACTACAAAGTAAAAAGAAAAAAAAATACCAGAAAAACAATCTTCTTACAATAACTCACAATATTATGAATTGAAGAAAGACAAAAGGAAATTTCAAATGTACAAACGAAGCAGCCAGCAAACTTAAAATGAAATAAGATCACCAAAAGGAAGTAAATTCAAACAACGGCAGCTTGTCAAGCAATCTTCCAAAAAGTACCCAAAAATTAAACAAAAAAACTGAAGAACAACATACAAATGGCAAAATAAAACGCTGAGTTTCAACTTTAACAACAATAACAAAATGAACCAAGACATTTGTTTGATGTTGAAAACTGTTTTTGGCCACAGACAAAAACCCGAAAAAAAAATTAAATGAAACCTAGAATGTTGAAACAAATTTTTATTTGATTTGCTGGTTATTCTTTTTTGTTGTATTTTTGGAGCCTCCGATGAAAAAAAACAACGAATTTAATTTATTGCCATTGTAAGGTTAACCAAATTGCGGTACTTCGTGTAAACGCCCAAATGAGAAAATGAAAATATAAAATCTCTTCTGTTTTACTCTCTTTTAGGATTTTGCTTTACCCTGCCACCGAAGAGAATATGGGTCAGAAACGGGCAAGCTTTTTATGTAGTTTTAAACCCATTAAACAGAATTTAAGAAAAGTTTGACGACTTTTCGCTTTAAAGAAGTTTCAAAAGTAAGTTTTATTGAGGAAAAATTGATTATCAGCAGATAAAAAAATTCTATTAGAGAAAAGTTCACGCACAAAAAACGCTTTTTCTAAAAAAACTATTGGGAAAAATTTTAATGTTTGAAGAATTAGAAAAAAGTATTTAAAAAAACTTTAAATAATTAGTATTGTGGTTATTTTGTTGAACTATTTATGGTTTTTAATCCAAATTTTTAATATTTTTAATTAGGCTTAAGTTCATTAAATTTAATTTTCATTAAATTATTTTTATGAAGAAAGGAATTTTGCAACATGAAAATTAATTAAAATTGTTATTGATAATCTTTCATTCTTGACCGTGGCCGGGATTCGAACCGCGGCCGGCAGGTTGCCATGACATGTTTCGATCGCAACCACTCGATCTTCTCAAATGGATTTGCCGTTTTACACTCGCAGCCATCGACGACTGCTGACGTCAATAGTCAAACATCAATCCTTAAACCAAATTGTATTTTAACCTTTGGTAGATCGAAGTTTGCTTTTTTGAATGATTATCCATTTTAATTGATTTTACATGTTCTTCCTTACTTCTGTAGTAAGAAAGAACATGTCTATTCCGCCAAAAATAATTCAAAATCTTTATAGACAAAAGTCAGTCAAAAGCTTTTTTAGCAAAACACTTCAATTTCTTGTTATGTAGTTATTATTGATATAAGCATTTATTAATTTAATTTAAATACGAACATAATGGGATGTGAGGGTATTGCATTGGCGTAATGTAAAATTATTAACCGCGTTTTCCCAATTGTAGGAGGCTTGGTTTTTTTTTTTTTTTGTAAGGAACTATTTAAATAGGTAATGAGAAGGAGGATAGATGGAGTAGTGCCTGTGGGCATTCGATTTAAACTTATCCGTGTTGAATGTGAGAAGGAAATCTTCAGCAATAAGGTTATTCCACATACGAATAGTATGGCCAAAATTTTCCTGCAAGACGAGCACCATCCAATCGATCACTAAACGATGGGCTCTTGAGGAAAAACGTATATTACGAACAAGTGCAAGAGTTTCGGGAACCAGATACCAAATTTCGTCAGAACACATCCCATTGTAGTAATGATAAAACAGGTATATACAACATACGTAGCGACGGAGCTCAAGTGAATCATTAGAATTCAATGCCCAACTGTGACCAATAAGAACCTTCACCCTCTGCTGCACGCGGTCGAGAAGCTGAAGATGGCGTGAAGTATCTCTTACACTGTTTTAAAAACCGTGACACTTGAATGCATTCTTTATCAACTTGAATAAATGTTTTGTAATCGGGCATCACATTCATGCTGAGAATATCAAGAAAATCTGATTCCTTAATAATTATACCACCTATATATACAAATGAGGCACCTTGAACCGTCGTGCGATTATGTGTGAGCATGCAATATTAGTTTATGCACCACTCCCCATTCCGAGATTATATCAAGGTCTCGACCAAGCGTATCATTCATGTTTTGCCTCATAGCACCAACATTGGATACGCTTGGTGTATAATCAAATGTATATGAATGGCAGAGGTTGCTGTCACCTGCAAAAGAGTAGAAGTTGGACATAGGAGGTCATTTAGAAAAATAAGAAATAGAGTTGTAGAAAGAACGGAGCCTTGCGGCATCCCAGAATGAATCTTAAGCTTTAATCAAGAAAGCCCATATATAACAACTTGAATAGTGCGATTTATGAGAAAGCTCGATATTAATCGAGATAAGTTATCGCTGACACCAAGCCAGACTTTTCAATATGGTGAATGGGACGGCACCATTTTTTCGACAACAGGGCTAGTTATTACCCAGAAGAATGCCCGCTACGGAAGGCATACTGGAGGTAGTTTGACTCTAAAAATTTTTCAAGAAAGTGATTTACACTAACCTTCATAGCCTTGGAAAGTGCAGAAGAAATTGCAATTAGGCGGTCATTACTTTCCTATCTTAGGAATTGGTATTACATTAGAAATTTTACAACAAACGGGAAATTTGCCGGCATGGTATAAATTGGTGAATAGATTTTCTTAGATACGACCTAACGTCAAAGAGCACTGCTTGAAGAATTGGACAGGTATACTTTTCAGCCCAGCAGACTCGTTTATGTCGAGATCTGCAAGAATCCTTAAAACAGCCAGTAACCAACCTTAGCACAAACATATAACACGCTTTCCACCTATGGTGGTGTAGGGTATATTTACATAAATTATTTTGCTAAAAAGTACTTGAATTTCATAAAAGATCTCTTAAGGTTTATGCCCATATTACGGCTTGCAACTCATCTTTAGCTCAGTTGGACTTTTGTATGCGGTTAACAAATAACATCAAATATTTACAACTCACCACTATCAGTTGTAAAGTTGGTTGTTTAAGATTACAACTGTAATAGGGGCATAATTTATTTAATTATTGATTTATACATTTTACATCACCAGTAAGAAGCCATTAAAAGCTTTTTGCAAAAAGTTCTTTTACAATTTTCCGCCAATGTTTAAGGGACTTGCTTTTCATAAAAAAGGTGTTCTTGTCTTCGCGTGCCATCTTTTCACCCACCCAGCTAAAGAGGACATAATTTCTTTTTCATTTTCTTTTGATTAAATTCTTCACTGGCAGTGTAGTGTTAGTATTTCATTTCAGAATACATTTTTATTTATTACACATGATTTACCGAAAGACGAGCAACAGCTAAATAATACAGAACTAAAAAACATTTTACGAAAACTGATTTTGATGTTGTGTTTATTTGATGCTGTTTTAGTTACTGTAGTTTCTGTTATATTTTTTGTTACTGTTGTTAATACTGTTGTTGTTGTTGTATTAAAACACATTTCAAAGTTTAACTTTTATACGCTTTAAGCGATTAACTGATGGAGGTCTAAAATTTCATTATTTGCTTAATACGAGCTTCAGCAACACCACCAACTACCATCATCACTAACCGAAAAATATACGCAAACAACAACCGTAAATTCATTATTATCAAACCAAACATTGATTACCTTCTTAAGAAAATTTTTTTCAAAAAAAAAAAAGAGAAGATTTAAAATGTCTGTTCTTTTTTTTCTCAAAGTCCTTATTTTCTTCGGAACATGTGTTTGTGTATAAATGCGTCGCAATATTTGCAAAAAAAAAAAAAACAAAAATAAATTCAATGTTTTTAAGGTATTGAAAAATTGTGCGTTGAATTTTAATTGAAAATTGGGCCATGAGTAATTTAGTTATTCCTTCGAAATCTCCCAAGCATATGAACATCCACAAATTCCATTATTTAGTTTCTGTTTAATGGTCCTGCTGGTACTTCTTCTTAAACATTTTTCATTACGTATATTTTTTTATTTTTTATTTCATTTTTATATTTAACGGTGGGTGGAGTTCATTTGTATTAAAATTACTTTTCAGTTACACAGTGGGCTTTAATTAAAATGTTGTTTGTTGTAATTTATTTCACTTTGGCACACAATTTTGTGAGGATTCTGGAGAAAATTGCTAAAGTTTTGGAAAGAAACATTAAAGAATAACAAAATTATTTTTGTATGAAATTTTATAGACAGCTTTGTTTGCCTCCTTTCGATAAATTAAACACACTTCTGTAATTTTTCTTAATGTTAAATAACAATAAGAGTATTTAAAAGATTGAATGCAAAATTGATAAAAAAAAAGTCAAGTAAGGACGAATAAATTAATCCCTTAATCGGTTTTAATTTAAACAATACTTTTAAACACTTGAAAACTTGAGCTTTTTTACAATTGTTTGTATTTCTTAAAAAAAACTGTTTCCAGAATAAAGTATTTTATCAAAAAGGGATTTTATCCCCAGAACACACGAATTTTATAAAATCTATTATCACTATTAAAAGCTATTTTCAACGAAAAATAATTAGTTTAGCTTAAAAAGCTTAATTTTATATATACATACATTTAACATTACAAAGAAGATTGTAAGTTCAGAAAAAGCTTTTGTATATCTATAAATATCTAATGTCTTGAGACAGCTTTTAAAAAAAAAAAACGTTTTTACATGACAAATTTTTATCATTCAAACAAGCTTTTATTATCACGAATAAATTGATCCCTTTTAATTTTAATTTATAACTAAACTTTTAAAAGCTTTCATACTTTTAGATTTCTCGCAAATGTTGAAATTTCTTGAAGATAATGTTTTCACCAGAATAAAATATTTTTTTATATAAGGAATTTTATCTCCAGAATAATCTATTATCACTATTAAAGGCTTTTTTTAACGAAAAAAAAATTAAGCTGAAGAAAAAACTTTTGCATAGCCACAAATATTAATTGTCTTTAGTGTGTGTGTGAAACGGTAGCAAAGTTCTATGGTGAAATGAAATATGTTTGTGGTAGAAAATTTTCATATTTGTGCTGTGTGAAATTGTAACATTTTTGACAACGTAAAATTTTGACATAAAGAAAAAAACAATTACTAGTAGTTTTGTAAAAATTAATAAATTAATCAAATTTTTACCAATAATCATTTCAATTCTGTTGGAAATGAGATCATCCCAACTATTTGATGAATTCGTTCTGATATATTAACAATTTTTACAAAAAGTGTGGGCAAAAAAGCTTATACATATGTAAATAATTACATGTTGTATAATTCTTTTTAATTTTTTTGCCGCTGGTCCTGCTTCTATATTATTTTTTATTTTGTTTAAACAAATTTGATGAAAAGAAATAATTTTGTGGTTATCAAAAATTTCTACACTAATGTCAAAATTTATACTAGCCCCCAGGGCTAGTGAAATTTTATTCACCTCAATAGTGTCAAAATTTTACTTCCATGAGTACTTTGCTACCGTTTCACACACACACTTTAAAGGCTTTTTATAAAAAAGAACTTTTTTACATGACAAATTATTTAGCATTTTTTAATTTTATTTACTTTCAAAAAAACACTGTTGGCAGAAAGAGTTTTTCTTTTCAATAAAAGCTAAATTTCACTACAAAGGCGACTTAAGCTTTTCGACCCGGATGGTACATATGTTTACCACTTAAAGATTAGACATCTTTAAAATTTAAAATTTTATAATTTTGGCTTGTGCAATGAAACTTCTCTTTAGAAGGCTTTTCTGAATGGATTTTAAAATGTTCTATAACGTTTTTTTTTTTTTTTTTTTTTTTTTTTTTTGTGGTACCTTTATGTACCATTTGTCCGGTACCAATAGTCGGATGAGTAGTAAATAATGTGATCTCCCGTTTTAAAGGACATTTATTATTTCTTTAAAATCTACTTTTCTTTTTTAATAAATTTACAATTCTTATGAATTATATTACTGGATGGTTGGTACTTATTTGAACGATACAATATTCTAAAAATACAATAGTGTACCCTCACCAGCTCAGCTGCCGTATAATGATTCAGATTTTCGTTTATCAAACGTGGATTTATTACTTGTAAAGCTCGCTTCTGCCAAAATTGCACTGCTTATTGAAATCCGAATCAAAAAGTTTAAATGAGATCGATAAGCCAAAAAAATCTTCACTAAGCCATACACGCTTTTTTACATCTGACTTATTAAATTTCCCAATGCAAAATACATACATGTGTTAGCTTTAAAAGATTGCTTCTGTTAAAGTCAGCAGCAAAATAAAAAAATTTTAAGAGGGTCTGCTTTGAAAATTTTGAAGTCAAAAAAGAAGAACCAATCTACTAAAAAAAAAACACTCCGAATAAAAAAAATATTAAAAAAACAAGTTTTAAATTTAAAAAAAAAACACCAATAGGTAATAAGTTACATGGATGAGAAAGAACACCTGTATGGCCAACATTTCAAACTTTGACCCCCTCTAACTCAGAGAATTTGTGTCTAAACTACTATTCATTAGGACTAACCTTGGTGCAAATTTCATCCAAATCAGAAGACATCCATTTAAAAATTGGGTCACTTGACATGAAATCCCCCATATGTAAAAAACTATAACAAAGCTCAATGTGGCACGTGTTAGCATTAAAATATTGATTTAAAATTTCATTTGCTATATTTAACCATTTAAAAGATACCACATTAAAAAAGGAGTTTAAAGTCAAATATACATTTAGCAGAAATGTTAGAGTAGGAGTCGGAGTTGGAGTTGGAGTCGATCTTAAAAAATTTCAGCGGTTTAGGTCGGAGTCGGAGTTTGAATTTTTATTTTTTGACGACTGTATATCCCTGGTATGCACCCAGCAAACATTTTTTGCCGAATTACATCCGAGCCGAAAATCATATGGTTCGTTGAGCAAAAAAATGCTTACCTCTTTGCCTAAGAAAATTCTGAAATCTTTGCCGAAATGTCCGAGAATTTTGTAAGAACAATAAAAAATTTAATAGAGAAACTCTAAAGGACTTGTTTGCACGTTGGAATAATGTTTGCAAAGTATCAACAAATTTTAAACTTTTTACGTCCTGTAATATTAATTTCGAAGAAAAATCGGAGCTAAAACTAAAAATTTCTAAGGATGTCATACAAATCTCGATGAACGATGTCGATGTTTTTAAGTGTTAGCGCCGATTTATTGTTCATCAAAACATCGAGCTAACGTTGATATTTATGAAAGATACACCGATGCTTAGAACACAATTTTATCGTTTGCATCCCTTCTTCTGTAACTAAAAAAACACCTCTTCTCAAGATAAAAGTTTTTTTATTTCCAGAAAAAACTGTTTATCATCCTAAAAAGCATTTCAAACTAAAGAATAGTTTTTTTCTTTTTGAAGAAGCTTCTTTAATTTTTTTATTTAATTTTTTAAGACAACTTTAATTGTGCAAATCTCTTTTTTAATATTTTAAAGAATATTTTAAGTGCCAACGAACCTTCATTCTACTAACAATTGCTGTAGGGTACAAAATGCATTTTTCTTATAAAGAAAAGAAACCTTTTTATTCCACAACATTGTTGCAATATTAAATTCCAACAATTTAAATGTTGTGGTTATTGTCGTTTACCATTCTGTGACTTGTCGGCTTTAATTTGACTCTTAGAAATGTTTGTATTTCGTAATACCCAAAATACAAAAAAATAAATATTAATTTACAAACATTTAAATTTATTAAAGTGTACAAAGCGTAAGGGCTCATTTGAAAGACTTTTTCAATTAAGGCTGCTTTGTTTAGTAAAAAACAAAAAAAAATATATATGTATATATTTTTTATTTGCAACCATATAGACAATTTATGCAATTCGTTAAACATTATTTATTCCATGCAAAATCGTTTTTATTGCTATTGTCAATTTGTCGCATTCTTGAAAGCATTGACCTACATTTTTGGATTTTTCTAAACCATTCAATTTCAAAATTTCAGAAAACAAAGTAGTCAAAAAGAACCAAAGAACCAACATCTACAATGGCATCAACGGCAGTAGCAGCAGCAATAAAATAGAAATAGTATTAGCAATGGTTTTGTGTTCAATAGAACAACGACAACAACAACATTTGCTAACTGTGGTTATTTGCCGTGATTATTGATAATTTTCAAATAGAGTTTTTACAAGACTTTGACATATAAAATAAATTATTACTTATTATATAATTTTACCACAATTGCGGTTAACAAGAGATTTTCAATTTTCTTATGCCTTTAGATTATCAGACAAAGAATTGTTGGTTTTTTTTTTTTGTCTCAACAGAAATAAAATATTTAAAAAAATAAAGAAATAAAATAAAACAAAAAGAGCTTAAAGAATCTAAATGGCTTAAATATTATTTAAGTTTATATGAGAAAAAAAAAAAGATTAAAAAAAATAAGAATAAATAACCTTTAACAACAAGTAGTCTTTTTTTAAGAGGGATTATAAAAAGGGTCATATCAAGATCTTATTTGAATATTATCTTAAAGTTATTTATGTTTTTATTACTCATAATAAAACTCTTTTTCTTTTTCATTTAAATAAAAAACACACCTTAAAATCAATGGTTCTACTTATTTTCATTAAAAATATTTTAATCCCTCTTGATCTATATTCACTCATACTCTCTTAAAAATGTAAACTGTAACCTAAAAAAGTCTTAAAGATTTTGTCAAGTCACAAATTCAGAAAATTATTTAAGGTAGTTGTTTAAATCTTAAAATAATAAAAACTGGCATTTTAATTTTTAAACAATTAACAAATGAAGCAACCTAATTCATTTAAGGCATTATTTTTGATCTATAAACAAAAAGGGATTATCGAAATGAGCCAAAATTGTGGATGTTTATGAGAGTAGTTTTAGTAAACAATCAACACCACTAACGGGATTAATTATTTTTTATTAACAAAACTTATTAAAGTTTTATACTTGATATACTTTTTTTAAAATCAATTACACTGGTCGGTAAAAAAACTCAGAAGCAAGAACTTTGTTATGTGATTTTGATTGAATTTTGCGTGCTCAATTTAAATCTGTTCTCAGATTGATTCTATCTCGTTTACTTTTTTATACCCTCCACCACTAATGGCGAATGAGGGTATACTGAGTTTGTCACCGCGTGTTTAACTTTTTAGATATTCATCTCAGTCCCCATAAAGTGTACATATTCTAGGTTCTTAAGAAATTCTTATTCAATTTATACATGTCCGTATGTCTGTCTATCACTAACTTTTAACACTTTAAAGGGCCATTAATACAACTTACAAATAGTTATTTTTAGGATGCTATCTGACAGATAAATAGTTTTTGGTTATTACAAGTTAACATTAACCTAAAAAGTGACTGATAAGCTACCATCAGGTTTGTCCTCATGGTAACTTTACAAGTGAACTTTAAGAACTTGAAGATGCCATATTTTATGTTGAAGATATGGTAACTTCAATGATAGTCTTAAATTACTCAACTTTTTCAAAAAACACAATTTAACACAAAAAACAAAACAATTTACCATTAAAACCAAAAATAAAGCACAAAAATTTACTTTTGTTTTTAATTAATAAATAAAACAAAACTAAGTCGTTGCCACTACGTATTTTAAACAACCAAAAGTAGTCGGTATATACTGCAATGTTGCCACAGTATATAAATTACATTTTTTATTTTTTCGGAAATTTGTAATAATGGAAAAAACTTATTGGTCACTTTATCGTTCAAGATAGCTATTGTTTACAAAAGTAACAAAAGTGTTAACTTTAACCAAACATTTAGATGTTTGCACTTACCACTATGTGATTCACTAACTTATTTTTAACCACGGTAAACAGTTTTATATTTCTCTCTATTCAAATTGATATATAGTGGCAACTCTGCCAAGAGAAACATCAAAATAGGATAAAATAACAAAGAAGAAAAAAAAAAAACCTCTTAATTTATAGATTTTAAATGATATTATGCAAAATGGGTAAAACTTTACTAATTTTTATTATTTTATTAATTATTTTATTGAATTATTTTAATAATTTAATTGTAATTAAATTAATTTTTTTAATTTTTTAATTTTATTTGAGTCGAATGGTTGGCTTTAGGATAAATAAATAAGAAGCTCCACGAAAAATTGGTGTGTGACAAGAAGTGGATAAATTGTAGGCTAAATACCTCAAAGCCATATTATTTATCGACTATATAGGTACGACAATACATAAACACTTTTCTTAGCGGATTAAACGACACCAGAACATTTTTAAACGAAACAATTGTGGTTTAAAAAGCATAGTGAATCGCACTACAGGTTGGAATTGAAATCTATCAAAATCTGGTCAGTAGGACATTATTGATTGATTACTTTGTTATAAAAACTAACATAAATGGTTGCGGAATGCACAGATTGTTATACGATTTTGCACAAATTCGCTTAAAAGAACTAGAAACCATACTACTTAATTTGGGGAAGATCAGAAAACACTTTTTTTACTACTAAGACCGTAACGAATAACACTGTACAACAAAGTTAATTTTTTTTCCAAATAACAATGCTCTGCCCACTAATTCTTTTAGAGGGGACTTAAATAAGATATACGTGTTGATTTTTTAATGACAGGTATTCACCGCGCACAACGGTAATATTATCACTGCAGTATTGTTTTATACACAAATAATTGCTTATTTTTGTTTTTAATAAGAGATCAGTCGATCATTGTATATGGTTTGGAGAGCTACCCAGTAATAACTGTAATATTTGTTGGTATTATTTAAACAATAGAGGTTCGTATTTTTTTTAATTTAAAATGTGCCGTTGATTTAGTATTCCGTTTAGAAAAAGATTTATAGAAATTCAAGTGCATTTTTGAATTGTGTATTATAACTTTGAGTTAGACTTTTAAAAGTGACATTCACCACATTAACCATTTCGCATATAACATGTGAATTGTTAAATGTTGAAGAAATCATGTATACTTCCCCTTTCCTCGTCGATGTTTTAGGAAGAAGTCTAGGAGGACGGACCGTCAACATCGAAATACGAACTACCTTCCAAATCGTTTATAGAAGAAAGCCCAAATATCCAGAGAGAAGAAAATGAAGTTTCGTGTGAACACTTGCTCCCTAAAAAAGTAAACATTTGCTGCTGCAAGTAATATGCAGTATAATAGATGAACAAAATTCTGCTCAAACTATGTATGTATTTTGGAGAGTCACTTGACCCTGCACTGCTTGTATCTTTAAAACTACACGGCAAAAATAATTTTACAAGATAATGTTTGAAGTATTAGGCATTTTTCTTATATGACCAAATGCACTAGCTGACTTTATTGAAAAATCCATGTAGAACTTCTAACGCAAAAATAATAAAATTTACTACATACACTCAAACCAAGACAAAAACTTGTTATTGAATGATTATTTGTTTTAACAAACCATCAACAAATGGCTGAATTTAATAACTAAAATTCAAACTTTGAATCAGAAAACACTAAAAAATAACACGCTTGTTAATCCAATAATGAAAACATACATCAAAAAATAATGTAGGAATAAAATTTATATAAAAAAACTTTAAAGCAAACCTACAACACTGTGAAATATAAATCAAGTCACAAATAGTTAAGGTGAAAAGTAGTTGTCAAGTAATTGACATTAGATGTCGCTAGTTGTTTAGGAAAAAATATATAAAAAATTGTATAAAAGATAATAGAAAAAATTTAACAAGAAATCAACAAACAAACAATATTATTAATAAGAAAAAAAGCTACAACGATAACAAGCAACAATTTTTTTTTTAATTAAGATTAATTGAAAGCGATTGTATGACAAAAACAAAATAAAAATGTTTATTGAAAAATAAAGTTTTAACCGAAAAAACCAGTTTTTTTCCTATATTTCTTTTTTTTAACGAATAGAAGAAATTTTAAAAAAATAAAGCCTAAATTGAGCTGGCAGAAATAAAAATGGATACACAACACACACACACACATATATAAATATTGCCATTCATGTACTCATAATGTTACGAACACACTTAAAGAAAAACAAATCTAATTTAAATAAACAAACAAACAAACTATAACAAATGTCAAAGTCAAAATGTCAAATCTTGAAATTGTCAAATTGACTTAAATTTTTTGTTAGTTTTTTTTTCTTTTCTAGTTTTTTCTTTTTTGTTGTTGTACTAGTGTTTTATTATTGGTTAACAACAATGTTGGCAGTTTTGTTTAATGATTTTATTTGATTGGTTGAATAAATATTTCGTTGAATGGATGGTTGTTTGCCAGTTTTGTTGGTTGGTCGATCTGTCAATCGGTCTTTGTCTTATTTAGAATGTGTTATAGTGTTTTTTGTAATTTTTACGCAAACACATCGATTCTTGTTCTTGTGTTGTTTTAAGTTTTTTTTTTTTTTTTTTGTATTTAAAGAGCTTAATTTAAGCCAATTAAGCTGCCAAAAGTCAAATTTGCATAAAATTCGTTTAAAATATATGTTTTAATGATCGCAAGAAAAAAAAATTAATAAAAAAAATATTTAAACTACACACTCACGCAAAGTTAAAATTAAACAAAAAAAGAAGCACTAAAACATTTGGAATTTTTTAGGATCGTAAAATTTTTCCCTTCAAATTGCTATAATTTCTCTGTAAATATTAAAGTTAAGATCTTGATTAAATACCCTACATTAGGCTAAGAATAATAACAACTCGTTGACCGGCCGATCTTAGAGAAATGGGAAACTATTTGTAGGGCGCCTGCATAGAGCCATACTAAGGACTCTCTTAAGTTGAGTTAATGTGACTAGTTTGTGTATAAGCCTCAGTTTAGAATCTGGTTTTTATTTTTTCCATTTATGATCTTTTCTAGTATGATATATCAAGAGTTAAAAATTGAATTTATTTGTATATCATTAATTGTATTGCAGCTTCTTTATTAACTTGGCGACGCCATGGAATAGTAGGCCTTGTCTAGGGCCCTCCAGTCAATAGCTTATCGCCATTGAATTTTCTCAATTTGTGCACCTACCCTTTTGTATTTTATTTCAGTTTTTATTGGGGACTGGCAAGAAATAATGTTTGGCCAAAATATTCTTAAAATTCGACTTAGACAACAATTCGTGAAGACTTTAAATGCCTGTAAGTCTTAGGTGGCATAATCTGGTTATTCCACAACAATCAATCAAAATCTATTCATTTCGAAAGGCAAACTAATTTCGATGCAAATATTTATGTGCCAATATGAAAAGGTAGCTTAAGCCAACATAATACAAAATTGAGTTATAGCAAGTAGAAATGGTGTTAAAACTTTTAAGCTACTAAAGGTTTGGTTTTAAACATTATTTAACACGACTTTTATACAGACTAAAAGCAAAAAAACAGCTTGAATGAAACTTCAACAACACTAATGACATCTACTAAACTAAAATATTCAAAATATAATACTTTTCCAAATTAGCACAGATTTTATCACTTTGAGAAATTGAAAAATTTTCCTATTCACATAGAAGAAATGAAATCAAATGAAATATTTTATATAAAAATCTGTCAAGATCCAGAAGACAATAGAAATAAAGGTTGGTCCAACCTTAAAATCTCAACTTCAAGTTTTTTGCCCAACTTAATTTGACATTCCTTTGTTTCAGTATTTGACAAATTCAACCATGGAGGGGTACAAAGCGTTGTTTATACACCGAATGGCTGTTTGAATAGACAGAAGTGAATGGTGACTTTACAAAGGAAATCATCTTCAGCAAAGAGGCAAGCTTTTATCTCAGCGAATTCGTTAACAAGCAGAATTGCCGCAAAAGATTCCACGAGTGATTGCCGATGCATCTACAAAGAGTGACTGTTTGGCGCGGTTTAGGAAATGGTGGCGTGACCGGGCCTTCTTCGAAAATTAGGTGGGCCAAGCAGTTACCGTGAATGGTGTTAGCTACCGCCAGATAATAACGGACTTTTTGTGGCCAGAAATTAAAGATATGGACCTGGAAGATATATGGTTCTAACAGCATGGTGCCACATGACACACAGTCAACGAAGCAATCGCTATTTTGGGCGAGAAATTCAATGGCCGTGTTATCCCACGTCATGGCGATATTAATTGGCCATCACGTTCATGTGATTTGACACCGTTGGACTTCTTTCTTTGGGGATATTCAAAAGAAAAAGTGTACGTCAATAAGCCAAAAACAATTCAAGAAACTTAAGGATGAGATGATTCGGCACATTAAAGACATTAAGCCTCAATTATGTCTCAGAGTCTTAACAATATGGACCATCATATAGATAACCAAAGACGTGGCGAGAATTTGGCCGATAATTTGTTTCACATATAATTGACATAGATACTTCTATAATAATAAAAAATATTAAGATAATTCTCAGAAAACATTTTGTTTTATTACAAAAATAAACAGCGGGGGCTTTGGTTACTTTAGAGTAAAAAGGCCAAAAATATTATTTGAAAAATTGGCTTACAAAATTTGGAGGTAGTGATGATATACATACATACTTTATGCATGAAACAATACGACAAAATTAAAATACAAGCCAGGAGATTATAAGAAGCTAATTTAACACTTAAAATCTTAAAAAGGGCTTTATGTAATACTCAGCGAAATAAATGTAGTGTTCCCTATAGTCCCTATTAACTTAACAAATCATGTTACACAAGAATTTGTCTTGTCCGGAATTTTTCTCAGTTGTCGATAAATTTACCACTTACGTCAATCTACTTTAGGTGGTGGCTGATTTCTTGCGTTTTTTATAATTTTTTGCATTTTATTTCTTGTACACATACAAACATATACATATGTACATATGTATTTATATACTTTTCAATATGTTTAATTTTATATAAAAAATTAAAGAAAAAATTTATAATTTATAACTTTTGACACGCCTACTGTGCTCTAAACTTAACAAAATGTTTGTTGTTTAAAACAACAACAACGACAATATTGGCAGCAAGAAATAAAACAAAAACAAACTGCTTTACTTAGTTGTTGTAGTAGTTATTGCTATTACTGTTGGCCTAAAGCTGCATATATGCAAATATATAGATTGTGTAGATGTGTATTAAAGAAACAAAAATCAAAACAACATAAAAGGATGCAGCCAAAGCATGAACCATTTATGCTGTTTATGCTTACAACAAAAAACCAACAACCACAGCAAAAAATAGCAACAAGAAATTATCAAGCAACAAGTTGAAAAAGTTTAGAGTAGCAAATGCTCTCTCTGCTTTTATTTTTTTATATTTTTTCATATTTTTTTTAATATTTTTTTTTTTTTTTGTTTTGTTTTTGCATAATTTTTCGCTTAAGGCTAATAAATGCGTTGCAATGTTAAGAAAAACATGTACATGTGGAAGTGGCAGAAGCTGTAGAAAGCAGCAACTACAGAAAGTACAATAATATAACCTTAGTTAACAAAAAATTTTACAATAATAACAAAAACAGTATCAGCAGAAAAATAAAAAAAAAAAAATTTTAAAATATATTCTTGTGTTTAGAGTTTAAGCTTAACATTTTGTTTTGTTGCTGCATTTTTTTGGTTTAGATCAAAGATCTTTTTGTAGCGATTTTTATTGATATGCAAAATAAAAGCAATATTTTGAAAAAAAAAATGTTTGATATATTATTATAGAGATTTTTTAAAATAAATTTTTTTTAATAATTATTTACAAAAATTGTTGCACATATAAGAACAATTTTACTCTATATTGTAGGATAGATCTCATCTATTAAAGCATGCCCTCCGAGAGCTGTATGTATATGGTAAACAGAAGACTTAAGAAACAAACTTGCAATAACAAAATATTTTTTTAGGTTTTTAATTAGAAATGTAACAACGAGTTTTCTTTTCTATTAACCCTTACGTGCGCACATAGATACCCGGGTACGTTTGGCGCTTTCAACCAAATGTTTTTTCATTAAAATTGATTTGAAAAAAAATTTGAATTATTGCCGCCATACAGTTAAAAAAAATGTTGGTAACTTGCGTGAGCAAAAAGGTAAATAAAATATAAAAACTGAAAGTATATCGACATTTTAGCAATTTTTCGGCACTAGAAGCAGTTTTTCGCGTTAGTTTGTTACAGATTTTTTCTCCTAGTCTAGAGTTGCAATTGTGCAGAAGACAGGAAAACAAAATTTCAATTAGCTCCCAAAAAAAAAAAGTGAATGTTCTTCAAAAAAATCAAGTTTTAACCAAAATATTCATGTAGGTTTTATAAATAAAACTCCGTTATAATTTTGTTGAATTATAAAGAAAATAAAACGTTTATTCAAATAATATTAAATTAGAGATTAGCTTAAGTTGTATTCAGTTCGATGTCCAATTATACTCTGTCTTATGTCCTAAAAACTATTTCTTGTCTCAGTCGCAACTCGCCACATTACCAGTTCGCCACTATCAAACATCTCGCCACTTGTCAATACAGAGTCGTATACATGCAGAGTTGCATGTTTAATAAGTGTTACCACTTCTAGTAATATGCCCGCTGCCATCCGATCCCACATTCGGCCCTCCTGCACCCTCGTTCGACCCGAACGACGGATTCCAGCTCTTCATGTATTCCGCCACTGTGTTAGATTTTCTCGGACCCTCACTTTCCCCAACTTTTTCAACTTCATATCTATCGTGGTTGAGCCGCCTAATTACTCTATATGGACCGAAAAATTTGGGTTTCAGCTTGAGGCCCGCACCAAATTGGGTTCGTTTGATCGCCACTAAATCGTTCTCTCTATAGACAGGTGCCTCCTTTCTTTTTCTATTAAAACCTTTCCTGTTCTCTTCCTGTATTTGAGATATATTCTCCTTAGCGATTTCACGAACTTTATTTCTTTCTATATCTAGTTCAATTATAGCAAACTCGTTAATTAGTTTCCGTATATCCTCATGACTTCCGGTTTTCATCTCCAAGCCTGTAAGAATTTTAAACGGAGAAACTTTCGTGCTACGGGGTGGGGTATTGTTAAGACACTGTTGAACTCTTTCAACATGTCGGTACCACTGCTGAGGGTTTTCTGCACACAATTTTGACAGCAAAGAAACAACTGTCTTATTCATACGTTCTACTTGGCCATTGCCCCTTGGTACTCCTGTTGCTATTAAGAGATGTTGTATATTTTGCTCCTCACAATATCCTTTGAATGCATTTGAGGTAAAAGCAGTTCCCCTGTCAGAGATAATCCGCTCCGGATTTCCGAAAATAACTGCTTGTCTTTTTAATCTTTCGATTACTTCTTCTGCATTGGTACTTTTAGTAGGGTATAACCACATGAATTTTGAAAAAGAATCCACCACTACTAAAATATGGTTATATCGCTTAGTTGTTTGCTCCATTGGACCAACGTGGTCAATATGGTATGTCCTTAACGGTCTATCTGATTTATCAATAGGGTTTAATAAACCCTCGCTTTTTCCGGTTTTTGCATCACTTATAATGCACTCGATGCAGCTGCGTACTACTTTCTCCACTTTCGTTGTAACATTTGGTATATAAAATTCCCTTTCTAATATTTCCTTAGTCTTCTTACTGCCGAAATGACCATCACGATGTGCAATTCGGATGACTTCCTCCTCCATGCTATTAGGGATTACAATAAGTTCTCTATTTGAATCTTTGTACAGTAAATCGTGCTTTAAATAAAAATCTTCGTAAACATCCTTTTCCAAAATTTTTCTTATAGCTTTAATCTGTTCGTCTCTTAACTGTGCCTCTCTTAACCGATGTCTAATAGAATCCTCTACCAAAAGGCAAGAAACTCTGCTTAGAGCATCCACGTGACGCATTCTTGTACCAGATCGGTGTTCTATTTTATAATCAAAGTCCTGAAGGAACATTGCCCACCTAGATACTCTCAACGGTACTTCCTTCTTTTTAATTGTCATGGCAAAAGCATTGCAGTCAGTGATTATCGTTACCTGACTACCTATTAAGTACACTCTCCACTTCTTTAATGCTTCAATTATAGCCAGAACCTCAAGCTCGTATGAGTGATATTTCTGTTGCGCATCCGTTGTTTTACGACTCATATACTCTACAGGATGCAATTGTTGGTCTTCTGCGTTTTTCTGGAGTAATACACCACCGTACCCATACATACTTGCATCTGTATGTACTTCAGTTATCGCTCTGGGGTTGTACAAATTTAAAACTGGTGCATTCGTAAGACCTAGCTTCAGCTGATTAAAGGCAACCATTTGCATTTCTCCTAATTTAAAAATAGCATCCTTTTTCAGTAAGTCAGTCAATGGTTTAGCGATCATGGCATAGTTGCATATAAATCTTCTAAAATACGACGTGAGACCTAAAAATCGTTGAAGCGACTTTTTGTCCCTAGGGGTCGGGAAATTAGCGACTGCAGATGTTTTCTCCGACGAAGGCTTAATCGTAGAGTTTTCAACTATGTAGCCTAGAAAATTTACTCGCCTCCGTAAAAATTGACATTTCTGCCATTTAATTTGCAATCCATGTTTTTCAGCGACTTCTAACACCTTCTTCAATTTGATGACCCCTTCTTCCTCGTTTAGTGACGGGATTATAATATCATCGACATATACTATAATAGTACCATTCTGTATCAGTTCCCTATAAATCGAAAATATAAATCTAGAAAATACTGCCGGTGAATTACAAATACCAAATGGCACATACAAAAACTCGTATTGTCCGTTATGCGTAACAAAGGACGTAAACCTCTTTGACTGTTCCTCCACTGGCACATGAAAGAATCCGTTTCTCAAGTCCAAAGTTGTAAAAATCTTCGCTGATTGTAACTTGTGCATAACATCATCGATCAACACCATGGGAAAGTTATCCCTCAGAATTTTCTCGTTCAGCTTACGATAGTCACAGCACAACCTTTTGCTGCCATCTTTCTTATTTACCAGTACTACCGGCGATGCATACGCCGAAGTACTCGGTTGTATGACACCCTCGCGCAACCAGTCTTTTACTTGTTCTTCTACAATATTTTGGTCTTCATACGATAACCGACGAGGTCTCTGAAATACGGGAGTATCATCTGATAAAATAATTTTCATTTCAATTGGTGATGTTTCCTTTCTATCTGGAGCGTAGTTATTTATTAAATCTCGAATTTCTGCCCCTCTTCCTTTACTCATATGCGAAAAGTCGAATTCCATATCATCATTCTCTATAACTACCGTTGAACAAAACTTTTCGAACTCATTGGCTTCGTTGTTGATACTCTCAAGTTTCCTCTTCAGATCCTCCACTCGATCTGTTTTCTTAACAATTGTTGCCCCACTCGAAGTCATTATTATATCCGCTTCTCGTAAAAGGTCGTTTCCGATTGCCGCCGGATAGACAAAATATTTAGCCACGTAAAATCTTATGTTGAAATCACTGCCATCTATAGTTATCGTCTTATCAAAATACCCGGTACATAACAATTTGTAGTCTCCAGCCGTGATGAAACTTTGTTCGTTCTTTATGAAATTAACGTCACCTATTGTATGAAAAACATCAAGTCGTATAATCGATATGTCGCTACCTGAATCAATAATTGCCGAAATTTTCACACCATTTATTTCTATCTCCTTAAAATTACGATGTGCTAATGGTCCGCTTCGTATAGGTTCGCTGGAATCAGTCACCATGCATGAATTATTATTCTCAGATTTCACAATGTCATTGGTCTGTTGCTTACAATCAAACGATTTGTGTCCTAGCCTTCCACATTTAAAACATTTTACACTCGTCGATCCACAATTCTTTGCAAAATGATTTTCACCACCACATTTGTAACATTTCTTTTTTCCTTTTGTGTCGATTTTTATCTTTTCCTCCTTAGAAGATTCTGGGATTGGTTTGGAGGTTGATGCCTGTTGAACCGATCCACGAATCTTTTCATATGTCCTTAATTTATCCTTAAGGTCATTTATATCCTTCGCTTGATATAAAATACTTTTACCAAATTTAGAGTCAGGAATCCCATCCACAAAATATTGTATTAAGCTATCCTCATCCAAACGTATAGGTTTTCCCATTTCCATTAGTGTGTAAAGGTATTCCCTAAAGGTTTCGTTATTCCTCTTTCTGCGATTTTTCAACATCTTATGTACCTCAACCGATGGTAATTTAGTGCCAAACTCCTCAATTAATGATTCCTTAAGAGAACTCCAACTTTTAATACCACTCTGGCTACGAATAAACATTCGAGCAGCCCCTTTCAATAATTGTTTCGAGTAAATAAACTTTTGTAAGTCCGTCCACCCTACAGCCTCAGCATTGTCCTCAAAATCCTCGATCCAATTGAGAATTTCCAAACTACCCGTACCACAATATGTTGAAAGTGAATCCTCAATATCCCTCAGTGTGAACACATTTCTACCAAACTGTACAGCAGCAGCACCTTGATGGGATGCCACATCATCGTACTCAGAGCCGGAATCCACCGCGTTCAGGCCGAAGTGTTCCATAAGTCTTTTCCTAAGATCCTCCTTCCGTCCTACTGTACTCAAACCTAACTCACCCAATTTACCCCTCAAACCATCAACGTTCATACCCAAAATTCCCTGTCTGTCCATTGTCACTTAAAAGTAATTACCAGATTAGAATATCAAAATAAAATTATATACGTATATGAATAAATAAATGAATTTCAATCAAATATTCTCAGAAACACAATTGTAACATATTTAGTTCCTGTTAACTAAAAACAAACAATTTAAAATTACGTTATACCTAATATCAAAAATTAAATTCACATGAAATACGTTACACACAATGACAAAATAAAAAAAATGAATTAGCAACAAATTTTACGTTAAATTCAATAACTTAAAACAAAAACAAATTTCCTCTATATACTAATAATTTTAAAAAGGAGAAACTATTTTCAACCCGACTTTACTTTTTTGAAAACAAAAACAAAATTAAACAAAACATCAAACTACCTTACGGTATTTCATAAAATCAAAGTAAATGTAACTCACGTTGCTCTTGTTTTCTTTCCATACAAAAACAAGCAAGCAAAAAAAAATTACTAAATAAAAAAAAACTGTAAATAACTTATCAATAAACGATCTTCAATCTGCATAAGCTCCG
The DNA here is from genome assembly GCA_963931875.1 of Pollenia griseotomentosa. NCBI lineage: Eukaryota > Metazoa > Arthropoda > Insecta > Diptera > Polleniidae > Pollenia > Pollenia griseotomentosa. Next base: position 58,454,412 of record OZ007561.1, read on the forward strand.
CCTTCTTTTTCTCTTCCACAAAGCAAATTATCTCGGCAAACTTCTTTTCTTTAGCAATACACAATTTCAACCCTTTTTTCACGCACATATAATGTTGTTGTTGTTGTTATTGTTGTTTTCAACGTTCAACTCTCCAGCATAACTTTTTCTATACACTTGTTGCAGTGTTTGATATTTTCAGTTATAATTTAACAGCATTGTTTTTTTTTCTGTTTGTTTTTTTTTCACGACACTCGTTGTTGTTTTTTATATTAGTTGTCTTTTTTTTCAACATAAAGACTTTCTATACATGTATTATTGCATCATCAGTTTCTTATACACTTCTATTATATTTTTGACAGATTTGTTTTTTCGTTGTTTTTTTTTTTTACAGCACTCGTTGCTCTTCTTATTACACAATTGTCTTTATTTTTCAAAATAACGACTTTTTTTTTGTATATTATTGCATCATCAGTTTCTTATACACTTCTATTATATTTTTGACAGATTTGTTTTTTCGTTGTTTTTTTTTTTTACAGCACTCGTTGCTCTTCTTATTACACAATTGTCTTTATTTTTCAAAATAACGACTTTTTTTATATTATTTCATCATAAAATTTTTATACACTTGTTTCAATGTTGTTGTTCACTCAGAATTTTTTTTTCTTTTCTCACAGTTTTAATCACTTTCAGGAATTTAATTTTCCCTTCTTTGCCATTAAGATTTTCCAAAAGCTATAATTCACTTAGAATTCTTTCTTAAAAAGTCCACTAACAAGTTTTCATAAATCTTTGCTCTTCTCCGAATCTGATTATTTAAACTTTTCGTTCAATATTTTCCTTTATTCACTCAGAATTTTATTTAACGTTTACTGATTACTTTCCTTTATTCACTCAGAATAAAAGTTTTTCTAATTCACTCAGAATTCTTCTTTAAAAAGTCCACCCAGGAATCTCTTAACTTCTTTTTTTTTACTTTATTATTTCGACTCTTAGAACGTTTTTCTTTTATTCACTCAGAATTTAATTCAAGGTTTACATTGTAGCTGCTCATTATCTTTATTCACTCAGAACAATAGTTTTTTTTTTTTTTTTAATTCACTCAGAATATTTTATTTAAAAAAAATTCACCTTAAGATTTTTCACGAATTTTTAATTTCCATTATTTAAACTTTGTTCTTACTTTCACTCAGAATTTAAGGTTCTCTTAGGAGTTCACATATTATTCACCCAGAATAAATATCACAAAATTCGAACTAAAACACACTTGGCAAAATCTCGGACGAGCCCCCAAAAATGTAGGTTTTATAAATAAAACTCCGTTATAATTTTGTTGAATTATAAAGAAAATAAAACGTTTATTCAAATAATATTAAATTAGAGATTAGCTTAAGTTGTATTCAGTTCGATGTCCAATTATACTCTGTCTTATGTCCTAAAAACTATTTCTTGTCTCAGTCGCAACTCGCCACATTACCAGTTCGCCACTATCAAACATCTCGCCACTTGTCAATACAGAGTCGTATACATGCAGAGTTGCATGTTTAATAAGTGTTACCACTTCTAGTAATATGCCCGCTGCCATCCGATCCCACATTCATGAGCCTATAAAATTTAAACAGCAGATTAACTAACAAAGCCCAAATAGGGACTTGTTAGTTGCGATAAGAACTTCGAAAAATTCAACATGAGAAGGAGTTTGAATTTTATGTGTTGCATTGTATTATAAAAACAAAAAAGTATTATAAAAACAACGTTAATGCAGTTTTGCGAGCAGTTTGTTCATATTGTATGACTAGCCAAATTTTTTATAATAAAATATATTATATATATCTGTTACAATATAATATAACATAATATAATTTGTCTGCATAATTAGTGCGTATTTGCAAAATGATGCTAAGTGACAAAAAAATCCTCAGTACGAATCCGAACGAAAATTGCCGAACTATTTAATTCCACAAGATATATCAGACAAGGGGACAACTTATTGTGTAATTCTTTCAACTTTTAATAGAAAAATATTTGGAAAAAGTATTTGTTAATAAAATAGCAACTCTGAAGACAAAAGTCATATGCTCCTCGCTTATGCAGATGATATTGACATTCTTGAAAGAATCATGCGAGATGTAGGAATTCGCGATTTAAAAATACTTCCTAAAATGTATGGGCGCATATGCGTTTACGGAGAGTAAAGACGACAAACAAAACATTAGCTGTATGAGATTTCCTCCAATATGAACATAGTGAGACACATTAAGACGACGTTTGCCCTGGCTGGGACAAGTCGGAAGAATGAACGCGGATACTTCGTTACGAAAGACATTCCAGAAGGAATGTGTAAACTGGGAAGAGCGAGACTAAGGTGGAAAGAATAAAAAAAACCTAAGAACCCTTGAGGAATCTGTAGTCAATGGAGACAACAACATGGAGAACATTTTTACCCTTATGTGCACAGCAGCATACTTGATTATGCTCATACATTCTTCATGAGTAGTTTTTTGTTGTTATTATTATTGCAGTTTTGATGCTAGGCTAGAATATTTTTGTTTAGGTGATTATATTAAAAGAAATTTGGTGTTTAACTTGTAAACTTTTTAATCGTGATAAATTACTTTTGGGTTACTTAACAAAATAAAAAAACCACTCGTAGTCCTGTTTTTACACCAGTAACAAATACCTGGAATTTTTGCCTCATTTGGTTTATGATGAAAAGCTTAACCTGTCTGACATTTTATTCATAATATGTTTTATATTCGCATCTCAAAATAGACTTAACTCGTCTCAAAAGTAAAGCATTTCTTAATCAGAAGATTCGATTTCTTGCCAGAAATATAGAAAATAGTTACAGCCATATTCTGGATTTAATGGCAATTAAAATACGATAAATTACACTGTGTGACAAAAAAAATAAAGTACTATTTTTCTGTTGAGTATTCGAGAACAACAAAAATCTGTTTTTGGAATTTTTTAAATACCTCCAAAATCTTAAGTTACGGATAAAAACCCCATTTTTCATACCCGTATGAACTCATAAGCCTGTTGCCTAGTTGAATACCAACCGATTTCAAGTTTGTTGATGGTTGCACAGAGAAGAGCCTTGAAACTTTTGAAAAGTGTATATTTTCTTTTAGTTCACTTCAGATATATATGTGTATTTTTTCACCAAATATATTTTTTTTCCTAGTTTTTTGTCATTAATTCTTTCCTGCAAAAAATAAGACTGCGACTAGTCCAAAGGTAACCAAAAATATGGTATGCGATGTCCTGGGGCTAAACCATAAAACAACGGAGTAGTCTTAAAACTACTCCATGTTCATACTTACTACCAGTGGATTAGTTTTGAAACTACTCCAAAATACACTCCAGAGGATAAGTTTTAAAATCGCTGAAAAACGAAAATATATCGTTTAACTACAAACCCTTTTTTAACAATCTAAAATCCTTAACTTTGGGGACGATTTCACATAGTATTGTTGCACCGAAACTGTGCTATTTACGATTTTATTTTAAAAATATAATTGAAAACGAGTCAAATGCACGGTTTGCTTTAAAAAATTGCCCTTGGGAATTGGCTGGGTTAGTCAACTTTTTTTAAAACAAATTTTTTATTTAAAAACTATATGTAACTCTTAATGATTTCAATCAAAAATGTTTACTTGACCGCTTTGTTTTTTATTCAACATCATAAGTATTCCGTTTAAGTGACCAGCAATATTCTAAAAGCACTTGTATATTATTTTTTCCTTCTAAACAAATTTCCTTTGCAATTATTTTCCGGTAAAATGCGGGAAATTTATTTGTATGGATATATTGCAACCCACTTCACCATAAGCACTCAAAAATTTACTTACGACCATAACATAGTCGTCACTTCTGTGATTGCTAAGAAAAATATTAAATAGCTCAACAAAACTTATTCACAAAGGTCGCATATCTTAAAAATTTTTGTTTAAGTCGCACAGTGTTCTTTGTACTTCTATTGCAAATATTGGTTAGGAAATTGTCAAATGTATACTGTTTCTCGCACTTTGTTGAGTTTATAGGTGCAACGACTTAGTTTAAGTCGATACTCCAATTATAAGGAGGTCAGAAGGTAGATTCCTGTAAGTTGTAAGTATACTTTTTTATCCTTAATATTTACCTGTATATTTAGAGCTTAAGCAAAGATTAAAATTTACCTGCAAAGAAAAGATAATAACTTATTAAATTTTTAATAATCAAGACAATTTATTAAAAAAAAAACAAATATAGCAATAAAAAAGCATAGAATTTTCACTTTTAAAATCCCTGAAAACAAAAGACTTAAGCCACGAACTTTTGGTTCATTTAGTTTTCATAAGCCCCGTGAAACCAATTTTACATAATTTTCATTAAGTTCAAGACCCCAAACCTAAAAAAAATACATAAATATTTATGTGATTTTAAATCATTGCTATTTATGCAAATAATCATGTTAAAACAAAGTATAATGGTTGTCTCTCTACTTGTTAAACCGGCACTTAAACTTAAATAAATATATAAAAGTTAAGGTACAAGTTCAAGTCAGATTTTTCCAAGCTAAACACCACACACACACACACACATCCACGTTTAAACATTTATAGACACAAATAAAAAATCATTAAATACATTTATTCCATTTCAAGCCAAAAAGTTACATTTTCTTTTCAAGGCTCCGAGCCATGCGTAGTTATAAATAAATAAATGAACAGAAAAAAATTGTTAACTTTAGTTGAAGTAGTAGCCATAAATTGATTTATTATATCAATAAATGGTAATTGAAAAACTCTGTTTAATTAATCATTTAAGAGGCAACAGTGAACACACCAACCACAGAAATAAAACTAAGTGGCTTAATTTGCAAAAGAAAAATTATATGAGCGCATGGCGGGCAACAGCGGGAAAAAACGAAAAGAAAACGACAGGTTAAAGTAAACATTACACCAAAGACAAATGATATGGAGCAATAATAAACCATTAGGGATTGGCAACAACAGCTGAAACAACAAAAACTTAAAACGTTAAAATTATAAACAAATGAATAAGGAGAATAATGTTGGAAGAAATCTGTTTGTTTAGACAAAAAAAAAAAAAAAAAGCAGGGAAAGAAAACATTATTACGTATAAAGGAAACTATTAATAATGACTGTTTTCCAAACCGGATAAATATCATTTGTGGGTTTTTTAAGTTTTCTTTAGCATTTTTTAAATTTTAAGTCTAATTAAGCCATAAAATAAATGTCGAAACTTTGTAAAGAAAATAAATATTATTAAACCATTAGGAGACTATAGATATTGGTAATTAATATTTGCAGAATATTTGTTGTTCAATGCCTTTAAGGAGTTTTAGTACAAATTCGCAACATAAGAAAAGGCAAAGGGATTTAAAAGATTTTACTTTCTTATTTCTAAAATTTTATGCTTTCAGACCAAATTGCTTCTTAGATATTTATGTTAAATTTTGTAATAATAATGAAGTTTCTACAAATTAAGCTTCTTCAGTACTGCAGCCAAATGGTAGTCTTAAGATGACCTTAGCATATCCTGCAATAATAAACTTCTGAAAAATTTAAACTAGTACGGAAGGTGCATCCGGTAAATTTATTGATGTCAATTACCTTTTGAAATTTATACAGAACTACTATAATTCCATATACATAATAGAATTTAACTACATTTATTTATTTCCTGGCCCTTACGGTTGTTTATTTCATTTCTTGTAAAGAAATATCCTTCTTTCGAATTATGCTCATAAACTAATCTGAAGATCAATCACATTTTGGTTTAAAAATGCCTACGAAAATATGTATCTTTTTCTAAGATTTTACTTCTGCAAAGTTCTTTTAAATTTTCCACGTAACAAGAGGCTTGATTGTCATTAAATTATTGACTACTTTTTTCAATAAATCTTAAGGTGTCAAAAGTGGCTTGAATATTGACTGCCAATGCTTCAGGACTGTTGGTTTGTCAAATAAAAAATAATCCAGAGGCTTTAAATCACACGAACGAGGGGGCCAGTGCAATGTAGCGTTTGCGGAAATAAAGTTGGCACCAAAATGATTTTGCAATAAATGGACTGCTAAGCGCATTGTATGCCTAGTTGCAGCGTCTTGTTGTAACAGAATTTCGTTGATGTTTAGCTGATTAATGATAGCCCTTGCCATTCACCGTAACGGCTCATTTTAAAAGAGCATATAGATAGACATAATAACTGTAATGGTGATTCGTTAACGGCTTATGGATTGTCTTCGCTCCAAATACGGCAATTTTGCTTATTGATGTAACCGTTTAACAAGCAATGAGCTTCGTAAAATTTGCTCATGTCTCAGTGAACTTTGGTAATAGATTTTTTTTCAAGATAAATTTCCACAATTTGGAAGCGTTGTTTTAGCGTTAAACGATTTATGATGACTTGCCAAAAGAAATGTCAACACAATTTGCCATTCTCAGCTCGATATCGAAAGTTCTCATGCGGCTAAAAACACCTTACATATTAAGGGTTTAGAGCTGAACCGAACGAAGTCATAAAACTGGTAATGGTTATAAGCCCAATTCAGTAGCTCCAGAAATTAATGGCAGTTCACTTACTCAAACTGATACTATTTTCGAATATTCTTTTTTTAAATTGGTTTGGTCCAGCTCTGAGACCTCCTCAAAAGGCTTTGGTGCTGATGATCTTAAAATGCTAGTGTGTTTTAAACCAAAAAAAAAATAAACTGTTCAAGAAAATTCTACATTTTCCAAATAAAAATGTTCTGAATAAAAATTCAGGCAAAGGGAACTAATAAACGCATAAAAATATCATTAAATTCTGCAGTAAGTCTCGGAATAATCCAAAGCTTAAAACTCAATCTGAACCAAAAAAAAACTTCGAAGATGAAAAGTGTGATTAAGGGTTAATTTCATACTTGTTCACAATTGGTGTCAAAATGTCGCAAAAACCTTTTTTTGAAGGGTATTTTGTAAGAAGAAATGAGCGTAAGTGTAACCCTTTTTTAAGTAAGTTTTTTTTTTGTTTACTCAAAATTATTGAAGCTACCCCTAAAATTGTTTTTGAATAATGTTTAGTAGTATACTCTGCGAATTATTCACTTATCCATAATGGAACGCGGTCTCTTAAAATTATACGTTTACCAAAAATATCCAGTTTAGGATCCAGAGTTGGCCTACGTATAAGCGCTTACATCTTGTTGCAACTACGTTTGTAGGTGGTTCTCTACAACTGGCCTTAATAAATGTTCCATAATGCTGCACTCAAAACAAACCTAAATGGGTTAACTTTCGGAAATCAATCCCGGAATTTCTCAAAATAAGTATAAAATTCTTAAATCAAATAAAGAAAAGATTGTAGGTTATTCAATCTGATTTTAATTTCGGATTATTTCAAGTACGAATTCGGGATTAAGTCAACTTTATTATACTTAAATCAAGCGCATTGATTTTTTTTTCATTTCCCTAAGTTAATCTCGCGAAGCTCTACGCTTGTCTGCAGGAAAAAAACCAGAGTCTCTGGCGGCAATCGAACCCGTTACCCCGGCGCTGATAGATTAAACCAGATTAAATCTTAGTTTAACTTAAATCAATCTCATTTTCGGATTATTCGGGATTAAATATGGATAAGTTAAGTATTTAGTAGGGTATTCATTCGGTTAACCGTTAATCGGTTACATTCTTAAAATACAGTACAAAAACAGAAACTATGGGTTCGGAAATGCATTTTTTTAGATTGTTCGGTGCTGAGCTTTGCCAGGATGAGTCAGATGATGACCTTACATTAGAAGAAACTCTCGATTGTAACACAAACTATCTTTGACAAAATTAGCCGAAATAATGGCATAATGGAAGATTTTATATGTTGAGAGAAATCCTGGAAAAGGACAAAGAAACCAAGACATCGCATTCAGCTTTTAAAAATGAAATGTTTCTGCGCATCTACTTCACATCAGCGTATAAATGCAGCTAAAATATAGAAATACAAGTAAGCAGACATGTGACGTCATATTAAACAGTTGAATTTTGTAAACATGTGCAATGCGTAATCTTGTTTTTATTATTCTTGAATCTGTATTATTGGTTGCATTTGATTTCTCCAACATCTCCGATAATTGAAAGAATTTTTTCTGAGTCAAGTTTTATCAAAACTATAGAGAAGAATCATAGATCCTAAACATTTAAATCAAATTATTTTTCCAAAAGATGAAAAACATGTTTTTCATATTTATGATTACTTTTTTGTTTGCTCGTTTTAGTTCAAGAATGGTTTTGTTCGTTATGTTATGGTTTTTTTTACTAATAGACTCCAATAATAAATAATTTTTGCATTTTTATTAATTGGAATTACTTAATTTATAACAAAACTTTATTAATCGGTTAACCGATCAATAACAAAATTTACCGATTATTTACCGATTAAACCAAAACCTCTGTTAATTAATCGAGCGATTAACCGATTAAAGCGAAAGCCCGATTAAATGAATACCCTAGTATTTAGTACTTAAATAATACGTACTTGAATCAATCTTCCCACTCTTGATTCAAGGAAATTCGTACGTAAAATACAATTAATACGTACACTTGATACCAATTCGGATTGAGTGAAGTACGGATGGATTAATTTTTCTTTTAAGTGTACCTTTGTCGTTGCAATTTCAGAAGTCTTTTAACCGCTCAATTTATTTTTGCCACCCATATTTTTTGAAAATAAAGATTATTATTTTTAAGATAATTTGATTTATTGGGAATGTCAGAAAACATTTTGGACTGAGAGGCAAAATTCTTTAAAAGTGTTGAAACTTGATACAAACAACTCAAATAAGAGAGATCCGTAAGTGTCTTAAACTCCCACTTTTTTCTTATGATCTCTTTTAATAAAAGAAAATAATTATCGTCGAAAAATTGGCAAAAAATATCTGTTATTTTAGCTCAGTTGGTAATTTATGAATACTATATTCCATACAATTTTTTCCAGATATTACAATTCAGATGCATTTTGTATTATAATACAACATTTTTTTTAAACTATTTGTAAGATATCCATTATATAATATATTATATTTAAAGACATTAAAAAACAGAACCTCATATCCTTTAAAGGATTAAACGAATTTTATTTCACCTTAACTTAAAGCCTTAAAAATCGAAACAAAATTTTAAAATGGAACACAATTGTTTTTTTTTTTATTATTATATCACGAAATGTGCGTGTTTAGTCAATGATCACATTGTAATTAATGAGAAAATACTTTAAACAAGTTTTAGGAGAAACAACAGTGGCACCAACAACATTAAAAGACAAAATACATCCTTAAACGGCCACATATAACAAAAATTTAAACACCTTTATTGCCACTAATGTGACATTTTGTTGTTGTTTGTTTTAGACATTTCTTAGAAGAAGAAAAAAAAAAAGAAAAATTGTATTAGGAACTATTTAACATGTTTTTAATTTATAAAAATAAGAAGATGAAACTTGAGTAAAAAAAACGTAAATGAAATAAAAAATTTTTTTGTTTTTAGAGGAGACTTTCTAAATTGATTTAAATTTATTTAACTTTAACACTAAACACTCGTTACCAAGGCTGGCAAATGTTAAGACATTTGAACAATTTATTGCTCTCCTTTTAAAAAGTGTTTGCAAGAAATAAAAACTAAACAACATGGATTTGTTAATGTTGTCGCTGAATATGTATTAAATAAAACAGATTTTCTTACTTTATTTATAAGAAAGAAAAAAACTAAACAAATAAATAACAACAACGACTAAAACACAAACTGCGTTAATGACTGACTTAAGTTATGCGTTGTTGTTGGTTTGTTTCACAAGAGCTAAACTTTAGGCTGAGACGAATTAGAATTGCCTTAAAAACTATTTAATTATTTTTAATTAAAGTAAATTTTGGTACTTAGAACAAATAAAGTATTATTTTATTGTCTATTATTAGCTATAACTGTTTCTCGTTTTTGTAGCAATGGATTAATTTCACTCTAAAAGAATCTTTTTGAGGCCAAAGACCAGCCAGTCAAACAATCTAGCAGCTATTCGCGAAATTAAAGAGAATTCCTATCAGATTATTTCGAATTAAACTATTTAAATGAGTAACAAAGGCGGTAAAGTCTACCTTTACATATATACGTTCCCGTCGTTCCTATAAGAAGCATAGGGTCTCAAAAAAAAAAAGTCTGGATAATCAATTGTTTTTATGATCGCCATATGAATGGGCTTACGTATACGAACCTGGTGCTGGAACTGCCAGCAAGCCTCCAGAATGACAATGAAAAAGTCTTCTTAGCTAATGAACAGGATTGTCAGTGGGTTAAAGCTGTCATTTGAAATGAAAAGGCTATGAGGCCACATGGTTATTGCATTCATATTCGCTTCACTTTCCCTTGTCACCCAAAAGTATACCTTTTCATTCGTTATTTTAAAAAAAGACAATTAGAGTTTTATATCTAGTGGCATTTTGAGTTTTTGTTCAGCGTTTAAAAAATTGCAGTCAAAGTAGAAAAACTGCCATTTCTTCCACTTCTTCATTTGTCATTGGCAAAAAAAAAACTATTGCTTTTACTTCAGATTCATTAAATATAGCGACTGTTATCAAACCAACTCAAAAATCGGAAATTTGTACACAAATTTTCGTTTTTTGTTCAGCAGTTTTTGGTTTTGACTGCAGTTTTTTAAACGCTGGTTTTTTGCTTTAATATTCATAGTTTTAAAGGGCATATGGGATAATGCAATTCGGATTGCTATAATAAACTATTTTCTTTTGTCACAATCAAAAAAATCGCTTATTTGATATAGTTGAAGTGATGTTGCTTCGTCGGTGTTTGACTTGTACAGGATGGCCCAAATAAACCGAAGTGGCCTTAAAAGTCAACAATTTCTATATCTATATATATAAATATCAAACGCCGTGTCTTATTCACGCTAAAACTCCAGAACTACTTGACCGATTTGTATGATTTTTTTTGTTTTGTTCGTCTAATCAAAAAAGAAAAGCCCAAAAAAAAGGTTAAAAAATCGAAAAATGCGAAAATTGTGTTGTGTATGAAAATTTTACATTGCACCATTAATTGCTGTGGATTATAGTCTGCTTAAACCCGATAATTGCTTGACCGATTTCAATGATTCTTTTTTTGTTTTTGTCTTATCACGGCGATGGTTGCGAAAAAAGGAAGAAAAAGAAAAGCCAAAAATAAAAGTCGAAAAATCAAAAAATCTAAAATGTACGTTTTGTATGCAAATTTGACTAAATACCACTAAAAGGAATTGTATTTCTTCAGTTGGTGGCGGACCCATTGTTTGACAGCTGCACAGAAACAAACCAAACCTATTTAAAACATCAAAAAATTTCTACGAATATGCGTTATACGCGCACTGTTATGATGGTGTGTTTTCCCTACATAAAATGTATTTTTTTTCTTATGAGAATTTCATTTTGTCGGTATAATGCTTGCATGCGTCATTTGACTTATTTTGTATTGTCCAGCAACGCGCGCAGGGTTACTCTTGTTTTAAATATTATAACCAAAACTGAATTGACTAATTTTGGTTGTAGCATTAGTGCAAAGAATATTTTGTTGAAAAAAACACTTTTTATGCGAATGTCTTAAAATTTAAAAGAGAAAAAATACCATATCTGAAATTCTTTAGGGAAGTGGATAGGGAGTGGATAGGGATAGCGTTTATGTTCTTGAGTTATTGTTGAATCTACACTCACAATATTATTACAGTAACGGACTGTAGTTTATTTAATAAATATTCCGTTCAGTCATCTTTAAATAAATAAACATTTAAAATTCCAAGCAAATTTAATTTTAACTGATTCTAACAGTTATTCAAAAAACTAAGTGCATATTAATACGGATTTTCAGTTGCAGTTAATATTGTCAGTTGATTTAGTAAACTTCTTCTTTATGAAAATGTAATTTAAAATAACGAAAGTTCATTTAATTTTTACTGTCAAAAATTCAACCGCGAATTCCGTAAAAACAAATCAATATTCAGTTATCGTATATAAATTAATTGTCAAAAAACTAACTAAATATTCCGTAAAAACAAATAAATATGCAGTTATTTTATAAAATTTTACTGTCAAAAATTCAACACCATATTCAGTAAAAACAATTAAATATTCAGTTATTTTATATAATTTTACTACCAAAAATTAATTTTTACTTATCTATAAAAAATGAATTGCTTGTTTTGTGTAAGCAATTCCCATTTTCTATTTGTTAAAATAATTTAGTTAAATACATCAAATTTTAAAAGTAAAATAATTGCGAAGCCATATCGGTCATGCTGCTGGTGTCTTATAATTGAGAGTTCTTCTGTAAACAACGTGGTCAGTACAACAAAAGTAAAACAAACGTGTGTAACTGGGTAAGTAAATAAAAATATTCTCCCTCTCTCGCTTAAAGAAAAACAAGCGGACAGGTGTCTGTGTGGTATTTTTTAGAAATTCGGCTCTTTTGTGGAGTAAACGAAAATTTAATAAAATAACTGAATATTTAATTGTTTTTACTGAATATGGGGTCAATTTTTTGACAGTAAAATTTTAATAAATAACTGAATATTTCATCGTTTTTACTGAATATGGTGTTGAATTTTTGACAGTAAAATTTTACAAAATAACTGAATATTTATTTGATTTTACGGAATATGGTGTTGAATTTTTGACAGTAAAAATTAAATGAACTTTTTGTTAAAAATAAATGAAAAATAGGTAGACCGGTTTTTAATTGAACTTTCATTTATTTTATATTACAATTTCAGTTAATTTTACGTACAGAATATTGTGAGTGTAGTTTTGGGCTTATGAATGAAATACTCTTTCTATTTAGAGCACACAACATCCCAATTATAATACGTTTTCTTAGACTCTCTTTAAGAAATTCTTCTCGAAATTTTTTTTGTTGGGGAAAGCTTTGGGGCTTATTTACGTGTATGGGTTCTTTCAAATACCCCATTAAGAAAAAATCAGTAGCGTTAAAATCATTATCATATTATGTATAAATTCATGGTTTTTTCGGCTATTTGCCTGAGTCATTAAACATTTAATTTGCTGCTGGTTTGTTAGTTCGTTCTTGAACAGCGAACCTTTCCATTTTGAGATTCCCGAATCTTCGGTACAATAATCTCACATCAAAACGAACAATTCAACATCAAACATAACATTTTTTAAAGCATCAAACACTATTTCTACAATTGATTTCAAAGAGAGCATATTTGGATGATTTAAAAAAATTAATTCATTGTGTATAGTGCAGACAAGATTTTGTGCCAGCATTTACAAATTCTATGAGTAGAAATCTTCATTATCAAATGTCGGGAGCTAATAGGTTTTTACAATACAAAAATTTATCTTAAGAACCTCAAGTAGGCTCAAATAGTATCAATAGTTTCTTTATATTTTAATATATATTGTTGTTTTTTTCTATCCCATTTTCCTATAACTATAAAATAATATCTAAGAATTTTATAAATTAACAGTAAGAGAAATAACTATTCAAATGTCCTTCTTAAGAACTAGTTCCATTATGAACTGCACAATATTACGATAAACATTTCAATCACATCACTCCTAATTTATTGTAGCGCACCTTAAATGTTGCATGCACTTTTTGTGCATAGCAAGTGCTTAAAATGTTGTTGCTGTTCTTGTTGTTTACTTATATAAATGTATGTAGTGCATTTAATAGTTTTTAGTTTATTTTATTGTATATTTCTCACTTGATTATTTTTTTGTATCTTTCTCTTTTTTTTCTTCTTCTGTTTCTTCCTTCTCTTAAAATTTTTTTTTTTAAATATTTGCAGGAAAGTAAAAAACATACAAACAGACTAACAAAGTAGTTTTGTTTTAAGAAAATTATGTAAATTCATGCAATTCATAAGATTAATGATAATTTATTATTGTTGTTGCAAGTTGCACTATTTCAGCTCTTGTTAACTTTAGGTTAAGTTTAGTAATTTATATAAAATTGTTGTTATTGCTGCGGTTGTGTTGTCTTCCAGGCGTTTTCTATTTAATGCGAAAATTAAGTTGTAAGAGCAAAATAAAAAAAAAGCTTAAATAAATAAATAATGAAAACACTAAAACTATGTTTTGTTAAGTAATTTATGTAAATCCTTTAGTTTAGTTTCTAAAGAAAAAAAATAAAGAAATTTTTGTGATTTAGTAACATGTTAAAGTACGAGAAGAGACTAAAGTACATATTTGTTCAAGTATAGCTAACAATTAAATGAGAATTTGTATGAGAAATATGTAGTATGTTATTAAAGTGAAATAGTAGCTTCTTCTATAAAATAATGTTTTTTTAATTTAATATTATTTAAAACTAAGTGTATTATTTTAAAAAATATGCGTTTAAAATTCACAATAGCAGTTCATACCTACTAATTTTTGGAAAACTTAACGGTGCTAAGTCATTTAAGGTGTAGCTAAAGAAAACGTTCTACAAAAGAAGGAGAACATAAAGTGGGAAGCATAACTTAGCTATTATGTTATGCTTCCATAATTGTTGTTACATCGGCATGTTATAAGTTCAAAAGAAAAAAAGTACATTTTCATCAGTCCAGCATCCTAACATTAAACCATTAAACCCTATTGACTTCCTAGAATATAATCTATGTGGAGTTGTGGGAGTTTAACTATTGCTGTTGGGTAAAAATTGCCACAGAAACTATTTTTAATTATGGCCTGTAAATAAAATTAAAGATCTTAACTTTTAACTTTTTATTAAAGCTTAAATAATATTATAAACAGAATCATCATCAATTTCGATTAAATTTTATTATTTTAGTTTTGAGAATTGTTTATGCAGACACATGTGAAGAGAGGTCTCAGATTTGGTTTAAAAATGTTTCAATATTTGTTTCAACACTAGACGTTTATTATGCCCTTGTTCTTATATTGCATTTGTTTAACAATACTGTATTAACTCAAATTTTAAAAATTTTCAGTATTAGCAAAACACTTTTTAATTTATGGTTAAAAGCTTATGAAAAATAATTTTTAAACCAAGCGTTTCGTTATCAAAAAGTAGACATAAAACGATAATTTCCAAAAAGTGAAAACATACACATACACATTTTGTATAAATACACTATTGTTGAACAAGTGCCATATCAGTAATATTCCAGTAAAAATTTCCCCTACTTTTTCAAAATGAATAGCTTCTTTCACTCATTAAAAAGTAGCTTTCTCTATAACTACCCAGCGGGAAATTTGGGCCAATTGGTCCAACAGACTGGTCCTGAGAGTTGTGAAAATTTAACAGGTACAAAGAGAAAGAACTCATGACCAGTGAAAGGAGAACCAAACATGTAACTGGTTTATGAAGAACAAAAAGGTAGACAAAGTAATGAATTTCAGTACAGTTTTCACCGGTGGTGACACATTTTTTGACTTATTGAAATAAAACTACATTGTTGTAACTGACACTAAACACGTCCATTGAGAAAAATTCTGTGACTGGTCAAATGGTGTCAATTAACACCCTCCAATGACAACCCCATGTAAAAGTGATAGGTCTTATTAATAGAAAGTGTTGAAACTAGAACCGGTCTCTACCACCAAAGACCTATCACGGGACTACTTTGGTATCAGTTCGCTTCTCTCTAGGGTACTTCAATAACTACTTTTCTCTGGATTTATTAAGGTACTTAACATGTTATTTTGTAGGCGAAGTTTTTACTGGGTATTAAAGCCCTGATCCGTACTTAAAAAATCCAAAAAAGTGGTGGTAGGTTCAGTTAAAAAAACAAAAGCCCAATTAAAATTAATCTGTGCTGATTAAAAAATTTTTAAGTTGGTTTAATTCCGAATTCGTACTTGAAATAACATTTTTTTCATATTTTTTGCTTTAGTAGAATAATTCTAAAAAAAACCAGAGACAGAAAGAAATATTTTTTATTAATTTTCCTATTACACATGTTGTTTCCCCTTTGTTTCCCTGTTTTAATAGAAGAACTTTTAATAAGACACCAGCAGAATGGCCCGGTATGGTTTCCGTCATCATTCTACTTACTTTGTAAATTGAATGCATTACTTTAAGAAATAGAAGTCGGGAGTTTTTCTTCCTTTAAAATTGTTTTGTTGTTGTTGTTTTTACAACAAACAAGCAAAGCGTATTCCAAATACTTGTGTAGTGCTGTTGATGTTCTTACAATGAAATGTTGAGAGATGAGACTAATAAGTTCTCTGAGAATATTAAGCTGACTTTGTAATTTTATTCTTAGAGTGGCACGAACAACAAAAACCTTAGCAGTGGTGTTACAATGAATTAAGTATTTTTTACTTCATTTAAGAAATATGCTTATTTAAAAATCTTTTATCATTGGTATTCGAACATTATTCCAAAAATGTTTGGATTGTTATAAAACCTTTTTTGTGTTTTCCGTACTTAAATTGTTAAGTACGACTCATACTCAAAATTAAGTGGAACAAACTTAAATTAAGTACGAATTTTTTTCTGTGTAGGATTTTTTGTCCGAAAACGGTTAATGTGTAAATAAAAATTCATGCTTTATAGTTTGTTTTCTCAGAATGGTAAATGACTATTGGAATTTCGGAACTGAAGAAGTAGCAAGCAAGCAGGATGAACCGCTTTTTTGAGTTGCCAGCTTGATGCCGGCTAGTCTAGCAAAATAATGTCTTCAGTGCATGTTAGAACGCTGGTTAAGTTGAACTAAACTAAAATGTATATTTAGTTTAAACTCAACAACTGTAAATCAGTGCCCCATATATTATGTGGAGTTAAAAAAAATACTGACTTCTAGATTTGCTGGTATAAACAGATTTTAAACTTGGTGGTATAAACAAAGTTTGACTTGCAGTGATTTATTAGCCCTAAGGCGGCAGATTTCACTGGTTATCCCTCCGCTGAGTGACAGTTCTGAACTTCACGGCCGTGTGAAAAAGTTCCCTACGGACCTTTTTTGTAAATCATGTTTTTTTCATATAAAAAATTTTTTTTTATTTTGTTTTTTTTTTGTTTTTATTGTTTATAACTAAATTCTACATATATGAACTTTATTGCTTTCAAGGAAAGGCACAATATTCTAATTTTATACTACTAGCAATAAACTAGTTCTTAGAATTTTTTGTTTTTAGTATTTTGTTCTTAGTATTTTTTGTTCTTAGTATTTTTGTTCTTAGAATTTTTTCTTAGAATTTTTTGTTTTTATCATCATCCCTAATGTCTTTGAGTTTAGGTCTTTGTGTTCAGAACAAGTAAATTATGTGTTGAAACAATAAAAAAATTATAATGATGCCCAAAAACATGCATTTATTAGTGAAATTCAGTACAAGGTCCAGACGGACGTATTCACACGTCCGCGTACTATTCTCACTAAAACCTCAATAACTCCTAAAGTAATGATCTGATCGGCTTTTTTTCCAAAAGATGCGCAACAAAATACTCTACAGAGTAACTTTCGGGTGGGGGGGGGGTTGTTGTAGTGGCCGAAGTAGGAGTAATTTCAGTTTGAAAAGGCAAAAAGGTCCCTAGAAACCTTCTCACTCATCGGAGGGTTAAAGTTCAACCCAGGTTGACAAAAAGTCAGAAACATTATTGGGACTGATTCAATTTGGTTCGGATTACGGATCAATAGCGCAACACAGGTCTAACAAGGGATGTAAGCAGACTTGTAAAATGGATCATTTAACTTGTTAGCCCATTGCTTGACAAAACCGAGTATACCACTGTCTTTATTAGCTGTCATTGTTTTATATGTAATGAAATTTAGTTTTAAATAAAATTAGAATTTTCAAAATATAATTAATCCACACTATTGAAATAACTATCGTTATTTCAATAAAGAAAAGGTACTAAGCGAAGTGACCCATGTAACATGTTTGGCATTTCCGTAATCCGTGGGCCAATACACACAAAATTGCTGTACGAGATCCCCTAAATTTTTTTTTGTTTAGCACAGTGTTATTAATCAATTTTTGAATAAAACATCTAATTTAAATAGAAGTTTTTAATTTAGATAACGATGCGTTGCGTATGAACCTTATAAAATTAAAATGTTTCTCTGTTGCTAAGTATCTGCTTTTTATGAATTTTATGTTTGTTTATTTTTATTAATAAAGCGAACATTCCATTGACGTACACAAAGTTTTTTATATTTTCTTACAAAACGGAAAAATAAAAAAAGACAAAATTTTATAAAGTCTTTATTTTCAAATCACCATTATAGATTTGTACAAATTTCCTGTTTTTTTAACCCCTTTCATTTGACACGCTTACATATTTTTATTACTACAGACCATTTAAGTCGCCCGCAATGGTTACGTCTCCGCAACATTTCCGTATGAACAACGAGGCCTTTACTTAGGCAACATACTTTTTATAAACTAGATATGAAGACTTCCACAGAAGTGCCACGTTACGCCACTAAGCAATTAACCTTCTTTTTTAAAACAATGTTGTTCAAATTGTTCCTCTCTTTCACTAAATTGCGCTTTACACCAAAATACAAGCAAATAAATGAATACAAAAGTTATTCTCTGAGAAACAATTTAAGCCATAACGTGACAAAAAGTAGACTTCCCAGTGGAAATACCGATATACAGTTACCTGGAAACTCTGCACAATCTTTGATAGTATTTAATTTGCCAAATATTTGGTTGTTATTCGTTTACAAATTGATATTTCCAAAACAAATTATAATTAAATATCTATGTCACAAAAATATTATCTATGATTTATTTTTTATAATAGTTATTATTACTAAAATAACCTTTTATTACTAAGAAAAAAAGCACAAAAAATTATTAAAGCTCCACCTATAAAAAATACTGTTCGCCAGCATATGGTTTAAACTCTATATAACATAACATAACATGCAAGTTTAGGTAAACTTTAAATAAAAAAAAACATTTAAAAAAGATCTTACTTTTTTTCGCCATGAAAAACTAACTTAAGCTTTAATAACTATAAGCCAGGTTAAAAAATATTTTTCTCTTTATTTTATTTTCCAAATAAATTTTTGAATATGTTTGAATAAACAAAACCTATAAACGGGATTGTATTTTATGGTAAGAGAAAAGAAATGTTTATATTTTCTTTTAATAAAAGAAAACGTATGTAACTGTGAGTGTTAGAGACAAATTTTCACTGCTTTTTCTCTGGTTTTATTTAGAAATATTTTTCTAAGACTTGATCGTAATGACAACTCTTTATAAGAAAGCATATGAATGAAGGAGAAAAATTTTTTTATCATCAAAAGTTAAGAATCTTTAAAATACTGGTCATTTAAGGTGTGTGTGTATGTATGATTTAAATTGTTGGTGGGGGAATAGTCTTTAAGCTTACATTTATATGTAGCTACAACAACAAAAATATTTTTATTTTTGTTTGAAAGAAGAAAGTATAAATAGGCTTTTGTGGACTGCTAATACCCTACAATAATAACAGTAATGACAAAATCTATGAGCATACTTAACAAAAAGTGGATGCTTGATGCACACGTAACTATTAGTTTTACGGGTGGCGCAGATTGAGCTATATGGTTTGAATTCTTTGTAACTTTTTTAATTATTATTCTTTGTTTGTTTTTTTTCAGCATTTTGTGAAGGAGACTTGGGAAATAAATTATGAATCAAAAAACGATCGAACAATGCAGCAAAATCCACACTTTATTCACAATTTGGTAATGAGCGATGTAGCCCATTTCCTATTAAATGGGTATGTCAACAAGCAAAACTGCAGGATTTGGGCTACGGAAAATCCAAGAGCATTTCATCAGCGACAGTCACACCCACTTAAGTGCACTATTTAGTGCGGTGTATTCTCCGAAAGGATAATTTGCCCATATTTTTTTGAAAATGAAAGTAGTATCTCAATCTCTGTCAGCGGTGGTGCATATCGGACGATGTTGGAAAATTTTGTTAAGGGACATATTCGGCGAACGCATTATTTCACGCACAAGCGATTTGAACTGGCCTCTACGTTCACCAAATTTAACAGCTCCAGACAGTTTTCTTTGGGGATATTTGAAAGATAGAGAGTACGTTAACAAACCAAGAACCATACTCCAACTAAAAACCAACATTATAAATGATATCATGGCCATTACAACCGAAATTTGGCGAAAAGTTATGGAAAATATGCTAAAAAGAGCACGTAAGAGCGAAGCAGAAAATGGATATCATTTTTCAAAGCTAATTGTAAAAATTTTCTCAACAATATACTGTATGTTAAAAAAAAATTATAATAATCGCATAAATAAAAAAGTTATTAACCATTCAAATCATAAAGCTCATTATACACCACCCTGTAATTAACATTTGATTTTACAAACCGTTTGCTAGTATTTTAACATTCTACGCTAATTATTTTAAGAAATACCTATAAAGAAATAAAATCTACCTTATCAATAAAGATTGTTGAAAAGAAAGTTAGTGGTTTTTCAATTTAGTGGTCATGCTTTTCTTTTTGATATTTTCATCAAAAAGTGCGATCAAACCTTCAAGCACGGATTTATATGACACTTAAAAAAGTATAGTCGGTCATTCCCAACCATATGATACCCTTAACTATAGTATTTAAAAACAAAACCTATGGACAATCATGGACTTGCCATAACAAAATTACGTAATTGAGTTTAAGATTCATGTAAAAATAAGTTTGGGCAAAATTTTATCTGCCCCGGTAGGGTTGCGTATTCGATTCCCGCTAGAGACTCTTGTCTCCTGCAGACAAGCGTAGAGCTTCGCAGGATTGGCATAAAAAATACTTAGTATTGTGGTTATTTTGTTGAACTATTTATGGTTTTTAATCCAAATTTTTTTTAATATTTTTAATTAGGCTTAAGTTCATTAAATTTAATTTTCATTAAATTATTTCTATGAAGAAAGGAATTTTACAACATGAAAATTAATTAAAATTGTTATTGATAATCTTTCATTTTTGACCATGGCCGGGATTCGAACCGCGGCCTCAGATGGATTTGCCGTTTTACACTCGCAGCCATCGACGACTGCTGACGTCAATAGTCAAACATCAATCCTAAAACCAAATTGTATTTTAACCCTTGGTAGATCGAAGTTTGCTTTTTTTTTTTAATGATTATCCATTTTAATTGATTTCACATGTTCTTCCTTACTTCTGTTTTTTTTTTTTATTTTTTTTTATTTTTTTATTTTATATTTTTACCAATATAATAAGATGGTTTATTAGCACAAAGACGCTATTGCGGAAAAAAGTTGTATGGGTGCTATGTGAAGCTATGGACCGATTTTCCCTATTTTCAATAGGCTTGGACTTTTAAGAGAATCCCCAAAATTGCGACCTGTACTTTACGCACTAGGTTTATATGGACAGCCAGCCAGACGGACGGACAACGTTGGATCGATTCAGATATTGATTCTGAGTCGATCAGTATACTTAAAGGTTGGTATAGAATCAATGTTACCAAAATCAGCAAAACCGCACAATGCCCTCTCATTTATTGTGGTGTGGTTTTTATGAATGTTTTTTCTTGAAAACTAATTTCTTGCTATTCATCGGAATCCCACGATTGGCATAAAAGTATCATCAATTATTGGCAAAACCTTTATTAAGTTTTATCTACAATTGAAGCACAGCCGCGAATAACGTTTTAAGTTAGAAAATAATTATTTTTCCGGAGAGCAAAAAAAAACATTTTTAACAGGCAAGATTATTAATTTTTTATTTTTTTCTCTAGATTAATAAAAAATAATGATAATTAAAACTTGTATGCCAAATATCAAGAAATTTAAAATTTAAATTACATGAAAATTTACAGTTTCTAACTTTTTTTTTTGGTGGAAAAACGTTTCATATCCACAATCGCGATGTTATTTAAAATATTATTCCACCATTTACTTTGTATCATTTTGTAAGTAACTTACAACGTTCTTCCTCTAGTTGACTCTTTGTATGTCATTTTGAAGGGGTTAAGGTGCAAAATTTTGGGTGATTTAAGGTTTATACAGTGTAAGAGAGTAATGTAAACGATAATCTGCAAGAAAAACAGCAAAAGTGGCTTTTACAACGTTATTCGCGGCTGTGCTTTAATACCAAATTCGGATTCTGAAAGTGTCGTCGAGTTTGAATCTTCGACTAACACAATGGACTTGGCCCGGAAATTTGCAAAGGCTAAAAACCTGCAATATCATTTTAAAAATATAATTTCACTTTTTATTATCTTTATCTTACAGGATAGTGTCACTTGCCACACAGCATGTAAAGCAATGGATCTTTTGAAAGAAAAGTTTGAAAATCGCATTATTTCTAGTAGAGGAGGAGTTGCTGTTGTACAGCAGCAATCCCTTTACATTATAAGAGCTTAACAACAATCGAGCAAATATCAACCATTGAAAACAGTTTTTTGAAATACGTGATTGAGAATTTTGGTAAAGATTTGGATCCTGTCCAGCCAATTTTTAACTGGAACTTTTTTGTAATTAACTGAAATAAAAATATTTTTAATATCTCAAAAAAAACTCTTGATTTTTATTAAAATTAAAAAGATACCTCAGTTTTCAGACACCTTTTATTTGTGGTAGAGTTGGGTACAAAACTGGTGTACAAAAAAATGGTGTACAAGTTTACTGTTATTTTGTAGCTTTTACAGGCTTAAAATAGAGAAATAAGTTATGCCAACAAGGAGAAAAAACTTCTCTTTTTAAATATAATAAATAATTTATTTTCCGGTCAGTTAATTATACAAAAAAACTTCTTATTCAATAAAGAGTAGGATCGAACTTTATATTTATATTATACAAAAATCACAAAAAAAAAAAAATAAATGATTAATTGTTAAATATTTTTATTTTACTAGTCATTAAAGCAACAACTTCCTTTTCATATACATACACAAAATAAAAAAACACAAACAAAAACGTTTACTTTCATCAATATTATGAAAACGGAAACTGAATATTTTTTTCGCAAATAATTTCAAAAGTAACTAAAAATCATTATAATACAAACAATTAAGGTGTGTTTGCCATACTAATGTCAAAGATTTAAATATAATTTTTTAAAACAACCTCATATTTACTTTCAAAAATTATAAACTATCGTCAATACAAGAAAAAAAACTCATCATAATTGTTTTTGCTACAGGGTAGCGCATAAATAACGTTATGATTTGATTTACAAATTTTTTTTTTTTTTGTTTTTCTAAGAATTAAAAAAAAAAAAGCTTAAAAAATTTTAGTGTTTATAAAGAACCAAAGTTGTTTAACTTTATTTTGAAGAATTACACAGACCAAGAAATTTTTAGGACATGGACCGGAGTATATTATTCTATAGTTTGATTTTCGCTTAATCGGTACTCAGAATTCATCCTCGCAATATTTACATTTAAACTAGTTTTCGCTATATTTGAAACGTTTTAACTGCGCAAACTAATCTTTATTTATAAAACCTGATATGTCACCTGAAAGTCATACCAATTAACTTTAAAATAAGACTAATCTTTGTTATATCTTGTTCCTTCTCTGAGATTTTTTAACCTGAAAAATCCGATTCTTCACTATATTCATGGTATTTTTGCCATTTTTTTAATTTTTTTAAATTCTTTTTATAACTTTGACTAAATTTTTTTATTTTTTTAGTGCCAGGGTTTCGACTTTTTTAAATTTTGCAGGCATGTGTTATTATTTAATAATTCAGACGCAAAGATCCTACTGAAATTTCTTTTATCGTATGCACCTCGTTCTCTTATAATTTACCGAGTTGTTCGGCGTTTTCGGTAACAAGGAGATCTGTTGCTTACTAAAAGACCTCATGCAAGCATAAAGTGTCAAAAATTAAGGTATCATTTTAATGTTAATAAAAATAAAGAGTTTTCTGAAATATTAAAAATATGTTTATTTAATTTTTTTGCAAAGAGGTTCCGGTTAAAAATGAAAAATTATGTCGGTCACTGGCTCGGCAGGCTCCCAATTTTTTAACGAAATTCCTAATCACGTTTTTCAATAAACTGTTGTCAATAGCTGATATCTGCTCAAAAATGTTGTTTTTAAGCTCTTGAACTATTGTGGGAATATGGTTGTACACTTTAGATTTAAAAAAAAACCCACAAAAAAATAGTATAAAGATGTCGCACGATTTTGGTGGCGAATTCACTCCTCCTCTACGAGAAATAATACGTTTTTCGAACTTTTCTTTCAGAAGATCCATTGACTCTCTTGCTGTGTGGCAAGTGGCACCATCTTGTTGAAACCACATATTCTCTACCTCTAAATCATAAATTTTCTGCCACAAAAAGCTTCCGGTCATCGCCCCGTAATGATTTCCATTGACCGATGACACCTTAAATTTGGGCACCCATTATTGCGAAAGCATGTGATAAGGAAAATCCCTTAACTTTTAGCAACCGATGTTTTCAGTAGTAGAGAATAATCTTGAATTGTAGTTTTAAGCAGATGAAGTCACAGCTTGTCCAACTTTGATTCAGATTTCTGCGATCGAATATTATTAAGTTCATGTGATTTTCGCCCCGATTAAACGGCTGCTTATTTTTTAAGGTTGCCTTAAATGTAAGTGCTTTTCAAAAAGCCGAGAACAGCTTTGGCCCAATATTTAAGAGCGCATGGGACTTTAAATTCTAAGAAAATTAAAGCAAGTGCCTTAAAAATTCAAAGAACATTATCTCGAAAATATCATGTGAACATATTTCTAATTTTTTGATAGTTTTAGTTAGGCTTTAGTTCATCAAATTTAGTTGTCAATTAATTATTTTTACTGAAGGAAAGAATTTTTTATCAATAAATTGTAATAAAATTTCATGTTGTAAAAAATTCCTTCCTTCCAAATTTTAATAAAATTTCATGTTGTCAAAAATTCCTTCCTTCAGTAAAAATAATTTAATGAAAATAAAATTTGATAAACTCAAGCCTAACTAAAAGTAGTAAAAATTAGAAAATAACAGTTCAACTAAAAATCACAATTGTTCATATTTCCAAACTTTAATTTAAATTAAAATAACTCGATCTTAAAAAAGAAAGCAAAACTTGAATCATCTAAAAAATCAAAAAGTTACTTATGCGACGCCCTGTATACATACAAGAGAAAAAAATTAAACAAATGCTTAAATTTACATTGTTATTATTTTTAGCTTTATGGAAACCCCTTGGCTTAATATGCTTTAATATTATTACTTTTTTGTGTAGTGGGCGTTTTCATTAGCTTAAATATGTCATATTTGCAATATGACAAGTTATGCAAATTATTTCATTAAAATCTTGTAAATACAAACATATATCCCTTTGAAATTAAAAAAAGCTTTTTTACTTTTAGCTTAGAAGAATTTAACATTTAAATTTATTATAATTACATAATTAACAACAATGAATTTATTGCTACAACAAGTTATTGAATATTTTTACCTTAACTGTAATAAATCTCCTTTCGAAAAAGTATATATCAAATGAAGTGTGTTTTGTACTGGGCGCCTACTTATTTATTTGAATTTCAAATACGTCATCCATGTCTTTATTTATGATATTGCTGTTTGTTTTTTTACAATGTCAAATTTAAGTAGAGATAAAAGGTAATTAAAATTATGGTATATTAGAAAAGTTATTGAATATGTGTATATGTTTGTATTTAATAAAAATAATTTCTAATAATTTGCAAATAAAAAAAAAAAAAAAAAAGTAAAAGCAATTCTATATAACAAAACAAAAGACTTGGAAAATATACAGCTAAGCATATGTTTCCTCTTAACAAATCTTGCAGAATATTAAACAAAAAACTCTCGAAGAAAGCATGACCACAACAATGGCCAATTATTTGCTTTATTCTAAAAATTATTTTATTGTTTTCCCAATTTTTTTTTTTTAATTAAAATGGTAGTTGATGTACATACATATGTATGTATGTATGTATATTAGCATGACTCATATTAAACACTCAAGATTTCCAAACTAGTTTATATATCTGGGCTTCTCCTAATTTCTTTGCTAGTAATAAAACAAGAATCTTGGGAAAGCTTGAAAATAATATTCATATTGAAAGACACTTCTCAAACACATGTTACATTACTTTTTTACCTTTTTTAATATCCAGTACCCATGCTAGCTTGCCTTCTCAGGAAGGTCTAATGGAAGAGGTACTTACTCTCTTCTGCATACATAAGCCTACAATGAGACCTGCTGAAGAAGGTCTATAATCAGACCTGCTGAAGAAAGGAACGCAGATCGCTAGGACATCGTGGGTAAAAAATTTATGAGTATGAAATGGAGTAGTAAGGCCATATTATGGTTGTGGCTTCTTGACGGAGGACTAATTTAACCATAATATGGTTGTCAGTGACAATAATATGGTTAAATTAAACATAATATGTTTAAAATTTTCTTTAAAAAATATTTTGTTGGAGGTGACCATATTTAAACATGTTTTTTCTCTGGGTGTAGGTCGTCAAAAGAAACAGATTGCTTTTTTTCCTAAAACACAGCTCTCCTTTCTTCTTTCAATGGGTCAATAGGGAACATTAACCTTAAGGCTTCCCTATTAGAAACCTAATCTAAGGCACTAGTGAAATGTTTGGAAAATAAAGATTTAATTGCCATTGGTTCAGTTTGCAAGTCTGTTTGGGATTCTCTTCTTTTTAAGATGTTAACGGCTTATACATTTCTTTTGATTTATATTTGGCTGGTTAAGAATGTTTTGGTAATTCATTTTCTAAATTATAAATAGTTACAATTGCAGACATCACGGAAGAGAAACCTGTCTTTTTTCCTTTTTAAAGTCTCTTTTGTTTTTTTATTTTTCATTGCAGATTTCTTTCTTGTTTCTGATTAAATAATCAAACTTCTTTCCTTCCTCTGATACACTAGAAACTTTCTGTCTTCGGCAACTGTGCACGTAATTTTTCAAGCTTAACAATAAAATGTTATTTAAGAAGTTATAAAGTTTAAAAACTTTGGAGACCTTAAGCACCGCCTTCCAGTTTACTCAAGGCAACGAATGGCACTTTTAAACTAATTACTGAAGTAAAAAAATTAGTGGGTGTAGGGAGAATTTGAAATTTTTGGATTTATAGTTAAGGTTTAATCTAGCAGGCGTATTTTGAAATCGAAAAAAAATTGCTATCAAGAAAATGTGTCAAATATTTGTTAAGTGTGACGATTCTTCAGAAATAAAATAGTTCTTAAAGATGTAAGGGTTTTAAAGAGGGCCTTATTAAAAAAGTATTTGCTGATCTAAATTGAAACCTGTGATCTGGAAATACTTGCGGCTCTTGCAATCATGAATTTGTTTTGAATTAGGTGAATCAGTAAAATCATATAATGAAGCCAAAATACAAATTCTTATTTGCAAAACATTTAACCTAGTTATTTTATTTAATGCCTTTCCATTATTTGAAATTTCCATAGGTGCATAAATAAAGGCGGTTGCTTGATATATTTTAACTGATAATTAATTGACTTTAAATATTATAATTAATTTTCAATATCTTCTCAATTATCTAGAATAAGAAAACCACAATATGTTAAGCTTTAACAGGTTTTTTACGACTTATAACATTTTGTCTTAACCGTAATAATTTTAACGATTTCAACCAAAAAAATTTAAGAGATTGATATTGACTTTTAAATAGTTCAAAGTCATAAAATTTTATTTTACAAAAAGATGAAAATTAGTTAAAATGGTATAATTAACTCTGCTACTGGAAACAACAATACAGCAATTTTTAAAATTCAAACTATAAAAAATTAACTAGGTGTCAATAATGTTTAAAAGAATAAATAAGTCATTTAAGATAAGGTTTTTTAATTGGTTTCGTAGTTAATAAATATAAGTTTAGGCCGTTATACACCATCCCACAAAGTCTTAAGTATATTACGAAAATGCTTCCCTGATCTAAATATTGTTTGAAAATTTTCAAAAAATAATAACAACTTATCATGATAGGTTTTTTTCAAAATACGTAAGACTTGTATGATAGTATAAAGCAGCTATTAATAATTTGTTGTAAAAAAGGTGATAATTGTTGAAATATTATTCCAACAGCCCTCGTATTTTTTCCGCACATATTTAAGCGCATTTCCATATATATTTTCTTTAACTTTACCAGACATACGTACATTAATTTTTACTTTCAAGTTTAGTGTTTTTTATGATTCTTTTTCTTTTCGTTTGTTGTTTTACTTTAGTATCTCCTTTATCTTTAGCACCCAAGAAGATGAATGACTTTCCATTTTAAGTGACATTTTGCTTTAAAAGCAAAATTTTTATTCTTTTTCTTTAAGACAAACACACACTCATCAACAAACACTTACATGCATGCCTTTAAAGTTTGCACGAATTCTAGTCTTATTTTAATGGCATAATAAAGAGAAAACTAGATGTTATATATGATGTCCCTGCATTGTTTTACATAAGTATGCAGTAAAACTTGAAATTCTTAATGGATGTAATGTAAAAATGATTTTGTAGAAAAGAAAAAACAAAAATGCGCAAACCAAATATAAAAAAGAAAACATCTTAAAAAACTTTAAATCTTACAAAATGATAAGTCTAAGATGTGGGCAATTATTTGTGAAACGAAAAGTGCAAGTTTTTTTTTAATTTTTTTGGTATAAAAAATTAGTCATTGAAATAAAAATATTCACCTTTTAATGATTTAAGTAAAAGATAAGTAGTACTAAGTAAATAAAAGGGCAAGGTTAACAAGAGTTCGTTGCTTAAGTCTTTTGTTTAAAGGGTCATTACTTATTAGTTCTAAGTTTATACATTTGTTCTAGATTGGTCTATTGGCATTACAAATAAATTCTCGCTGTTTGATAACTATACTTATTACAGTTTATTTGTTTATTTAATCTATGGATTAACTTCTTTCAGACAAAAAATTTAAACATTACACGTTATTACAAAAACAAATTTAAGGGAATCTGTTGAAGTATAAAATTAAATTCCGTTTGATGGTATTAGTACACAAAGTTGTATCGAAAGTATTGTACATATCTTTAAAATTTACATATATTTGACATAAGTATAATTTTGCTGAAAATATCGGATTGTTAACGTTTGGTAATAACGTGTAGGGCGTTAAGGAATTTTACAATATAAACTGTTTTTTCCCAATAATCAGGTTGACAATAAATATTACAATAAACATAGTTCTACGGCTCTTCAAAGTAGGTAATTTGAGTTCCAATAATCTGGTTCCATATGGGTGAAGAGCGCTGTAAAATTAAGAGCCATAATTGTTTTTTAATAAACTTTACATAATCACTATGGACGTTGTAATATGGGTCCCTATTATAGGTCTTACAGTGGTACGGATTTGCTATAGAAAAATCAGAAAATTCCCTTCACACACATTTATATGTTCAATAAAAGATAATTTTTTTTTTTTTTAAATACGTCAAGATCCAAGAAAATATCGACAGCCTCCAATATGTAGTCACCCAGGAAATAGCAGCCAATTGGCTTAGTTTTTTTGGAAAAACGAATATGTTTGCACTTTTTTAAATTTATATCCAATAAGTTTATTTTGCTTCAATCAAAGAATAAATTTTAATCATTTTGTTGATGTGGTTGAACAATAGAACCTGCACAGCTTAGAAACATTTTTACATCCTCAGCATACATAAGTATTTTAGACAATTTGATTGTGGTAGGGAGGTCGTAAATATAAATTTACATAAAACACACGATGTTAATTGTAAAAAAAGTTTTTAGAGAATTATCTTAATATTTTTTGTTACGATTAAAGCATCCATGATAATTATGTGTGAAACAAACTATCGGCCAAATGCTGGCCACGGCTTTGGTGGATAGAGGTCCATATTTTCAATTGAGGTTAAATGTCGTTAATGTGCCAAATTATCTCACCCTTTGGCTCTTGAATTTTTCTTGGCTTTCTTTTAAACACCGCCAAAGAAAGAAGTCCAACAGTGTTAAATCACATGATCGTGACGGCCAATTAATATCGCCACGACGTGAGATAGCACGGCCATTGAATTTCTCTCGCAAAAGTTCCACTGTTTCGTTGGCTGTGTGGCAAGTGCCATCATCCTGTTGGAACTTCATATCGTCCAGGTTTATAGCTTCAATTTCTGGCCACAATAAGTCCGTAACTGCTTGGCCGAACTTATTTTCGAAGATGGCTTTACTTAAATCGGTGTTTAGAACATCAGTATAACAACCTTTTTTAAAACCGCTGTTAATTGTTGTTGTCAGTTCTAGCAAATAAGTCGTAGTTGAGCATCCTTTACGAAAACCATGTTGAAAAGAAGTAAATATAGAAAATAATTGATTTAAAAATGTTGTAAGATATTGTTTAAGCAGTTTGGGATTGACACTTAATTTGGCAATATCACCAGGATTGTTTTTTTCACAACATTAAAGCTTTTTGTAACTATTGGACAGACAATAAAACTTTTGTTTAAGATTTTTGACAGATCTGTAATCGCGTGACATTGAATACAAATCCTTTAAGCTGCGGATTTTCTTGTTTAAAGAAAGGAAAAATAAAATTCTGATTTACACAGTACAACAGATGATTTTGGAAATCAATTCTGAGAATTGCACGTAAAAGTAGCCCCAACAAAAATAAGAACTTTTCCATCATTCGTTTTGTCAAGTTGGCTGCACGCAGAGACAAAACATGTTTAAATATGGTCACCTCCAACAAAACTATTTTCAAAGAAAATTTTAAACACATTATATTTAATTTTACAATAATCTTGTCACCTACAACCATATGATGGCTAAATTAGTCCTAGATCAAGAAACCACAACCATGTTATGGTTGCCTCTTAGCATTTAATGGCTAAATATTACAATAATTTGTTTTTAAATTAACAATTGTATTTTTCTCTTTTCCAAGAGCAACATGCTACGGTTGAAAAACAACCATGCTATTATTAGTATTCGTAGGCAACAATACTATGGTTGTGGCTTCTTGATGGAGGACTAATTGAATCATTATGTGGTTGTCGGTGACAATTATATGGTAAAATTAAACATAATTGCCCGTATTCATAAACATTTGTTTTTAATTTAATAAAGGTTTAAAGAACAAATTTACTATGAAAATTATCCTTAAAAAACGCTTGTTAAATTTAATAATCGCTTATGAATACGGGTTTTGTAGTTGCAGGAGATTGAATTTTGTACGCTTTGACCGAGGTATATTTACGACGGCTGGGCGCAAGCGAAGAGTAGCCACTAGCAGCATATGGTGACTGTTGATGTCAGCTCCGCGTCTAGTTTTTACATCCATCAGCGAGCCCAGGAATAGTTTGCTAATTAGTACATGGTCAAGTTGATTGCGCGTGCGACCATCTGGTGATTCCCAAGTGTATTTGTGAATATTTTTGTGCGCAAATGTTGTGCCACCAATAAATAGCCGGTTTCTGGCACAGAAATCTACCAACCTCTCGACGTTGTCATTTCTTGTCTCGCCAAGTCCTTGCGTTCCCATGACCGCGTGTAGATTGCTATTGTTACTACCCACTTTAGCATTAAAATCACCCATAATAATCTTTATATCTCCCATCGGAAGAGAGCGTACGACTGAATCAAGTTGGGAGTAGAATTGATCTTTTGCTTCATCATCATCGGGTTCGGTTGGAGCATAACACTGCACTATAGAAATTTTTCGAAATTTAGAGTTAAATCTCACCGTTATGAAACGCTCGGATATGACATTATAATATAAAAGGGCACTCTTTGCTTTTGGTGATAACAGAAGACCGACCCCATTTATTCGGTGTACTGCATTTCCAGAGAAAATAAAGTGATAGCCCCCCTGGAGGCTTTTTGTTCCGGAGTTTGGCCAGTGTACTTCACTTAAACCAAGGACGTCAATGCCGTAGTTTGACATCTCGTTTTGGACTTGGTAAAGTCTCGATGGTTCTGAGAGAGTTCTGACGTTCCATGTTCCAATCATAAACCGGGTTTTGAATCCATAGGTCGTCATCGGAGGGTAATCAGTTCTTATATTGCTTGTTGATTTTTCTGTAATCGAGTTATATTAAAGATGGGTGACTGATTAGGCCATGCCCTATGTTCACTTTGAACTTTTTACAAATGTTTTATATGCTATGTAATTTAATTCAGTTGTAAATAAAGGACATATATATATATATATATGAATACGGAGGAATATGTTTTAAAGTTTTTTTTAAAAATAGGTTTGTCAAAGGTCACCATATTGAAACATGTTTCTTCTCTTGGTGTGGCATTTATACATATTTGAACATGATTTCAGGCAAAAAGGTACTGCTGCTGTTTTTGACGAAGCGCATTCTGAACGTCCAATTTTGGGGCACTTGCATTGCTGGCAGTATGTTACAAAAAACATGAAGAATGTTGGCTTCCTAGGCGTCAATTGCTGCTAATTTATCAGCATAAACAACAAATAGCTGAGAGGTGTCAAATTGCACTTCAAGTTATCAACTTATCGTCAATTTTTGCTTTTAATCAATCGATGGTTGCAGGCGCCGTATGGTACGAAGCGCAAGTTAGTTTAAGCACATCTCGCCCGGACCAATATTTAAAAAAACAAAACCTTATTAATTATAGTGCGCTGACGATCTCCATTGTACGTGCGGTTTTACTTTTGATGAAATAAGCTCCGATGGTGCCACCAGCGTTCAAACTGCACTAATCGGTGCTTTTTAAGGATGTTATGGAGTCTGTATGGTCTGTTGTAATTTTGTCTAAGTCAGTATGTGGCAATTTTCTTTATAAACAGAAAAATTAAGTCAAAAAATGCGGCTAATCGCTGAACAAAGTTTTGCGATTAAACAGCTGATTTTAAAAGTAAATAAAGATAACTTGGTAGCGTTTTTTAACTTTTGCCTGAACAATACCCACCCGGGTGACCATTTCAAGGCTGGAAAAAATTTGTTTGAAAAACACCACCCGGGATGGAATTGGTAAACGATGTAAATACATAAAATTTCTTCGCAGGGAGAAGGTTAAGTGTTAGTTTTTTTATGCTGCGCGTACTATGTATGTTTGAATTTCAAAATTTGTTTTGGTTTTAAAAATTAGTTAAGCAAACGAGTCCTAACCTCGTGTTCTACAAACAGGCAGTTAGTTAAAAACCTGTATTTCTTGAAACCTGATGGCTTTTTTTCATAAAAATAATCAGCTTAATTTTAATTAGGTTACCACATTAGTCAAAACAAGCATTTTGAGTTTTTGATTGGCTTTAATTCAATTTTGTTTTCTCTTTCGTTTGGTATCAATAAGTTAATTCTAGCGCAACTGCTTCTAATCGTAATCATCTGTTCTTCAGGAAAAAAGTCTATGAAATACACTAATTAAATCATTTTCAATTTAACATTATGAAAAACAACACTTTCTGACTTAAGACTTTTATGCTTAACGCCAAAGAACTATCAACAATTATTCAGTTATAATGGTATCTATATATAAATCCGAAAGGGCAAAACAGTTAAGAGCACTCCTCTGTTTGTCGACCGATTTAAAAAAAAAACACCATAAAGGTATTTATTTACGGAAGTGCACAATAGATATTTCATTAAAATCTTATGGGGTAAATTCGGTAACCTCATTTCTCCAATATTAAAACAGACACAAAAAAAGGGAACAGGTGTCTGTCACTTTTTTAAAATACGTCCCTTTTGGGACTTCTTTGTCACCCCATCTGTCTCTTAAACCAATAAATAAATAAAGATTAAGCCAAATTCGTAACAAATATAAATGTGACACTTTTTCGAAATTCAAACGTTTATCGGGTAAAAATCGTACCTATTTTTGGTACTTTTTTTAAAACATTTTTCTCCATGTATTGACTGACAAATACGACTTAAACTACGATATTTTTTTAATACTTTAATGAAGAGAAAAAAGTATCAAACAGGGGATATAAGGAAAATTAAATTTCTATCTTTTACTTCTGTTGGTTGGTACTGCATGTGGTAGTTTTAGCATTTTCTATAATATTGAACTTAAAAACATAAAATTATAGGTACATGGTCCTGAGTGAAAAAGATCCTTTAAGATGAAAACTGTTTGTACTTTTTTTGTTCTCGAGCTGGTACCTTTTGAATTATCGTTAATATTGGGACTAGAAACATAAAGTTAAACATGCATGGTTCTGAATAAATAAGAATTTGTAAGGGGAAGATTTTGGTACTCTTTCGTTTACAACAGGTACTTTTTTTAATTTTTGTTAATATTAAACATAGAAACAAAAAAATTAAACATGCAATGTCCTGAGTGGGTGCGAATCTATAAGGCGAACTTTTTGGTACTTTTATGTTCTTCAACTGGTACTTATTGGATTTCAGTTAATATAACACCTAGAAACATAAATTTAAACAATCAAGGTCCTGAGTAAATGAGAATCTGTAAGCGGGATCTTTTTGGTACTTTTCGTTCCTTAGCTGGTACTTTTGGAATTTTTATTAATACTGTACCTAGCAACATAAAATTCAACACCCAGAGTCCAGAGAGATTGAGAAACTTTTTTAATTTTCAATTTGTACTTTCTGATTTCCTTTCATATTATTAAACGCACAAAACTAAATTAAACATTTACGAACTTAAGTGAAAGATAATATATGGACCGGAGATTCCTCCCTCCACAAATCGATCTACTAAGACGAAAAAAAACATACAAACATTTTCTTAATATCTGCAAAAATAATTATGATCGAATTTCGACCACCAGACATCTTACACTAGTACATATAAAATTTTATTAATTTATGGTTTTTATTAAAACAAAATTTCTTATTTTTACCATTTTTTAGTAGTATGCAAATGAAGTTGACTTCTTATTTTAACTTTAAACAAATTAAGATCAGAAAGTCTTTGGTTTATTTTAATCTTTAAGTCTCCAAAAGATTGGGACAGAAAGAAAAGCATAACTTAATATTTTTTTAAAAAGACATTATTTTTAAAAGAAGTTCCATGTTTCACAAATAAAAAAAATTTAGAAAAAAAATTATTTGATTTTGTTTAAATATACAGCTCTTTTTTTGATATGTATAATCTTTGAAAAAAATCTTTAATTAATAAACTTTCATTATACTACACAAATTTGTTCCAATTCCATCTACCATCACAAGTTTACATCAATTGTTTTTTATATAAAACAAATAATTTTGCTAATAACCCAAAGCATTTTAACTTAACTACCTTTTAATTTTTTCTTACTGTTACTCAAAAAAAAAAAAAGACAAGGAAAAAAGTTTTCTAAATAATTTTAATCTGACAGCCTCTAAAAAAAAGCCATCATAAATAACACCTTCTTTAAAGACCTTACGCACCTCTTTATTAAGTTTTTGCTATTTGAAATCTGGATATTTTCTCTTGAATCGAGTCGAGCTTAAACAAACATTTACACACACAAACAACAAAGTAACATACATTTATATTACGTATCTCAGTTGTTAAGTAGCATAACTAATCTTTTTACATCTAAACAGAGTTTTCTTTCTTTTCGAAAAGCTTAGGAGCTACAAAAAATCTTTACTTTTTTATTGATTTTTTAAACTCTAAGAAGATTTTTTTTCAAAAAAAAAAAAAAAATAACATAATGTTATTATGAAAATTACTTATAAGTAAGTATTTACACTCCTTCTATACTATAAACGAATTTGAATTTGGCTCAAACGCGGTAGCGTTTTCTTTCTGACTGGTATACCGCACCAGATTTTAGTGCAATACACCTTTTGCTATTATTTGTCTTTCCTTTTTTTTTGTTGTTGTTGCTGCCTTTTTACTTTGGTTGTATTTTAGACTAACATTTAACCTGTTGCACAGCTTTAGTTATACCGTAAACAATTTTAATACAAAGTAAATTTTACATATATACATATAAATATGAATGTATTTATAAGAATATAATTCTTCGAAAGTTTGTGTGTGTTTATGTATCCGGTTGGAATTTTCCTGGTTAAGGACTTACAATGACTCCAGTTATACCTGTTTACATTCCAAGAGATCCAGATCAAAATTGAAATACGTTTGATGTCTTCCTGTGTGCCGATGGATCATGTATCAGACCAATTTTCCGCCTAGCCATCATACAAGTGATATCCTGGACCAGGCTTTTTAATTAAAAGAATGACTCAGTCTTATATTTAAGAAAGTTTTTAACTTTCACTTATAATTATAATTAAGACAAATTTAACAAAAGCTTCTCTTTGTTTTGATCCAGGAGCAATTTTTAACAATATCGAACGAAATTTACGACGGCTAATATTATACATTCCCAAGATTCATTACGCAGTCCAGTACGCAGCTAAAAACATTATCCCTTATACAGTCAAATACAAAGTGTCCAGTACAGTGTACAATAGTCAAATCCGAGCACTTCCCAGTTAATACATGCACGCGATTTCACACCGATACAGTCGACTCCACATTTTCTGATATGAAACTATTTAAAGTAAACAGAACTGCAGCCACAATACAGAAATGTTTGCTGGATAATTTCATCACATCTAAAAGTTTCCATTTGGGTTTTCAGAAATTTTATGTTATTGCTGTTACTGGTTATATTTGCGGTATAAACGCCGAACGCATATACAAAGCACAGCAGGTGGTTTGTTAAGGATTGCGATATGATTGTTTAATTTTATGCGTAAGCCAATAAAGAAGAAAAATGTATGTATGTGCAAAAATATTCGGTAAGTGATTTAAGGGAGGAAACTTCTGGGTATGGAAGCCTCTTGAAAGGCCTTATTTTGTCAAGTCATAAAGAAAAAAATTATCTTTGGCAACTGGTACGTATTGTCACATGGTAGAACCAGATTTAGTAATTCATTTTTTATAAAAAAAAATTTAAAGTTTAAAAAAAGGGATAACAGCCAGTGATACCAACTTAGTTTTTAAGTTCCTGAAACGCGAAAAAAGTTTTAGACCTGAACTAAAGGCCAACCCTAATGTACGATGTTAATTCTGAGTCACACTTTAACGTCAAGTTTTTTGCCTTAATTTGATATTTCTTTGTTTCAGTGTTTGACAAATTCAACCATGATAGTTACACAATTGAGCAGCGCGTTAAGATTGGTGAAGCCTTTTACGAAAATGGGCGTTCAAATCAAAATGCTTTCCACGCACTTCATCTTCAGCGACGAGACACGCTTTCTCCCTAGTGGATTCGTTAACAAGTAGAATTGCCGCATTTGGGCAAATGAGAATCCACGAGTGATTGTTTAAAAGCCGAAGCATCTACAAAGAGTGACTGTTTAGTGCGGCTTATGGGCTGGCGGCGTCATCGGCCGTACTTCTTCGCAAATGTGTCGGCCAAGCAGTTAACGTGAATAGTCGCGAGATTATAACGGACTTTTTGTGGCCAGAAATTGAGGATATGGACCTGGACGATACATGGTTCCAACAGGATGGTGCCACTTGCGACACAGCCAACGAAACAATTGCTCTTTTGCGCTACAAATTGAATGGCCGTGTTATCTTACTTCGTGGCGACGTTAATTAGCCGTCACGATCATGTGATTTGACACCGTTTTGGGATATTTAAAAGAAAAAGTGTACATCAAAAAGGCAAAAACAATTCAAGAGCTAAAGGATGAGATAATTCGGCACATTAATGGCATTGAACCTCAATTGGCCGATGTTTTGTTTCGCACATAATTGTCGTAGATCCTTCAATAATAATAAAATATAAAGATAATTCTCTGAAAATTTTTTGTTTTATTTATAATTAATATCGTGCATTTTGGTTGGACCATTCTTTAAAAGAACGTAAGAGTTCGACACTTTTTGTTATTTCTACTTACTACAATTTTTATTTTTGTCAGTCAATATTTTTTTTTTTTTTTTAAATAAACAAGAAAACTATTTAAAAATAAACGTGCGAATGGACAAATACTAAAAGAGCGGATAAATTTTTGATCTAGATTTATATTTATAAAAATGCTATTGGTAACAATCCATTCATCAAACTTTCTAGGTTTACTACAAATATATTGATGTATCCATATTTAAACGCTGAAATTTAGAGCACTTTTAGTTTCTTAAAATTATTGTCCCGTTTTTTTATATTTCTTCAAGCGTTTAGTTTCCCAAGAGTTGGCATCATTGATTAATCTGAAAATTTTAGATCCTAACGTTACTGTATACCGCTAAATATAAGTGGTACGACAAGCAGCAACTTAAACAATCTAAAGGCTTTAAAAAGCTTAAAGTTCGATCGACGCGTTGGTTTAAAATAACAAGGAAATACGTTTTTAGGACTATACCAAAAACAAATTCCCAAAAGAAAACATTTCCACTAAATCTATTAAAAAATTTGTGCACAGTATATTTTTGAAAAGAAAAAACACTGAAAAAACGGCTTATTTTTTGCAGTCTGTCGCTTTTACTGTGGCTTATTTTATTAAAAAGGGTGTCTCAGTAAGAGTGCACTTTTTAAATTGAGTGGAATTTTTTTTTGTTGCAAATGGCAACTCTGAAATTTGGCAACTGTCATAAATGAAGGCTTTATTTCGATTATTAAAAGTGGAACGCTTTACGAAAGAACAACGCGTTATTATTGTGATAACTTATAAGTTATAACAATGGAACAAAGTGAAGTAATTTTTCGGAAAAATGCATCTTCTCCGATGAAGCGCATTTCCAACTAAATGAGTTAGTGAATACGCAAAATTTACGAATTTGGGGCTTAGAAAATCCTGATGCAATCAATGAGAAACAAATGCGCCCACAATGAGCAGCAGTGTCTGGTGCGGACTTTGGTCAGGCGGAGTGATTGGGTTACTATTTTAAAGATCAGGCCGAATTGCATTGACTGTGCGAACGGCATTTGTAACAGAAACATGATAACAGAGCTCTAGTGGTTTAAACTAGACAGCACGGATATGGACGGCTGGTGTTTTCCAAAATAAATTATCTCAAGAAATGTTGATGTCAACTGGCCACCAAGATCATGCTATTTTAAGCCGTGCGAGTTTTTCTTTGGCGTTTTGTAAAATCTCGGGTTTGTGCGAATAAGCCAAAAAATATTTCTGTGCTTTTATCCGAGATCCGAAGCGTCATTGATGAAAAACAGCCACATCCCTGTGAAAAAATCATGGTAAATTTCATGAAAAGGGTAATGGCCTTTCCGTGGGGACCATTTGACGGATATTTTTTCCAAACTTAAACGGAACATGTTCTCTTAACAAATCATTAAAAATATGACAACTATCCCAAAAAAAATGTGTTTTTATTTTAAAATAAAAAGTTGCATTATTTCTGAGACACTCTTTATATCTTAACTTATAAAACATGATCATATTCATTTATGTCTGATCGGTAGGAATTTTAATCTGTGTGTTTTATTTTCACAAAAAAAAAAAAAAAATATTTTATTTTGTATCCTTATCTTTATTTAAATAAATTTATTTGGGCATACACATGTTAGTATATCGTCGCCTCAAATGCAAAGGGACGTAACTAAATTTTTATTTTTTTTACAAGAAAAGCAAAAAACGTTACAAAATGGCGCATAAATTTTTTTGATAATTTGCGTAAACATGTAGTTTAATAAGACTACATGTTTAATAAAACTACATATTCACAAAAATCATTAAAAAACTAAAT
Source organism: Pollenia griseotomentosa (assembly GCA_963931875.1). Taxonomy (NCBI): domain Eukaryota; kingdom Metazoa; phylum Arthropoda; class Insecta; order Diptera; family Polleniidae; genus Pollenia; species Pollenia griseotomentosa. The sequence continues at coordinate 58,493,919 of OZ007561.1, forward strand.
TTCCAATTTTTGTGTAGTTATGTCCGTTTGCATTTAAGGTAACGATAAATAAACATATATGAAAAACATTTTAGTTAAAGCTTAATCTTTCAGAGGGAGGGGAAGTCTTTCCCCTAAGATTTATAGTTGCAAATACTTTTAAAAACAAGTTTAAAATACCAAAAATTTGAATTAAAAATTCATTTTCTGCAAATAATATAATCAAAAGTTGTTTTAATGTCATTTGATTGATAAGGTTACGCTTTTCATGTTTAATAAGATCGAAAAATATGTTTGTTAGCGAGATCAATTATTTATGTTGTCGCACAAAATTTTATGACATGAAATTTTTTTTTTTTTTTGCTTAAGTCTTGAGCAAAATCACAAAACTTTTAATGATATTTATATCAGAGATTAAAGATAAATTTAAGAATTTGACATATACATACATAATTACATGAATGAAAATTTTGAAAAATATAATTTAAACTATTTGATATACTCATAAAAACTGTTTACTAATTAAAAAAAAAAAAAATTATAATCAAATAGGAAAGAAAAATGAAAAAATTGTACTAAAGACTAAAGAATCAAACACTAAGGACCATTGCAAGTTTAATTTGTCTTTAGCTTCGTACAGACGGTGGTCAGGTCTTACAATAATGTAATCGTGGCAATGTGCTGAAAATATACTGAAAATATATAATTGCCACCAATAATAAAATGTCAGTTCAGACAATTGTAAGAAAATCATACAATTTCATTGGCAGACAACTGTCTAATTTATCTGAAATCGATAAACAGGCCATTATTGTTGTAGAATAAAAATTTTTTTGTTTACTCATGCATATCAGGGATGGAAACTATGCTGCAGTTGTACTTTTTTGATACATTGGTGGCTATCTTTAAATAAATTTTTCATAATTTTTAAAACAGTTTTTTTTTTTTTTTTTAATATATATATCGAGATGACCCAGAAAATTTAAAATTTGTACCGTCATAGTTTCAAAGCTAAGTTAGTGTTATTGAAAGAAATTTTAAACATATTTTACTAACAATATTATTAGATCTGACTACCGTCTGAACGAAGCTTTAAAGTAAAATAAAATTTCGCTATTAAAAAAAAACAAAAGACTTAAGACATGAACTTTTCCCAATTATTTCCAATTAAGTCATAACAAATCATACAACAAAATGTCTTTATTCAAACCAATTATGTTTAACAGCTTTTACAAAACACACAACAACAACAAAAACATGTGTTCTCCTGGAAAAAAAACAATTTACTTTACACTTTAAACTGCAAAAATCTATCCTTTAATCAGTGTTAAAAATCTAAGATTTTAATTAAACCAACTTTCATTTTTTTGTATATATTTTTTTTCCAACAAATCGTTAATAAAAACCAATAAAAAGATTTCAACAAAATTAATTTCATCGCACATGCTTTAAATGCCAAGCACCACATACACCACGAAAACACCCACTTTTTTACCCATTCATGGCTAAAACTTCTCAAATAAAAAACCCCGAAAATAATCTGTGATAAACAAATTTTTTATTTACAACTTTATTTGCCACATCCAAACATTTTGTCTATAACAAACTATCAAACAATTTTCATAGTTAAACTAGCAGCAACAAAAACACCAACAAAAAATTATCTTCTCGAAACCATCACAATTAAAAAGATTAAATTGTTCAGATTTAAGAAAGACATCGGAGAAAAAACTAATGTTGCTTTTATTAAAATAATAATAATCAATAGTTTTGTAGAAAATAAATCCGAAAATTATGATGGAAAGAAGGTAACAACTTTAATAACACGAGAAAAAGTGAAATTGAAAGTTGTGATTTCTTTTTTTTTTTTTTTTTGTAGTTCATAAATTTTTATTATTGATTTTTGTAGTGTCTATAACAAAATAAAAAAAAAAATAAGTGAAATTTGAAGTTTTCTCTTTAAGTTTTTATTATTTCCTTTTAGTTAGAAAAACAAATATTGTCCTAAGCTTTAAAGAGTTTTTATTAGTTGTTTAAATAGTGATGAAAAAGATTATTTGTACCCTACCTAGAAATGGTACATCACTTCACCTCTTTTAAAACAGTTGAAAGTAACTTTAAATTATAATTATTAAGTATACGTGTTATATATAAAATTTAAATAAAAATAACTAAAATAAAGCATTCGATATTGATCAAAATTACAATACAAATTACACTAGAATATAGCATTCGACATTGATCAAAATTACAATACAATTTAATTGGAACTTTCTATCAATATCGTTACTTCGTTACACTCTTTTAAAAATTAAGCTTAGAACCTAGATTGTAAATTTTTCTTTAAACCTGATTTCGTTTGAAAAAGTTAGGGTAAGAAATTTCCTTAAAATTTTACTTATTATCAGTGATTTGCACATTTAAGATTTTTCGAAAGTTTTTAGGATCCAACTGGTAAAAGGACTGAAGCGGAGCGAGTAAAGTTTGCGATGTCGAAGGGCAAAAATAAACTGCAAGTAAAGCTATGTTTCTATCGTAACATAAATGGGCATATCAATGTCCAAAATAAAAGAACTTACATTTAAGACAATCAACAAGAGATCTTCCTAGTACATTTAATCCACAAAAGCAAAACAACTAAGAAAGTATGGTCGATGTATTGGAGATATGCTCAAATATTTTTAGGCTAAATTTAATCAAAATAACAACATAATAAAATGGTTTATGGGCACAAAGACTCTTTTCCGGAAAGAAGTTTGTATGGGACCGATTCTTACTATTTTCTATAGGTACCGTCCTTATTAAAAATTTCATTATATGATCTTCAAAATTGCGATCTATACCTTGCACACAAGGTTTACATGGACAACCAGCCAGCTGGTCGGATATATATAATCGACAAAGAAAGTGATTCTGAGCAAGATTTGTATACATGTACGTCAGCACAAAATCAAAATTTTCCCAAAACTATGATGGTGTACGTATAAATACTGTCGATTTTATGACCTGGTACAAATAATGGTCCCAAACGAGGTAATAGGGACAGAGTGTTCTATTAGCCTGCCCTACTTAGGTCCATTTAATTAGGTGGCCTTGTCGCACCTTTACAGAAATTCCAATACTTAACAACGCAAAGCCCTTATTGTCATTCGAACGCTTGGCTGTTACAGTTAATCTTCCTTACATTGCAGCCAAAAGCTACGGTCATATTTGGTAAATATTTGACGGAAACAACGTGACCAACAGGCAATATTTAAGATACCATATCTTCCAAAAAATTAAAATAATAATTTTTTGCTTTGCCTAGCAGTAATTATTTATTTGGTCAAGTATTTAACAAGTGTGACCTAAGCTTAATAAGCACTCTAATTCGTCTAAACACATTCACATTGACAGAGTGATTGTTTTATGATCCTCAGCAATATTGCCTAAAGTGTGATTCGTTGAAGATCAAGGGCATCACACGAATTTTCATTATTCAATCAGATGAATACATCTCAGGCATGCAATATGAGAATTTCCCAATGAGTTTTTATAATTGTAATTTCGGAACCCAATTGAACAACAAAAATGTTGTTTATAACTTTTTTCTATTTTACATTTATTTATATTTTTAACAAAAACCAATTGTTTTTACATATTTAAATTTAATTCAGCTTGTGCGTTAAAATAATATCAAAAATTAATATTGATATCGATATATATAAAAATAAGTTCGTCATTTTATAACTCGAGAGCCACTCAATCGATTTTCAAACGAGTACATGCGTTAGAAAGGTCTGATAAAAAATATCGAGAAATTTCTACGAATATTCGTTATACTTGCACTTTTATGATGGTGTGTTTTACATTTTGTCAAGAAAATTTAATTTTTAATACAAAGACGTAAACGTATGTTATTGTATTGTCCACTAACGCAGGCAGTATTACTCTAGTAAATGTTTTTATGTATTTTATATAATTTTTATTAAAATACATATTAAAAAAATACAAAACTTCTTATAACTAACTGATATCAATCACATATTTTTGGATGAAACATTTTTTTTTTATTATTATTGAGGTTTTTTGTTTTTCGAACGGGCTAATTATGATCAATAGCTTTTTACCAAATGTAAATAAAAAACATTTATGGTTGTTTTACTTATTTTTTCCCAACGTTTCGTTCGTTTTTACGAACTTAATCAGGAGTTATTTTTAATTCACAAATTTTTGGTATTTTAATATTAAGGCAACAAGAATTTGTAGAATGTTAATATCAAGTTCAAAACTGTAGACACCGAATATTTCTTTCTTTAGTTATTATAATATATTTGTATGAAAAAGCGCTTTCTACATTACCAGATGAATGTCGAATTAATAATCCTGATAGAGCTTTAAACATTAATTCATTTACTTTATATTTTAAAGTTGAAATCTACTTACAAAAAACTACAAATACTTTTATTTTTAAACGTTTTTTTATAATGAAAAAAATGAGTTGCCAATTAAATAAAAAAATAAAGTAATCACATGGGAAAATTTTTAAATGATACCATGTATGCCATTGGTAACTTTTTAAAACTCGATTGTACCAAGAATGATACAATTGTTCCAACTTCGGCATCCTTGATACATCCTTTGTCGAAACCACATTATTGGTGCTTTTTTTCTATCCAAATAAGAGCGGTGAGAGAGTTGCCAACAAAAGCGAACGGTACAGAATCATAATTGTCAAGTATCTGGAGACCAAATTGAATAGGATGCTCAAAACGAGACCAACTACTGCACTGCACGGCTTGTTAAAAATCAATTTATTGAACTTTTAGAACACAAACAAGCAAAAGTTGGTTTCGAAAGAAAAAGTAAGACATAATTGCTATCTCGCTGCAGCTTTCTTGCGGATCCAATATTTTAAGAAGAATGTTTAATTTGCATATAATTGCATATTTTGTACCTTAGCTCTCAACTACTTAACAATAATATGACTTTTATTTGGCATTAATGAATACATTGGGATCTTAGGACACCATGATAATCGAACAATGTTTGTCAAATAACCAAAATTACCGTATGATGTTCCATTTATTCTTCTTATTGAAAGTAATTGAAAAATTTAAAACAATTAATTTCTACATTTTCCCTTTGCAATTTTAGGATTTTTTGCTCAGACATTAAATTGCATTTTCTTAAGCATATTTCTTTGTTTCAGTACTTTTTTTTGTAAATTAATAAGCTTACATTACATTTAGTAATCCTTCAAGAAAACTATTGTGTAAACTTTTTTTAAATGAGTAGTTTTAACACTATGCCGCACATCAAATTTAAGAAATGAGTTCATTTTTTCTTACCGGCTATAATGAGTTTATTGTAGTTTTCAATGACTCAGAATAGGGCATTCATCAAATTTTTTAAAACGCTTATTAACTGTTTGTTTTGGCCAGTATTAAGCATACATCATTAAAGGCATTGATAAAGGGCTTTTGAATGCTAATAATAGCCAAATTAAAGAAAGTCGCCTTTGATTATTACTTTAAAACAAGATGCTCTAAAATCATTCTAATTTGAAACACGATCAACTTCTATATAAAGTTTTAACATTTTAAAGAAAACGGTCTTCTCAAATATCTCATGTGTATTTTACAGCTCTTCCTGATCGAACTAGTCGAACTGTAGTTAAAATTTTTCTTCTTTTTTTACCATGTTTATTTTTCTGAAAAATCTTATTTTTCTTATTTTCAAAAAAAAAAAAAATATTATTTTTAATTGGGTTCATTGTGGTTAAATACAATTGACTTTAAAACTACTGATTGTTAGTAAATTTTTTAAGTTTTTTTTTTTTTTTTCTTATTTATTTTTTTATTATTACAGTTTATCTTTTAAGGTTGTCTTTAAAATACAATAACAACTACTACAAAAACGCCTGCGCACTTTATGAGTAGTTGGTTTTTTCTATCCCAGTTTTGTGTTTAAAGTACTTGTGTACTCATGTACAATCATTAACAATTTAAAGTTTTTTTTTTTTGCTTTGTAGTTTCTTAGTTTTGTCATGCAATAAAGTCCATTTTCAACCTTTTTAAATGGCTTAACGACTGTTTAGTTTATTGTGATGTGATTTTTCTTAGAGAAAATCAATTTTTCATAAATTTTTTTATTTTTTTTTTTTTTTTTTGGCAATTATTACATTTAGTTATGCTCTTAGGAAAGCTGCAGCTTTTGCCAGAAAAAATAATAACTGATTTTAAATGTCAACTTCGTGTTGGCTATGACGAACAAATAATCGAGTAAAATATATAAAAATGCAAAAGAAAAAATCTAAGAAAATTATTTGTGATAAGAAACGCGCTAGACAAATAGGGGTTAAGCGCAGTGCAGAAAAGATAAAAATATTAGAAGAAATTCGAAATAATTTTAAAAGTAAAAATAATTTTTAGTGAAATACATTTCCTAAAATCGTTTTTATTTTATTTCATTTTAAGGAAGTCAACAAAAGGAAAACTATCACTTTTTCAATTCAAAATAGAGAAAAAAAAAGAATTATCTATTTTTTTTCTTATTGATTTAATAATGCTACCCAATCTAATAACAAACTTAAAAGTCTTACCGTCATTCACACAAAAATCTTTGTTTGAACCAAGTCAACTACAACAACACATTAATAATTTACAAATACACAAACATCATTTTAAAATCTACAGCTAACGGCTAAGAAAATTAAAGGTTTTTTGTTTTCTTATTTTTCATCTTCTAACAATATTTTGCCCTAACTAACAATTTTCTTTAGGAAATAAAAATACAAACATTAAAAAAATAATACAAAACAAAATTTAATAATTTTCCGCCATTCACTTAAAAACTGATTTAAAGGCAAAATATTTTAAGAAAGAAAAAATTAAAAGAAATAAAGAAAAGGAGAAAATTTACTAGTTTTTCCAAAAACTAAGAAAAAGTTAAAAAAAAAACTGATATCACGTTTATGCAAAAAACATTAATAGCATATTTTATATTTAAAAAACACAAAAAAACAGAAAAAAATCAGATGGCATTAACAGAATTTTTTGGGTATTCGGGCTTGGTTGTGAAACCAACGAAAACAAATATTGAAAGAAAAAACCGTTCAGGGAAACTTTAGTTTTATTTAAATCTTGAAAACTGTAGAATATTCTGTCATAAAAATCGTTTTGTAAGACTGGCAATAAAAATTTGATTTGACACTTTAAATTTTGAAAATGTCTGGGTTCACACTGTGAAAGTTTCCTTTCAGAAAGACTGAGTTTATTGGTGAAAGAGAACGATAACATGATAATCTATATCCTCTCATCAAAAACTTTCTTAAAAAAAAGCTGTCATAGTGTGAACCCAGACTTATATACCTATTCCACCTTTTAAATAAACCCTATGTAAAAAATTTCAATTGTGTTCTTTTAGAAAAAGTTATCTAACTGATGATGAAAGGAAGTCACTACTTGATTTTGGTAATTAAATATTATCAATTAAAACTCCTTGTTAAAATTTTAATGCGTTTAACATCAAATGTAAATTCTTAAAATTTAGGTCCTTTTTTTAAAAAAAAACAAACGTTTTTTGCTAAGACTAATTTTTTAAAGTTTTTTTCAGGACATACGACCAAGTAAAATTGTCTTCTCAATTTTTTACAATTTAAAACGTCAATCTACGCTTCAAATACGTTTACATAAAAGTTCACGTTTAATTGTACGCAAAGCAGTCGTGAAGTCTTGGTTTTGCCAAACAAGCCAAATTGTTGAGATGATGCACGAGGCACAATTTTATCTGAAAACAAATCATTGTTTAGTTGAGGGCTGAATTAACGTAGGTTTATGAACGTGTAGAAGCAACAAAAATTAAAGGCTTTACTATAGCGAAAGTGCGGGTATAAAAAGTACTCTTTAAAATTAACAAGTGAATAAAAAATAATTGCAGAAGTGAGAGTAGAAATAAAAAGTTCACACATTCTTTATTTAATTTTTTATTTTTTTTTTTTTCTTATTTTTTGTAATATGTGCATATGTACGAAATATTTTGTATGTTTATTTCTTTAATCCTATTGCAACAAAAATTTTTTGTAAAAACAATTCTTTGTATGCATACGCCACAAATGCAATCCAAGAAAACATCACAAACTCTTTATATGCGTCCGCTACATCCCTGCAGCATAAATCACTGCTGTTAAGGTTTTGGACTAGTTTATTACTAGTTGTTAGGGGTCGAATATGAAAAAGATGATCAAATTTCGACTGCGCAGTTTTATACGTGACGCCGTTTATTGTAGAAACAACAACACTACAAAAGTTGATTTACTACTTGTTCGTTGTAAAAACAACAACAACTTTACAAAAGTAGATAAAAAACAATTAACTTGTCTGTTGTAGAAACAACAATAAAACTGCAAAAAGAAAAACGTACACTTTTGGTTGGTTTTAGAACTCTATTTTCCTGTTAAATAAATAAATAAAATGAAAGAAAATTCCCGTATTCTCTTTGTTAAAACTAATAAGTTAAATACATACATCAAATTTACAATGTGGAATGATGACAAAATAATACCGGGGCATTTTGCTAGTTGCTTTTATTTCTGTAGACAAAGGGGAATTCAATAAAATTGAAACATGGTGTAACAGGAAAATAAATTATAATATTTTCTCTCTCTGGTTCCAGGGGTAAGTGCTTAGAATTGTTCTTAAACAAAACCATACACTAAAATATTAAGTATGACCATAATAACTAAGTGCGAAAAAAAACTTGAGGAGAATTTTTCAAATTTATTTTAGCTTTAATTAGTACTTATACTGTAAATAAAGCAACTAGTTTTTAACTACTTTAAAAATGCATAAAAACAAATTAATTGGGTCCTAACGACAACCCAACGTTAAACTCGATAGTTTGATATACGAAAAAAAATCAAAAGAGAAACAAGTTAAAGTAAAAAAAACATAAAAATCAAAATTGTTCGTAAAAACTAACCAGTAAATTTCTAGCTAAATACTAGTTACTTTGTCTGCAAGGAAACGACAGACAAATAAGCATCACAAATTTTTACAGACTGCATGAGGAGTATAGGCAAACAGTTTTAATGTATTGAAAGGTTTTGGAAGAAAGAAGTACTGTCTGGGGTGTATTTCGTTCAATTTTTGTACCCCCACAACACTAATAAAATTATTAATTATGCGACGAACAGTACCGCATTGCATTTTACAGAGAGGTTGTACACAATCGTACTGTAGACATATTTGATTTTTATTTTGTGTTTAGTGCGTCTTACATGACAATGGCGAGCCAAGAATGGGTGTATCTTTGAAATAAACTCTACGCTTTGAAATTTGGTTATATGTGGCTTTAACAAAAGGGCGCAACATGCAATATATTGTACGGCACAATCGATTCGCAGAAGACCAAGCTAGGCAAGCCTCGTTCGTACGATTTAATTCATTTAAACTGTTTTTTTTCGAAGTTTCATTTAATTTAAGGGCTTGTCTACCAGCTCATGCCACTGCAATGTTGCACAGACAGCGAAGTAAAAACAGGCTCGTTAAAGCACTTGCCAGCCACACTTGTGGCAAGGGCAAAGAAATCTTATATCGTATTTTCAACAAGAACTTTGTTTTCTTAAACGATAAAAAACAAAATATTTAGATGAAGATGATTCAAATTTGTATTACGAAGAAAAAAGTTTGGCAATTATGAATGAAGCCAAATTGAAATGGTAACATCTCGCGACAGCCTGATCTATTAACCGTTACCGCATTTTCATCCTCATCTTCGAAAAAAGTTGAGCATGCAAAGGCTTCTCAATAACCCGCTCTAGGATTTTTAGAAGCCCAAATGCTGCCATTTGGCTTGTCAACATACCCTGACAAGCGGAAATATCACGAATTTTTAACAGAACCTCCTCTTTCATTGTGAATTTTAATTATTTTAATGCGATTTTCGAGCAAAATTAAATTCATTGTAACAATTTCCGATGCATCTACTACGAATACATAAAAAACTAAATGTTGCCACAATTAAATATGAAAGCTTCCAAAATTATGCCCAACAGATAGTCGCAGGCCACATGCGAATAACCGCTGTACAACACCTACGCAAAGAATCGAAGGCTCCCCCAATCAGGGACTACAACTGGAGGGGTAATCCTAATTTTAACATTACACAGTTGGATGCTCCACTTCGTGTATATGAGCAGAACATACGATGTTATGTGAAATATCCCTTTGAACACAAATCGTACACATCATATTTGAACGACATTCATAGTGACGCAAATAATACATAAGTTTCAGTTTAATGCATAAATGTCATGCTCAAATGTCGCCCACGGCTTATTGCAGAAACAGAGAAAACCTTGCCGCGGAAAACAAGAGTAGCTTAGCACAACTGAGGTCGGGATGAAATAACCGAGGATTCAACTGTCCACCCACCCTACTTTACTCAGTCTATTGGATCTATGGACTAATTCAGTAAAATTAGCACAGTCTGCTATTAAATGTACATCTAAAAGTATTAGTTTAACATGTATTCCATGTTGCAGGAGCTGTATAGCTAAAGAAGATTGGAGTCCGTCTAACACATCAGTCAATATCTAGAATAGCTTTTTCTCCAAGAATTGATATGTGTTTGCTTTTCCTTAATTGGTACTTTTAAAAAGTCCCGGCTGGATATTTGTAACTAGAAATTCTATAGTTTAATAAAAAATTCTTGTAAGGTTAAAAACTTAGAAGATTCTTTAAATTTGTTATTGAACGATTCCAAGAGACACCAACGAGGGGTGTGCATTTTTTTTTATATTCTATTAAATAAATCTAAAAGACTTTTAAAGCAAACCACTCAAATCGAAATTCTTCAGCACAAAAATTTATGCAATACAAAAAACAAAATCCCAGAAAAAAGTAAACATTTAACTTTATTTTAGGGCAGTAAGTTTCTGTCCATCTCTGGCCACAGCTCAAAATATTTATTTAATTATATCTGCTTTCAGATATTGACCCAAATAACTTTTAACCTTGTCTAACAGAAAACATTTTCTATATTTTTTGATTCTTTTATAAAGAATGTAAATTAGTATTTCTGAAAACACTCCATTACATTCCTTAATTCGCTAAAGCAATTTTAAAAATATTTGAACTCCTTTTATTACTGATTGTTGATGCTGTTGTGAAAATAGTTTCATTGTGAACTTAATAATTTAACACTTAAAGGCAAAGGCGTTAAACTGATATTTTTCTAACATAAACGTATAATTTGAAACCAACCAAAACAAAGATAAAGAATAAAACGGCCAAATCAATGAAGTAGAAATAAAGAACACTGTTTTTTTTTTTTGCAAAATAACTTAAACGAAATCAGAAATTAAAACAGATGAGTTTAAGCGATGTTAAGAGTATTTTAGATACCTTATAGGAAATTAAAAGAATTAGTTATTTATAGTATAAAAGAAAAGATTTAGGAAACATACCTCTTCTTTCATAGATCTTAAAACATTTACAAGGAGTTTGAATATAATTTATGTGTTTGGGTAAGTATTTTTAAAAGAATACTAGAGCGTAGGGTATTAATGTTAAGAATTAAATAATTTAATAAACCTTTCTTTTTTAAGCCAAACCACTACTACAACTTCTTCTTCAGCTACATCCCTAATATTAAATCTCTATAAATGTTTTTGTTTTTTTTTTTTTTTTATTAAAAAAAAGAAAAAAAATTATAAAATTGCGATAGTATCTGTGCATTATGATTTTTTAGCTAAAGGCCGTATAAACAAGCTATAAAATTCTATACTTAAAAAAAAATATATCTAACAAAATCCCCAAACAAAACCTTCTTCATTTTTCTCTTCTTACCAACACCAGCTTCATAATGCAACGACACACTTAGTGATGTACATACGTATATACCAGCAAGCAGATAGATAGAAATATGGACAGACACAGTTACACAAACGATTTTCAATTGTCAGGTTGCACAAAATAATAAGAATATATAGATATTTTTTGTACATACAATAAACAGGGATTGAACAATTTTTCGTCGACGTCCATTTTAGTAATGGTGATGGTTTCATGTTTTGCACATTTTGCAGCTTAAGGCAATGCTAATGAATGGTTTTGCAAATTTTTCAAACTTGTAAAATACAATAACAACAACAACAACAATAATACAGTGTGCAGCTACAATAGCAAAAAAAAGGAAGAAATTCTTTTTATGACTTTTCCTACACATTGTAGAACGAAATTCGGTATTAATGTTATGCCCTACACTAGGTTAGGTAAGGTTAGGTTAGTTAGAAATGGCAGTCAGTTTCGATCTGACACTCGTCAACCCAAAGATCTATTGTTATTCCATGGTGTTCCGCTTAACAGAACACCCACCGCAGAGGCAACCCGAACTTCCAATAAAGTTAAAATGCGCTCCTGTTCAACACCAGGGACGTTTATAAACCGTCAAAGGTGGCGGATCTCATTCGAACACTTGTCTTACCGCGAGTGGAGGACAGTGACAGAGATGGTGTTCCACGTTCTCCTTCTTCATATTCTTCTCCTTTAGACGCTGTGCATGCCTACCTATTAGACGATGTCCAGTGACAACAGATACTGAAAGTCATCGATTGTACACAAAAAGAAAAACTCTCAGGATAAGTTATGATTTTATACTATCTTTAAGTACGAGTCGTACTTTAAGCAATCCTAAATGAGACTACTTTCGAAAATCAATCCCGGAATTTTTTTAAATGAGTATAAAATTTCAAAAGATTTTGTTATTCGTGCTTAATTCCCAGTTTTTATTATTGATAAAAACACTTGAAATTTATTGTTGATGGGATAAGCTATTCTATATAAGTATAAAATTTTTAAACCAAGTAAAAAAAAGATTGAACTTTTTGTGTGTAGTGCAAAGTGAACATTTTAATCTCATATAACTTTTTAGACTCATCTCTCAGCATTGCATTCTTTATGTGTACGTAAACTTGTGTTTGTCAAGATTTGTTGTAGATACTACAATAACACCACACAAGTAGGTAAAAAACGATTCGCTTGTTTTGTGTAGAAACAACAAAAACCTCAGAACGAGAAGAAACCCATCTTTAAAAATCAACGTCAAAATCAACAGCAAAAGTTGTTATTTAGTTTATATTTTTAGTTAAATATGAACATCAATTTTTAAAGAAGAAAACGTAATATTCTCCTTCTGTCTCTGGATAAATGTTTTATCCACTTCACTTTCGGAGTATTTCAAGTACGAATTCGGTATTAAATCAACTTTATAATACTTGAATCAAGCTTTTTTGAGATTGATTAAATTCTAATTTTTTTTTTAGTTATATCAATCTCATTTTCAAATCATTTCAAGTACGAATTCGTCATTAAATATGGATAAGTTAAGTATTTCCCACTTGAATAATCCGTACTTGAATCAGTATTTTTTTACATGATTCAGATTGATTCGGATTGATTTATGTACGGATGTATCGATTTTTCTGTTCAGTGTAGATACATAGTTCGCCTGTCATTCATTCGGGGCCAAAACTGACTGGCAGTCCTGCATCCAATGTTCGTTGCCCATCTGTCATTAGAAAAATCGATATGCATCTCCAAAGATCTAGTTTTGAGGAGAGCAGAGGCACCCCAACGCCCTCCAGATCCAGTGGGCCCCTAAGGAAGTGCCAAGTTTAGAAAGCTTTTCTTCCCTAATGTGCCCTACACTAAGTAAGGGGAAATTCGGACTGTGTTTTAAGTACTCAACCCTTTTATTTCCCTTGGCCATGTTTATCACAAACTTATTAAAAATATACTTGCTTGTATGATATGTAAATCAAAATTCCGAACGAATTGCAAGATATGAACCTGAGAAAATTATCACTTTTTGCAAAAATTACACTGAGGCCCCAAATCTTTGGGGCCCATAAAAAAAGAGCATGACTTTGGGCAAAACGGGGAGACAAGGGATTTTTATTTTTTGGTCTTTGATCACATAGTGGTGTCCGTATATGGTTATATTTTTTTGTATTGCACTGTGTAACTGATAGAATTCAGTTCTACATTCGGCTAAAAATACCGACATTCTTAAAAGGCATACTTTTAAAAAGGAAATTATATTTTGTTCAAATTTAATACACTAGAATTTAAAATTTAAAGACCTTAAGCTTATAAGTTAAATGTTTGTACATCTAAGGTTCTCAACTGGGAACTTGCCGTCCTTTCGCATTATAAAACATTGGAAACGACTGAAACCGAATGGCTGCACCAAACAGGATGCAGCATGTTTATGAAATACGCGTGGGGAAAATAATAAAAATTAACAGCCGTTCGTTAATCGTTCGTTTGCATTGTCGGTTGTGCAAAAAATTATGATTGGGGCGCCAATCAGCTGCTTGTCGTTGAAAATGCAAATAGCGGTCCACATTGTGGGCCAGGCTGTATATGTACATATTTTTTTTAACATTATTTATCCCAAATCAACTTCTATGTCAAAATGTTAGGACATATTTTACCTCCTCCTTATACGCCCTAAAATCTGTGGTTTTCATGGGCGTATGTCCATGTTGTTTGATTTTGAGATGTTGATGCCATATTGCTTAATTTTAAACGCTCTTTACATGGTTCTAAAAAATTCTGAAAAAATTTGAACCAATTCCGATTTTTAACGTAAAAACAATGTTCAAAAAGTGCAAAACCCAGCCCATAGTTTGATCTAGAATGGTTTTTCGCCTCTACGAAAAAAAAAACATAATTAAAGACACACGCGTTTGCCCCTGAAATATGCCTACACAGATTTGAAAAAAAGTAAAGACTTAGATCCATATACTGTACTGGCTAACAAGGCCAACATAAACTAACTTAATTTTCTAATACCTATCTCTTCTCTCTTCCATTTTTCTAACAAAAAAAAAAAAAAAAAAGAACTAAAATACAAAAGAATACTCGAAAAAACAAACTGGTTGTTTGCTTCAAACTACAAAAAGCAGCTTAAAATTTTTCTCTAACAAAAACCTAAAATCCATAATTGCTTATACGACAAAAAAAACGCTACACACACACACTACACACAAACTTGCATAGAACCACTAACACTCCTTAGGAAAAGTCCATCCGAAGTTGTCCATGGATAAGTGTAAGTACTCTCAAGTAAATATATAAGTAAATATGTAGATGTGCGGTGGTTTTTTCTACGAAATGGTATCAATAAAGTTGTAGTTCTTTTTAGTGTCTTCTTATCAATAAATTATGATGGTAACTATGCCACATGCATGTGGTGCAACATTTATATCGTTCTTAAAAGTTCAAAGGTTCAATAGTATGTGGAAAATTTATTTGATCTTTATATTTCGTTTTTTTTTTCTCCTTTCCCATTTTGTTTAAGCCTTTTTCTAGCTTTTTTTTATTTGATGTTGGCTTAATGTGTTTTTTCTTTATTTATTTGTTTTCTTTATATTTTGCAATTTTTTTTTTTAGGTTTTTTTTTTATTTTGGCAGAGCTTAGTTTTGGCTGTTGGTTTTTGGAATTTTTATTGCAGCTCATAAATAACGCATTTATAAGACAAGGAACTACTTTATTTATATTTTTCTTTGCTTTTTTGGGTTTAAGTTGGGTGAAAATTCAATTGTACAAAAACAAAATGCTAATGCGCTTTGCAAAAATAGAAGATGAAAAAAGCGATTTAACGGGAGTGAGAATTTTCATAAAGTAAAATATTAAAATTGTTAAATATTGTAAATTGAAAAAATAATTGTAAGGTTAACTTAAGATTTTTGCAATGAGATATTCAATTTGTTTACATTTTAATAAAATAATTTTGTAAGAAAGCTAAACTTTTATGTTTAATAAAACGTTTTTAAAATTTTAAAAAATTTTGTAAAATATGAAACGCAAAACAATGGAGTTTCCAAAAGATTCAACTCTATATAATTTCAGCTAATCAGTTTAACTAGAACAGCAATTTTAGTTGTGTATTCTAGCAATGGGAAATAGAAATCTTTTTCAATGCTGTTTAGTATTTATATTTATTAAAATAACTGCATTAACGATTTCGCTAATAAAGTCTCAAAATCAACATTTGAAGCAAAGCCGCAAATAACATTGTAAGGCCCGTTATCACAACTTACCGATAGCTAAAAGTAGACTTTTACCGGCCTTATAGAAAGCGTTCCATTATTAAAACTTTACTTTAACCTAAAGTAAATAAAGGCTCATCCTGCCTTTAAGTAAAGTTGTAATAATGGAACACTTTTAATAGGGCCGATAAAATCCTACCTTTAGCTATCGGCAAGTTGTGAAAACGGGCCTTAGAGACAAATTTAGCATAACCTGTTTTTTCCAGATTACCATTAACATATTTTTCTTACTTTGCTCAAACATCAAATCACCCAGAATTTTTCACCTTAACGCCGTCAAAATGCAATTGCAAAGAGTCTGGCAGGGGAAGAATGTTGTAAGTTACTCACAAAATGATACAAACAAAATTGTCGGAAGTACCGGATATGCGTAACAGAGGTACAAAAATAAAATTTTATTTGGAAAATCGAAAAGACAATAAAAATAAAATGTTGAAAATTGGCGGAAATTAATATATATATATATAATAAGCGCATACCACCAAAAACGCTCTAGAGCAGGTAATGTGGAAAAAGTTTGAAGTGCAAACTCTCTTTTGTGAATCATGTAATAATTTTTTAAAAGACACTGGTCTAATGCTTTGCTTAGTGGAAAAACTTTTTAACTAACATCGCGATTTTTGATATAAAAGGTTTTTCACCTAAAAAAGTTCTTTACAGTAAAAAAGTAAAAATTATATTTAATTGAAAACTTAAATTACTTAATTTGTTTCATAAATATTTTTATTACCAATGATAAGTATTGTGGTTATTTGGTTGAACTATTTATGGTTTTTAATCCAAAAATTTGTTTTTCTTAATATTTTAAATTATGCTTAAGATCATTAAATTTAATTTTCATTAAATTATTTTTTTTATGAAGAAAGGAATTTTACAACATGAAAATTCATTAAAATTTTTATTGATAATCTTTCATTCTTGACCGTGGCTGGGGCTCGAACCCTGGCCGGCAGGTTACCATGAAATGTTTCGATCGCAACCACTCGATCTCCTCAGATGGATTTGCCGTCTTACACTCGCAGCCATATTGACGTCAGCAGTCGTTTTTTTTTTATAGTAAAGATTAATGTCTGAATGTAGACTGGCAGGCGATACAGTGGTGCAAAGGGTAGAACGGCAAGCAATTCTAATGGTGGGAATGTGGCTATTCACGAAACATGTAATGTTGACCCGAGTTCAATCCCGTGTTCAGTAAATCAAACTTTAAAAAATAAAATTTTTAATTCATTTCATGTGGTAAATTCCTTCCGTCATTAAAAATAATTTAATGAAAATTAAATTTGATAAGCCAAGTTTAATAAAAATATCAAAAACTCCAATCTTTAATAGTTTTATGGATTGGCGCAGGATGAGCTATATAGCTTGCATTCTGTATAATAACTCTTTCAATAATTATTGCTTCTATGTTTTTTTAGCATTTTGTGAAGACTTGGGAATTGAATATGAACAACTACACAAACGAACAATGTACCAAAACAATTGAATGAAATTTATCAAACCATCAATCCGTTATATTCACAATTTAATAATGACCGATGAAGCTCATTTTCTATTAATGACTATGTCCATAAGCAAAACTGCAGGATTGGAGATACGGAGAATCTGAGAGCACTTCCTCAGTACATCTACTGAATTGTATTCTTTGCTGCGGTGTATCGTGCGAAAGTCCATTGTCCATTTTTTCGATTTTGGGACGTTGATGCCATATTGGTTAAATTTAAACGCTCTTTACACATGGTTCATATATTAAGAAAGTTAAAAAGTTAAATACCTAGCCCATAGTTTGATCTAGAATGGTTTTTCGGCACTCTTGAAAAATTCGGTTTGAACACATACATGGTTATTAGGTTATTCACACGATTAACCGTTGTTCAGTTAATCGATTAATTTTGGGCGATTAACTCTTCGAATAATTTAAAATTGGTTTTTTTCGATTAACAAAAAATTCAAATAATTAATGTCGATTATTCGATTAATCGAAAATTTGTTTTTTTACAGTATTAGTTTTTTTCTTTTATGTATAAAAGCAAGCCGGAACGTTTTAATACCCTTTTATTGTTTCATTATTCAGGAACATTTTCCTCGAGTAACATTTTTTAAAACAAAGTATACCTACTTAAAGCAAAGAGTTTGGGAATAATTTAATTTTTAATAATGTTTAGTACAGACTTTTACCACAATGATTCAGATGTAGAAGATGATTTTTTTTCAGACGAATGAAAACAGGCTTGTACTTGACCTTAACAAGACTATTGAAAAATTAAAATTTTTAAAAAATCAAAAAGAGATTCAAGTGTTCTAATTGAAGACTTTCAATTTTAAGAATAGACAAGAAAAAGTACAGAGAAATTGGATATGCTTTATAACACTGTACCTTTAATCTCTCCAACGTGAACAATAAGTTAAAGAATCTTTTCTAAATCAAGTTTCATCAAAACAAAAGAAAGAAATTGTTTCGAACATAAACATTTAAACTGTATACTTTTTTTAAAAGATTATTTAAGAATATTATCTTTAATTTTGATGCTATTTTTGTTTAAAAAAGTTTTCTCTCTTATTACATTATTATTATAATAAAACTATTCGATTTTCTAATAATATGAAATTGTTCGGTCATTATTCGATTGAATTTTTAACTCGAATAATTATTCGCGCGATTAATCGATTAATACAAAACATCAGTTAATTAAATACCCTAGTGGTTACCCATAAAAACCACAGAATTAGCCCATGTTTTTTCTGAAAATGATTTGGTGTTTCAATCTCTGTTGACGATGTTGCATATCGGACGATGTTGAAAAACCTTGTAAAGGAACCCACACATTTGCAATATTATTGTTACATAATTAATATTTCACAATAAAATTGCATGTGTATACATATTAAGATAAACCCTCAATGTATAAAAATAAATTAAAACATATATGTTTCAAAAACAACGGACAATCGGTTAGAAATTGACATACCGCACGAGGTTTAAAATTCGTGAATACGAAATTAGAAAAAATGGCAAGAAAAATGCTCGTAGCAACTCATGAGTCATCCCTAAGGATGTAAAGTATATAAGCAACCTCCATTATTTTTTTGTCCCCAACATTTCTTTAGAATAAACTTATCATCAATCTCTAACCCTTTAGGAGGTCCCCAATTATAGGTATTGTGATTGTTAATAGGCGGTTGCAGACATATGAAAAGTCGCTCTTTAGCCAGCACTGCTCTAAAACGTGAAAAATAGGAAAATTTTTTTGTTTTACTTTTCTAATTTAAAGAATCTCCGAATTTTCGTTCACATTTTTTGTTTATGTAAGACACCTTATCTTATGTACTTAGACGAATTTACCTTTTAGTTTTCGTATGTAATTAAAACATACAACGTGTGAGCAAAAACGTAAAACATAAAACACTGATTTTAAGATAAATTTTTGTTTTGTAAGAGAGAATAGTTCTTCTTTTCAGTTAAAATTTAAAGTAGCCAAGGAAAAAGTTACGTTCAATAGGCTGTTGACACGAGGACTTGGGTCCTAATAGCGGTCCCTTTGAGATATCCTAAACCAGGAGCCAGAGTAAAGCCATTGTTCACCAGATTATGCTGGAGACATCACTGTAGCCTGGAATAATCTTAATTATCTGCAGAAAACGTAAGGTTCAATAGGCAGTTGACACGAGGACTTGGGATAAGGAACCATTTCAACTATCTGCAGAGACGAGAAATCCAACTCAGTCCTACATTAGATAGAGCAACCAAACACGGCCATTTAGGTCTCCCAAAATGTCTAGATCTTATAAACTCGAGACCGTGGCATTGGCAGAGAAAGTGTTAGACCATTTCCTTCCTCCGCCTGTTATCCCTTCCAAACTCTAGTAGCACGTGAATTTTCCCTGCGTCATAGTCGGCCATAGAGTCCTAGCAATTAAGCATGTACTCTAACCCCGCAATCTCTCCTGAGCCATCGTGTAGAGTCACCTTTAATGATAGTTCTACAGCGAGCCATCAAAATGCTGATTAGGCCGTCAACGAACATTTTGTACAATAGACAGGCTCTCTGTGCCATGGTTATTGTCTTGTGTTAATATAATTTTTTTTGTTTTCAATGACACCATATAATGTTCTACACTAGTTGTGAGTTTCAAGTGGTCCATTTTTTTGGCCATGGACATATATTGATCTAGCAGCAAATGTTTAAACAGATACTAACATCTACAACATCTATATGTAAAAAATTTGTTGGTTTCTGGAGGAACGAAAACTACATGAGCACTGATATAAAGAAGCGAACACCATTTAAGTGCATTTTTAATTTAAGGTAAGAAAAATAATTAAATAACTTCGCCTTATCTCTTACAAGTAAGCAGGTTGTAAGTGAATAATTAAAATCATTATTTTAAACAAAAAATTCACGAATAATGTTCTAAGTGCTTCTTTTATCCGATCATTCCCGAAATATTACCGAACATAGAAATAGAGAGGAAAAAATTTACATCACTACCATACAAAAGTTAATATTGCTTCCTTCCGTTTGACAAACTACTTACACAATATAAAATTATCAATAAGCAACTATTAATCAAAAACAAATTAAAAAAAGATACATCATAAAAATATACATGTATAACTTTGCTACCTTTTTAAAAACGTCAACATACACCAATTTTGTTTACTTTGATCCTCTCTTTTATCTATCGCAATAATAAAGTTGTAAAACATGTTTGAAGCCAACGGAATAAGAACACAAAAACTAACACACAAATCAAATACAAAATAAAATAAATTCTCTACATTTTAATTTCATTTATTTTCTTCTTTTTCGTACACTTAAATCAATTTGTATACAAAGTTGCAATTGTGATGTTTCTAAAATTTATTGTTGCTATTTCTGGCTATAATTGAGAATTTTTCTGCAGTTTATAAATTTTTACTGCCAGATGAAGGCATGTGCAGCCAGCAGCAGTAATAGCAACAACAAACAAACAACTTGTATCTAAACAGCAACTAAGAATCAGTAACGATAAAATAAACAGTATTAAAGCAAAACCGTAGCATAAATACTGGATATGTACTCCTTTACTTTATTATAAAGTAGGGTTCAGCTCAAATACTGTATAAATACTTTGGAAACTTTTTAAAAAATGTATGTATGGAAGTACAAATAGGAAAAAAAAGAAATAAATTCATTTAAATTTGATACGCTTATGCGTGCCACATGCATGTTTTATTTACATGCTGACTGCCACAAAATTGCGACAATAACAAACAACAACCACAAAATATTGCTTATAGTATGTAAGAGTATGTTTGACTGAAGGAAACAATACCGAACTAGACAAGTATCTTAATAAAAAGTAAATCGGGTATTAGGGTATTTCATAGTTATTTAAAAGGATGCTTCTACAAGGATATATCGTTTTGTTAAGCTTAATATACAAATTTTACCAAAAGTAACATATTTAAGGAAAAAGTTTGCAAGTAGTTGCAGTTATATACAAAAATAAAATCGTATAAATTAAAAAAAAAAATTATGAATTTTCTAAACAAAAATTTAATTTTACGAAAAAGCATATTTTTCCAAAAAATTTATACACCAAAGCAAAATTCGGATTTATTTAAAGAAAAGCAAATTTTGAGAAAATTTTCAAATTAATGTTCTTAAAAAACTAAAAATTTTTTTAATTCCTAAATATCACTAAATTTTTATAAAATTCACGAACATTTACTTAAAACTGAAAATTTGGCAAAAAAAAATGGGAAAAAAATGTCCGCACCGCAGTGATGCAGAGGTTAGAACGTCAAGGAATTCTGATGAAAGAATGTGGTGATTCTTGAAACATGTAAATTCAACCCGGGTTCGAGCCCCAGCTCAGCCAGGAAAATTATCAATAGATTTTAATGGAATTTCATGTTCCTTCAGTAAAAATAATTAAATGAAAATTAAATTTGATGAACTCAAGCCTATCTGGGAATATCGATAATTGAAAATTAAGAGTTTAACTAAAAATCACAATTGTTCTAAAAAAATTTACCAGATCCAATATCCGCATATTAAAAAAAAAAAACATTTTACTCTGATGAGCTACTGTCTGTGGCGACTCTCAAAACATGTCCGATCAACCTCTCCAAGAATGAAAATGAATTCATTTATTCATAAAATAATTAAGTAAAAGTAAAATTTAATAAATTTTAGCCGGATTAAAATATTAAAAATGTTGCATATATAAAAAAAAAAAAATTAATTTAGAGTGAATTTTCTTCAAAATATAATTTTGCAAAAGACTTACAAAAAATCGCAAATTTAGCAAAAAAAAAAAAAATTACTAGAAATCTCAAAAATTTATAAAAAGGCAAATTTTGCAAAAACCAAATTTTACGTAAAACAGTTAACTAAGGGAATATAAATAAAAAAAGTCAAATTTTACAAAAAAAAATTTATAATAGCAAATTTTTCGAATATTTTCTATAAATTGTAGATTTTGTTAAAATATACTAAAAAACGAAGATTTTCCACAAAATTTACTAAAACTTTAAAATGACTCAACAAAAAAAAAAAAAAAAAAAAAAAAAAAAAAAAAAATAAAAAAAAAAAACGCAAATTTCTCGAAAATTTTCTTGAAATAGTACATTACTTAAAAATGTACCAAAAATGGCATATTTCTATAAGTTTATCAAAACTTTGCGAAAATTTATTTAAAATCGAATTTCCCAAAAACTTAATTGAAATTACAAATTTCCCAAAAACTTGCCAAAAATAGGAAATTTCCTTAATATAAACTTAAATATCCTAAATATTTTTTGAGTCGCAAATTTTGCAAAAATTTTCTAACAACATAAAATTTTGTAAAAAATTAAGAAAAAATCCCAAGTTTTCCAAACACTTACTAATTTTAAGGTCGCAAACAGTGTGACGACAAGATTTTTAAAAAATATAAAGCTAAGTCATGCTTGAAATAGAGCTAAAAAGAGCTAAAGAAAGAAAATTTAAATCCAAAAAATAAAGCAAAATTTTTTTTATAGCTTCTTGTAGTAACTTTTAATTAATTTGATATTTTTCATAGATTAAATAGTGTTTAAGTAACTATATATGTATAATATCCTTGGCTTTATTCTTAAAGGGCATTGTCAAAATACTCATATTTGAAAAATTACATTTGAAGTTTATATAATCAATTTTTTTAATTATATGTAGCTGAGAATAATTCCAAACTTTAATTATCAACTTTGACTTAGACATGTAAAAGGGATGTTCATTTCCTAGCAGAAACATGCAACTAGGGAGTAAATTTAAAATTTACTTTTGCCTTTTCTGACCGCTTAAGATGGAGTATATGGCAAATATGCTTACATCGCTAAATAGACTATCACGTGAATCCTATATAAAATTTAATTATAACGACAGAAAAACAGATTAATTGGAATACCTATATCGCTAAAGTGGCTAAAAACTGTTGTGACTAGAAACGAAAAGTACTGTATGCTTATACCCTATTTTTAATCCTCGTGCAATAGGCTAGGCTTGAAACTTATACTAAGCTATGCTTTTGTTCAATAATTGATTTGTAGTCTTGCTATTATCACTGAAATATGCAATATTAATATGTACATAAATTTATTATTTATTCAAGAAATATTTCGAAGTGTAACTTTTGACAAAAATTCTTAACTTTTTTGAAAAATAGAGCAACTTATCTAGATCAAATCTGCAACACAGATTTCTTCTGCGCTGCCAGACTATTTCTCTTTTAACTAATTCACACATTAGTTTACTTGGAAAAAGTATTTTATTAATTTTGAAATATAAATAAACACGATATTGAAATTAAAAAAGTCTTAAAAAAGCTAAATGCATTGTTAAATAAAGCTAAAAAAAGCTCAAAGCTAAATGAAAAATCTTAAGCTAAACATGAAAATATAAAGCTAAATTTAGCTCGAAAAAAGCTAATATGGTCACACTGGCCGCAAATTTCGAAAAAAGTTACTAAAAATATAATATTTTCCGAAAATGTTCAAAACATCGCCAATTTCCCAATATCTTACCTAAATTAGCAAATGTCCCAAAAATTTACTAAAATCGAAAATTTTCTGAAAGTCGCATATTTAGACAGATTTTGCCAAAAAAAAAAAATCATAAAATTTACTAAAAATCTAAACTATTACGAAAAACGAATAACAAAATCTTTTAAATTAAAATTTTGTATATCCAAAAAATATTTTGATAATAAACTGACAAGTGCACGGCTTAAAAAAAACTTAGCTGGCAACATGCTTTTGCAAGTTGTTTTTATTTTCATTTTGTTTTTTCCCAACCTACTTACAACCACAATTAATGTCGGAAGAATTCCAATCAATTGTAGTGGGGAATGTAAGAAGAGATAAAACTCACTATATATTGTTGATTTTTTTGTTTAAACTTTAATAGTTATTGTTACAAGTAGAACTGTTGCTTATAATTCTTATAAGCTTAACAGTTTTATTTGGTTTAATATCTTTAGATTTTCTAAAATCTTATTGGATAAAGTTACGTGACGATCTGGCCTAAGCAACCAGTGAAATGCGCATCCCATCAACAATAAATTTCAGTCTTTTTATCAAGAATAAAAATTGGGAATAAAGCACGAATAACAAAATCTTTTAAATTGCGAAAATATAAAAAAAATCGCAATATTCTTAAAAACTTTTATTAAATATGAAATTTCCCAAAAATTTACTTAAAATCACAAATTTTCTAAGGATCGCAAATTTATCACAAATTTACAAAAAAAAAAGTATTGCAAAAACTCGCAAAATTTTCTAAAAATTTTGTGAAAGTCGCAAAATTTTTTAAAAAAAATTTACAAAAAAAATCGAAGATTATCCAAAAACTTAATTAAAATAGCAAATTTAACAATAATTTACTAAAAATCGCAAAATTCTCGAAAATTTTCAAATCTAATACAAACTGATTTTATTTGTACTAAATGAAGAACAATTTTAATAAATTGATTTTGATATAAATTTTAATATTAAAAACTTGGTGTTGTGGTCCCAACCAAACGATATTATAACGATATCGTCTAGCCGATATAAATTATAACATATGATATCGTTATTGTATCATAAACTTAATGACTTATTTAACTCCCTATTTGTAAGCGAATGTGGTAATGACTTACTTAACTCCCTATTTGTAAGCGAATGTGGTAATGACTTATTTAACTCCCTATCTCGAGGGTGGTAAGTACTTGCCTCCAATGACATCACCGTGTTAAAACAATAAGTTAAAATACCAATGTAGAACTAGTGAAAAGTAGTTATATTAGCTTTTTTACGCATTACTTTGCAATGTAAGATTTTGCTGGGTAGATAATCAATATCGTAAATTTTCCATATATTTACGGCAAATCGCAAATTTTGAAATATTTACTAATAATTAATAATTCCCAGAAAAATTGGTAAACATCGCAAATTTTGCAAAAATTTACTAAAATCGCAACTTACGCGAAAATATGACAAAAACTGCTAATTTTGCGAATATTTACTAAAAACTATCATACTAGTATTACACAATATTAAATATACCAAATTTTGTGCAAACTTGCCTAAAATAATCCCTTAAAATTTTTCTGAATAAAAATTTTTTCAAAGTTTGTCAATAAAGTAAAATTGCGAAAATTTGTCTTTAAAAAGCAAATTTGCGCAAAATATTATTAAATTATATTCTTAAAATTTTATATAAATAATTTATTTCGCCAAAAATAGAATTCTATAATTTCTTTTGATATGAAATTCCTCTCATACATTTACCATGAAGCGAAAAACCTTTTAAAAATACTAAGAATTTGAAAAGAAAAAAAACAACGAGCTCGTAATTTTTACTTAAGACATTTTCATGAAAAAAAGAGACATTTCAGATGCTTAAGAAAATCAAGAACAAAAAACCTAATACAACAAAATGATGTAGTATATTTTGAGAAGTAATTTTTTTATATACAAAATCTGGAGGTTGTGGTGTTGCATCTATTGTGGGTAATGTTAAGTTTAGAAAATGTTTGTTCGTAAAGGAAAAGAAAAACCAAAAAAAAAAAAATGTAGAACATTAACAACAAAAAATTTTTAAATGCGTAGATTTAATGTCAAGGTGGGATTAGAAAAATTTATATTCATAGAAGAAAAAAAATTCTTTACACGTACGAGACGATTTCAGCTCATGTGTTGCCACGAAGGTGGCATTAACAGCAAATCATTTGCTTGAAGGTGAATGATCATGTATGTGGTAGTGTTATTGTTTGAAAAAGTTATGAGACATTTAAAGATTTAGCTAATAAACAAACATTTATATGCAAATTTTGCATAATAATATCATTGAAATTTAGTCAACGTAAAAATATTTTTGTTAGTTTATACAACAATTCCGCTTTTGTCTACAGCTAAAGTGTTTATGACACTGTGCTCATATCCTTCTATTTTTGTAGCCGTTAGCTGAATTTTTGTTAAACAATATTTCTGTAACTTTTAAGTTATAAAAGTCCAAAAAATTCACAGTATGACATTGTAATCTTTTTTTTCTGGAAGTAAAAAACAAAATAAGTTACGGTTTTTTTAGTTGAAAGTTGTAGTTGAAACAAAGTTGTCTAAAAAATAAATTTTAACATGTTGTTTACAACAGATATTTACTATGCTATTCAGTAGCTGGCTAAACTAAAAGTTTTTAGTTTATGGAATAAAACCAAAGGTTTTAGGCATCTTCACTTAACTCTTCTATAGTTTTTCAGTGGTAACGAAAGTAGTTCTAATAATATTTGGACATACTCTAATTATAGAGTGAACATTTTTGAAGTCATCGATTGCAAACTACTTCTCTTGTGGAGTTTCTCGAGTTTTAGTTTTAGCTGCTGTTTGGACTCTTTTAAACGACTGTTCTGATAATCGTAAATCACGAATAACCCAAACAATTTATATCCCAAGGTGGCAACTGTTGTTAGTTTATCAGCATAAAGGATATAATCGACGGGTGTCAAATCGCTTGATATTAAAGTCCAATTGACAGGTTTATTTCTCGAAATCAACTTATTGTAAAATTTTTATTTCAATTAATTGATGTTTGCGGCCGCCTTATGGCACGTAGCGTCTTCCTGTTAAAAACGCATCTCGCCGAGATAATTTTCAGCCATAAATTCAAACAAAAAATCAGTGATCATAAACCATTAGCCGTAGCGCTAGTTCTAGCTTAATTTTTGAAGAAATAAGGGCCGCTGATGCCAACAGCATGTTAGCTGCATTAAACCGCCTTTTTTCTTAATGTACAGCTTGTTGTGGATTGGCCTGACTCCATATACGAATATTTTCCGTATAAAAAAGGGCGCTAGTGCAGAACGCCCAAGGGCAAAACGCCCAAAACCAAAAATGTCATAACGCCCAAATCTTGTTATATTGCCCAAAACCCAAAAAAAATAATGACATAGTGCCCAAATGCTATGTCATATCGCCCAAATAACCAAGTTTGGGCTTTGTGACATTTTTTTGAGAAGTAAGCAGATTTATTTGGGTGGTGTGACATTTTCTTAAATTAAAATTTCTTAAATTTAAGTGAAACTGTAGAATAAAAACAGTTAGTTTACTTGAAGAATTTGAAACTTCTTTAACAAAACAATCACAATTATTTAGCCTTCACAGAGTGCGGTCGTTAGTAAAAAATAAAGCAATGCAATCGGAAAGTGTGGAGTTCGTGAGCGGAAAGCGGTGTAATTCCAAATTAATATAATTAACAAATGAAAAACAATTATACAAAAAAAAAAAATCGTATTATAAGGTGGGGTGTCACAAAGCCATAGGACATAAAGCCATAATGGCTCAATCCAAACGGACATAAAGCCATAATTTTGATATGGCCTTAAGTCTCATATAGCCATTATGGTTTTATGTCCCATTTGATGTTTTGCGTTAGAAACGCTTTATTTCACTAAATATGCCTATTTATCTATGAAATTAATGATTTTAAAAAATCCAACATTTCTAGGCTCCAGGAATTACAGCTGCAAACATTTTGTGAAAGGAAAAACCTTAGTTATCATTGGAAAACATTTTTTTTATTCTTGTGACGCACGCAGGAAAACTTTATTCAGCGAAGCCACCTGCCGCGTCCTACTGGAGGAAAAAACCCTTAAGCGCGGCCGCAGGCCGCCACGCAGAAAAACTTTAGTATGCGAAGCCAGATTTCAATACTAAACTTTAGTGTCTCCGGAACTGAAATGAGAGATAAAGCCGTTTTCTAATATTGCTAATGAGAGCTAAGGCCATGATGGCTTTATCTTCGCGTCCGACGCGAACAGAGCGGCGCGGCGCGGCGCGCTATCCACCACACTGCTACCTATCCAACGCTATACAATATAATTTTTTGCTATATTTTAACTTATTTCTTAAATGTATATATATTTTTTGTAACTGCAGTAATCAGAGTACTACCCAAAATCTAGTTTTCACTAGCATGAGACGAAGCCTTGGAAGACTCTCGCCAAATATATTTTTGAAATCACCCCGAACTCCATTTTTTGCTATATTCTTTTTGTATGTATGTACATAAAGAAGTAAAATAAAATTGTTGTCGGATATTTCATATTTTTTTTACTTTTTTGGGCCTTATGACAGTTTTTCTTTTGGGTGTTATGACCTTGACTATAACTTGAAAAAATATTTCGCCCAAATTCAATGTCATATAGCCCAAATGGCAAAGCAATAAAATTTTTGGGCGTTATGACATTTTAGGTTTTGGGCGTTATGCCCTTGGGCGTTCTGCACTAGCGCCATAAAAAAGCCCGTGAAAACAAAAACGAGCCTTGTCGCGGAACAATTTTAATAATTTATTTTTTATTTTTGCCAGATCATAAATGTGAAAAAGAGAGCGCAGTATGACAGTTCGTTTCAGAGCTAACCTCTTTATAAGCAAGGTACATTTACACAAGTTAGACTCATTTGGGAGTGTAGACATGCTGCTCTATAAAAAGAACCGAGTTGTCAAAATTGTCTTCATATAAAACAAAAACAATTTAACGCACACATGTACAAATTTTGGCTCATATACACGACATTTGACGTTTGGGTTCAAACTGGGGTAAACAGCTGACAAACATATGGGCCAACGAGTTTACCTTGTGTAAATATACCTTGTTTATAAGTTTTATGGCACTTGACAGTGCTGTATAAAAACTACAACCAAACTACTTACGAAAACTAAAAACTTTAAGGTGGCAACTTTATTGCAGGGTTTAAAAAACTGCAGACGAAACTTAACACTGTCAAACCAAAAACGAAAATTTGGGTACAACTTTTCGCTTTTTGACAACAATTGTTTCCATTAATTAAATCAGAAGTAAAAGCAACAGTTTTTTTTTTTTTTTTGCCATTGACAAATGAATAAGTGGAAGAAATTTCTGTTTTTCTACTTTGACTGCAGTTTTTTAAACGCTGCTTTGTAGTATTATGCTCAATATCTAACAAAACTCCTTAATACACAACAATAACAAATACCTTAAACTATAACAAAATCTAAAGCGTTTTCATGCTTCTTTGATATAAATAAAACAAAACAAAATAAAAAGTTAAATCTCCTTTTTACACAATTACACCATCTTCATAATGTGTTTCATATGAAATGTTATGGTATGATGTGTGTGTGTATGGTTGTTATGATCATAAAATCCAACACTTTTGTTTAGTTTGTTGTTTCTTTGTTACACATGGAGTGCTGTGAAATGTTGTTGCTGTTAGGCAACATTGTTGCTTACTAACAACAAAAACGACAACGACAGCGATGTAACTATTACATCTTTCATGATATTGTGTCTCTTTTAATGTTTCTGCTGAAACACAACTATGTTTTGATCTTCATTATTATTATTATTTGAAATGAATCTAAGTTTTATGTTAAAAAAGAAAACTTGTTAAAGTTGCTTTTTTTATTTATATGTTTTTTGTAGTGTTTAAAGATAAAAGTTAACTTTAAATATAATATATAAGTGGTACTTTAAATGATTTTTTTAAATTTTCCCTTCACATTGTTCAGGAATGCAAAAAACTTTGCTTTTTTTAAAGTAAACGAAAATTTGGGGATTTTAGTATGAAATTTTTTGTTGCAGAAGTTAAAAAATATTTCAGCTATATCGCTTAAAAATAATGTAATGAAATCTTGCTATTAAATTTATTTCTTTTTAAATAATTTTGAATTTAATGGGTAATAACACAGTTTTAAATAGTTCCTATAAAAGGTTGGGGGAATATAAAGATTTTGTTGTTTCATTGGTAACATTGAAATTCAGAAACAAATTTGCAAGGTCCGTGTTTTTAAGAGGAAAATTCTTACCAAATTTTTAAAACATTGCTATAAATTTAAGCTTTTAATTTATTTGTTTACTGTAAAGGCGTGAAATTAATAAACATTTAAATAGCTTTGTCCAAAACTGTTAATTGTTTCTACATAAAGACAACTAATAAAATTCATATACACGTTCTGATAATGAATTGAAATTATACACAGAAAAATATACACATATTTAACATAATCTGCTTTTGCAAAAATATGAAGAAAAAATAATTTTTAAAAATTATATATTGCCATCAGTGTTGCCAGAAGTAGGGGAAAACCCCTACATGTAGGTATTTTTGATACTTAAATTGAAGCGCAGGGAAAATCAAATAGATTTTTCGTCATATCGCATTAACAGCAAATAATTTGCTTGAAGGTGTTCTCTCTGATGAGTATTTATTTGAATGATCATGTATGTGGTAGTGTTATTGTTTGAAAAAGTTATGAGAAATTTAAAGGCTTACAGCCGTATTCATAAAAACTTATTGATGATTAATTGACTGTTTTTAAGCAAAAATTGCTAAAGTTGTATTCATAAACGAAAAATAGTCTATTGAACCTTTAATAAACCATTCATAAAGTAAGAAAATTTATTGTTGGATTTGCCCTTCTTTAAACCAAAAATAAAATGACATTTAAAAAGGTGTTTGCATTTTATTATATTATTTTTGTGAAATATGTTGAAAAATAATGACAAAAATATTTTATTTATTACAACGGACATATTAAATACATTTTTCTAATTTTTTTTTTTTATTTTAGACAGCAAATTTAAAGTTATATTGATAATTATTTAAAAAAAATTTATATGATTTAAATGAATATGTTTATTATTAAATTATTGCAACTAGTTGTTTTTTTTTTTTTTTTTTGTTTAAAACAACAAATTATTGTTCAAAAATATAAAAAACAAGTTACAGTGCTATATTCGGCTGTGCCGAATCTTTGATACCCTCCACCGACAGTTCGAATGTTTAAGGAGTAATATCTGTATGATGTCTTTTTATTATTATTATCTTAAACTGTGACGATTTGTTATTAATTATGGTTTTAGGAGACTAAACTGTTTTCCGGGAGTAGGGCATATATGGGGCCTAGGGTAAATTATGTACCGATCTTCACGAACTTTCACAGTATCATTTATAGTCCTATAAAATTGTGACGAGCCAAAATTTGTTATGATTGCATTATTTTTTACGGTTTTAGGCGTACTAAACTTTTTTCCGGGAGTAGTGTTTATATGGGGCTTAGGGTAAATTATGGACCGACCTTCGCGAAATTTTACAGTGTAATTTCTAGTCGAATAAAACGGACTTGTGCAAAATCTTATGTCATTCCGTGCATTTTTGCATCATTTATGTTAGTTTTTGTAACAAAATTATCAAGTTTTTAAGGTGGTGGTTCCACATTTTGATTCATAGCTCTGGTCCTACTGAACCGATTTTGCTGAAATTCAATCCCAAACTGCTTAGGATAACTACAAGCAATTTGGCACCTAGTTTGTTTATTTCTTTTGAGTTTTTCGCAAGTGAGCGTGTTTTCAACAGACGGACAGACGGACAGACGGACAGACAGACAGACGGACATGGCTAAATCGACTTAGAATTACTCAAGCAGCCAGAATATATATACTTTATGGGGTCTGAGATGAATAATAAAAAAGTTTCACACGGAATGACAAACTTAGTATACCCTCTTCACAACTAATTGTGGTGGAGGGTATAAAAAAATATAATAAACAAATCATAATAATAGTGATGTTAATAAAAAGTAAACAAACTTTTTATTCGAATACTTTTTTTATCGCATATCAAAAAAAAAGGTTCAAACAAAAGTTTTTATGATACCTTTTGGAAACATTTTGTTCAGAAACTTGAATAATATGTAGTTTTATTTGATAAGAATAATTTTGAAGGTCTACAATTAAAAAAAAATTATAAAAAAAAAATTATATATAGAATATCATGTTAACCGAATAGAAGTTTCGATCATCACTAACAATAAAATGGCAGCCAAATATAAAGAAAGTTGCCATACTTAAACAGAAAATCGCTGCAAACAGTTAATAGTAAATAAAGCTGTTATTGTACGTTTATGAATACAAATTTTTATAAGAGGTTTATAAAACAAAAAGCGTTTAATAGTTATTACATACTATAAGCTTAAAATAAGAACTTTTTATGAATCTAATAAACAAACATTTATACGCAAACTTTGCATAATAATATCATTGAAATTTAGTCAACGTAAAAATATTTTTGTTAGTTTATATAACAATTACGCTTTTGTCTACAGCTAAAGTGTTTATGACACTGTGCTCATATCCTTCTATTTTTGTAGCCGTTAGCTGAATTTTGGTTAAACAATATTTCTGTAAAGGGAAAATCAGACAGATTTTTCGTCATATCGCATTATTTATGAAAAAAATGCAGAAAAAACGTTTTTTTTTTTGTGATATTTTCTTGTCCAAAAAGGTTCAAAAATTTTATTTTCCCTAAAATTGCTTAAGAATATATTTTTAGTGTTGTTTGTGGCTTAAAAAGTTGGCGACACAAATATCTATGTATACGGTTTTTCTAAGATATCATTCAATATTGAAAGATTTAATTGAATTTAAATCAAAGTACATATGTATGTATTATTTTTTTTAGTTTTGTACTTATGCTTTGTCAAAGCTAAAATATACATATTCGAAACTGGCAACACTGATTGCCATATACTTTTATATAATTCGTCCTTTCTATATTTTTTCTTTAACATATTTTTTCTTTAAACGGAAAAAATTTCTACCTTGTAAACAATATTAAATTCGCGCATTTTCTTTTTCTTTTTCTTTGAAAACATCCATATTGCTTTGATAATAAGTTGACATTTGCAAAAAAAATGTCGCCATTTATTTGTGCTCAGTATGGTAACACTACAAGGTTTAAGCCACCACCCAAAAATATCAAACTCAATTGATACTAGATTAACTTAATTCTCAGATAAGCTTTTTATAGAATTAAATTAACTTTAATCTCAAACCCAAAAAGTGGCTCTTCCCCAATCCGAAGAGCCATAAACACATACATATTTGAACAGAAACCGTTATTGTTAGCTCAATAAAAAAATACTGAGCAAAAAATTTGCCTTATTAAATACATAACTGAAATGTAACTCATAGAATAAATTCGAAAAATAAAAAATGTTGAATATAATATAAAGTAACCTACGAAAGGAGATAATTTCCAGTTTCTATTTGTTAAAAATAGTTGAGTTAAATACATTCAATTTATAAAGTATCACTATCCAGTGTGACACAAAGAATGCTGACGAAGGCCGTAGCGGGCCAGAAAATGCATTACATTCTGCTGGTGTCTAATAATTGTAAATTTTTCTGTACATACTATATACTTCATTGCTATCCAAAGGATAGCTAAGGTAAAATGTAACAAGAAAATACAATATAATAGTCTGGTAGTGTATAAAAGTCATTCCTAAAAATTCAAGGAATAGAACTATTACAAAAAAGCTTTATAAAATACATAACTGAAATGTAACTCATAGAATAAATTCGAAAAATAAAAAATGTTGAATTAAAAATTTGTTTTAATTTGCACCAGTAAACAAAATAATAGTATCAATTAAATATTTTTTCAAATTAACAATATATTTTGCAGTAATGTTGTTGATATAGGTAAACGTTTAATTCACTTGATTAAATTTTTAATTAAAACTGATTTTATTTTTGATTAATGATTTATTAAAAAAAAAATGGCGAGAATTTAACTTAGCATTGACCCATGATTCATCACCTTTGCAGAAGTAATTCACAGCTTCTGATGCGATATTCAGCGCGAACAATTCTTTTGACAGCTACATGTTCACGAAATATCTTATTAATGCTCGTCATTCTAATGATCAAAGATGTTCAAGCTTGTGTTATGTCACATTACGATATTTCTTAATCAGTTTACGTTTAGTATCAATATTTTATGGTACAATAACAGAATTTGGATGACTTTCACCACTATCTTTCCTGAGGGCCGAACTGCGGTCTAGATAACAGTCATTATGCCACAGTTTGCAGTGGTCAGGAGTGGGTCCTCATCACCTAAGGTCGAAGTAAGTTGCACACTTATCTTTTAAATCTACTTCCAAAGTTGTAAAATTTCATCGCACAAAAATATTAGCAAGTATATTAAATTTTTTTGTTAATGCAATATCATTAAGTCACTGTGAACAACACAAGTTGTGCTTTAAAAAAATCAAGCTTTTAATTCGAAACGCAATAGAGCACCTGTAAAAACTCAGTGTTGCCGTGGCTCCAAAACTCAATAGCAGCTTTCGTAGTTAAAATTTTCTATCCTTAATTTTTCTAACATTATCACAACAAAATTACTAACGATTGTATTCAAATTATGAAAACATTTATTTATTAATTAAATTGATCTTTTAACTTTCTACAATGATTGCTATTTTTAAGACCTACGACCGACTACCTTAGCTAAATTACTATATATTACAATGTAGGAAAAATAATAATAATTTCCTTTCAAAAGTAAATATTTATTTAAATATTATTACCAGCATTTGTCAATAAATAAACAAATACACACCTTTCCTTTCATTTCATTTTATTCACCAACTAAATACAACCTCCAGTGCAACGACTATCTACTAGAAAACAAATCATCATAGTTATAAAGTTTTAAACCTTACCTTAATGACTATAATAAGCCGAGTTAACAACTAACATTTTTTTCTTTGCTTTTTTAAGTTATTACTTGAACCACACATACATACATATATAAAAATACATTACTGTTTATATCGGCAAAAATCCATAATTTTTTTGAACTTTCAAACAGAAAAGTTTGAAAAACGACAACAATTTAGACAGACACTCACCTGCAATGAACATAAAGAAAACAAATAGTTAAATAAATAAACATATTAAATAAAATCATAGCAAACAAAACATAAAAATACATATAAATTATAAATATAATCGTATTAGTTAATAGTCAATAATTTATAACTTATTTTCGTAAAAAATAAGGTTTAACTTTAACGATATGATTGGTTACAAAGATAAAAAAAAATCCATAGTCTTTAATAAAAACTAGACCCTTAGATAAAAAATAAAATTTTAAATAAAATATAGGCTTATTTTAAATTATGGCTAAAATATACAAATTCTATATTGTTATAAAAATAAAGTTGTTTAATAAGTTAAAGATTTTGTTATTGAAGAAGTAGCTTTTTTAAACACTGTTTTTAATAAAATACAAAAATGTCGTGACACCATTTTAAATTTCATATATCTGTGATTTTCATGAGCACCTTTTGAACTTTGTAATTGAGTTAAAAAATCGGAATGGGTCCATCTGTTTTCAAAAATTTCTAGAACCATGTAAGGAGCGTTTAAAATTAAGCACAATGGCATCAACATTTCAAAATCGACAAAAATGGGCATACGCGGTTGCCCATGAAAACCACATATATAGTCTTCAAACAGAATGTGTTAAAAAATATGTTTCGTATACAACTGAGTTTCTATTGAAATTATTTTCAATGACTAGAAAAAACTATTTCTAAATTTATTTTCAATAAAACTTATTTTAGCCTATAACATGGGTAACATACACAGCGAGTCGGCCAGATGGACAGACATCTTTAGATCTTTTCCGAAAGTGATTCTTATCGTTCAAAACAGAGTAATTGCGATACTGTGCCCGGTACATTTGGTCCAAATTTCTAAGAGCGATTATCTATGGGTTAACAAACATCGATTTTCCGGGGGAAAATTCACGCCATCCGCATATGTGCTAGGAAATGTTTAAAGAGAAATTTTACACGTTTAAGGTTATTTGTAATGTCAGATAGCCATGTTGCTCTAAGAGCGCTATCCTTTTACGAGTTGAAGTCTAAGGTCGTCATGGACTGTATTACTTCTCTGAACGAACTGGGGAAACACATCATTTAAATATTAGTATGTTGGGTGCACGGCAAAGAATGTGCTAATTGTTCAGCACTTAGAGGCGCTGACTTCTTTTTTCTTGGTTCAGAGCCCTTTTTCAGTATCCGTGCCGGTAACATTACAGGCACGATGAAATCGTGGTCTGAACGAGAATTTACTATGGATCAGTATGCTGGACTTTGACACACTAAAAGATTTGTCAATTTTTCCCGTGGTAAATAACGTAACTTTCTTCTACTTGGAAAAAGGGAACTAAAGGCACTTACTGGCCTTTTGACAAGGAACTGTGGTCCCTTATACCATTAGTTTGTATTAGATAATGTCATTAGTAAACAATGCAGATTCTGCGAAATGGAAACCTGACCATCTGCTTTGTCCTTAGGGACTCATATACGGAAGATTTTAAGGAAACCCATTATGAATCTAACTGAAATTGATGCTCTCTCACCGAGCAGAATAATTGTCTTCGTACTTTACGTAGATCTGTCTTGGGTAATTTCATAGCTGCACAAAATATTAATTTTGCGGCTTATTGCCTCATATATCTATCTATTAGTGCTGGGAAACTATCGATAGTACTATCGATACTATTGATAGTCTCAAAATATCGAAATTATCAATAGGAAAAGTAACGATGAAAACATGTAACAGCAGCTATAACCACAGTTATTTGCCGCAATTTAGAACATTATATTATTATCAATTTTAACCAAAGGTTGGCTTAAGCAAAAAGTATGTAAAATATTGAAAGATTAAAAAAGCTTTATAAATTGAAATTCAACTCATATACGCACACTCGAAAAGAATGGTTAATATAATTAAAATAATTTATGAAAAAGAAATGATATTTAAGTTATAAACGTTAAGTTTAGTTCTATTTATTTACTTATTGTTT
This sequence comes from Pollenia griseotomentosa, assembly GCA_963931875.1. NCBI lineage: Eukaryota > Metazoa > Arthropoda > Insecta > Diptera > Polleniidae > Pollenia > Pollenia griseotomentosa. The sequence goes on from OZ007561.1 coordinate 58,531,182, forward strand.
TTTTGAATAAAATATTATGCGTGATTTTCTTTTAAATAAATCTTAAGTTTTTTTAACCCTCATGCCACATATGTATGTTGCAAATAAAATCAAGTTGTTAATCAAGTAAAAATATAATAAATAAATTAAAATAAGAAGAAAATATTTTTAAACTGACACCAGCAAAATTTTTTAAAAACTGTCATCTAAAATAATGTCCGTACATACGTCTTATTTAAAAGAATATTAGATGATATATATATCAGTCGATAGTAAAATCGATAGTATCGATAATGAAATCTGAACTATCGATAAATATAGATAGTACAAAATATCGATAGTATCCCAGCACTACTATCTATGGCTATAGGCAATCACTGTTTGGTGCTCTTTATATGCCGGTGGATACACCAAACATGTAAAAGCTTTGATTATTTGATTAATAGCGTTTCTTTTTCTGGATCGTTTAAGATTTCAAAATTTATGTTTTCATTAGCAGTGGGTGTCGGTCTCTAATATATGAAATGGTAAACTGAGTAAACACTACTTCTTTATGATTATTCAATAGAAAATAAAGTGTAAAATATCATTAGTTTTTAATAAGTCCTAATTAAATTTTCGTATTACGAAAGAATGTTTTTATTAAATCTTCACATTACATTTTGTCAATCAAAAGTATATTTTACATTAAAATATTTAAATTTAAAAAACAAAAATTTATTCCCAAATGGTTTTTATCGAGCAGATAAACTTTGAATTATTATCTTTAAAATCTTAAAAGCTCTTTTGGAAATGGTGTTTCCATTAGAAATATGTATAAGTATTTCTTAAACCATTATTATTATTATTTTCTTATTGATATTGTTGTTTAAGGAAGTTTTACACACAGATAACAACAAAGTACAAAACAACGTCATCGAATGTTAAAAATAAGAAAATGAAAAAAGTTTATATGTTTTTAAAGGCCTTTGTTACCAGCCCACACTATTAACAGTATAAGCCTGGCTTTTTTCTATTTTTGTTTTTTTTTTCTTTTTTGTTTGTAAGTTTTAAGTTTAAGATCTTGGTAACAAATGTTATTTCCTTTGTTAAACTCTCTCACATATACAATAATTGTATATCTTAGCCGTGTATCTGTTTATAACAGCAAAATGCAAAGAATAAAAACCCTGTTTCTTTGTGTTCGTAAACATTTGTCCCATGGGCTACTATCAAATAACCAAAATCAATAATAATTCAAACAATTATTATTTTTACCAAATACTGCCCATACACAATCTTACTTATTGCTTATTACATTTGTACTGTACTTTTTCTATTTTTTGCACTTTTTTCCTCTTGAATATTTCTATATTTTTGGCTTAAACTCAGATCGGTTTCTTTTTTTTTTTAGTAAACTTTAAGTATTTTTGCATTATTGTTGCGCTTGTATGTGCGAGTACTAACACGCGCTTGAGCGCTCATTTCGTTTAAAAATAAATGAAAAAAAAACATCAAGAATTTTCTACACGCCTTTTGAAATTATGCGGAAACGCAAGTCACAATGACATTGGTGCTCTAACGGAGATAAAATACCCCACAAATTATAATGGACATAGGTTTTTTTTTCTATTTCTAAAGCAATAAAGTATAAAGACATTTTTTGCTGAAAATAAAATAATATTTAATAAAAATTTAGTTTTACATTGCGTTTTTAAACCGGCCTCAAATTAAAAGGAATAGACTACAAAAAGGCCAATATTTACATTTCTTCTAAATATTAGCGTAGTTCTAGTATTTTTTTTAAAACAGATTAAGTTTCACCTAGAAATCTAAGACTGTAGTACATAAAGAATTATTTTATTCGATAAAGTGCTACATAAAAAGTTCACTTTTAAAACAGTATCCGGAGCAACAGAATGAAAAAATTTCATATTCGATATCAGACAACTTATCAAAAGAGTAACTAATAAAGCTCTATTCATAGTATTAGAAAATTAGAAAAATTGTTCACATTGGCATGTTTTAAAAGATCCTTAACCACCTAAGAAAAAGTACTTCAAGTTCTTTTAATAAAAAATTTTCTTCATAAGACTAACAAATAAAATATCCGTATAAAACAATTTTCTGTATAATAAAATTTGTTAAAGAAATTTCTTTGTATTATGTAAAAACGCCTTTTTACAAAAATTTTTCAGTATAAAACTATTTTCGAAAGAAAATTGTTGTGTTAAGTTATGGTCACACTTAACAAATATTTGACGATCCAAACATAACCACTATCTTTATTGAACGTTTGTTTAAGTTTGATTAACGTTTAAGAGATCAAACAGCATTTACTACCGTTCTTTTTTAGCAATAAGATGTGTTAATTCTACAAAATGTTGTAAAAACCAAAAATAAAAGTTAATAATTTTAGTGGTCATGCTTGTTTTGGAATTTTTTTATCAAATATATGTTAAGTGTGAACATATAATTACACAATATTTTATAAAATTTTTATTCATAAGACTATTTTTAAGAGAAAACTTTCTTTCAGCCATGTCAAGGAGTACAATTCGGAATCGAAGAAAACATATTTGTTAATTGATAGAAAGTGTATTTTGATAGGTACGGAAAACTCCCATTCTGTTCATGAAAACAAACCAATTGTAGAGGGATGTAAGAAAAGATAAACTCACTGTTTATTGTTGGTGTTTTGTTTGAGCTTTGATATTGTTACTTACGAGTAAGACCTTGAGTGTTTAAAATTCTTATTCGCTTTAGGGTTTTATTCGTATAATATTTTTAGCTTTTCTAAAATCTTAGGAAAAGGTTTCCTGATGAGCTGGCCTAAGCAACCAGTGAAATGCGCATAGAAGCTAGCTTTCCCTCAACAATAAATTTCAGTGTATTTATCAAATATGTAAAATTGGGAATTTAGCACGTCATACAGAAATCGTATTAATGATAAATTTTGTATTCCCGTAAATAACTTTGATAATATACTCGCATGTGCCCGTGCAGAAAACTGAATTGGCAAATTGGTTTTTTTGTTGTTTTCTTACGAAGACAATAGAATGAAACAATTTGTTTTTTAATTTTGTTTTTTCTTTTTACCCACTTATAACTACAATTCGAGTCGGAAAGAACCCAACCAATTGTAGAGGGATGTAAGAAAAGATAAACTCACTGTTTATTGTTGGTGTTTTGTTTGAGCTTTGATATTGTTACTTACGAGTAAGACCTTGAGTGTTTAAAATTCTTATTCGCTTTAGGGTTTTATTCGTATAATATTTTTAGCTTTTCTAAAATCTTAGGAAAAGGTTTCCTGATGAGCTGGCCTAAGCAACCAGTGAAATGCGCATAGAAGCTAGCTTTCCCTCAACAATAAATTTCAGTGTATTTATCAAATATGTAAAATTGGGAATTTAGCACGTCATACAGAAATCGTATTAATGATAAATTTTGTATTCCCGTAAATAACTTTGATAATATACTCGCATGTGCCCGTGCAGAAAACTGAATTGGCAAATTGGTTTTTTTGTTGTTTTCTTACGAAGACAATAGAATGAAACAATTTGTTTTTTAATTTTGTTTTTTCTTTTTACCCACTTATAACTACAATTCGAGTCGGAAAGAACCCAACCAATTGTAGAGGGATGTAAGAAAAGATAAACTCACTGTTTATTGTTGGTGTTTTGTTTGAGCTTTGATATTGTTACTTACGAGTAAGACCTTGAGTGTTTAAAATTCTTATTCGCTTTAGGGTTTTATTCGTATAATATTTTTAGCTTTTCTAAAATCTTAGGAAAAGGTTTCCTGATGAGCTGGCCTAAGCAACCAGTGAAATGCGCATAGAAGCTAGCTTTCCCTCAACAATAAATTTCAGTGTATTTATCAAATATGTAAAATTGGGAATTTAGCACGTCATACAGAAATCGTATTAATGATAAATTTTGTATTCCCGTAAATAACTTTGAAAAATGGTTTCATTCCGAACATTCATTTGCTGAAGCACCAAAATACGGAATGAATTCCGTTTCCGAACGGAATTGTACTCTGTGACATGGCTGTATATAAACCTATTTTCCATTCAAAATGTTCTACACAAATCGATTTTTTTAAAAAATATTTTATATAAAACTATAGTTTCCTTTATTAGACTGTTTTCCATCAAATATTGTCTGTATAAAGCTTTTATTCATGGAAAGTTTTGTGAACAAGACTTTTTTTAATGAAAATCAAACAAAAAAATAATTCTCAAGGCTTTTTTCTTGAGAAAAGGTTTACATAAGAAATAATTTTGCAGAAATAGCTAAAGCGACAATTTTCGTTTCTTTTTATAAATTAATGTACCGACAACACTTGCATCATGTCATGATCACATAAGGTACCGTTATGATTTTATGGCAAAAACAATTTTAGCTTAAGCGACAACCTTAATATAAAATTTTTATGAAATCATATAAAAAAACCTTCTTCTGTAAAATTGTGTTTTCGTCGCTTAAGTTTTTCTTTCTGTAAGGGCTCGATATTTAAGTCTATTTTTCAGAGAAAACATCTATTTTCATTTTCTGCAGACAACTTTCTAAAAACAAACTGATTTCCATACCAAATTTTTATTTAAAGCCAATTTCTTTTAAAAAATTTTTGTATAAGAATATATAAAGTTTCTCAAGACTATTTTCTAAAACAAATATTTTATAAGACTAATTTCATATAACATTTTTCTTAAAAAACTATTCCTTAAGACTTTTTGCAACTCATCAACAACTGTAATCACACCAATATTTTACTCCTTAGAGAGCTTAACCAGCGAAACCGCAGTCTGAATCGTAAAATTGAAAGCTTAGCAAAAACTGACAGGAGAATTTTCTAAGCAAAACATCTCGGAGAAGCGGAGAAAGCCACATGACGAAACAACCTTCGCAAAACGTAAAAAGCGATCCCATCTGTAATTTCAACATAATAACAAGCTGGTTTTCGCGAAGGCAGATTATATAAAGATCACGTCTCAGCATTGCAAATTCTAATTAAACAAGCAAATGAAAACAGTTCTTTTGCGTATATGCTGTTCTAAGACTTTGAGGATGTTCGATACAATCGTAAGGACTTGCATTTGGAGAGCACTATATCGGAGAGGCGTATCTGAAACTTCTGTACTTGAACTGTCAAAACTAAATGCTGCACAAGGGTCAAAAGTCTGAACATTCAACATCGATGTTGAATGCCAGGGTTGTGTTCTATCGCCACTTCTGTTTTTGATTGTCTTGGATGATGTAATGCTAACAACAAGCACTGAAGAACCACACGGGAGTCAGTAGGCACCCTTAAGATATTGTCTATGCTGACGATTTATGTCTCTTATCACACATATTCGATTATGTAGAGAGTAAACTAAAAACCTTCTATAATAATATCAAAGTTGGTTTACGAATAAGCTTTCGGAACATCAAACTAATGAGAATAATCACCATCGATTCCACCTGCCCAACTCTCAATAATAACATCATAGAATACGTGCAATCATTCTGCTACCTAGGCTGTACAATCACTACTAACAGCGGTGCAAATGAAGACGTTTGCGAGCGAATCAACAAGGCCCGTCATAACATGCACTGTTTGAATAATGTAGTTATAGATATATACCGATATTATCGACACCTTTGAAGAGCAAAGAATTTAACAATTTTGTAAAACCTATATGTTTTTATTGATGCGAAACTAATGTTCAATCCAAAACGATGTACAACGATTTCGGGCGATAATCCGATGCTTTTTGCCCAACACCATAACTATCCCGTCAGTTGCTCCAAAGTACAAATCAAAAACCTATCTAGTATGATATCCTGAAAAGAAAATTTGTATGGATAAGGCATACACTGAGATCCGATAGGTAGGCAGCCAAAGCAGCGCTGCAGTACAAACCCCAAGGCTCTCGGCGTTAAGGACGTCCGACAACAACTTGACGCAAAGCAACTGCTCGTGAACTGACTACTGCAGGTAAATAGTGAAACATCGTCGTTTTCATATAAAATTTTTGTATAAGACCATTTTGTAAATACAACTTCCTATATAAGAGCCAATTTGTATACAATATGTTCTGTATAAAACTCTAGTTTTCTGTAAAAGATTATTTTCCATAGAAAATTTTCTGTATTATTAGACCATTTGGCATAGCAAATGCTCAGTACAAGATTACCTTTCAAGAAAAATGTTCTATACAACACCATTTTTAATAGAAAATTTTTTGTTAAGACTATATTCTTAAAAAAGTTTTTAGTGCATGAATTTTGCCAAAAAAAAAAAAATCTCCTTTTCCATTAAAAAAAAAAGACTGCTATAGTCATTATAATATTTTTTTTCTTAAGAAATATATTAATTATTGAATTTTTAATTATTCCAAGTGTTACATAAACATTTTTTTATTAATATTTTAAAACAATAAAGCAAATCCCCTTTTGTTGCTTTCAAAAGGTTAAAAACCCCATCTTAATTGTATACAAGTAAAAAAGTACCATTATAAACATAAATAAAAACACAAAATTAATGTTCGATTCACTTACTATAGCATTTTTTTCTGCTTTAGAAGTCATTAGAAATTTTTCATTCATTTTATATGATAATCGCTTAGATATCTTATGAAAATAGCAAATTTTTTATGACTTTCATGGATTAAAATGACAACCAAAGAATACTAAACCAAACATCATGATTATCAACATTCTTGTAATCATCATTGCCACCATCATGATCATCGTCATATCATACGATACTTAACCAAATGCTAAAATAAATAAATGAACAAAAACTTAAAGCAACAAACAAAAAAAAAGTCATACAACAGAATTCAAAAGGAAAAAATCAATCGTAAAAAATATTGAAATATAATTTGTTTAGCAAAATGAATAAATGACAGTGTTAGTGAAAAGGATTGAACAGACGAAGGAGGTGGAGTCATGAAAATATGGTTAACTGAAACTTAATCTGTTGGCTTAACTATTTTGCAAAGTGAAGCAAGAAGAAGAAAAAACTAGAAACTTTAAAAAATAGAAAGAATAAACAACAAACATTCTAGCCAACACTTTCAAATGATGGCCAATTGCCACTTATGAGTGTTGTTTAGTAAATCATTATGATACACACAAGCGTACATGTAAATTTTGCAGACATGTGTATAATAAAAAGCACACACGCATATTGTTTTGAACACATACGAATGCTTTAATCGAAATACATTTGAATGTTAAATGCAGATGCTTAAAATGATGAATTTAAAACTAAACATCAAAACAAAATTTTTGTTTTACTTTTCCTTAGGACATTTAAAATTTTGGGTTAACTTTCAAGACATAATTCGGTTGCCGGTTACTATTCACGAGATTTTGGGAGATATAAAGGCGGCGACTTTACAAAATTTTCTTTTATAATAAATTTTTTTGTTTAGAAAATAAAAAATTAAGTATTCATTTTAGTCATTTATTGGATACCGGGTACTTTATAGGTATGTTGCGTTATGTTTTGAATTAGGATTTAATTAAAAAAAAAAAATATTTTTCAGTCATGTACTGGAAATCGAATTCAAGTGCGACTGAAATCGAACCAATTTTTAAAACGAACAAGTTTCATAAAAATATTCCGTTTTTTTATACGTCATAATTGGAGTACCAATTATATTGATTAGAACTACTTTAAATATTATGAAAAACTGCGGTCAAAAAAAAAAAAAAAAAAAAAATTAAATTTCCTTCGATTTTCATTTTTTACGATTTCGATTTTCAGAACATGGGCGTTTGTTTCAGGAATTATTCTAAGAGTTTAAATAACAGGCAAATACGCATTGAATTGTTGATATGAATTGCGTTTACGATACATTTTGTAACGTTCAAGTATTCCGAGTGCTAAAAAAATAATTGTAAATAAAATTTTTTTTAATTTGGTGTTATGACGATTGAAATTTTAATTTTAGTAAAAATGTACTCATTAAAATGTGTAAACAGTTTCGAAAATAAACATTAAATACTGTTTTTTAGTGTTCTGTTCGGTAGATATCTGGAAAACACAAACGGTAATAGTGTTTGTGTAGGAAGAAGTCATTAAACGAAAAACGTTTCTCTGTTTGTGATCTTTGAAAACAAAAATAATACTGAACTTATCCAACTCAAAAAAAAAGAAAAGAACATTTTATTACGTTCGGTTTTTTAACCACAAACTTATTTGTCTTCGGTTCAGCACATTAATATTCGTTGGTTTTAGTTGTGCTTATTGCCCTATTGGCTGGTAAAGAGAACAGAAAATTTTTACAAAAGCAAAATATACATACGAAAAAAAAAACAAAAAGCTACCAAAACATGTTTACACCAATAAAACATGTACACAAAACACACACAAGCTATTCGTGCTGTGGTCGTGCAAAATGCCAAGCAACAACAACAATACTACTGAGAAGCGTTGCAAAAAAAAAAACTAAAGAACATTAAAATAAATTGTTCTGTTTTATAACGAAGAACAGAACACTATAAAATGTTCGTTACTTTCTTGAAAGTAGTTATGACCGGTATTAAGGATTTTGCACTAAAACACTAAAACACTAAAAAAAAAGATATCGCTTTTGAGCGTGTGAGCATTACGCTAAATAATGTTGCGTTTATTTTCAAACTCTGTTTGTAATTATGTTACATTTTAATGCAAATTTTAATAAAATTTAATCAGGCTAAAGTTCATTGAATTTAATTTTCATAAAATTTTTTTTTATGAAGAAAGTAATTTTACAACATGAAATTAAATCAAATTTATGGATAATTTTTCATTCTTGACTGAGCTGGGAACCGAACCCAAGATTTCACGGACTAGTTGCCCTTACATGCTTCAATTGTAACCACACAATCTTTTCAGAGGCTGGCAGTCAATAGTCAAACATCATTCTTTAAACCAAATGGTATTTTAATTTTTAACAAATTTTAATTAGTAGTTTTCGAGTAACTAAATTTATAATTTCCTATCGAACACTTATTGTAAGTATCTTATATATAAAAATATATAGTCCGACTTTCTAAATTCGTAGTATAAATGAAAAATAACTTTCTGAATTACACAGCCCTGCAAAAATTTGAAAAAGTCATAAACCTGGAACTATACTTTTCGTAAAGTTTTCTAATGAATTTCTCAATTACATCAGGTTTGCGTTACCTTTGCTATAAGTTTAAAAAAACTGCTTTTCGCCACATTCCATACTTTATAACTGAGCAAATTTATCTTTACCTTTGTAATATCTTGTTCCTTCTTTAAGTCGCAATTTACACTATGGACATTTCTTGCCGGACAGAAAAAGTTTGTTGGTAAGGGGGCGACGCTGTATGCTTAACAAACATTCAGAAAAAGTTTGTTGGCGAGAGAGGAAAGAAGTAAATAGGGGTGTGCTGGAAATCGTAAACATAAAACGCAAAGATTTGGAAGTTGTTTTTAATTCACTTTTAATCTAATTTTTTTATTTTTTGTTATGAAATTCTGTTTAATAGAGAAATATTTGTATCATAATTTTTAATAAAACTCTTTTATTACAGAAATCTGATTAAAAAAACGACTTTAAAAATTCTTGCGTTTGACGTTTTCGATTTCCAGCACACCCCTGTTTACTTCTTGCCACTCTCTCTAACAAACTTTTTCTGTTCGGCAAGAAATGCCCATAGTGTAAATTGCGACTAAGACATCTAAAATTTGAAAAATCTAATTTTTTGCTATATTTATTTATTTTTGCCATTTTTTTTTCTTTTTAGGTTAATGAGACTATTTTTTATAAATATTACTTCATTTTTGTATTTTTTTATAAAATTATACTCTTGTCCATGGGTTAAAAATTGGTTGGCCTGTGTTAGTGTTTTGTTTAAAACAGTATTTAGAGCAAATATAACCAATAATGTTTAATCTGTTATAGAAAAGTTTTTCATAGAAACATTTCATTCCTTTAAACTTTTCCTCCTTCTTTCTTTCTTTCCTTTTTTCCATTTCTGCTTTAAATTACAAACAGTATCAAGACAATTTGTTTGGAGATCTGTTAGAATATTCAAATTCATAAAATATAATACTGTGCGGTTGTCTATCCAAATGTCGCTTTGTCAAATTATGCGTTTTGTTTGTCACTGCATATTCACTTAAGCTAAGAATACATACATCTGCATACATGTATGTAAGTGTGTGTATTAGTTTTTGTGCGTCTCAAAAACAGATAAAAAAATTCGTGTTTAGAACAACAGCATACATAGAAACAACTTGTAACTTCCTGCATGCGTAGGCTGTTATGACAAGGGATGGGCAGGCTTAATGTAATTGCAATAACTAAACATACCTTAAAAAAAAGGCCATAATACATAAATTCTAATACCATGAGTAGTTGTAACCAAGAATTTATATACATAAGTTACATTGTATGTGAGTGTTGGTATGAATATTTCAACCTTTTTTATTGAAACTGCATGCTTACACATGTTCAGTGTTAAGTAAGACATGCAGATATTAGCAGACAAAAAATCAAGTAAAAATAAAATGTCATTAGAAATGAAACATTTTCTAATACAAATAACAACAACCACGGTTACAACTAAGACAAAAAAAATATTGTTACCATATCATAAGAATTTGCGTTAGATATATCCCAGACAGAAAAGGAACTCAACATTCATACATGTAAGATATTTATATTTTTTTTTTTTTTTTGTTGCAGCAAATTGTGTAAATTTAATATGTTTGGTGGTTGATTTTTTGTTACATTTTTTTAAAGTTGATTTTTTGAAATGCTAGAATCAGTGTTTTTGTAGACTATTTGAATTTCTTTTTTTTTTAATAGGTTTTTTTCTATTTAATAGTTCAAGTTGCGCAAATATAACTGAATATCTAGATACACTTTTCTTAAAAGATTTCTGTTGTGGTTTTTTTCATTGTTGTAATTCGTGATGTTTTTGTTGTTAGTTTAATGTTTGTAACACACAGAAAATAGCAATTGACAGTTTTGGCATTTTAACATGACATGTTTGGCGACTTGTTTTCGATACAACTTTAAAAACAAACGAAAAAAAAAACAATGTTCACTTAACAGTTTTAGAAGAATTCTATTTAAGATTATTTTTCTAGTTTCCTATTTTCGTTACAAAAAAAAAAGGGAAGTTATGGAACGGTAAAATAACAGATTTAAAGTCATTAAACTTTAAAAATCCAAAAACTGTTACTGTTTTTAAGTTTCTTTTAGCGTACTTATTCCCCTTATACCAAAAATTCTTGTCATCAGCTTCTTCATTCGCTTGTTTAAAATTTATATAAATGTTACTTTTAATTTCTGCCAACAAGCATTAACTACCACATATTTTTATTAAGAATTTGATTGATATTTGATTGCAATCGTTTGATACAAAATTAACCGTTTGTTAAGAAAAAATTTACACAAGTGAATGAATCAAATCAATCAATCATGTTACTTCCTCGCAAACTAAACTCGTACATACATCCATACATACACTCAAATGTTACTTAATACAAAACCAAGTGAATAAAGTCAGTAACCTTTAAGACTTAGTTGATTTAAATAATTTTAAGTAAGAGAAAAAAATAAAATTAAAAACAAAAGACTTAAGAAAAAACCTGATTTTTGTTTAACATTTGGTAGTAGATCATCAGAGACACCAAAAGAAAAACAAAACAGAAACGATCTTTAACTGTAATTGATTTATGATTTCATTTAACATTGCCAACGAACAAACAACACCAACAACAACAAACGCAATATGCAAAAATTTTTTTTCAAGAACAACAAATTCACAGTATGCCAAACTCACATGGGGTTTTTAAATAAATATCAAAGTCAAATAAGAAAATGAAAAAGAAACATCATTTCAACAAAAAAAAAATCTGAATGAAACAGCAAGAAAGACGGACAAACTGGCAAACAAGTCGATCGACCAACCAACATTCAACCAATCTAGACAGTCGGTTGGCTGACTCAAAACCAATAACAAAAAAAAAAACATTTTGGTCAGAACTATACTAACAATTTGTTTATGATTTGATTTGTTTGCCTTTGGATTTGTCCTAAATGGATTCGTTTTTTTTTTTTTTTTTTTTTTTTTTTTTTTTGTTTTACCTACAGAATCACATGAGAACTTATATTTTTTTGTGTTTTTATTGTTGTTATTTTGTGAGGAGATGTTTATAACAAAAGTAAATCATTACACATTTGCTGGCCGATTATTATTTATGAGCGGTCATTATTTATTGAGATATTGTACATAAGCACGTTACTTCAAGCAGCAACAGTAAAAACAACAAACAGTCAAACATCAAGGGTATAAAAATCAAACAGAAGGTTGTGTGGATCTTCTAAATCGGACCATTGTTGTAAAACATATATGCAGAATTTTTGTTGTTTCTTTAGTTATAGCAGTCGATCGATCAGTTGCAAATCATCATCATCATCATTATCATCATCTGTAACCAACCGAAACAACAGAATGCAGCAACAACAGAAACAGTACCATACAATATTTCAAGCAAAAATAATGTCGTCTTCGTTTTCTCCTTCATCATTATTATCATTGTCATCATTATTATGATCGTTGACTTAACTATCTTTTAGTTTAGTGATCATACCAATAGGCTGTTGTGTAAAATATTGCACAATGGGTATTGAACGGTTTTAAGTTTTTATGAAAATTTTTTTTATTAATAAGATTTTGTTTGTCGTGCTTAATTCCCAATTTTTATTCTTGATAAAAACACTGAAATTTATTTTCGGAGTATAAGCTAGTTTCTATGGGCATTTCACTGGGTTATTAGGCCAGATCATCAGGATGCATTCTCCCAAAAAAACTTTAGAGAAGACAAGGATATTAGCAAATAAAACTGCAGAGTGAATGAGAATTGCAAACACTCAAATAGTCCTATTTGCAACGATATCAAAGCTTTAACAAAATACCAACAATGAACAGTGAGTTTATTTTTTCTTACATTCTCCACTACAATTGGTTGGAATTCTCCCAACAACAGTTGTATTGTAAGTAGGTAAAGAAAAATCCAAATAAAAACCAAAACAAATTTCTTTATTGTTTTCCCAAGAAAATTAAATTAAAAAATTAAAATTTTCCTCTTATAATTTTTTTACACATATTCTAAGTTTATTGGGGTCTGTCTGTGTGTTTATTAAAATTCTAAATTTACAGTTTAGAGCTTCGTTAACAATGGTAGCAACAATTTCGTTTTTTCTTCTACCTTCTTTCTTCCCAAAGCTTTAAATATATTTCCTTTTAATTTTTCGAACAAAAATGTAACTAATTTTTTTTTTTTTTAAGTTGATTCAACTGGTCCGATCAGCCGATCTTATTCATGGAAACTATTTTATTACTTAGATGCCATATTTATCTACAAAATAAGGTATGGTCCATCATTCCAGGTCCTCCAGTTTGTCCACAAATTCCTCAGAGAATCCTACTGATTCTACTGTATGAATTTATTAAAGTCTTTTATTATAATAAGATTTTGTTTTGAATAAAAATTTTAACAAAATATTTCAAAAGATAATTATAAATACGTATTGTTGTGTACAAAATTTGCAAACGTTTTCTTAACTGAAAATATGTGTGGTTGCTAAAAAAAAATCGTTGCTTTATTGTGAACACCAAGTGAAAATGCTGCTGCCATTGTATAGAAAACTTTATAGTTAAAAATAACCACTAAAAAATTCCGGGAATTCCCGGGAAAAAGGCAAATTGTTTACGTTACCGAAATCTGAAAAATAACGATAGCCTAGTACGGTATCATAAAGTCCTGCTTTGCTGTCTATTCTTGCGTACCTGTTTTTAAATTAAAGTTTTATTTGAACTTTTTATTCACATAAGCTCTAAAGAAATCCATAGTTAGGGTTTTTTCCCGGGATTTCCCGTCCCGGGAATTCCCGGGAATTTCAATTATTTTATTTCCCGTTTTCCCAGGATTTTTCTTGCGGGATCCCGGGAAATAAAAAATTCCTCATAACTTCAGAAAATAGCTATTTATACTTTGAAATTTAGTTTTCTATTCTCTAAAAATTAGCATCTGTGGATGGGTTGTGGATTAGATCAATTGCAAGAAGTGAGTACATGTATTTAAATCAATGTCTCCTGATGCAATAAATCTACTAAAAGCTAGTGAAGTGAAGAGTTAATAAAGTACATTAATTCAAAATAAGATGCAGGTAGTAAAGTTTTATTGTCCATGAACAAGTCTTAAACAATAGGAGATACCTAAACATATCGCTCCTTTATTGCAACATAGTCATATCTAGAAAAACAAACGATCTTGGCAAAATTTAAATTAAAGTTTTTAAAATGTACCGATTTAAAGATATATTTTGCTATAACTTCGGTTCAGTTTGAGATATAATACGAGAAGGTATGAAGGAAAACTTTGCTAAAGTTACTTAAAATTTTGAGATACGACTATGATGCAATGAAGGAGCGATATGTTTATTAGGTGATAAACACAAATTTTCAATTTCAATTTGTGTTGGTTTATATACCCGTGAAGTGCGGGGAAACCGAAATAAAATAACATTTTGGAAACTCGTGTAAGATACTACAACATACAACTTGAAAAACACATTGTCCTAAAGATTTCAGATGGACCTATTGAAATGAAAAGGTATGTAAGAAGCAGTCCGGTTGATGCTATTTTTGCATCAACCTTGACTTGATTTGACTGATATAGACGTTGTTTATAAAAAAGAAAAAATTGCTTCTGATTGTGAATCCGAAGCATGCTACAACGGTGCACTTTTAACTAGATATTTGTCCAACCTCGGTAAAAAATTAACTTTTTGACGACTTACTAAGCGCTTTGAGTGTGTCAGAAAGTTATTTCCTAAACCGTTAAAAAATGTTATATATTTCTTTAAAATAATTAGTATTGTGGTTATTTTTTTGAACTATTTGTGGTTTTTAATCAAAATTTTTAATATTTTAAATTAGGCTTAAGTTCATTAAATTTTAAAATTCCTTTCTTCATAAAAATAATTTAATGAAAATTAAATTTAATTTCTTTAAAATATTTTATCTATTTTATTAATTAACTTTTTGATCTGATATCTTGAGTACCTTAATTTTTATTTTGTTTTTATTATTGTCTTATAATTTAAATTGTTATGTTTATGTTATCTTTTTATCTTGTATCCACAGCAATTTAATACTGAATAAAAGCATAATAATAGGGAATAAAGGCGTGAGGTAATAATAATTCAAGTTCCTATTTAAATCTTCAATTAATTTTTTAGTATTGAACCATTTCTTTTACTTTCTTTGTAAACAAGTTCCCTTACGTTTTTTTATAAAAGTTATTTTCATTAATTAATAAAAAAATTTACTTTGTATTATTTATATGGAGCGGGATCCCGGGATCCCGGGAAATTTAAAGAAATTTCCCGATTTCCCGGGAATCGAAAAAGTCCGGGAAAAAAAAACTCTGTCCATAGTGCATATTAAACAAAAAAAAAAACATATCGCTTAATGTTAAAGATACTTTCATAAAACAGACCAATTTCTAGCGCCCTCGGCTAAAAAAGTCATAAAAAAATAAATAATATTTCTCCAATACCTCTGAACCTTTATGAACAGAGCATTTTAAGCCTGATATTTAGCATTTTTGGTGTTACATCAAGTAAACTGATTTTTTTGGTTGTTGTTGTTGTTATTGCAATTGTTGCTTTCTTATGCAGTTTAACATGCGTATCATATTAGTGTACTGTTCGCTAAAGTTTTGGGCTTTAGCTTATACTCTGGCTGGTACGTGTAACAAAATAATGTTGCAGTTGGTTTCTTTAAGAGTTTGTACTCTTTTTTTTTTTTTTTTGCTCCATGCGTCAAGCAGTGTGTGCTTAACAGTCAGAATATGTTTATTCACGGCATGCATCATTGCACAAAATCTGCATAAATTTAAAAAAAAAAAATCTTTTAAAAGCGAAATATTATACAAAAGAAAATATATCTGTGGTAAAAATAACTAAGAAAAAATAATCTTGAAAAAATAAACACCCATGTGCCATGATTTCTTTTATTCTTATTTAACTATTTAATATTTTTCAAGCTTTTTGTGCATTTTTTTCATAATTTTGCTCAATTTTTCTTAAAGTGATTTTCAGTACCAGTAGATGTATGTAAGATTTATTTACAACGTTTTTTGTTATTTTTTTTTTTCTTTACCCCAAAATCTATTATCAATATTTTGTGAGATGTGCACAGTGTGTTAAGGAAGATTAAAATTGGAAAAGATGTAAGTGCATGAAATTTATTATTGAACAAAGGACCGACAAAAGCTATTGAAATTAGTGATGGTCAGTTTATTAGTTGATCTAACCCTCGAGTTGCCTTCCCTTTTTCAATTTCTAGGAAGGCTGAAAAGCATTTTGATTTCCCGAAAATTCAAATTTAGAACAAAAATTTATGGAAAAATTTTTAAGATTTTAAGATAGAGTGTTAGGCCGAAATACTGCACTTAGTGCAAATTTTTCTCAAGTAATTTTAATACTTTCCTAATTTCAATAGTGTGATTTGAAAAAAATGTATGCTGATCCAAAATCTTTAGGAATCATGAATTATAATTTTTTTTTTTTTTTTTAATATGTAGTCTTTAAAATCTAGTGCAAATGCATTAAATTCCTACGAAAGTCAGAGTTAAGAACAATTAAGCTAAATTCAAGATCCCAAGATAGGAGTCCCGGGAAAAAACTCTACCTCTTCTTTAAACAAACGATTCTCCAGAATAAGACCCTATTGCTTATGTGTTTCTTAAACATGCAAGTATTTAAAAAAAAATTAGGTTGGTATAAGAAAATACTTAAGCGCGAATAACTGAAGCAAAATGACGACATTATAAAGGGTGGTTCAACTATAATACACGATGTTAATTGTGAGTTATACCTTAACGTCAAGTTTTTCGCCCAACTTAATTTGGCAATTTTTTTTTTTTTTTTTTTTTTTTTTTGTTTCAGTGTTTGACAAATTCAACCATGGAGAGATACACAATTGAGCAGTGCGTTAAGGTTGTTAAAGCCTTTAACAAAAACTTTTCAAAGAAAATCATCTTCAACGATGAGGCACACTTTCACCTCAGTGGATTCTTTACTTTAACAAGCAGAATTGGCGTTTTTGGGTAAATAAGAATCCAGTGATTGTTGGAAAGTCGATGCATCTACAAAGAGTGACTGATTGGTGCGTTATCTCACGTCGATGCGATGATAATTGGCCGCCACGATCATGTGATTTGCCACCGATGGACTTCTTTCTTTGAGAATAATAAAAAGAAAAAATTAACGTCAATAAGCCAAGAACAATTCAAGAGATAAAGGATAAGACAATTCGGCACATTAACGACATTGAACCTAAATTATGCTTAAGAGCCATTGAAAAAATGGACTATCGGATAGAAGTATGACACCCAAGCCGTGGCAAACATTTGGCTGATATTTTCTTTCACACATTGTTGTCATATATCCTTCTATTATTATAAAAAATATTAAGATAACTCTCTGAAAACTTTTGAACGATCGATATTGAGTGAAGTAATTGAACCCCTGTTATGCAAACCAAACCCCTGCCACAATTTGTTTAAATGGAAGGTTTATAATGAACTTTACCTCACATATTTAAACCAATCCAAAATATGTTAACTGATCAAACAATATCTTTTAGATTTGCTTAATATTGTCATTTAAATATACGTACATAATTGATCCCACATCAACCACCATAAAACGAAGAAAATTAAGACGGATTGGTATTTAGCTCAAGAGCAACCCTGAGAAAATATTTTGGCAAGCATTAGAATAGAATTTTCAAGGCAAAGATTTAAATGAGTAGTAACCAAAAAACTCATGGAAATTAACTTCAATGAGTAAAAGTAAACGAAAGCACAGGAAAGAGTTGGAACGAAGAAAAGGCATTTGGTAAACACAAGCGTTAATAAGGAAATTTGATAAAGGCCCTATGCTCCTCATAGAGTTAAGCGGAAACGAAGAAAAAGAAGAAGTAATGTACGGTATCATATGGTTTGACATGACCAGCTATTCTTCCCTATTTGCCAGCTTTGACTATTGGCATTACAAACATTCCATCCAAGCCACTGTACCACATCATATTTTACAACTCATCTATAAAGCGTTCCACATGTGTCTTGTTACATTTTTTCCAATTTCGTTGTTTTTTTATTCATCTTGTGTAGCTGCTGCCAGAGAATCTTTTCTACTGTATTCATACAGCAGTTTTTTTTTATTGCCAAAAGGCATGAAGCTTAAAAAATTGTCAGACATGTTTTTGTTTTGATATGCAAAAATTATTGGAAAAATGTAAAGATGAGATGTGAAAAGAAAACAGCATATGGAAAAACTGAAATATAATGCAATTGTTCAATATTACACCAAAGGAATTTTGTATATACAACCACTATACACATATGTACATCTGTATGTATGTTTGTATGATAATGGTATTATGTGGAAAAAAAGTTTAGCATTATAAACATACATAAACCACATTTGTGTAGCATATAATTCATAGTGTATGCTTTTATTTTAAATATATTATACACTTTTATTATTAAAGATTGATTTTGTGATTTAACAAAAATTTTTAAGAACTGAATGATAAAAATCTTTTTGTAAAACGTAAAAGAAGAACATTGTAAAATATATGGTGCACAAGTTTTTGCCACAGTAGGAGCAGAAGCTATAAGGTATCTTTATAGTTTAGAGTACAACAAGAGTTATATTTAATTTAATGATAATGTAAAATAATTTGTCGCTTAAAGCACTTCCGTACAAGAAGCAGACGTACATACATATAAGAAAAATTATGAACATAAAAAGGGATTATAATATAAATTATGTATACTCTTTTTTTTTATACAAATTTCGTATTTAAAACGTTTTTTAAAACAAAGTCCTTTTTATAGTAGTTTAAAGTTTTCACCAGCGGGTATAATTTTCTGAACTAAAAGGGGAAAAACCAGATCAAGATAACACTAAATTTTGTTTAAACACTTTATATCCATGTGTGTAGAGGGTCATTAAAAAAAATTATTAAGTTTTGTTTTTTTTTTTAACAATTAGGTAAATTATAGTTGTTTAAAATAACTAATTTTAATCAAAATTTAAATATAAAAGAGTATAAGTACTTGTAGAAAAAAAGTGGTGAACATTTATGTTCTAAAATAGTTTCTGAAACGGAAGAAAACTTATTATAAAACTTGACAATAACTCTACAAAACGAAAGTACTAAAACTATTAAAAATCAGACTTAAAAATGCTAAAGTTTCAAAAAAATTTGAAAGTTTGATATATATTCTAATTAAATGCTTAGGGCTAGTTTACACGGTAATACATTGTATTACGACATTATGTTTAATGAGAAAAATCATATCATGTAAAAGCAAAATGTATTGAGCAAGAGAGAATACGAATACAAAATCTGACAAGCGGTCGGTAAATGGTTTTTTTTTTAAACCATTTTAGAAACTTATGTATTCTTATCACACCAGAGGTGTATTTTATCAGAGTATATTGAAGGTGGTAGCATTTTGATACAATACAAAAACAACTCAGGAAATGTTCATGTTGTTCTTGTTAAAATTGTAAAACTGCAACCATCTGCTTTTTTGTTATTAATTTTGATTTTACTTATACCATCCGTGTAAACATGAACTACACTCACAACAGATTTTTATTTTTTTCTTTTAAGCACGGAGAGAATTTCTTATTATTTTGATTCTACAAAGTCGTAATACATTGTATTACCGTGTAAACTAGCCTTTAGTACCGATAAATGGTGCACTATACACGTATATTCAGTTAACAAAGGTTTAAACATTAAACACAAAGAAATTTATAAGCCCTTTGTCCAAACATTTGATCCAAAATTGTAAAAAATTGTCTTTATTTAATGGAAATTTTATACACAAAACTAAAGCTTATAAGTTGATCTAATAAACACTGTCAGTGAATAAAATGTCACACCTAGCAAAAGGTTCACATTTTACATACCGCAGGCATGAGGTAACCTTTAGCATGGAAAAATTCAATAGGAGTGTAATCTTAAGATTTCCAAAGAGTCCTTGTATTGAAGAATCGACAGTGTTGGTTATTTGAAATTATCGGAGGCACAGATCCAATTGAAATCGATGCTTTCCTCATAATAATTGATTAAATAACTTCGTTTAATACTTAAAAAGAAATAAACGTTGTAAATGACCATTAGTTAAACAAAACATTAATTTATTGATTTTTATTTACACAGCTAACATACATAGATCTGAACATAATCTGCATACATTCTAACTGTAAAAACTTTGGGTTGATCAGGTACATCATTTGTGAGGATTGCGAACAGAAGAGCAAGTATTGACACAGTATTGAAACACCTCTTTTTACTGCCAAGGAATTAGAAACTGATGTTAAAGTTAGAACATTTTCTGTGGCTTATTGTAAATAGGATAGTAAAGGGTGGTTAAATTTTAAGGGCCGATGTTGATTTTGAATAAATTAAAATTTTTTTAGGAAATTATTGTCGTTTCTTTTTATTATGATAATATTGGTATGGTTCAATTATGTATGGAACAAATTATCCGCCAAATGGGTGCCGCGACCTCGGCGGCACACCTCCATCCGATGGTCCAAATTCTCGATGACTCTGAGGCATAATTGAATCGTTTATTTCAAAAACCCATCAAGTGCACTTTTTTAAATTATACGAAGACTAAAAAAACATCCTAGTTTTTAAATTAGTAAGGTTTTGTCTTGAAAAAAATTAAAGTATTTCCTGTTGTATTTCAAAAACAAATAAGTTTTTGCAAAAAATATTTAAAATTTGTGTACTTGACAATAAAATAAAGCTATTTATTAAAAAAAAAATTTGGTCTTAATATTGATCTCTAAAAATAGTTGTAGGCTGTAAATGAAAAAAATAATATCTTTATTTTTAAAAATATTAAAAAAAGTTGAAATTTCCGTTTAACTAAGAACATAAAATAAAGGAAAAATCCATTTGTACACAAATGTTTTACTTTTGGCTTGTGGGGCTTGAGTTGAACAGGCAGCAGTACCAAAATCATTATTGTATAGATAAAAACCCTTCTAGATTGATTATCAATACGCGCACCGCATTTTGGGGGAAAGTTACACACCAGTTTTCCAGGGATAGATTGACCAGAAACAAGGTCACCTTTGCAAATTGTGTATGACATTACGTTTATACGTATCTTCATTTACAACAACTCGTTTTCTTTTTATTTCAGGTTCTTTATCTGAACTTTTACTACACATTTTTAAAATCAAACAATTCGAAAACACCAAGTTTAAACACTAAACAATAACATTAACCAAAATAGCTGTAGATCAGCAGGGTTACCAAAATTTACTGCAGAAAGCCGCCATGTGATTTTACTTGACGGGTTTCTGCACTAAACAGAAATTTCAAAACAAAATAAGCCCCATTGAAAGGGGTGACAGTTGACGATTTGCTGCATAATACCGTGTGACTAAAGTAGGCTATTTATAATCTATAATAATATCATTTTCGAAAAAACTTTTAGTTGACGGGTTTCTGAAATAAACGATTCAATTGAGGTTCTATGCCGTTAATGTGCCGCATTATCTCATCCTTTAGCTCTTGAACTGTTGCTGGCTTACACCTTTTCTTTCCAATAACCTCAAAGAAAGAAGTCCAACGGTGTCAAATCACATGATCTTGGCGGCCAATTGACATCGCCACGTTTGGAATCGTCAAGAGGCTTTAGTTCTTGAGTCAATTGCACCTTGTAAGCGTGTAAATGCAAGTCTTTATACATAATGTTCATCAACGACGAGTGTGAGAGGTGCAATTGTTGGCCACGACGACGAGTTAAGGTGGACGACTCTTCAGCCACACTATCGCGAACAGCAGCAATATTTTCTGCAGTACGAGCACTGGACCATGCACTGGTGTTTGCACATCTCCTACATACCCGGCTTGCTCAAATTTTTGAGCGATTTTTCCGATTATATTCACATTTGGACGATTAAATTGACCGAAAAAAATCACAAAGTGCACGATATGCATTTTGATTTAAACGCCCATTTTCATAATTAGCCTGAATAACTTTAACACGTTGCTCGATTGTGTTTCATTCCAGGTTCAAATTGCGTTAGTCTGAAATCAAGTCAAATGAAATGCAGAAAAAACTTGACGTTTAGGTGTGACGTTTTTTTAACTAAAATCTGGGTGCGCTGAATCCGAATCTGGCATAAAAGTTGGGCTATCACGTCATGTTAATTTTTTATCGCATGCTGGCAATACTGTGAAACAGTCAATACTGACACTACAATTTCACAATTAATAATTTGACAGAAGCCCACATTTATTCTAAATCTTCATAATAGTAGAGTTTAAGCATGTAAGGGAGATCGTGTGTTACTTCTTCAAGCAATTTTTGCTTTGTGTGTGGTGAATAGTTGGTTGGAAAAAAAGGATATGCAATATCAGCATCATTAAAATATGCATATTAACATTATTTTGGTTTTGCAGTCAGAAACTTGGACAAACCGTGAACACCGACAATGTTTTGCATTTTTTCTTCAAAAAAAAAAACTAGGTGCAGTGAGCGCATAGGGGAGCACGTGCTCGCCAAGATTTAATGAAAATTTAAAGAATTTATCAAGGATTTTGAGACAAAAGCATGCTGGGAGACTATTGCTGGTCTCTAATACGTGAAACCGAATCAACAAAATACAAACGACGTTTAAATAACGCCATTCACTTTTGAAAATTCATTGATTTTTAAATAAACTAGTGATTTTTTATGTAAAAAACGAATAAAAACATTTTTTGTATCTCGAAAACCTGACGTTATAAAGAAAAACCAATTACAAGTTCGCATTCAGCTCACCAAATTACCCTAGGAAAGATATTTGGTTGCTCCAGTCTAAAACCTTGTTGGCTAGTGTAAATAGAGTTAAACCCTTATTGTCGATCTGTGATAAGGTTAAGGTTAATTAAGAACAAAGACATTTACTGGTAAAAAAGTTATTTTAGGAGCAGAAGAAGAGTAGCACTGCGCACAAAATAATATTTCTTTTATTACCAGGTTTTAAGTGAAAGTTACCTTCCATACAAAGTGAATATTCATTATCTTTTATTTATAAAACTATAAAATATATATAAAAGGGAAGGTATCCCTAAGCGCCGGCTATACACGCAAGATTTCCGAATATCCTTTCCAACACCTCTCAGGTGTTTCTAACCCTTCTCCATATAAATTAAAAAACTACTGGTACAATTTTAAGCGATAGTATTGGCTCCAGTAAAATAGGACCCTTTTCACAAACAATGATAGAAATTCACTGGGACTATTTATCACAATACTACAACCTTAGAAACAACAAGCCAATATGTCACTTTTCAGCGTTATCATTAACATTTCCCTTTAGATCGAAAAGCAAAAATTTGTTTGTCGTCAGAGGCAAGTGCCTTAGAAAGGGTTAATGTTTCCACCCGCAACAAAAGTAGTCCTATATAAAGTAAATACCTACAATCAGCTTGAAACAGCTTGAACCTTCAAATTCAGTTATCATGATTTGTCGTTCAAATTTGATTTGTCTTTCATACAGGGGCCATATACACTTCAAAATATTTAATTAATATGATTTTCTCTATACTGAAGTTAGACCCTATAAAGTATATATAACGAATCCTCGTCCTCTTGAGTATCGAAGTTGACATAACGATGTCCGTCTGTCCTTGTGTCCGTTAAATTGGGTTTCCGAACACTCCAGATAAGATGGAGACCAGGTTGTTATATATTTTTATCAAATATGCTGCTATTGAAATTTAGCCAGATCGGTCTACATATGGCTGAAATATAAAAAAAAACCACGACTGGCTTTAGTTTTACCCACAAACCGCTTTTTGTAGTTTTAAATTAAAACCAAAAAAACTTTTAATATTAATATTTTTCTGTTTATCTAGAGAACGGCAACCGCTAAAGTTTCCAAATTAGGTACAAGCATCTTTCTTATCAATACAAAACTTTCGACAAAATATGAGCAAATTTGGAGAAGTGGACGTGGCACAAAGTAGAATTATTTATATCTAAAGAATGACATTTATATAACAATCTATTCTTATCGCACCATGGTGAAGGGTATATACGATTCGGCATAGCCAAATCTAGCACTCTTACTTGTTTATTTATAGTGCTAAAATTTCTTTTAGTAGTATTATTCAATAAAAAACGGTTAAAAAAAATGTTGCATTCAAATCAAATTAATTTAAAAACCTCTTAAGTTGCAAAATTTTATTTAATCGACCAATTCAAAGATTTTATAAGTATTCTACGACAAAACCATCAAACTCAAACTGGCTTTCAAAATATTTTAAGAAAAAAAGGAAAAAAACGTATAACTAAAAACATTCTAAAGAAAAACACAAAACAAATCTTTTACATCATTCCATCTAAAGCATCATGTCAATTTATTTAGTTTAGTTTCAGTTTTTAGTATTTAAGCTGACAGTGGCAAGTCAAACACTTTGCCAACTTAAAAACTGACAGTCAACTTTATGTCGGCTTTAAAAAAAAAGATGATGGAAATGTAAAAATCTTTAAAAAAAAAAAAAAAAAAAAAGAAGTTACTATAAAAATACTTGGTGCAGTTACTAGGGAAAAAATAAAAAATATATACATATATATTATCTTAAACACTTCATATTTATACTTTTTTTCTACAAACTAATAAAGTAGTTATTCATAAATTTTTTACATTTAATTAAAACAGAAGTATTTATATTAATTGTTTATCGCTTAATAACACAGTTGTTAAACTTTTCCAAATCTGTTAAAAAACAAATAATTAATGCTTTATCTATTTAAAGTTGTTTGCTGCACAACAAAGTTGTCCTATTTATTTATATTGTATTGGCTTTTTTCTTTTGTATTTGTTAAAACTAAGTGTTAGTAAAATAAATGTTTATTTTTGATCATTTGCATAAATTATAGAAAAATACAAATTTAAAATTCATATTAATTTTGTAGAAAATTAATATGTATGAAAATTAATTTATAGTTTAAATGTAAAAATTATACAAAAAGCATAAAGTTATATGTTTAATTGTACTAATAAAAATTATATTTTTATCGAAAATTTGTGTTTTAGGAAATTAAAAAAAAAAATACACGAAAAAGATTAAATTTGAATAATTAATTTGGCAATTAATGAAATGTAGTCAAAATTACTGAATATCTGTGGCATTTTGACAAAACATCTTAAGGCGAGATAAGATAGCAAGAAAATTTGTTAAAAAAAAAAACTCGGTGAAAAATTCATTTTTATCAAATAATAAAATAAACCAAAATTAAAGAATAATTTCGTTTATAATACAAAAGTTTAAAAACGTAAACGAAAATGTTTTTTGAATCAAAATGCCATAGATAAATGTATAAATAAAATCTGGCATTGAATTAGGGTCTTTGTTTAGTAATTTAAATTAGTTATAAAACAAAACACTTAAAAAACGAACAGTTATTGATCAGTAAAAAGCAGGGAAAGCATCAGTATGCAATTTTCGGGTTTGGTTTTCCTAAGCAAACGCCTAATGGAGCCAGAAACAATACATTTATCCGCTCTAGAGCTTTTTATGTATTTTGGCATATGTTATTTAGTGCAAGCATTTTGCGGCTTTTTAAAATAAAGCATATTACACTTTTTTGAAACCAACTTACTTTTTTGATACTCATTGAATTGTTTAAGTTTTAACTAGAGCTTTCGTAGCGAAAGTGAAAAAAAAAATAATTTTAAATTCTGGTTAACACGTGGCTTTTCTCTTTAAAATATGAATCTGTAGCCCGTTTCTGTAGTTCTCACATCATAAACTTTTTCGCAAGACACAAGACGAGTTAATTGACACAAAAACAATGTTAAATGAAGCAAAAAATGGGTTTTCTCACATAACTGTTTCTGTATCTTTCCTTTGCGAGGATCATCTCTCATTTAAATAATTATCCAGCAATTATCGGAAGGATGTGAGAAAAAGTGTTTCGGTAACAATATTTTTCGAAAAGTTTCTCACAAGAACTGTCAAAATAAGTCAAATTTGAAATTGGTGGAAGAAAAACAAAAAATAGATATTTTAAATTTAAAATATGTTTATACATATAAATAAAAAATAGAAAGAATTTAAACGATAAATGCATAATTTTAATGATGAAAATAAATAAAACACAATTGTTTTATTTTGTTATTTTAAAACTTTTTTTAGCCATTTCTTGTTTTGGTTTTATTCAAGGCTGCCACATAAATTTCGTCAATTCCTGAGAAAAAATAGAAAATAAAAATATTGCTGCAGTGCTGCAGTGCTGCGGCATCACTGCATAAAAAAACTTTTGAGATATGAAAGTAATGCCAAATTTCTTACAAGTGATGCATTTACGAACATTTAATTTAACTAATGCGCAACTGATGCGCAACAACTGCATTTACGAACGTACCCATAACTTTTTTTTTGTTAAAAATTTAATAAAATAAAGATACAAATTATATAAATAAATCAATTTTTGAAGTTTATAAAAAATAATTAGTATTGTGGTTATTTTGTTGAACTATTTATGGTTTTTAATCTAAATTTTTAATATTTATATGTGTTCATTTTGTCCTTCAAGTTGTGCTGAGAAAGGTCAACGAGAAAAAGAAGGAAAAAACATAAATGTACTTTGGACTTCAAGAAGAATTCTTGACAAAAGTACGAAAAAACGGAAGTAAAGAAAATACATCTAAAATCAATTTAAATGGATAATCATTCAAAAAAAGCAAATTTCGATCTACCAAAGTGTAACGACGTGATTCTTCACTGGTTGCTGGGGTACGCTCTCGGCCCCAGGGTTCACTTCTTCCAAAACTTTATTTAACACGTCGCGATAGGCCGTACTTTATTTAACAATACAATTTAAACTACTAATACAAATACAACAGCAGTACGACCGGAGTGTACAAGAGAACTGGGTGGCGCTGGAAGACCGAGTATAACCCTGGAATCTTCTACGTACCCAGTGACCAACGCTCTGACGGGGTATCACCCAGGCAATCAGATGCGGAGGACTCTTGAACCACTTTTAGGCAATGCTAGGAGAACGAGTATAACCCAGAGTCTCTTTGCTAACTTTATTTAATTGAAGGAGTATGACTCTCAAGTAATCAAATAAGTTCTTACCTAGTCGGCGGCGGTAAGCTGACTGGCCCCCGCTTGTGATCAGCCACTCTGCTTTTATAGCAGTTTCCGTACACGCAGCTCATACACAAACATGCGAACATACAACAGTGGCTTGATCACAGCTGTTTTCAGTCATTTTATATTTCTTATCCTACGTATACATTTTGCCGTAGTTTCCTACTCGGCCACAGATGGCGTTACCTTATTGCTAAATTTAAATTATTAACGGAAACAAAAGTGAATATAAAAATAATAATACTTACAATAAAAGTAATAATCATATTTCTAAAATACTTAAATTAATAATAATTGATTTCAATAAAAATATAAGAATAGAACGGGGAAATTTAAATAAAACCCGACCGGCCTGGTCTCGTCTACTTCTAGGCCCGGGATGACATGGGGTGGTAGTATAGACTAGGGTGTGTGACACAAAAACGAGGGCTCCGACTTTTGCTCGTCACAAAAGGTTTAAATACAATTTGGTTTAAGGATTGATGTTTGACTATTGACGTCAGCAGTCGTCGATGGCTGCGAGTGTAAAACGGCAAATCCATCTGAGGAGATCGAGTGGTTTCGATCGAAACATGTCATGGTAACCTGCCGGCCGCGGTTCGAATCCCGGCCACGGTCAAAAATGAAAGATTATCAATAACAATTTTAATTAAGTTTCATGTTGTAAAATTCCTTTCTTCATAAAAATAATTTAATGAAAATTAAATTTAATGAACTTAAAGCCTAATTAAAAGTTTATAAAAATTTTGGAAAAAATTTTTACACTTTAATTAAATTTATTAATTTATAATTTTTAAAATTAAAATGTTTTAATTTCAAAAGATTTTGTTATTCGTGCTTAATTCCCAGTTTTTATTATTGATAAAAACACTTGAAATTTATTGTTGATGGGATAAGCTATTCCTATGCGCATTTCACTGGTTGCTTAGGCCAGATCATCAGGAAACTTCATCCATAAAGATTTTGGAAAAACTAAAGATATTAAACCAAATAAAACTGTTAAGCGTATGAGACTCATAGCAACAGTTCTACTTGTAACAATATCAAAGCTTAAACAAAACACATCAACAATAAACAGTGGGTTTATCTCATCTTACATTCCCCACTACAATTAGTTGAAATTCTCTCAACATTAACTGTAGTTGTAAGTAGGTTAAGAAAAACAAAATAAAAACAAACAACAACTTACAAAAGATGTTGTCAATTAAGTGTTTTTCAGGCGGTGCACTTGCCTGTTTATTATCAAAAAGTAATTTCAATTTTTGGGAATACAAAATTTTAATTTCAAAAGATTTTGTTATTCGTGCTTAATTCCCAGTTTTTATTATTGATAAAAACACTTGAAATTTATTGTTGATGGGATAAGCTATTCCTATGCGCATTTCACTGGTTGCTTAGGCCAGATCATCAGGAAACTTCATCCATAAAGATTTTGGAAAAACTAAAGATATTAAACCAAATAAAACTGTTAAGCGTATGAGACTCATAGCAACAGTTCTACTTGTAACAATATCAAAGCTTAAACAAAACACATCAACAATAAACAGTGGGTTTATCTCATCTTACATTCCCCACTACAATTAGTTGAAATTCTCTCAACATTAACTGTAGTTGTAAGTAGGTTAAGAAAAACAAAATAAAAACAAACAACAACTTACAAAAGATGTTGTCAATTAAGTGTTTTTCAGGCGGTGCACTTGCCTGTTTATTATCAAAAAGTAATTTCAATTTTTGGGAATACAAAATTTTTTTTTTTTTTTTTTTTTTTTTTTTTGATATTGATATTGTTGCAAGTAGAACTGTTGCTATGAGTCTCATACGCTTAACAGTTTTATTTGGTTTAATATCTTTAGTTTTTCCAAAATCTTTATGGATGAAGTTTCCTGATGATCTGGCCTAAGCAACCAGTGAAATGCGCATAGGAATAGCTTATCCCATCAACAATAAATTTCAAGTGTTTTTATCAATAATAAAAACTGGGAATTAAGCACGAATAACAAAATCTTTTGAAATTAAAATTTTGTATTCCCAAAAATTGAAATTACTTTTTGATAATAAACAGGCAAGTGCACCGCCTGAAAAACACTTAATTGACAACATCTTTTGTAAGTTGTTGTTTGTTTTTATTTTGTTTTTCTTAACCTACTTACAACTACAGTTAATGTTGAGAGAATTTCAACTAATTGTAGTGGGGAATGTAAGATGAGATAAACCCACTGTTTATTGTTGATGTGTTTTGTTTAAGCTTTGATATTGTTACAAGTAGAACTGTTGCTATGAGTCTCATACGCTTAACAGTTTTATTTGGTTTAATATCTTTAGTTTTTCCAAAATCTTTATGGATGAAGTTTCCTGATGATCTGGCCTAAGCAACCAGTGAAATGCGCATAGGAATAGCTTATCCCATCAACAATAAATTTCAAGTGTTTTTATCAATAATAAAAACTGGGAATTAAGCACGAATAACAAAATCTTTTGAAATTAAAATTTTGTATTCCCAAAAATTGAAATTACTTTTTGATAATAAACAGGCAAGTGCACCGCCTGAAAAACACTTAATTGACAACATCTTTTGTAAGTTGTTGTTTGTTTTTATTTTGTTTTTCTTAACCTACTTACAACTACAGTTAATGTTGAGAGAATTTCAACTAATTGTAGTGGGGAATGTAAGATGAGATAAACCCACTGTTTATTGTTGATGTGTTTTGTTTAAGCTTTGATATTGTTACAAGTAGAACTGTTGCTATGAGTCTCATACGCTTAACAGTTTTATTTGGTTTAATATCTTTAGTTTTTCCAAAATCTTTATGGATGAAGTTTCCTGATGATCTGGCCTAAGCAACCAGTGAAATGCGCATAGGAATAGCTTATCCCATCAACAATAAATTTCAAGTGTTTTTATCAATAATAAAAACTGGGAATTAAGCACGAATAACAAAATCTTTTGAAATTAAAATTTTGTATTCCCAAAAATTGAAATTACTTTTTGATATTAAAATGTTTTCATTTAAAAGAATGACATTTTCGATTCTGAACATAAATAAGAGATTGCTGTCCTGCACTTTCTAAAACATTGTGTTTTTAAAGAGAAAATCGCTACTTGGTGATCACAATTTTCTATCCTTTACGTTCTAAGATTTCTAGTTTAAAAGACAAATTTAATTTTGTATTTGTTAACAGAAGATATATTTTTGAGAACAAAATCAATTTTTTAGAAGTGAAAAAAGTGTTAGCAAATTTCATTTCATGATGTTTTTAGAAAAATTGTTTTATAACCTTTTCAAACTTGTCAACATCTAATATCTGCCATTAATTGGCGAAGATGTTGACATTTTATCATAAGAATTACATACAGCTAAAAATCATCTTAACAAGATGTGTCTAAATCAATTTATTCCAATTATTTTAGTGCCATCACTAGGAAAGTGGCCATAAATTTTGTTATTATTGTGGCATCACTGAAAAAATGGCATTTGTTTTGAAAAAAGCGTTACCATTTGTCAAGTTTTTCCTATATTGCCAGTCCTTTTTTAATTTTTTTATATTATTCAACAAAATGAATTTCAAATACATTTCTAGTAGTCGAGGATCATTAAAAAAAATGCAAATAACCGAAAAACAATAAACAGTTCCAACGGCTTAAAAAGAAAATAAAAAGTTGTAGAAATAGAAATTTAATTAGACTTCTAAAACCTTCATAGAAATTACAGCACAAAATCATGTTTTGCCGTACAGTTGTACAAAATCCTCTTACGAAATATGCTTATCAAATTAAAACCTTAAAATAATTTTTCACATTTTTCTTATTGTTAAATTCCTCTGGTTTCCGGTAATGAACATTTTATAAAGAATTTGTCTTAAAAAAACTTATATTCAATACCTACATTTTGCAAAAGTCCCAGAATTCCCGCTCTCAAAATCTGTCACCAAAATAATGTTGAAATTCCCAACTATATATATTAACTCCGGTTGTTCTTATAAGGAGCATAGGGCCGTAAAAACCCCAATTAAGGAACTTAAATTTGTTTGAATTTTCAAAAAAAAGCCTATATATTACCAAACAAGAACGTATAAACGATGGGTTTGTACTCTTAAAATATGTTTGTTTGTTTTTTTTTTTTTTTTTTTTTTCTTGCAAATACAAACAAAAATCAAGGGCTTTTTGTTGTTCTCTAAAGCGCCAAATACACTTGTCAAATGATTGTCCAGCTTGTCGTGTACGTGTGCTGGAGGTAATATTCGCCGTCTAATTATCTAAATTTTTTTATTTTCCAGTCATCATCGTCGGTATGACACATACAAGCACATTTTCAACAATACTACCACAATGTTTGATGAGTATTTTGATCAGTGTATTTGGAGCTTTAAAGGTACGCGAGTGAATTCACCTGCTGGACAAGCATTTGACAAGTGTGTTTGGCCCTTATAAAAAGTTCGCTTTTGTTTTTTTTTTTTTTTGTTAAATTCGACCATCAGGCGAACGCAGTATTATTAATATTGTTTTGATAATGACGGAAATGTAAAACGATTTAAATTCCATTGCAAGCCCTTTTCATCAATAACTTCTATTTGAATATTTGGAAATATTTGTATTAATAAAATGTGTCTATTTAAAAGATTTCTTTAGAGACTTTAAACATGTTAGTAAGCCGTGCACATGGTGTTTTAACATAATTCGGGTACGCTGAATCCAATGGTGCTAAATTTAGCTCTTGTTTTCGAGATATACCGTTATTTCGAAAATGGAGGAGGCTTCACAACATATATTCGTGTAACACAAAAACGGTTTAGTTTATTAAAATTACTAAAAAACCGAAATTTTGCTAATATGCGCTGTTGTTTTAGAAACATAATATTTTTTTTTTTTTTTTTTTGGAAAATAAATTATTTTTTTATCAAAATTTCGCGAAATTTTTGTTTTTTTGTTTTTGCAGCTAGGCTTCTGGGCTAAAAAAAGCAGAAGCATGAAAATATCAAAATGCCAAGTCACGGACGCCATTTTGATCGTTTACAGCTATTTTTTCATAAACTCATATGCTTTTTAAATTCTTATTGATTTTAATTTTTTTGTATAGAAATAATTGTTATTTTTATATCACTAAGCCTGTAATTTTTTGCCTCAAATTGTTTTTAAATTGTATCAAAACCGTTGATTAATGGCCTAAGAATGTTATGCTAAATTCCAGAAACTTTACAAAAAAAAACATATACATACAAACTTGTTTTCTGCTAAAAAATTAAGAAATAACAATTAGTATATCTATAAAAAACAAATAAAAATTATAGTTATTAGTGCATATACATATATCTGTGGCATTTTGACAAAACTTCTTAAGTCATATTTAAAAGTTGAAAAATATCTTGTTAATCATACGAATTTTAATTTCAAAAACATTTTTGTTTTAATGTAAACGAATATTTTTCTTTTATTTTGGTTTATTTTATTATTTGATAAAAATTATTTTTTCACAAAGTTTTTTAAAAAAACTTTTTTGCTATCTTATGCTAAGTTCACACTTAGGTTTTTAAACACGTTTTAGCAAAATGTTGATTTAGCTAATCAAAGCCGTTCACATTACATTTGAGATGATTAAGATGACAGATGATTAAGAAAAAAAACACACAACAAACAAATTTATATTTCTTTAAAGTATTAAAAATGGATAAAAACACTTTTATAATATTATCAGAAGATTATTTTAATCATTTTAATGATGAAATTGTGAAAATTTATGAATTATTTAAGGGAAAAAATAAAAACATTAAGCAGAAATCTTGGCCGGTTGTACACGATCATGTTGGCGATTCTACATTTGAGGTATGTTCAGTGGATTCTATGTGATTTATGAAGTGATTTAGTTGTAATCATGTCAATTTGAAGTGATTAACAAATCACTTCAATGTATGGGTAATCATCTCCATTTTGAAGTGATTAGAGCTTAATCACGTTCGAGTTGCTTAAACGCGTTTAAGAAGCCAAATGTGAACATACTATTATACTGTTTTCACACTTAAGGTTTTAACACAAGTTTTGGTTTTAACGATAAAACCAATCATTAAAACCATACCATACAAAATAATTTTGTTAAAACCAACTTAAAACCTTTTTTGATTTGGTTTTAAGTAGATTTTATGAAACACAACCATGTTTTAGTTGTACTAAATTCAGTGCTACCAAGTTAAAAAGATTGAAAACAGCTGATAGTGTTTAGTCCCAGCAAGCATTTTATAGCACAATCGAATCTTTTCGAAATTACCTCAAAGAATTATTAGTAATGCAATTTTCTGATTCTTTTTTTAGCATTTTAATGGTAGTTTTTATAATCATTAGTTAGTATTTTTCGTCCAGTTCTTAATCGTAAATTTATACACATGTAGCTTTTAATTATATTTTAAATAATTTTTTAATTTTTTTTTTCTCTGAAAAAAGTGCCCATTTATTACATAAAAATATTTTATTTTAAACCCAACAAAAGTTATCAGGTTTTCGTAAATGAAATAAGAAACCATTCGCACTTACATTTATTTTCATTAATTGATTACTGTCAATTGGTTGGGCTTTTTTTTAGCCAAACTTTTAATATGTTTGGCTGACACGAAAATTTATATTTTTATCTTTTAATTTGACAAGACGAATGAACAAAAATACAAAATATTTAAAAATTTTAAGAAATAATTACTTTAACATGATGACGATCTTATGTATCGCTACCTAAAACCCAAAAGGCCTTATCTTACATCTTGAACATTTTACAGGAGAAGAAAAAAAATTTAAAATGATAAATTTATAAATTGATTCAAACTGTTTATAATTAAGTTTTCTTCTATTTTTCCTGTAAAACCTACCCTTGTTAGAACAATTGACAATGTTGCATATTATGCACACGGTTAGTTTGGCCTTTTAGCATTAATCGTTTAATCTTTTGTAGATTGTGTCGTTTGTTTTTTGTTTATAAAATCGCAAATTTTTGTCTGAAGATTCCAAAATTTCCAAATTTTGCGTACATTTGTGTTGATGCAATCCATCAGAATCAATGATAAACACGATTTTTAATTTTTGGTAAGTAAGGGCCTTTTGCGTTATAAGTAACGATATATGAACTCTTTCAATCGCTCAAGTAATAAATCAGTTTTTAATCATCAAATGGGATCTAAGAAGACTCATTTAGATAATATTAACAAAAAATTATTACCCAAATGCTAGCTGGGATGGCGCTCAATAAAAATAAATAAATTTAAAAAAATAAAAAACGTCAAACCGATGAAATATTCTTAAATTTATTTTTTATATAAAATTTTTTTTATTCCCAAGCATTCACTTCATTCTTTTCTTATACAAATTTACTTAATTCTACGAGAAATGAATTATATTTTGCAAAAAATTATTAGACAAACTGTGAGTTAAAACCTGATTGAATAAAACTTGTAATGTGAACGCAAAATCAGCTGTAAGTAGTTTTAATGTTAAAACCAGGTTTTAACTTTAGGTATGAAAACACTATTATCAGGACTTAAGATGTATTGTCAAAATGCTAAAGATATGTAATCCTTTAATTCCCAGTGGAACATAGGGCTGCATAATTGTTAGCGTACCTGCTTAATAGTTGAAGTATATATTACGCGATCAGACAACCAGTCAGCCAGACGGACGGACATCGTTAGGTCGACTCAGATAATAATGCTCAAAATGATCGGTTTACTTAAAGGTGGTTCTAGGACCAATATTTTTTAGTGTTACACACATCAGCACAAACGCACTATAACCTCCCCACTAATATGGTGTTCGTATAAAAACAGTTCAATACACTTCACCTTAAGCCTGCATATTTCATGGCATTTGAAGGTTTAAGTATGATACATATCTAACTAATTCTAGCCAATGCCGTCAATAAATATTCCTTATGCCTTATCTTTCCTTAACAAGTACAAGTACAACTATTCTGATGAACATAATTTGTTATATAGATCATTCATGTAAAAATACAAAAATAAAATTTACACTTTTTCACTTTTAGCTATTATATAAAAAACACTTCAGGCTACAAAAAAAAAAATAATAAAACACATAAAAAACTAAAAAAAAGTTTATAGAAACCTTAACATACTTTATTGTCTATTCTTAAGTCACTCATAAATCTTTATCACGAACGAATTTTTCACTTTAACAAAAATCAAAACGCAAAAAATATATATTTATAATTGACTTATTTATTATAGTGCAAGTAATATTTTTTTATTTTTTTTTTTTGGTGTTAAAGTAAAACAAAACCAATGAAAAGAGTTTGAGTATATACACATGTATATTATAGCTAAAGCATCTATGTCTGTACATATGTTTAGTGTATATGTATTGTTAGTGTATAGAGTGTATTGTAGCTTTAAGATAATTTTTATGCAAAATATTACAAAATATTACTACCGCGTAACATGCAATAAATGCAGCTGGTTTTCGTGTATGTATATTTGATTAATTATCGATATTGTGGACAGGGGACAGTTTAGACATACGTAGCATCTTAACATTAACTTTGTTATTTTTTATTTAAAATTTTATTTTTTTCTTTTATTTTTACTCCTTGCTGAAGGTCAATTTTTTACTAGAGATAATTTTTAAGGCTAGATTCTTTACTAGTTGCAATTAGTCATGTTAAACTTAAAACAACAACAAAATAATTTTTTTTTTTTACTTTGTTGTGGTCATTAAAATTATTGTTTAAGGCTAAATTGTGTATAGAGGATGCTGTGATATGCATCTGATTGATTTTGATGACTAGATATGATTTTCCATAAGTTATACATACATATTTGCATGCAAGGTAGTCTTTTTTTTTTTTTGAACTTTTTACTTACATAAATAAAAATTTTTTGTGTGGAATTTTATTAACAAAAGCGCTTGTAGCTTAAGTCTTTTGTTTTGCGTTTTTTTAGGGGATTTGGAAAAAATAAGTGGTTTTCAAATTTCAATAAAGAATTTCTAAAGTAATATAGTTTAAAATTTCTTTCGAAATATTCAAAGAAATTCACGTTGTAGTAGAAATTATGAAGTTGAGGAAAAAAAATAGACCGAGTTGGTCCATATTGAGTACATAAATTGTTTAAGCTTTATAAAATTTCCCAAACTTTATTCTTATAGCTGTTATTGTTCCTAAGTTTTAATTTTAGGGAAACACTTGTGTAATGGTTGCGTGCACCAACAGATGGGTTTAATTTTTATAGCAATAAAAACAGAATTAGTTCCCGTCTATATCACATATCGCACTAAACCTCTTAACTCTGAGTGGATAAAATAGTAAACAGATTTAATATATTTTTCTATTTTATAGTTCTTCGTCATCAAGGATGTATTTATAACTCTCATGATCGAAAATTGCAATCTCCAACGTACCCATAACAGACAAATGGCTGGACAGTCTCAAGATGTTGTAAGGACCTTTTGTTTTACACTTTATTTTTTCACCACCGCGAAATAAGTTCAAAACATTGTCAAAAATTAATTTTCATTAAAAACAAGATATTTCCTCTCTTGGAATCACTTTTATAAATCATTGCGTTGTATATGATTATTTTATTTATCATGATAATGACTGATATAATACGTTAAAAGATGTTGCTATGAAATAGCTGCTATGTACAGCAATTAGAAGAAGAAGAAGACTATACTAAATAACGAGTGAGAGAAGTCATTTTGAAAAAGTAAGCGAAGTTTAAACTGGGATGCTTAAGAAATTAACTTAAATTTATAGTAAAAATATGTTTATATTAACGTAGAATTTTACCTATGTACTACGATCAGAAATTTGTATAATTCAGACGCAGGAATATATAATGTGAAACACCTGATCATGCTCGCCAAGTTCGTTCTGGCTGGCGGCGTCATCGGGTCGTACTACTTCAAAAATGAGGTAAATCAAGCAGTTACCGTGAATGATGTTCGCTTTCGCGTGATGAATACGAACTTCTTGTGGCCAGAAATTGAGGATATGAACCTGGACGATATGTGGTTCCAACCGGATGGTACCACTTTCCACACAGCCAACGAGACAATGGTTCTTTTGCGCGAGAAACTCAATGGCGCTGGTATCTCACGTCGTGGCGATGTAAATTCGGCGCCACGATCATGTGATTTGACACCGTTGGACTTCTTGCTTTGGGATATTTAGAAGAAAAGTTTCAATAAGCTAAGAACAATTCAACAGCTTAAGGATGAGATGATGATTGAACTTTAATTATGTCTCGAAGTCAATGAAAATATGGACCATCGGATAGAGGTATGCCACCGAAGCCGTGGCAAGCATTTGGCCGATATTTTGTTTCACACATAATTATCATGGATCCTTCTATCATAATTAAAAATGTTAAGGTAATTCTCTGAAAAGTTTTTGTTTTATTTACAATTAACATCGTGCGTTTTGGTTGGACCAACCTTTAGTTTGTAGTTCGATTATTACAAACTGAAACACACTGTTATAGCACGGTTTTATTATCAAAAAGTTTATATTAAATTTTAAATTACACAGTGCAGCACTAAAATCTTGAACCAATTGAGACCCCCAAAATCTGAAAGCTTATGATGGTAGTAGAAAAACTCTAGGTGGGTTTTGCATTATTAGCTAAGGTTTTTTTTTAATTCATGTTTGAAGTTTTCGACTGGGGGTGTATTTTAGTACAATTTTCAAAAACATGTACTGGTTCTTAAGTCTATATCTCGTGAACTATTCGAGTTATCGCTTGTATCTCTTCGGCAAATTTTAAGCTCTTCATCAGATTTAAAAATTTTACCTTAAGACAAAAATAAATAATTATTTATTTTTGATATTCATAGGGCGCTGCAACCATATTCGTATTTTCTTTCAGTGCCCCTTCAAAAACTCGTACACGTTCAGACTTTTCGTTTTTTGTTCCAACTATTGAATTCGAGTAGAACTATTATATTTTAAAAATTTATACGAATCATTTTAAAAGGGAACATACAATTTTTGCTTAGTTTTAAATTTCGTGCTACATTGTTTACCCCGCAAGAGTCTCTTCTCCTTTCGTCAGCAATCTTCTGTTTCATGAAATAATTCTCTTGGACATGTGTTATATGCAAACTTGCACTTATACACCAATTCGTTTTAAAAACTTTAAAAATTCAAATGAATTTAAAAAAAAAATTAAAAATTTGTCAGAGTTAAAGTGTTTACCCATTAAAGTGAATTCAGAACAAATATTTTTGCTTATTTTAACCAAATCTAAATTTATTTTTACAAACACAACAAATTTCCCACACCTAAACGAATAATATGATCTCTTCAAAATCAAAAATCATATATATATATAACGAAAAAATGCTTCACTGTGTTTCTTCTTCACATTCATAAAAACAATTAAAAATAACTGAAAAATCTTGAAAATAAAACTATTTCTATACAGCCATATTTAAGAAATAAAATACATTAAAAACCACTTTTATATAACAATGTTTATATAAAAAAATATTTTTTTAAACATTAACAACACCATATTTAAGATGGTTTTCACACGCAACTTTAACAACAACATCAGCAAGCAGCAACAGCAACAAATTTAACCATCTTCACATAAAAATTCACCATAAAACACAGCAACAACAACAACACAAATACTTAAATACTTGACTTTAACTTGTCCATCTTTTACCGAAAAAGCCAAGTTTCCGAGAGGAAGAAAAAAGGATCCAGTTAAATGTTCATAGATGTCTGAAAGTGTGTATTAAAATATATATTTTGCATATATGCGTGCGTGCATAGTTGACATACCTACGCATGCAACGCATCAGCGACAGCCATCAAAAGTCGACAATTTAAATGAAAAAAAAATATATATTCAAAAACTTAACAGCAACATCAACTAAAATATAGCAAAAATTTAAACCCTTAACAAAAAAAAAAAAAATTAACAACAACAAAAAAAAAAAACTCTTACAAGTATGAATGATGTTTCTACTACTACAACTGCTATCCGGCAGTGTTATAGTATGAGGATTTGGATACCACAATGAAGAACATGGTAGCTGGTAACACAAACACAAAAGAACATCAACAGCAACAACACACAAAACTTAAGCATCATCATCGTCATCAGCATCATGGCAAAAATGAAGTAGACTTGGCCACAAATAACAGCAGTAGTGTGTGCTGCCGCTGCAGCTCGACAACTTGAAAAAAAAGCCAACAACAACTTGTATGGAAAAAATCGTAACTTAACCAAAGTTACCAATAAAGCAAATTTATTATAATTTTATCCCTGCGGCCCATTAATTCATCTTCAAAAAAAGATTTAAAACATTGCATGTGCACAATACAAAAAGGCTGTCCCTTAAAACGGTAGGGAAATAGTAGAAAAATTCGAAATAGTTTATATGCTAAACGAAACCTTGGCCAAAAAATAAATAAATAAAAAAGAAATTAACTTAAGTTTATAGCAATATTTATATAGGTAGAATATAACCTATGTTCTACGATCAGACACTTTTATAATTTAGAAGCAGGGATATATAATTCGGCTATACATGGCAGAGATCATGTCGAAAGTTCTAATGTTCGAAATGAATCTGGTGCTTCAACAATTTACCGACTTTTTTAGCATTTTCGCCCAACAATAAATAATTGGACTATATTTTATCGAAAACGACGAATAAGTGTAAGTTTAATGTAAATGGCATTTAAAAAGTGCGAGAATTGAACATTTCTGAATTTCAGAGGTAGAAAACATTCCAGAACTGTGGTGCAAGCAAAATAAAGTCGCAGCTTGGCTAGTTTAAGCAACCGCTTGATTCATCGACTCCCAAAAGCTTCAAAAAAATATCTAAAACAAAATGAGGGTGCTGGAACCTAAACATCTAAGAAAAGTTATGGTTAACCCTCTGGAAAAAGTACCATTTGAAAGATATTATCTACAAAATATAAAGTGAGCATTTTTTAAAGATATAATTTGAATTTTTAAAATAGCCAACCTCAAATAAAATTAAAAATAATTATAAAGCTACGGTCACACTTATTAAACATCTTTTCAAATAAGCATAACCACTACTTTTGTTAGAAGTAAGTGAGATTTAACATGGTCTTAATATCACTTAATAGAACGAATTATACTTTTAGACATAGCAAAAAACAGTTTTTTGTAAGATTATTATAATCAAAACAAATATTGTAATATAAGGAAAATATACAGCCCACTTATGAATAAAAATTCCCCGGGAGTTTTCTCCCTTCTCCCATTTTTCCTGTGTAAATTCAATTGTAAAAATGGGAAAAGGGAAAAACTTCCGTAAACTAAAAATTTAGTTTACCTGATGGTCACGTTTTTTTTTTCGTGAAATATTTGCCAAGTGTGACAGTAACTTAAGTTATAGTGACTTTCAGTCGATGTTCTCACAGTCAGATATAGTTTAATTTCGACCGAATTTCAAAACTTTTTTAAGGATTTAAGGATTTCGTGACTACGTTCACTTTAAAATTAAAGCTTACATTATATTTTCTACATCTATACTTATTTTATGTTAAAATATTTTAATAAACAACACATACATATAAGTTTTGAGCACTTAATACCATTCGACATTCAAC
Source organism: Pollenia griseotomentosa (assembly GCA_963931875.1). Lineage (NCBI taxonomy): Eukaryota > Metazoa > Arthropoda > Insecta > Diptera > Polleniidae > Pollenia > Pollenia griseotomentosa. Next base: position 58,571,962 of record OZ007561.1, read on the forward strand.
TGTCAATATGAAAAGCGAGGGCTGTATAAATATGCATATTCTGTCCACCGCACCATATGCAGCCTGTGTACCAAGTTTATCAAAAAGAAAAGTATCAAAAGTACCAATTTTTCCGTTTTTACATTATCAAAGCACCCTATATTATAATCAGTACAAGGTTTTCCTCATTTTATGCTCCCAGAAACTGCACTGTATGCTAATGTTGGCTATAATATATTCAAAATATATTGAAAAGAGAAAAAGTACCAATTTTATTCCTTAAAAAGTACCCTTTATTTTAATCGTGACCATATGCAATCTGAATACCAAATTTGTAACAAGAGAAATAATACCAATTTTCCTCTTAAAAGTTACCCTATATTTGAATATGGACCATATGTAATCCATCCATAAAATTTCATCCAAACCCAACAAGGGTTTTTTGCGTGGTTGAGCCACAGACTAACAAACATTTAATTATCCACACATAATACAAACTTTCACATTTAAAATATGGGTATGATTTGCGTGGACTAATTTCCTTATAATTTAATATTTCGATAAAAAATCAATAAAAGAAAAAACAATTTTCAAAACGAACCAAATTCGTTACATGAACAAAGTTTTTTTTAACTACCATAATATAAAAATGTATAAAAAACACAACTACTTTTAAAGAAAATACTATGATTTGGTAAAGTAGTTCACTATTAGCACATTGCCAGCATATAGTGTACCACATTACCTGCACATATTTTAAAGTTGTGAATAATGGGATTTTCAATATTTTCTTAAATATTTCTGAAAAACTGGGTTTAAAGTTTTTTGCAAATGGCTTAATGAAAGCTTTGCATATGTAGCATGTAGATGGGTTAATCATATTTGAACCGGAGAAAAACTAAAATTTGACCATACCTATTTGGGTATATTGCATTAGCCGTACTTACTCTACAGAGTAAAGACCGCTTTGGCCGACCGTTAATATATTATGATGCAATATAACGTACTGTAAGCTCGTTTGTGCACTAGTAGAACATGTAAGAACGTGTCAGCTGTTTTTCAAAAACATAAACAAAAAAGCATTAGTATTCATAAAACAACACACACAGTGATGAGAATTAAAACTGTTCAAATGGTGACCGCTTTGCAGAAAAAGTACCAAGTGATTTAAATAGTATTAAAACTGTATAAATACATATATAATTTATGTATTTATATATGTTTTATAGCATATTCATACACATGTACTTACATTATTTTGAAAATGTCATACACAAAACAAGGTTCTGATACCATTAAAAACCTGAATTTTTATTGTTTGTGTACATGTATGCATTTGCTTATTTTATACATCTAAACATATATTTGTATAAATGAAAATATGTGTGTATGTGTTGTAAATTATTTTGTCAAAAGTCCAAAGATATTATTACTGAAAAAGGTACCAAAGAAAATGAGTGATTTTACCCGCATTCCATTAAAAATACAAGCAGTCTATCACTATCTACAACTGTCACGTAACCTTGTAATGAAATTTTATTCTTTACAGCTTGGCAGTTAAGTGACATTACAGTCAGTTAAGCATTTACATTGCTTTCCATATAACAGAAACGATCAGCTGTTTACATTACATTTACATTTCTGCATTTACGGTCGGCTAACTGGGCGTTAAGTTTTCAGATATTTTTAAAATTTTGTGGTTTAAATTTTTGTATGCTAAATGAATGGCTAAAAAAAGATTCAAACTCAGCTCCAAACATTATCATAAGCAACTTTTTTATGACTTAATGTTCTTATCAATAATTTAAGTCTAGATTTTTTCGATTTTCAACTTAAATTTTTCGTCTTTAAGGTTGAGTTGCAAAACATCATAATACTTCGCAGTCAAAGTCAGAAATGTATCATCAGGTTTAACGATGCACAGTTTGCTTATTGTGTACGCATCGATCAATTTTTGGTGCCCTTTGGGAACATGTATCATTGTTAAATTCTACATGGTTGAGTTTAAGAATGCGAGGCTTTGTATTGTTTCTCTGCAACTGACGTTTTGAAATGAACCCCAAATTTTCCGGAATTTTAAAAAATAAATTTTAGAAGGAATTTAAAGGATATTTTTGCCAAATAGGAGCTCTAGTTTTAACTTAGGCAACTGATTTGTAATAACTTTACTTGCAAGGTTTACAAAACTGTTACTGGCAGATTAATACAAAATGTTGATATATTTAATAGATCTATAGTCTAAAGAAATTTTAGGAGTCACACAATCAAGTCATTAATCCCCACAACGATCAAAGAAAACAAACAATGTACAAAAAGTTATATTTAAGAATTATTAAAGGGACACCCTCTCCTAAATACCCAACAAAATACACACATATTTTCCTGTAAGAGTCTTTTATGTATTAATACACATACATAAGTGTATTTCTTTTAGAAGATTTAAGTTGATTTTTTTACACTTTTTTACAGATTTTGTTTTTTTTTCTTAAATTTTCTTCAAGGGATTTACGAAACATTGTTGCTTTATACTATAATTTTTTTTTCTTTCATTATATTGATTTTGTTTACGTTAAAAAGTCTGTTTGCTTTTATTGAGATTTTTTAGTTTTATTTTATTTTTAATCAGCATTCATATCAGCAGCAAACATTAAAAGCGCATTAGTGAGCTTACATTATAAGTTTGGTATCAATAAAACTAAGAAGAATCTTTAAAAAGCTAAAAACAATTTTAAATATACAAAACTAAGTAAGAACCCAACATATGAGGAGGACTTTAACATACTTTGATTTTTGGAGTGTCGTTTTCTTTTTTGGCTAAAAAAAAAATAAAGTAATAAAATATAAGTTTTTTATAAAAATTTAAGTTTAGGAAAATTTTTGAGTGGCAGAGCTGATAAACGAAAGTTTAACAGTTGTAAAAAAATTAAGAATTTGTAATCAATTTTAATTTTTTTTTTTTCTATGAACAATAGAAAAGAAATTATTGCAAACAGTTGGTGTAAGGAATATGCTTGTAATTCTTTATTATTTTTTAAAGTTTTGTCTTAAGTCTTTTATTTATAAAATATAAAAAAATTAAGTTTAACTTATGTTTATACAACAGATTTAATGAGATAAGTGTTTCAAAGTTTATTCTGAAACGCTTGTCAAATTATCATCAAAACTGTTAACATAAATATCTTGTCTAAATTTCTAATTAACAATCCAAATTATGGGGGTACTCACTAAACGTCTTTATAATTTCACCAATAATACAAAATAACTTGAATCTTAGGCAAGTAATAAAAATTGTGTTATTTGTCGATTAAAAAGTTCAACATATTCTTATAAGAATTAATTATTTGTACCTAAGGCAAGTGAGAGAGATTTGGCAATTCGATGGTTTCATATCAGCACTTGGGAATAGGGGGATACGAAAAAGTATTTTTGAGAGGTGGTTTAGTAATAATACACAAAAATTAGTTTAGTCCTTAGGAAATTTACGGCAAGGTTTTTCGGAAACTACTTGTTTGCTTTAGGAAGGAGAAGAATTGGAGGTTTGACCTTAACTGTGCAAAACAAACGATGACCTTGCGGAATCATTGGTAGCGACACAGAAGTGAAAGCAATTTTAGTGCCTTAATAAATGAGCCATAACCCTATTCTTTGGAGACAAAAGGAACTAAAACAATCCCTATTAAATTACAAAAGCACAAGAAACATTCGAGCTCTAATCTTCTTGTACTTGCTTATAATACGTTAAAACGATAATTTAATTTTTTAAAAATCTCCATTCATAAAGCTCAAATAACACTTCAAAAATAATGTAAACTACTGCTTCTTGATGTTAAACATGTAGTTATATTTGTGCTTAAGCTTAAGCATAAGGTATAAATGGAAGTATGGTAATTAACAGCCAGTTCAACGACTTCGAACGTTAACGTTCGCATAGAAAATTACAATTAAAACAAAAACAAAATTCGACAATTTGTTTTTGTTTTAAATGTTATTTTCTAGACGAACGTTAACGTTCGAAATATATTGTAAATCTAAATTTTAATTTTGATGACCAGGTACAATCTTGTCAAAACCAACATATGACTCTAATTCCTCCTAAGCAAGTTATTTTACATTCATTACTATTAAGACAAATCTTTATACATTGATAGACTGGTAGATAGTAGCATTTAATAAAACAAATTTTTAATAAAGACTTTGCGGAGAAATTTCCGAAATTTTCAGCTTCTTAATTCCTTAATAGGAACTCGGCTTTTATGCTTAAAGCCTTGACCTTGACTTCTCCAACTTTGCTAATTTTTCTCATTTTAAAACCACCCCGATAGTATACCCCTAGGGGAAAGAGAACTAACACCAAGCTTGTCACCTGAGAGTTCTAAAGTGGTATAGACCAGTTCTAGTTCTTACACTTTATATGAAACGTACTTGTCATTTAAACATGGAGATGTCCTAGGAGGGAATTAATTGGCGCCTTTTTGACACCTTTTAACAGGTTACTGAAATAACCTAAATGTACACATTTAGTTGCGATAAATATAATTCTTGTAGCAGATATTGTCCTGAGCGAACTTTGTTCATGTGAAAATCCAATCATATGACTAGTTTTGTGTAAAAAGAGGAAAGGTACCTCTGGAATAACAACACTTTAAAAACATTATCATAAGTTAAGTGATATCTTATGTTTTCACATACAAATCACAAGCGATGAGATTTTCATGCACTAAAATAAAGAATATATGCGCTTAAAATATGCACTAAAAAATCAAAAAATTTCCATAAAAAATCGTTTTTTAATTTTACTAAAAACAAAAATATAAAATATAGCTTTACTAATTTAAATAAGTACTGTTTTATTAAAAGTAAAACTTTGCCTTTATTTTCTGATTTCACTTTGATTCCAGATCAGATCATGTAATTTGAAATTTAAGAATGATAATAACAGCAAATTTCGAACCACCAGTGCTACTGGTTAAAGGATTGATGTTTGACTGTTGGCTGGCGGGCACCGCAGTGGTGCAGTGGTTAGAACTCAAAGATTTTCCTAAGATAGAATGTGGTGATTCTTGAAACATGTAAAAATCAACCCGGGTTCAAATCCCAGCTCAGCCAAGAAAAATTATCAAAAAATTTTAATAAAAATTCCAAGTTGTAAAATTCCTTCCTCAGTGAAAATAATTTAATGAAAATTAAACTTGATTAACTCGAGCCTAATTAAAGAATATAACATTTGAAATATATTTTATTTTTTGAAATCCTAATTTTTTTGCAAAACATTGTTAATTTTACTTTTTGAACTATAAATTAATTTAACTTGAGTAAAGTGAACTAAATCCATCCCAATTAGTTATTGTTTCACCAATTTATCCGTAATTGGAAAATTTAAATGCTAATTTACTTCTGATGTTAATTTAATACTTCTTTTACTTTTTTAATTGAATAATCATCGGTATCAACAAGCTCTTCTGATATTCTTAAATTACTCAAAGTTTTTTGAATAAAATTCTGAAGCATCTAGCCAGGCCCCATCTTGTTACTGCTGGCTGCGGTGAATGGTTCCCCATGGATACATTTTTTTTAAAAATTTGCAATGTTAACGAATTGGCTTCTAATATTCTCTGCAACGCGGTATAACCCATGAGCCAAGCAAGTTACTTGTAACAGTTTTGGATAAAAATGTTTAAAACCATTGGAAGCATTAACCATGTAAGGTGCTTCATCGTTTTTAAATAGAAGGATCTTCTGAATAAATCTTAAAAATCTTGTATTTAAGCAAAACTCCAAAAGAATTTATTTATTATTTGAAAAAATGTTTAAGGTTTTTTTGTGTATATAAAAATTTTTTTAAGCACTATTTTTTTAATATGAAAATTAAAAAAAATAACTCAAAAATGTCAAAATATGCAAAAATATGCATTAAAACCCTAAATATTTAAAAATACTTATTTTCGCCAAAATATGCAGCAGTATGCAAAAACAAATCGATGCCACTAAATAGTTTCTATAGTTTCCTATATTCAGGCTTTCAAGGTCATTATGCCATTTTAACGCAAATTTGATGATTCGGAAAAATAATTGGTCGACATCGTTCTTAGACTATCGACAAAAAACATGCATTTGCAAGGAAATCGCATCCCTACAAATCACAATTCGTTCCTTTTTATTATAATATTGTGTTAGCTAGTTCCCGAAGGAAAGCTTTATATTCATATTTCTAAAAAAAAAGGAATTGATCTGTTATTTACCTTAACATTAATAGAAAGACCCTATATTTACCTTAAATAGCTGTAAGATAAAAGTGTATATGTATCGTAAAACAAGCAAGAGTGATTTATTCGGTTGTGAGGAATCTTTATTACCCTCCAGCGTGTTCGAATATTTCAGGAGTGGGTTTTATAGGGGACGTATAAATTATAAGCCAATCTAAATAAAATCTGGCCTCACAGCATTCTAATAAGTTGCGTTAGTTAAATAAAATATTATAGTTGGTTTTAGAAATGTTATTAGGCGTATTTAAGTGATTTTCAGGAAAGTATTTTATATTGAACACAACGTAAACTATGGATCGTTCATCCCAAGATCAAATTGCAAGAATTAAATGCAACCTGTCCTTGAAAACATGGGTTCGATTCCCAGTTCATTCAAAAACGAAAACATTTAGAGTTGACAAAAAATCAACCAATTGTACACACAGAGAAAAAACATGTTTAAATATGGTCACCTCCAACAAAACTATTTTTAAAGAAAATGTTAAGCATATTATGATTCATTTAACAATATTATTGTCACCGACTACCATATTATGGTTGAATTAGTCCTCCATCAAGAAGCCACAACCATATTATGGTTGCCTCCGAACATGATATGGTTAAAAATAACAAAAACATGTTTAACACTTATAATAGTACGGTTGGTTTCTAACCATAGCATGTTGCTCTTGGAAAAGAGGAAAATACTCTTGTTAATTTTAAAACAAATTATTGTCATATTTAACCATAACATGTTTAGAAGCAACCATAATATGGTTGTGGCTTCTTGATGGAGGACTAATTCAACCATAATATGATTGTAGGTGACAATAATATGGTTATATTAAACATAATATTTTTAAAAATTTCTTTAAAAATAGTTTTGTTGGAGGTGACCATATTTAAACATGTTTTTCTCTGCGTGTAGTTGGGACTGTAAGAAAAGATAAACTCTCTGTTTATTGTTGTTGTTTTTGTTTAAGCTTTGATATTGTTACAAGTGAAACTGGGGCTTATAATTCTTATTCGCTTAACAGTTTTATTTGGTTTAATATCTTTAGTTTTTCTAAAATTTTTGGATGAAGTTTCTTGACGATCTGGCCTAAGCAACCATTGAAATGCGCATAGGAATAGCTTATCCCATCAACAATAAATTTCACTTTATCAATAGTATGAAATGGGAATTTACCACATTTAAACGAAACCTTTTGAAAAATGATCAATTAAATTTAATTCATTTCATGTTGTAAAATTCTTTTCTTAAAAATAATTTAATAAGAATTAAATTCTGTGAATTTTAGCCTAATTAAAATATTAAAATTTGGATTAAAAACCATAAACAGTTCAATAAATTAACCACAATACTAATAATTATTATTTAATGCTTCTTAAATCGGAAGGCCGCTTTATATGGAACTTTTGGTAAGTAAAGAACCGAAATTTCGCAAAGTGATTTTTCATCTTATGAAACTATGACAGACCACATTTTACTACAATAGTTATGGTCTTAGGCGTACTAAAGAATTTTTCGAGAATGAGCTTAATATGGAGCTTATGGTAAATTTTGGGCCGAACTTAACAAACTTTTGTGGCATAATTTTCAGTCGTATAAAATAAATATGTGCAAAATGTAGTTTTTGTAAAAAAATTTAAATTTTTTAGGGATGTTGTTCCAACTTTGGGTTCATAACTCTTTTTCTACTTAACCGATTGTACTAAATTTCCATCTCAAATTGCTTAAGAGATCTAGAAAGAATTTTACAGACAGACATGGCTTAACTGACCTAGAATTACTCAAGGACCCGGAATATATATACTTTATAAGGTCTTAAATGAATATTAAAAAGTTTCACACGGAATAGCAAACCCAACTGGTATTATCCACTTGGTATAAAAAATGGTAAAAAAATATATAAAAACTGTTCCCACATCTAATTGTCAGTTTTTAGAAAATGAAAACGAAATTTCGTGTGAGAAGTTAAGTGAAAACAACGATAAAATAAAAAAATTTGTTTTTGTTCTCAATCAAATCTCACAGGAAATTTTGTTTTCATTTTCTCAAAAAAGGCAGTTAATATCAAAACAAAAATTACTATTAAAGCAGGAGTAATTGACTTATGACGCACCCTGATAAGCTTTTAATTCAGCTTATTAACTTTTATTAGCTTAAACCGCCAAAGAATATTTCCATTAAAAGTAAAAAAAAAAAAAAGAATTATTATTTGTTCTAAATTTTCTTAAACATTTCCATACATAGTTATTCAAACATTTCTTTCTTATAAGATATTTTAATTGATTTCTCCAGTTCTCTTTTTTATATATAGAGAAATCATGTTCCTAAATTCCATGGAATAACTTTAAACAACAATTAATACTGCATTTAAAGTACTAAAAAGAATTAATTGCGTATAAATTTTAATTCCACTTTATTATATTAATTAAAATTTTCCCTTTAGAATTTCAATAAACATATTTTAAAAGCACACACACACATACATTCATATTTACCAACACTCACACATAAAAATACATACGTAAATATATTCCCTACCCATATTTTCACTTGCCCCAGAATAAACAAACACAAAATACCTTTGAAAAGTCAACAACCATTAAATAAAAATCACTTGTTGCAACACAAGTTTTTAGTAAATACAAAAAAAAAAATAAAAGAAATATATATGTTTATAGGTTTGTGCAAATGTACATACTCGTACAAACATATTTGGTTTATTTAAATATATTTGGCCTTAAGTTGAAAATTTGCCAAATTTATTGAAAACGCATATCATTTAAAAACAAAAACAATAATAATACAAGCAAACACAAACAAACTAAAACAAACTGAAATATAGACATGTGCACAAACGAAGCGCAAACAAAACTCAGCTGAAAAGGAGAAGATGAACCTGAAAATACAGGTAAAATAAATGTTTAAAGCTTACAACTACTACTAGTAAGTTCAGAAAGAAAGAAGGAAAAAAACTAAACTTAGCCTTGCAAACGCCTTTTTAGCTGTTTACGGTCATAATTCGTGATGCACAGTTATACGCAAGACACGTTTCTTTCTTACCATTTATTTTTGTTTTTCGGTGATTTCTTGTGTGTGTTTTAAAGTAAGTATATTTTTCTGCTTTTTGTCTTATTGGAGTTGAAGGTAAAATGGAGTTGAAAATAATAATGAAAGAAGGTATAAACATACAGACGTTTAAACTTTAACGTTTTATTGTGTGACTTTTTGGGGTGTTGAGGAATGAGTTCAGTTAGGCTACGAAATAAAAATAAAAGTCTAGATGTTTTTAAATTAAGCATGATGACTGTGTTAACTTCCAGGATTCGATATTTTTCCATTTCTCATTAGCGGCGAATTTAATGTGGGATTTCCAGCAAAATTTTTAAAATAAAAACTAACGAAATAAGGAAAAAACTTCTAAAACTAACGAAATAAGGAAACAACTACTTGACTTCACATATGTCTGGGGACAAGAGTTTTTTTGTCAAATTTTTATTAAAATTTGCCATTAATATATATCTTGAAAAAGAGATAAAAGCAGGGACAGTAAATAACAGTTATCCAGAAAATTTTAACTCAAAAACTTTCCATATCAAAGTCAACGGAGACTTATACCGTCATATACCAAAAGATTCGTATTGAAATCCTCTTTCAAAATCTATGGTGGTGTAGGAAAAACGATATTTACTTCACAGTTAAGACTTATTTTTTATAACAAAAAAATAAAAGTTTGGATGAAACTCCAAAAATGACAGTTTATTTTTCGCTCTCTTAAAATTCAATTTTTTGAGGAGTTTTATAGGTTATGTTAGGTTCCATGGGCAGTCATCGCGAGACAGTTCACTTGGGTTCTTCGGTGGTCCTTTTGTAATACCTAGCGCCAATTTCCATCCTATAGAGCAGTTACTCTGTAGGCGTCACTGCAGAATTCAACCAATTCATCTTCCAAATGAAGAGAAGAAGCAGCCTTAAGCCCTTATGACACTACATTTTTTATTCATTAATTGATATAGAATTGATAGAAAGAAACAGTAAATGTTAGAAAGAGCAAACTGGAGCAAACTATAAAAAATGTAAACAAAGTTTTGTAGTTTTTTTTTCTCTTGTTATGGTTTTGTTTCAGGGATGGCGTTGAGAATTTTTAAAATTGTACCAACAACCTTTAAAAATTGTACTTTTTTACCCTAATTGTACTAAAAGATTTTTTTAGTTGAAATTAATTTTATTTATGTTCATAAAAAATACCACAAAAAGGTATTATACATCTTTGTTTAAAAAGTATCAACAAAAAAGTACAAGTGAAACAACTTAGCCATCCCTGTTTTGTTTATTTTATTAAATGTTGCCAACTTTTTGTTTATGAGAAACCTAAAAACAAAAAGCGGTAAATCGCTGAATTTGCCCATAAACCGCTGATTCAGCAACACTTTTAATATTTCAAGCTTGAAATGTCAATTTTAAGTTAAACAATTTTACATTTTTTTTGACATAACTTCATTTTTTATCGATAACTTTTTAAAAATTGTTGACAGTTTGCCATTTATCTTAATACAGCTGAACTCTTTGCACTTGGTAAATTTTTCTATTACATTATATTTGTACTGTTCACCAAAACTTGAACAATGCATTAAAAATGTAGTGTCATATGGGCTTTAGTTCTATTCTATCGATTAAATGTTCAATTCACTTAATCAAACGATAAATTCACATGATTAAGCGATCAATTCACTTGATTATATTTTAAATTAAATCTGACTTCATATTTTAATTGAAAAAAATTGCAAGAATTTTTTTCTGTGTAGATAGATCTTCCAAGCAGACAAACACCGGTTTTCCCAGGTGTTTTCCCCTAATGCCCAGAATTTCAGGACATTGACACAGAAAATGAAATACAGTTTCTCCCTCCTCATCGTCATAACAACTTCTGCAGTAGTCATTTAATTTCAGACCCATTCTCCTCGCATAATTCCCCACAGTGCAGTGCCCTGTCACAATTGAAAACTGTGCTGTAAGCCCCTCATATGAAACAAGTCCATAAACTATTTAAATAAAAACAAGTAAGAGTGCTATATTCGGCTATGCCGAAGCTTATATACCCTTCACCATGATGAGATAAGAACAAAAAGTTATATACATAAATAACGTTCTTTAGATAGGTATACACAGAAAAAATTATTTTTCCAATTCAAACAAAAAATTTGTAGAATCAAAACATTTTTTGTCTGAAATCGGTCCTACAAACAAATTCGCATATTCAAACAATTTATTTGCATTTCGTTTATTGAAAAAAAACACTGATTTTTTCAAACAAATAATTTAACTGAATCAAACAAATAGTTTACTGAAAATCATATAAATTTCAAACAAATAATTTTGCTGAATCAAACAAAAAAGTTTTTGCACAAGCAATGACGCGCACACAAGCAAGCACTGTAGAAGTAGATGAAGGCAGAGCAGAGCGGCGCCGGCTGGCTTTGAGACACATTTTTTTGTTGGAATAATTTTTGCACCAAGTCTTGTTTGTTCACACAATGTTTTTCTTCTTCCCTCACTGTTCTGTATCCTTTCCTTGGCAGCAGACCGACTCGACATGTTTTTCGTCATCATTTTATTTCTTTTATTTGATGTAGGTATTTAACTAAACATTTTTGAAAAATTGAATACGGGATTTTGTTTTTCATTCTTTTTTACCAACTTTGAAACCAACAAAAAATTTATTTTGTTTCTTCTAATGTTGTTGTTGTTTAAAAAGAGTGAAACGTTTATTACCTATTATTGTTTTTGTTGTTTTTTACTACAAACCTCGCCACAATATTTTATCATCTTTCTTATAGTTGTACCTTTTCAAAGCGTCCAAAAATAGACTATGTGTTTTTTTTGTTGTTCTTATATGTCACATAAAGAAGTGTTGCTTACGGTCAAATAAAAAAATGCAAAAACACGACAACAATAAAGAGCGTTAAATATTTCATACAAAATTATGAAAACTAGAAGCCAATAATGCGTTTATTATATTTTTGAATAGTTGTCAACATTTCTGTTGGCTAAAATAAAAATCAAACAAAAATATTAATTGAATCAGTAAAAAAATTTGTAGAAATTAAAAAAAATTTCAAACAAGCGTTTGTTTGAAAATAATTCAGCAATAATTTTTTCTGTGTACATAAATATTAATTGAGCCACGCCAACTTTTCATTTCGCCATGCCGAAGAATATAAAAGAAACAAAAAATTTATATATGTACCTAAGCCCGTTTCCTCTTTTGCCAAAGTTGATGTTTGAAATTCGTTTTATAATCTTAAAATCGTTTTTTAGAACATAAAAAAATTAAATAAAAAAGTGAAAAAAAATTATTTTTGGGATTCGAACTGGCAATATCATCAGTCTCAGGAGAGAAGTTAACAACTCGGCTATGAATGCTTTTACTGAAGAAGCGTTATTAAAATATATTGAGTCTATGAGTTTGTGTTTTTATTTGAGCGCCATATTATATACCTATACATGCATTAATGTGTATGTGTATGCGTAAAATTAAACACATTACAAATAAAATCCACCACTTTCCAGCGGGAAAAAGAAGGAGTAGAAAGGCCTTCTAGAAGGCCTCTGTACCCCTTCTTTTGGCCTACTTACTTCAGGCCTTTAAAAAGGCCTGAAGTAAGTAGGTCTTCTGAGTTTTCCCGCTGGGTTGTAGTGAAGGGTATAAAAAAACAACAACAAAAAACACCTTACCAACACTGTATTACCATAGCCACTGTATGACCGTAGAAACCAAAATTGAATTAGTTCGTATGGTATGTTTATGTCGTTGTGGTAATGCAGTGTTGGTTTCGTAATGTCACGTCCAATTGGACCTTTAAAGGAAAAAATTTGAGGCAGTCGTGGTTTTTTACTCATATCTCAGCCATTTGTGGACCGATCTTGCTGAATTTCAATAGCAAACAATTCCGGACCATATGTGACATAAATGTATAATAACCTGGCCCCCACCATATATGGGGTCTTCGGAAAATCCATTTCAACGGACAGACGGACATCGTTAAATCAACTTCGCTCCTCATAAGAACCCAGAATATATATACTTTATAGGGCCTAACATCAATATTATAGAAATTACAAACGGAATGACAAACTTATATATGCCCTATTCACCACCTGTGGTGAAGGGTATAAAAAGCCCAATAAATATTTCAAAGAACTTCCCAATAAAAATGTTTATCATTTTGCGAAGCACTAAAAGTACATTTAAAAAATAAGCGCACAATTATGCGCTACGCAATAAGACATACAGAAATGCAGTTAATAAAGTGAAAGAACTCTCATCAACTTTTATAAAAAAAATAACATTTTAAGTGCCACGGCATTCCTTTACTACGAAGCAGGTTTGTAAGGGAAAATATTAAAAAATAACTGTAGCAAAACATTCAGTGTGTAAAAATGATCGTTACATCCAATAATTTTTATATGCGCTGAATAATGCGCTTTATGTGTAAAAAAGGATTTGCTTCTAAGTGGAAACTTGACATTAATGTCTTCCGTAAGCGCAATGGCAAGCGAAACTATTATGATTCTCCCTTACAAGCCTGCTTCGTTGGAAGCTCCATTTTTTATTGGGTTATTTCTTATATCACTCAAATTGCATTTAATATTTACAACATTGATATGCATATGTAAATTTTTTTAGGGTTGGTGTCACATGCACGAAACTTAAAATCCCGAACTCCAAAACTCGACTTTTTTAAATCCCGAACAGCTAACTAAAACGTATCTGCATAGCAGGCCTTCGGCCAGGTGCAAGGATTTTTGCCTCTGTGGTGTAACAAAAATCGGCTTCGCTTACTAAAGCTTCTTAATTCTTAATTTGATATCGGGATTAGGAATCTTACTGCTGTGATATGAGTTTCTATCTATGGTGTTTTAGTTAATTTTTATTTTGGAGGTTATTTCATAGTTTTTGGAGAAGGGTCTCATTAAATTTAGGGTTTTGTTTCATAACAAACCAATTCCCTAATTTTAAGGACTCAGTACATTTGGTTTTCGGGACTTAGCTCGTAGCGCCCTTTATTCTTTTGAAGTCTGTGAAAATTATATGTTTTACTGCCTGTTTTTAGAAAACGAAAACAAAGTTTCGTGTGTGAAAACAAAAACAAATTTTCCTAATATATTGTTGCTTTCAAAATAAATTCTCAGAAGAAATTTTGTTTCCATTTTATAAAAACAGGCAGGTAGTCTAGCATAGAATTTTTAACGTGTTTCTTCAATCAGATTTGTGAAAAGTTTTTTATAAATAATGAAGGCTACTTAAAGTCTATTAGTCGCATTGTAGTTAACGAATTATCTCCGGAGGTGTGCTCAGCGTCTTGAAGAATACGCCATATCTTGGCAAACTATTCACGGGAAATCAAGGTTCAATCAATAGCTTAAACACGGCATTCCGCGGCAAATTTTAATCTTCGATCACGGTTTGCTAGAGCTTCTATCTTGTATCACGACAACCAGTAGACCGTGGGACTTACGCTCTAGACTTTCTTTTGGTACGGCTGCTTCGGTGATCAGTAGACCCTGGTACTAACGCTCTAGACTGTCTTTTGGTCTTCGGTAATCTGATAGTGGCTGAGCTTTACACTCAAGATCGTTGATGAGTGGATCGGAAAAAGTCGGTTCGACAGGGTAATTTTCCACCCATTAGCAAGAAATTCGGCATGTCGGCATATTTCCCTAGGTGTTGTTGCTTAGTATAAGCTGCTGTATTTCAGCAGTAGAATTAAACTAGCAGCTGTTCCAGCAATAGGCGAGTATACTTTTTTTGTCGAATAGGAACCATTTCCATTTTATACTTTTCCCCAAGAAAAAAACAATCACGAAAGAAATTATTTCCTAAAAATAGCTGATTACTTACATATTTATACCAGCAAGTTTTACAGTAGCGAATACTTTCTGGTCATAAAGGCGTCTTATTTTAACAAATGTAGAGTCTTATCTAGATCTACAAGCATTAGTAGCTGCCAGGGTAGTACAGAGCACTTTTGGATGACCGTGTGGTAACAATGATTTATACCCAAATAGTGAAGAACTCCCTCTTGAAGTTGCTCACGTTGGGGATGATTTTAACCCTGGTGGGTTTTGTTGTGTTTTTGTTATTCAAGGTATGCTGCATATGTATAAAAAGAGTATAAGTACATGCTGAAATTGTTTGACAATTAAGACGCTGGAAGACACATTATTTCCACAGTATGTTCTAAATCGTCCTGACATTTTTCTACAATAATTTTGGACTACATTAGACCAGAATTTTTCATAGCAGAATCTTATTCAAAAAAATCAAAGGATTTAACCGATCAAACTAAAGCAACGATGTTGATAACTCTAAGATAATGCTGACAAGTGCAAGACAAGCTAGTACATTTTTATTTGACCAAAAGCTCAGAAAGAAATCTGGACCATTGGCTTAACGCTGCCCTTCTAACTTAACAATATCACCAGTTTTTTTTTTATAGCAATATTCCAAAAAAAAAAAAAAAAATAAGAAAACAATATAAATTTGTATGACTTTTTAGTTAGATTTTATGCAATTGTTCTGGATTTTTCCTTGTTTTCTGTACAATGTTTTTTTGAATAATTCGTTGTTATATTCCTTGTTTTTCCAACGAGAAAACAAAGAAAGAAATCCAGACCCGAAAAAAATACTCATTTGTCTTGGGATTTGTTTTAGCATTAAAAACATCAGAACAAACCAAAATAAAAAGCTAAAACAAAAAGAGTAATCTTTATTTTACATTTATTTAAGTTTATTTATTTTCTTTTAGTTTAAGTTGTATTACTTTTTTTTATTTGTATACAAATACAAGTATATTTGAAAAAAAAAATCGTTTGTATTATTCTTATTCTTACGGATGTTACTGTGGTAATGTCAATAAAATTTCTGTTTATCAGTTTGACAAGACATATGCTTATTGCATGTCCTCATTGTCTTGCAACAAACTACTTATACATACATACTAACACAAATAGCAATCATACATTTTATTCATACTTATACATACATTTATTTGTATACCGCCATACATTCGCATTCACAAATGTACATTGTTCTCGTTTATTGCTGCTGTTGTAGTAGTGTGTTGTTTTACGGTTTTTTTTTTTTTTTTTTTTGTATAGCAACTTTTTTTTGACATAATGTCTTTTTGGCCATTTCCGCATTACTTAAGTAACCGATAAGAATGAAATTCATGGGCCCAGATCGCTTTTTTCTCTTTTATTATTTCTTTTTGAGTGGTTGACATTTAAATGTAATTTTTTGTACAAATGTTTTATATATATATGTATTTTTTTTACTCTTTTCTCAGTTTCAGTGTTTTAACTAGAGTTTGCGTGCATAATTTTAACAGTTTTCTTCGTCTCTTTTTTTTTTTTTTTTTGCTCCTTTCGTTTATTCTTAACTTGATAATTTATATGCTTTAAATGTGATGTAAAACAAAAATGTCTAAATATTTTAAATGTACCGACAAATGAGAGGAATTACATTTTTATTTCTTTTTTTTGCTTTTGAAAGAAATTAATCAAGATATCACAAGACTTATAAAAGCCATAAAAATAGATAACAATTAATTTAAGTATATAAGTTTATTAAGTGGTATAAACATATAAGAATTTTTATACCTTATTAACTCTCCAAAGAGGAGACAGTGGCAAAACAGACATTTGAAAAAAAAGACTTAAGAGACATGCACTAGAATATGTACGTATAATAAACGGTAAATAAATAACTTGATTTAAAAACTACAGATTGCATCAATTTATCTATAATGATTTTATCAAATAAACCTTATTTTGTAAAAAATATTTTCCAAACGTAATACAAAGCAGTGAATTTAATTTGCATTAAATAATGAAATTTTTAAATTTTTTATAGTGAAAATTGGTAATCAGGTAGGTAAGTAGATTAAGAAGATTAATCTTGAGATTAATGTGGTCCATTGTGAATCCCTTCAATATAAAGGAAGAAGAAAGAGAGAAGAAAAGAAGAAGAGAATAAAAGACTTGATATGTAGAGTTAGCATCATTTTGTCAAAGTCAGCAGGCTTTTCGCTGCCACTTGTAGTGAATTGGCCCTAATATATACATAGTTTTGTAAAATGACATTAGACTGAATTTTAAATGTTACGTTTTCTTCCTTTTTTTAATGTAAAAAAATATGAAGTAATATTTTACTTTTTCTTATAGTTAAGTGCATTTTAAAATTGTCCAATTATTTTTTCAAAATCCAGATTAGTTTTTCTATTGTCCAGTTATTTGAGTCTTGGGATCTGTCAACCCTAACCCATATAAAGCCCACTGTCAGAAAACACTTTAGTACGCCTAAAACAAAAACGAATAAAGCTTTTATAGCAAATTTGGTCTTTGCCAGTAACATAAGTCTAGAAATTATTCTACTGATAATCAGTCCATAATTTCCCATAGGTCTAATATACAACCTACTCCTAAAAATCACTTGAATAAACCTATATCCAATTTAGTTGTTTATACCTAGAGAAATAATCATTCAATGTTGTGATGATTGGCCTATAATTTAATATATAAAACCCATTACGGAATTTTTTATTTTTTTTCTGAATGGAGGGTATCAAAGATTCGGCACAGCCAAATATAGTTCCTTAAACGTGGGAACACAGCTGTACCGTATGAACGCAGTAGCGTATGACGTAGATATGCTGTTAAGTCAAAGCATGTACTATTTAATACAAAGGCATACCATAGTTGGCGCAAACGTAATATCCATAGATCTTATGCTATTTCGTAGATCTAATGCAATTTCATGCGCCGGCTACGGCCGTATTGTCATATAAAAAGAAAAAGTAATAATATACAATTAAATAATTTTTGGGTTTTCAAATCGAATATTTGAAAACAAATAAATGGAAGGAAAAGACCATGGACCCATTAGTAGGTCTGCGCGCAACTACAATGATCCAACAATAGAAAAAACAACAGGCATTTTGTTTGTGTAAGAAATGTTAAAGATGTCAAGAAAAAAAGCATTTGTTTGTGTAAAAAATGGTAGAAATGTCAAAAAGAATTGCTACAAAAACAATTGCACGTAAAAACACAAATCTGCAAAAATCAGCAGGCGCTTCGAGCAGACCTACTAATTGGACCATTGAAAAGACAAACAACAATTTCAATAAATTTGGATTTTTCTAATATTATTTTCAAATGGAAACAAAATATGTACGTCTACGATAGAATTGTGGGTAAATAGAGAGTATTTTTTCTACGTCCTTACGACATACGAACCAGTTGTGTTTTTTTTTTTTTTTTTTTTTTTTTTTTTTCAAAATATAAAACTTTTTGTTACTTCTCATTCACGTTTTTAAAATTTTAATAGTTTTTTCAAACTTTAAACAAATACTGTTTGTACAATTTCTAAAGTTAAAGAAAATTACTTTAAAATGCGATTACAATCTACCGAGTTGAAGAAGGTTCAACTAATATAAGTTTAAATTCAATATATTTTTACTGCCCTTTTAATTTTTATAAAACAAACTACCATTACTTTACACATGTTTGTCTACAACGCAAAAGTAATTATATAATTTTGTTCTTAAAGTCCTAAAAAAAAAGAAAAACTTTTAAAAACAAAATATATATTCCCACCAATAAATAACATTCCACATAGATTTTTTGATCCTTTATTTATTTCTGCACTTAAGTAAGTAATATATGACACTTGTCTCATCTCTACCTCCGAAGAGAACCTTTTAACCAACATATGTAAGCCCACGCTTATTAACAAACTAAAACACTTAAACCAAAAGCTTAAGCCAAAAATTAATATACATACATGTGTACATATACATATATAAAAGAATAAACCATGCCTACTCATTTGCAGAAAGAACAAAATAACAAGAGCAACCAAATAAACTAAAACTAATATTAAGATCAAAAAAAGTAAAAGTGCCATATTTGGCTGTGCCGAATCTATAATGCCCTACACCGAATGTAAGAACGTTTCAAGACTTGGTTTAATATTAGATTTATGATAAATTGTGTACAAATATTTGTAAAACTTGGTATCAATGTATTTCAATTCGTGACTGTTTGAGGTGTACTAAAGTCTTTTCTGAGAGTACGTTTTATGTGGGACCAGAGTTGCCAGTGGATTTTTTGAAAAAATACCTACACATGCTAATAAAAATCCGATTTTTCCCTACACGTTGAAAAAATTTCCCCTACAAAAATCCCTACGCATTATTATCATTAAAATAGAAGAAAAAACATTAGTTATAAAAAATAAATTTTATTCGAATATGAATATTAAAGCTTTGACATAAAATAAGTACAAAACTAAAAGAAAATAAAGCATATCGCACTTGTACAACAATACTGTATTAACTCAAAATTTTAAAATTTTCAGTAGAAGCAAAACAATTTTAATTTAATATGAAAGGCATATGAAAAAGTATTTTTAAACCAACCGTTTCTTTACCAAAAGTTAGACAAAATATCTCGATATTTTAACAGCGGATAGATTATGAGTAATACCTGTCGACTTTTTCCAAAAAGTGAAAAACTAAAAATTTCGAGTTAATACAGTATTGTTGAATAGATGCGATATGTATGAACTTTTAATTAAATTCAATTAAGTCTTTCAACATCCGTACTCAAGGTTGGGAGCCCGCGGGATCCAAATCTTACCGAAAACTGTTCCCGTACTCAAAGTTTGGTAAAGAGGAGCTTTTAAGAAAAAAATATTAATTTTCTTGCACGAAGTAGTCCATACTTTTTTTTTTTTTTGGCTAATTTATAAAATTGTTAAACAATCAGCTGTATCAAAAATAAATAAAAAACTGCAAGCAAGTTAACCAAAATAATTAATATAAAAAATATTTATAAAATAAACAATAGAAAATGTTGAAATATGTAAGTAAATGCTTGAATTTTAATTTTATTCACGTTAATGTGTCATTTATTTATATATTTAAAGACATATTAACGATTTCTTTGTTCTTTTGTACATTTTTGTCTATAAGTGAGAGAAATTTTTGTTTACTCTCATTTGACCGAACTTTACCTAAAAAGTACGGGATCATATTAGTGTCGCCAACTTTTTACACCACAAACAACTCTGGAAATATATTTTGAAGCTATGTATTTTAGGGGGAAAACATTTTTTTAACCGTTTTAAACAATAAAATATCATTAAAACCCTTTTTTAGCTTTTATTTTATAAATAATACGATATGACAAAAAATCCCTACATTTTGGAGATTATGAAAAATCTGTCCGATTTTCCCTACGCTTCTATTTAAGTATCAAAAATACCTACATGTAGGAATTTTCCCCTACATCTGGTAACACTGTGTGGGACGTATGGTAAATTACACTAGCCAACAAGGTTTTGGACTGGAGCAACCATAGGGTAATTTGGTGGGCTGAATTCGAATCTGTAATTGGCTTTTCGATATCACGTCAGGTTTTAGAGAAACAAAAAAATATTTTTATTTGTTTCTTACATAAAAAAATCACTAGTTTTTTTAAAAATCAATGAATTTTCAAAAGTGAATGGCGTTATTTGAACGTCGTTTGTATTTCGTTCGTTCGGTTTCACGTATTAGAGTCCAGCAATAGTATCCCATCATGCTGTTGTCTCAAAATCCCTGTTAGCGCTCACTGCACCTAGTTTTTTTTTAGATAAAAATCTAGATGCGAATGAAGAATATGCAAAACATGATCGGAGTCCCTCGTTTTTCCAAGTTTCTTACTGCAAAACCAAAATAATGTAAATATGCATATTTTAATGATTCTGATATTGCATATCCTTTTTTTCCAACCAAATATTCACCGCACACAAAGCAAATATAGC
This sequence comes from Pollenia griseotomentosa, assembly GCA_963931875.1. Classification (NCBI taxonomy): domain Eukaryota; kingdom Metazoa; phylum Arthropoda; class Insecta; order Diptera; family Polleniidae; genus Pollenia; species Pollenia griseotomentosa. The sequence goes on from OZ007561.1 coordinate 58,593,062, forward strand.
TTGAATCAGTAAAACACGATCTCCCTGACATGCTTAAACGATACTATTATGAAGATTTAGAACGAATGTGGGCTTCTGTCAGACAAATAATTGTGAAATTGTAGTTTTTTTTTGCAGTATTGCCAGCCCAGATTAGTAGAAAAACATGGTTAGTTTCTGCAGTCAATTTTTTTTTTTTTTGCAAATTTGTAGACCAGTGTTATCGGCCGATTATTACAAAGTTTAAAGTTTTATTTCTTGTTATGTTAAACTTAATTTGACCCAATTTTAATAAAAAAATTTTACCCGTTTCTTTTTTTTTAGAGGTTTTATATTGGACCTATGCTAATTTAAAGACCGATCATGACCAATTTCGGTAGAGTACTACAAAAACCCAACTTTAAATACAGTAATATAGTTTGTAAGCGTTTTAAAGTGCTTTTCGGAATGCTGCCTTATTAGGGACATAAGCTCTCATCACAATTTATCACATCACAAATATCTTTAGGTGTGGTTTTCAGTCTTACAAAACTAAATTAACCCAAGTTTCACCAAACTAACAAACATCTAAACATTAAAATATCCAAACATACAAACTTTTACTTTTACAATAACTATAAGTAGGATTTTAATTTCTATCGAGTTAACAAAAAAACTTCATATATCATTTTTTTAGGAAATTTAGGCGGATTTTGCTGGATATTAATCCAAAACTGCTTAGGAGAACTAGAAGCAATTTGAGACAACATTTTTTCTTTACTGTTGAATCGTCCGGAAGTAAGCGTGACTTCAACAGACGGACAGATGGACGCACATCGACTTAGAATTACTCGAGGATCCAAAATATATTTAGGCTTAAGATAAATATTTTTTAGTGTTACGAAATGACAAACTTAATTTACCCTCATTCGCTACACGTGCTGGTAAAGGGTAAAAAGAGAAAAAAAAACCAAAAAAAAACCCATCAACTACAATTCTCTGAACCATGAAAGGAAACTTCTTCATGTATATGTCAGTGTATATGCACATATAAACATGTGATTAGCTTCATGTCTGCCTGTGTGTGTTTGCTTTATTTTAAGGCTAAAACAAATAACCCCAGCATAAAATTATGCTGCTCTACCAATTCATTCGCACACTCAATCTCACCTAAGTTTTGTATGCTCCCACTTAGTACAAACAGCAGCCCAAATAAAGCTACAAAAATAAAAATCACAAGAAAATAAAAATAATAAGAAGATGAAACTCCAAGGAAAAAAGCCCTTTTTCAATTTACCACATACCGTGCGAAATGTAAAATGCACGTCATAATGAGAAATTCATTTAAGTTAATTTTTCTGTATGCGTGATTTCGGGTTTCGTCTTAGTTTTTTTTTTCTTTTGTTTAATAAATGTATAAAATTTGCTGTTTGGCCGACCTTTATATATGCATATGAATATACGAGGGTATGTTAAGTTTGTTAAAAAATTTGTGACTTTTTTTTAATAAATCTGTGCTTTTAATTTGTAGCAAAGAAATGTATCCCAGAAATCAAAAATTAGATGCGATAATGCAAGAATTTTAAAAAAGCTTTAATTTATTATTGAAAATCTCATATTTCAGTTAATTCTTTATGCTTAATTAGAGCTAGAAACTTTTTTTTAATGACATGTAGTCTAAGGAATTCGGCAAATAGAATTTAAGTTGTCATTCTCTTCATTTTTGGCCAAATAAATCGAATTTTTAATTTGAATTTTCACATTCACCTTAATAAGAAAGTCGACGGCAACGAAACAATAATAGTAGTCTTATTGATATTGAACGATAACTATTGACAGTCTTTTGGTATTTTCTAAATCATCAATATTCTGACACAAAAAACTTCGGATCATCTCCCTGTAGCGATTTCCATTGACCGGTGATACCTTTAATTTGGACACCCATTATATTTATTGAGTGCCTCGGTAGGCTAGCTGGTAGCGAGCTAGTCTATCAGCGCCGGGGTTGCGGGTTCAATTCCCACCAGTGACTCTGGTTTCATTCCTGCAGACAAGCGTTGAGCTTCGCGGGATTAGCTTAGGGAATATAAAAAAAAAAAAAAAAAAAAAAAAAATACGTTTAAAATAAAAAATGCAACTTTAAAAGAACTTACCCAGCTTCAGCCGATGCAGGTTTGTAAGGGAGAAATGTAAGAGTTTTGCTTACCGTACCGCTAACGGAAGACATGAAATTTATATGGTGAGTTCCCAATTTGAAGCAACAAATTTTTGACACAAAAAGCGCTTTATTCAACGCATATTAAAACTGGTGATCGTAGCGTTTAGCTTTATACAGTGAATGTTTTTTACAGTTCTTTTTTAGTATTCTCCCTTACAAACCTGCTTCGTAGTAAGGGAATGCCGTAGCACTTGAAATGTTACTTTTTCTTTTATAAAACTTGTTAAGAGTTCCTTAACTTACTTTACTGCATCTCTGTATGTCATATTGCGTAACGCATAGTTGTGGGCTTATTTTTATAAATGTACTATTAGTGCTTCGCAAATTTATAAAATTTTTTATTGGGTATGCACTCAAATTTTATTCATAATTGTTAAAATTTTATAATTTAATTAGTCAACCAAAAATTTTACCATCAGCTGTGTCTTAAATACATTAAAAAGCACGTTTAACGTGCACCAAGTTAGAAATGGCCAAATCCCACTTTGAAGTATCACTCGAAAAACTAAAGCCGTCGGGATGACTACTTTAATTTCAGTTTTTCCAAAAACATACTTTTTAATTTAATTTATTTTAATAAAGGGTGTTTTTTTAAGCTAGATAGAACTTTAAATTGTAAAAAGTAACACAAAAAATTAAATTTTGATGAAATATTTTTTTTTATCGTTTCAGTATACTCTGACAAATCATCATGAATAGACTCACGCTTGAACAACGCTACGAAATTATCCAAATTTACTTTGAAAATCGGTCGTCGATTCGCGCAACTTATATCGCAAAATTGTGTTCAGCGATGAGGCGCATTTTTGGCTTAACGGGTTTGTTAATAAGCAAAATTGCCGCATATGGAGCGAGACCAATCCACAAGAGACCCTACAGACTCCATTACATCCAGAAAAATGCACCGTTTGGTGCGGTTTTCACGCTGGTGGCATCATCGGACCTTATTTCTTCAAAAATGAGGCCGGAGCTCGCGTTACGGTCAATGGAGATCGTTACCGCACCATGATTAATGATTTTTTGTTTGAAAATATGGATGACATTGATCCGGAGGAGATGTGGTTTCAACAGAATGGCGCTACGTGCCATACGGCGAACGCAACCATCGACTTATTGAAATCAAAATTTGGCGATAAGTTGATTTCGAGAAATGGACCTGTCAATTGGCCTCCAAGGTCGTGCGATTTGACACCTCTCGATTATTTCCTGTGGGGCTACGTGAAGTCACTGGTTTATGCTGATAAACCAGCAACAATTGACGCCTTGGAGGCCAGCATTGTTCGTGTTATTCGCGACATACGGCCAGCAGTGCTCGAAAAAGTGGCCCAAAATTGGACGTCCAGAATGCGCTTCGTCAAGAACAGCCGCGGTGCCCATATGCCCGAAATCATTTTCAAATGTTAATGTCACGTATTGATCTTTCGAATAAAAAAAAAATTTTGATTACAATTTAATTTTTTGTGTTATTTTTTACAATTTCAAGTTCTATCGGACTTAAAAAACCCCCTTTTATTAATTTATTAGAAAAACCCAATTCTTTCCCCCGATTTCACCAAGTTCAGTTAAAACTAACTATTACTTTAATTTCCAGTTAACAATATGTGTTGACAGCAATAACTGATGGTTAATTATAACTGAACTTGGTGAAGTTGGGGGTAAATGTCAGAACAAAAGCATAACTAGAGATGGAATTTTTTTTTCTTTTATGATTTTTTATAAATAGTCAATATCGACACAACACTGATAGAAAAGATCAAGCTAACATTGAAGTGATTTTGTCATGGGTTTGCTGTGACAACAACTTAATATTGACGTCGACAACGACTTATTTAATAGGGGTAGGTAATTGTATTTTACATATAAATTTTACTGATTAATTTATATTGAAAATTTTACTTGAGAAGTATTAAGAGTTTGAACTTAACTAAAATCAAATTAAATAATAATAAAATTTACGATTTTTTAACTTTTTTTAATAATATTCAATTTAAATGTTTAACCCTTGGTGTTCCTTAAAAAAAATATATAAAAGTAATACGATGCATTTTCGTTTTTCTTTTTCAAAAAATTCAGAAAGCATTTTATAGTAGAACCACTTAAAAGAGAATATTGTTGGCAAAGTGTATAGTTTGTGTGGCAAGTAATTTAGTTAAAAAAAAAAACAAATACAAAAATAGCAGAACCCAAATTTCCTAAGAAAACAGGGTGTTTAATAAAAATTAAAAAATCATAAAACCGGGTATTTTTAAGTCCGATAGAACTTTAAATTGTAGAAAAAAAGAACCAAAAAGAAACCAAAACAATTTGTATACCCTCCAGCACTAGTGGTGAATGAGGGTATACCAAGTTTGTCATTCCGTGTGAATGTTTTTTATTATAAATCTAAAACTGTCTGTCTGTTGAAATCATGCTCGCTTTCGAAAGACCTAACAGAAAAACACAATATTGGTGATAAACTATTTCCAGTTGTCCTTAACAATGTGGGATTGAAGGCCAGCACAATCGGTTCAGTAGGAAAAGAGTTATGAACCCAAAAGTAAAACAACATCCCATCCCAGTTAAACTCAGTGAAGCATAGTGTCATTAGATTGAAAATCACTCTGCCAAATTTCGTGAAAATCGGTAAAAAATTTACCACAGGCCCCCATATAAAGCCTAATCTGGAAAATCATTTACAAACAAATAAAACATAATAAATATAGAAACAAAAGTGAAATTTGGTCCAATTTAGCTGTATATGGCTAAAAATTACATTATGTAATTTTGTGATAACCGATTCAATATTTACCATAGAGCGGCCTCCAGAAAAGCAATTTCAGAAGCATTAAATTCTCAAATATTTTTAATTCTGTTTTAAAATTTGGTCTAATTTAGAATTTTTTAATACGAGAAATCACTCAACCGAATTTTGTGATGAACGATAGGTCCACTATAAAATCCCCTCCTAAAAATCAATTTAATACGCTTAATAATATTTCTAAATAAATTATACTATTTTTTTATAAATTAGGAATTTGAATACTGTCAGGTCAGGTTTTATTGAGGTTGACTTATAATATAAAGCTCATTTTTGCAATATTCGAACGCTCGGTATTAAAGATTCGGCACATCCGAATATAGGAGTTCTAATTGGTTTTATTCAAAAAATCAATACATCAAAAAAGCATTTGAAAATTATTTGGGGCATACGGAAACCGTAGGCTAGGGCCTGATTCTGGCAGTCGTGAACGAGTAGTTTCTCGATTCGAAAGCAATTTAATATCTAATTATTTCAGTCAATACTGAACGAATCGGTATTAATTTTTCAGTATTGTAAAGCATTAATTTGAGTTTCACAATACAAAAAAAAATTACTTCGATTCGTTCAGTATTGCCTGAAAGAATTATTATTAAATTGCTTTCGAATCGAGAAAGTACTTGATCACGAATGCCTGAATTAGGCCCCTGTTCTTGACGAAGCGCTTTCTGGACGTTCAGCCACTTTTCCAGGCAGTGCTGGCCATATGTCAAAAATAACGTTATTCTGTGTTAAGTAAAAGTAAGTTTTTCAGTAATTGCAAGTCAGTACCAAGTTTTTGCTGGGATATGCACAATTTTGGCCCTATGGCTTAAATTGTTGCTGGTTGATAAGCCTAAAACGTAGCACAAAATTAATCGAGATGTGTCAAATCGCACGCCCTGGAAAGCCATTTGGCAGGTTTATTTCTCAAAAGCATCCTATAGCCTAATTTTGGTTTCAACAAGCCAATGGTTGCAGTGGCCATATGACACGTAACGATATTCTGTTAAAACCACATCTCCCCCTGATCAATGTGTTCCGTATTTTCAAATAAAAACAATCATTGATTATAGTGCGGTAACAATCTCCGTTGACCGTAACAGGAGCTCCGGCTTAATTTTCAAAGAAATAAGTTCCGATGATGCCACCAGCTTGTAAACCACAACATACGGTGCATTTTTCTGGATGTTATGAAGTATTTAGGGTATGTTTTGGATTGCTTTCACTCCAAATGCGGCAATTTTGTTTATTAACAAACCCGTTCAGATGGGCGATTATGTGCGCCATAAAAACCAATAATTAATCGATAAGTTTCACAAATCAATAACTGAACAAAGAAAATTTGGATAATTTGATAGCGAAGCTCGAACATAAATCTATTCATGATAATTTGTCAGCGTATACAAATCATTAATGTCAAAAAGTCTGCGCATTATGACAGTTTGTTTGACAGCTAACGCTTTTATACTTTCCATCGGGCTTAAAACACACCCTCTACTATTTATTTATTTATTATTAATTAATTTGTTAAAAGAGCTTCAAAATTCCATGAAAAAAAGATGTATGGAAGTGTAACCTCTTAAAATATATTTCAGATATTCCGACAACCATAAAATTATTTGTATTGAACAAACAATTATTATGGAAACCAAATACATAATGAATGTGAACATCCGAAATATAATTGTACTGCCCAAGTTCAAGTCAAGACTGATTCAATCATATCAAGATTGCAATTACCATAATATGGTTAAACTTTTTTCCTCTAAAAAAAAACCTTAATGTAGTGTGTTTATAAAACGTTTAACTAATTTTTATATTAAGGAAATTTGTTTTCTACCTTCTGGCTTTTTATGGTCCAAGTGAAGAATTATTTCTCTTTTATTATGCATTTTAAAATAAAACTTAGAAAATGCATTTTATTTTATAACGATTTTTTTATGTATAGAAAAGAATTACTTTTATTATGCGTAAGTGATTGTAAAAAAAAAATAAAAATAATACCAGAAACTAATTGAAAATTGCTATACTGCAACAGTAGAAAGCTAAAAAAGCCATGAAATAAAACAAGAACACTTTATGAAACACGTTTATATAATTAACAGTTGGCACTAAATTTACGGCGTTATTATAAGATAAAAAATCTTGCTAAATGAAAATTAAGCAAATCCTTGAGAACTTCCAAAATGTCAACATAGAGTTATAAAATAACTATAGAGAATCCAGAGAATTATAAAAGAACCCTAACATTTTCCAAAATTATTTAAATTTGTTAATCGTGCGCACATTTAGTATCAGCTGTTAACTTTTTGTTCTCTTAAGTGTTTTTGCTGGTGTTTTAATTTTATTTCTATATTTGCATTAAAGTAAGGAAATAAATTTTTATGACATTTTTTTTTTTTTTTTTTTTTTGTATGAAAGAATTTTAAAAAGCAGTTCTGTTTTTATTATTATATCAACTCCTTAACAAATGAGTTTCATTCAGCAAAATGTGTTCTAAAAGCAAGTAAGTAAATTGCATGCCTAACTAAAGCTTATAATTTTAATAAAGTTAAAAGTAGAGAAGTGTTTTGTAGAAAAATTTCTATTTAGTAGAAAAATTAAAGCGATGCCGATTTTTTACCTAGAAAAAAACTTAGTTTTCAGAAGTAATTTTTCTCAAACTATAATAATTTAAAAATTTATATATGTATAAAGGAAATAAATACATTGCCCTAACGAAATCTCAATACCAAAATTTATTAGGATTAATACTTAATTTCACTTATATATCTTTTCTCAAATATTATTATGTATTTCTCTTAACAAAAAAGACACATAAAGTCTATGAATGGTCTGTTGTGGATCGGTCACATTCTACATTCTGTTAACTAAAAAACCCGTTAAGCCAAAAATGAGTCGTGCGTCATAAAAATCCCAAGGTTTCGTGAATCGATCACTGATATAGATTTAAATAGCTTGGTAGTGTTCTTCAAGAGTAAACTTATTCATAATGATTCATGATTAGTATAGTAATCATAAATGTCAAAAAGTGTTCGCAGCATGGCAGTTCGTTTGACACCTGCGCCATTCGTAATTTCCAGCCGGCTTAAGATCATACCCTTTAATAATCAAATTTAGCAACATATTTTTAAATCGATTTCGAAAAAACGATTTTGCGAGAGCTATTTAAATTATGCGTGATGCAACGTCTTAGACTACTCACCTACTAACACACATTATAATGCTACCTATGGGCCTGAACAGAAGAAAAAAAGGTAAAAAAATTCGAATATTTTAAAGTTTTTTAAGATTTTGATCTTGAAGATGAAGTTTTTTGATTTTATTTGTTGGCAATTTTTGTTCTTCATGGCAAGAGCTACAACTTTGTCTCAGAGAGTAAATCAAAATTGCGAACGGTTTGCAAGATATGAGCCTTAGAAAATGATCACTTTTTTGCAAAAATGACTCCGAGACCCCAAATCTTTAGGAACCCATAAAAAAAAGTGCATGAGTTTGGTCTTTTATCAAGTAGAGTTGTCCGTATATGGTTATTTTTCCATGACTTAAAAAATTACACACAGTTTTATCAAACAGAATTAAAAATAAATATGTTGAATACATTTTTTCGTTGAGAAACACATTTCTCCATTTAAATGGCAAATCATGTATGGATTTGTTATGTGTACAAAAAAGCAAAAAAAAAATTTTAAAAAACAACAACAGCTGCAGATTTTTTGACAAAGAAGCAATCGTGATTTTTTGCTAATATCTCAGTCATTTATAGTCAGATCTGTCTGAATTTCAATACCAAAATTTTACGCAGCATTTGTCACAAAAATATATCGCGGCCCTTAGGACAACAAGGATCCGTTTGCACCAATACTACTATTCAGAAACTTGTTAATCGCTTTACTGAGTCCATTTCCAATTAACTTAAAAATAGTTTTTGAATATTTTCAATTTAGTCCTGAAATATAATTATCCTCTTAAAAATAATCATGCTATTTTATCAGTTTTTGCAGAAATTAAGTCTCAAAAGAACATTAGAGAAATTCTTTTTATTTCAAGAGGCAGACGGACATTGTTAAATTAAATGAGCTAGCCGTAAAAACACAGAATATATCGACAGATTAATTTTAAGACATGCTAATCGAAAAAGTGAATTTTGCAGGACAAGCTCTTAAAATTTACGCGCTATATAACATTTGGTTGTATTCTAAGGTACTTTTTTGTGCATAACTTTGAATTGGATGTTGAACGGCTTCAACACCAAAATCTGACAGAATTTAAGTTGAATAAACGTAAAAATTATAAAAAATATGGTAAGTCGACTTAACATGTTTTTGAATTGAACTGTCGATATACACCTTATAGGGTCTGAGATCAATACTGTAGAAATAACAAACATAATGACCGACTTATATAATATCGTCACCTTAAATACAAAAAACGTAACAACACTTCTTATAAATTTACAGGAGAAGCAAAAAACTTTTCAATATCAATTACAACAAGGTGTACTTGGCGTTGGAATTTCTTTATTAAAGTCACCATTTTTGATCGCAGGGATCAAACATGTAGTTTAATAAAACGAACAAAAAGCAATCAAAAAGTCAATTCTGAATTTTTGGATGATACGTTGTCTTGTATTTCAGGTGAGGATATACTCTTTTCGGTGAAGTGTAGCAGTTTCTTTACTTGGAAAAATAATTAAAATTGTAAACATTTTCACTAAATAAGATACCCAGTAATAAAGCCTAAGCCTTCAATTTAAAAATCAATTAAAGCTAAACAGTAAGCACAAATTATATTTTGAAAATTTGTTAATCTTTTGCATATTAAAATATGAAATATTTTTCCATATTGAAAAAAAAAAAACATTTAAAAAACTTAACTTGATTTTCTTGAATTGATATGATATTGAAATTGAATAACAGAGAAAAAAAAGAAGAACCTGAACAAAAATGACCAAAAACGATATAAAAAGCATCAAACCTTTAAAGTCATTTGTCATATTTTGTGTTTAAGCTTGATTTCCCATCAAAAAAAATTTTTTGTTTGCCCGAAATAAATACAACCCATATTGCTGATTGTCAATGTTAAGTTTAAAAACCAAAGCAGCAAAAACAGAAAAGAACTGATATATAAATATATGTTCCCATTATATAAGTTTCCTTTTTGGTTTTTTCTGTACATTTCTTCTCTTATTCTGGTTTTGTGATGTAAATCTTAAGATAAGTATTTTGTGTTTAAAAATCAGTTTTTTGAACAAAACGTTATGTTCTGCTTGTCATTTCTTTCTTTTTTTTTAATTTTTTGGTTTAAAAGAATGTGTGTATAATGTTTAAAGGCTTAATGAGTCGATTTTATGTAAATATGTTGGCCTAAAAAATCTTAATCATTTTGAAAAGTTTAACCATTTTGGTTTTTTTTTCGATTCTTGTACTATATGTACATTAGGGCGATAACTAAACTTTTGGCATAGTACCACGGAGTGGCCAAGAATGTTTTAGTTATGTCTCCCGTAGTTTTGCGAAAAAAAAAACCTCACGCAAAGAAGCAAATTTCTAAAACCTTTCAAGAATTTTTGAACCGCGATGAATTGTAAACCGTAGGAAAATTTTTCAATCTAAAGCAGTGGATAAATTCCAAAATAGTATTTAAGTGATACGTATAGGAATATATGCAAGTATCAGGTGTATATTTTTTAAAATTTCCGTAAGATAAAAATGGTTGTTTTAAAATTTCAGCCCGATCCCTGCGTGAACTTTTTTAACAATCCAAAAAAATTATCATATTTTTTATTAATAACTTATAATGTTCTACACGACTATACTATACCGTTTTTGATATTCGCAAAAAGTGTGAAAAAGTTATAGCCCTAATGCACATATATAGTACGTGCATATTCATATATAATTTTTTAGACATAATACTTAATGTTTCCTTTATTTACCCAAAAGTTAAGCTAATGCTGGCAGCAAATTGCCAATTCTGTATGTAGTTTTTTTTTTTTTTTTTTGTTGCTGGAATAAGAAGTTTACTCGTTTCTTGCAGGTTTTGATACCAGAAAGTTTACTTTGGACAAAGCCTTGAATTTTGAATAATGGATTTTAACAGATCGTAAGTATGTCTTTTCATAATTATTGTATCATTTGCTTATTCATGTAGATTTTTTTTCTCAAATATTTGTGGTTGCTTTATATGAGCCAAAATATATTTAAAAGATCATTTGTCTTAAATAAAATTCTTTTTCATGTTTTGTTTTTATTTTTTGAAGCCCCCTGTGTGATTTTAATGAAATTTAAAAAAAAAATCATAATCATTGATTTGTATTTATTGGACATCATTTATCATATATTTTATTTGTTTAAATTTTTTTCCAGTTGAAATATTTATGTTTGTGTTATCTTAATATGTATTAAATATTTAGTTTTTTTTATTAAATTGTTTTTTTTTTAATTTTATATAAGCTAATTTGAAGCTGGGTAAAAGAGTTTATTTAAAATAATATAAATCATTAAATATGAAGATAATAAAAGTAAATAGCAAATTAAACAAAAGACTTAAGTCATAAACTTTATTATTTATATGCCTCATAAATTTCAAAAAAACATTTATGACATAGTTAAGATGAAATACGTAAATATGAATATGTATACATTTTTTGAAAATTAATTAAAAAATAATTAAAAGTTTTCAGTTTATTAATGGGTCTATTAATGAGAAAGCCGTACCTAAATAAGAGCGCTTAGCTTTTACGCTGATATGCCATACCTAAACAAGCGCGTCAACGTTGTGTCACAAACAGTAGTGTATGAAAGGAAGAGAAAAAAACGCTATATTGCCAGAAAATAGCTAAATTGCGAATATTTATTAACAATAGCGGCTAACTTCACTATTAAACGCGCTGTCAAAAGCAAAGCGTTGACGCCGCGCTATTTAGGGATGCTTCATACAAATTGTATAGGCATGAGAATTTTTGACTGCTAGAAAACGCTTTCCGCTCTTGTTTAGGTACGGCTGTAAGAATTTTATACTTATTTAAAAAAATTCCGGAATAGATTTTCGAAAGTAATCCCATTTAGGTTGTTTTAGGTACGTTTTAGTGGTTTTCGTACTTGAATTTTTCAGTACGACTCATACTTAAAGTAAGTTTAAAAAACTTAAATTATCCCGATTGTTTTTCTTTCTGTGTAACATACATAACTTAATTATTATGACTTTACAATTATGACTATCTCATGAAAACTAAGTTCGATGGACTTAAAAGCCTTATTTAAAATACCAAAAATTTCAATTAAAAACCAACAGTTCAATAAAATCACAATTGATATAAAAATAGCTATGGCACAAGCTCTATATGCTTAAATTTGTCCTTCAAGTTATACAAAGAAAAGTCAGAGAGAAAGGACAAAAAAGAAAAAACAAAAACACAAATTTAGGTTAGGTTTTTAAGACAAAATGCCACTTTTAAAAAGTACAGAAAAACCGTAGTAAGGAAGAATCATGTAAATAAATTGAAAATATTTTTAATAATTTTAATTAGGCCTTAGTTCATCACATTTAATTTTCATTAAATTATTTTTATGAAGAAAGGAAGTTTACAACATGAAAATTAATTAAAATTTTTATTGATAATCTTTCATTCTTGACCGTGGCCGGGGCTCGAACCCGGCAGGTTACCATGACATGCTTCGATCGCAACCACTCGATCTCCTCAGATGGATTTGCCGTCTTACACTCGCAGCCATTGATGACTGCTGACGTCAATAGTCAAACATCAATCCTTACACCTTTGGTAGATCGAAATTTTCTTTTTTGAATGATTATCCATTTTAATTGATTTTACATGCTTTTCCTTACTTCTGTTTTTTCCGTACTTTTGTCAAGAGTTCTTCTTAAAGTCTAAAGTACATTTTTTTGTTTTTTCATTTTCGTCGTTCTATTTTCTTGTTGACCTTTTTCAGCACAACTTGAAGTACAAATGTAAACATAGAGCTCGTGCCTTAGCTTTAACAATAATTAGTATTGTGGCTATTTTGTTGAACTATTTGTGGTTTTGAATCCAAATTTTTAATATTTTTAATTTTAATTAATTTTTATGTTGTACAATTCCTTTCTTCATAAAAAAAAAAACTGAATGAAAATTAAATTTGAGGAACTCAAGCCTAATTTAAAATATCGAAAATTATGACTAGTTTTATGGGGCTTAACTAAATAAAGTACCCGTTTCGCCCCTTTTCGTTCATTAATTTTTAATTTTTTATAAAAGTCATATAACATTATTTCACACTGTAACAAACGTAATAATAAAACCAATAAAAATCTATAATTTTTTTCACATTGTATACCAAAAAAAAAAAAACACCTTTTATGAAAATTACGTGACATATTGGACATTAAATGCCATAATGTCATTTTCTAAACAAATTTCACTTCAGCTCATTGCATTAAAATTATGTACAAATTATAAAGAAATCATATGCAAATCTGACCAACTTCTAGTCTAAACATTATAAGTTTAGTACTGATAACAATCTACAGATCAATCAAAATATTTAAATGTTTGAAACTTCATACAACAATAAAGTTTTATACAGTAGCAATATACAGACAGAAACATAAATGTGTATATATTTGCATATGGGCATTTCCACATTCTACTTTTTATCACGTTACGACAGCAAGCAGTTAAGCTTGTATCTTAGACCCCTGTTGTTTAAATGTTTCCCCTCTTTCACTAGTTGCGCTTTACACCAAAATGAAAATAAGTTAATAAAATATAAATTTTATTATTTGAGAAACAATTTTAAACGCTTGCTGGCGTACCATAAGTATATAAATAATTTGATATTTTCTGTAGGTGATTAACAAAAAAAAAAAATATTTTTGAAAACAACTTAAGTAATAAATCTTTAGTTTACCATTTGAAATATCGTGAATATTTAATATAAAATATTTTTTTTTTTTTTTTTATAAAAAAATATTATTTCAAGTAAACTTATATTCTTTCACATTAATTGTACACCGGGTCTAAAAAAAAGGTGAAATAATTGTTAATATTAATAATTTAACTAAACCAAATAACCTTGAAGTTGTGTTTAACACAACCATCAATTAAAACGCCACCAAAAACCTACACTTTAGTTGTAAAGTCAAGTAAAAAAAAATATGTATTCTAACTTTGTTTTTCATTTATTTTCAAGATACTGACTTTGTCTCTTAAGAAAAAAAAACTGCCAATTAGTAGCTAGTTGTAGCAAAAGTTTAAAAAACAAACTGTTTAAATAAGCACACACACCAAAAAAAAATTAACAAAATTGTAAAAAAAAGCGAAAAATCTATATAAACAACGAGTTGCAATAATAATTTTCCTGTAGTTTGAAAAATTACTTAAAAAATCAACATTTTTGTAACAAATAATAAAAAATTATATACATTTACACTAAATAAAGAATTAAAGTGGAAATTGGAACTTTGTAGAGGTTGATGAGGTTGATTGAAGACCCTATTTTTTTGTTTTTTTTTAATAAGTGAAAACATTGCTTGATGTAGATAAGAACTAACAGAAAAAACGATGCGTTAAGAAATAAAAAAAACCAAAATGCAGATGATTTTTTAAGCTGTTGTCTAAAACTTATTTTTAGTTGCTTACCTCATGCCTCTTAACTGAGTCTTAAGAGAAAAATTAAAGGTATATGTTAGCATGAAAAAGACTTCCTATTCAAAACAATTCCTAAAATTCACCAAAAATTTTAAGACCAGAAATTACGGACCTTTTAAATGCCTAAACAACACCCAGTTTATCGATTTCGAATGAAACGTTTTGCAGAGAACTTTTTAAACAGCAGCAAAGTATTAAATTTTTGGAAAATAATTAAAATTTTAAGAACTAACGTTCATACGGTTTTAGATGCGAAGGAACGATATTTAACTAAATGTCCAAAACAATAGACGGCAGAAACAAACCAGAGTTATGCCCTTGAAACATCTAACATCTACTATGGCCCTTTTTTACAACTTACCGACAGCTAAAAGTAGACTTTAACCGGCCTTATAAAACGTGTTCCTTTATTAAAACTTTACTTTAACCTAAAGTGAGCGATAAAGTAAATTAAGCTTCATCCCACTTGGTAGGTTAAAGTAAAGTTCTAATAATTGAACACTTTTTATACGGCCGATAAAATCCTACCTTTATCTAAAAGTTGTGAAAACGGGCCTATCAATCACAAATGTCACCCTTTCTGAAAAAAAAATTTTTTTTTAAATACTTTTTTTCTACAAAAGTGCCAAAATTTAAAAAGAAAAATGTATTTGGAATGTTGGAATTTGGAATATAAAAAAAAGTTAAACAAAAAAAAAACTTCTTGACAAATGGTAACGCTGCTTTCAAAACAAATGCGATTTTTTTAGTGATGCCACAATAATCATAGAATTTATTACCACTTTTCTAGTAATGACACTAAAAATAATCGGAAGATGCAGAATGGAATGCGTTAAGATGGGAAAATCTTGAAAGTATTTTTTATGGGAAAATTTCAACATCTTTGCAAAATGAAATAAGATGTTAAGTGCCTATTAGACGGCCATACTAGGTGCGATATAGTTGTTATATTGAAAGAGAGAGAGAGTACTCATATCAAAATCTTTTCATTTTCAACATACAAAACTGACATAACGAATTTTTCGCTATTACATTAGTATGATGGTATGATGACATAACATACTCACATACCAAGTTTGACCGTCTAATAGGCGCTTTAGATGTTGACAAGTGTAAAAAGTCTACTAAGGCCCAACCAGAAAGTGCATGCTCAAGCTTAGGCTACTCTAAAAATTTAACGAAATGCCTTTAGAAAATAAAAACCATATGATTTAATGCGGGATGTGCGATCAGTTTCGCACTTTGATTAAGCAAATGACAATTTCATTAAGTTCAATATGATTTGACACATTTAATTTACATGTATTCGTGCAGCTGCTTAAGCCAGGCTATGCAAATTTTAGTTGGGCCTTTATCGTTTCGAAAATCAATAAAAACCATTTGCTATAAGATTATCACAAACTTCCAAAAAAATATTTCTCAATCGGAACAAAATTCTATAAGATAAGACAAGAAAAGAATGACTAGAGTCGAAAGAGATATATGATTGTGTTTGTAAGATATAAGTTTACTTTGTTGTTGTAACTTTAAACGTATGGAATTTTGACAGAGAATTATTTTGTTTTGAGTTTCTACTGGACTAGAGTGGACTTGGCAAATTCATGCACACGGTGGCAGCAATGCTACAACAATACAAAAACAGCAAAAGCAAACGAGGTTTTTTGCATTGCCTTGTTATTATTTACGGCTTGAAGTGTCAACCGTTTCTAAAAACGATTTTGTAAAAGCAAACAAATCAACTCGAAACTGTCAAAGAATTCGCCTTGTTCGTTCGTCGTTTAAAAACGGTTAAGAGCTTTAATGCCTTTAATTGTCATTGCTCTACATTTCTGTGACCACAATGGAAAATTATCAGTCAGTCAGCTTATTGTAGGTTTTTTGCCATATTCGATAACACGAATGTCAAAATATTTTTTTAAATATGAATTGGCTATTTAGACGGATGAATTTTAAGCTGATAATAAAAAATTTGCGTGTTTTTATTGAAGTTTAAAATGTTATAAAACTGAAGACATCTTATAAGTTCTTACATTTTAAGTACTTACAATTAACTAATCTAATTTAACGTTTTCTTGAGACCAGTGGTGGGCAATACGCATACAAGAAAATTTGCCCCTTTATCTGTAAATCAGCAGATTTGCTTAATTTTTTCATTTATTTTATAATTAAAGTGAGAAACGAAGAGAGCCTTTAAAGATAAGTTAAGAATAAGGCCATATCGGTTAAGATCAACGTGAGGCAAACTTGCGCTAGTATAGGAGAAACAGAAAGACACTTATTATCTCAAAATAATCCTTAACAAAGTTAAGCAAACACAAAACAAGCACAAGCAATTACTTTGTTTTTTATTTATTATAAGTTTCAAAACAATTGCAAATTATATTCTCAGTTAATTAATCAATCAATAGTAACTTAGACCTTCAGCCGGTTGTAGTAAAACAGACCAAAGTATCTGGCGGGAATCGAGCCCGCAAAACTCGCACTACCAACTACCCTACCATGGCCCCCATGAAAACAATTAAGTTGCCGTTTAACATTAAACATGTTCGTCAGTGCAAAACAAACGAGAATCTTTGTTAAGTCGTTTTTCTCAATAGATCCCAGTAAAAACTTTGCCTACTTTTTCAAATTGAATAGCTTCTTTCACTCATTTCTATAACTACTTTCTTCTGGATGTATTTAGGTAAAAATATAATGACTTACTTTTGAATGCGTTCATTTTGGAACATCCATTGTAAAATTCATCGGTTTTTTCAGTAGAATTGTAAAAATTTTTTTATATTGGAAAATATTAGAGAATTTTTATGCCAAAAAATTTTAGAGTCGGATTCGCAAGTTTTTGTAAAACGCCGACTCCACAGCCCTGGTTATAAGTTAAAAATCACATATATTGACTTTATTACACTTATGCATTCTAAATCAGATGTTAAATGAAGTGGTAAAGATATTGTAAGCTTAACTCTTCAGAGAAGAAACAAATTTTCTTTTTCAATTATGTTGTGCGTAAATTCAAAACTTTTAAGTCAGTTTCTTTAAAACTAATATTTTTGCGTTTTGATGTTGTTGCAGCAAATAAGCGATATGTCTTACATTATATTTTCTGTTTAATAAAGTAAAAATAAAAATAATAATAATATATAGAAAAATTATGGTATTTCCTAATTTTTCCTTCCTCGGAGCTGTCTGTAAATTGTACTAAAAAATTTTGTAAAATATGAAAATAATTCGCATATTTTACAAAATGTTTCGCTTACTTGTATTCTTTTAATCTTATTTTGTACAATTAAGCAAGATAGTGTAGGGTACTTTCAAAAAATAATAGTCAATACTTTTTTGTTTCAACAATTTTAACATGAACACTAACGCTCTATTTATGTTTACTTAATGCAATATTTGAGTAAATCAAAATAAATATATTGGCAACAAAAAAAAACTTAAATTTTAAGAAAAAAAAATGAATAACAAAATTGTGTTGCAATGTTTTTTAACAAGACTTTTCAACGGCTATCAATCACATTGAACAAACAGCAAGCAAAAAAAAAAAATAATAAAACTAAAACAACTGGTTTCGGTTTTAAGCTACAACGATTTGCTATAGTTTTTCGCACTTCTGAAATGAAAAGCGTTAACACAAATATGAAAATCATATAAAAACAATTTTGTTTTTAAGTTTTTAAAAATATGTTTTCCATGTTGCTGTTTAAATATTTAATGTTTTTTGTTTTTATAATTGTTGCTGTTACAAATGTACCTTAACTGCATTTTATAAATACTAAACGAAAAGTTTAATATAAAGGCAAAAGAAAAAAATGCCAACAAACAAGACTAAATTTAACACTTGTCTTGGGGTATAATTAAGTCTAAACCTATTAAGTATATAACTATTTAATGTAAATTTGAGTTTAATTTATAATTAAAAGTTTTATATTGCAAGAAATAAGGGGAAAAAATATACAGAATTTTAAAGTTTAATTGACCTGAAGAAATGTTTAGGTGTGCTTGTATCTTTAGTCTTTTGATTGTAAATTGATGGTGGTTTTTACTGTTTTCGTCTTTAATTACACTATGCAACAAATGGGAAGTTTTTTTTTACCTGAATAACCACTATATTTTTTTGATCCGCTGTAGTCACCTAACTGCAAAAAACATTATTTTTCAAAATTCTATGGCAAGGTTTTTTTAAAAAAATTTTTTTTCTAAAACTTATTTTACTTCTGATAGATGCAGCTTTGAGCTTAAGAACTAAAACTGGTAAGTATTTGTTGATTTAAATTTTTTATGAATTTTTTAAATTCAAAAATTTTATAAAAAAAACCAAAAAAAAAATATTTTTTTTGTCACTTCGGCCTGAATAACTCCTAAAATAATGGCTAACTTAAAAAATGATATTAGAAAAACTTAAATCTGGCGTAATTTAAAATGTTTTGACTAATTGCATAACAAAATCGGGTACGTCGTTTCAAAGTTACGATAAGATGTATGAAGCGGAGCAGCTTCTTCAAAAATCTCAAATTTAAAAAAAAAAATTTAAAAAAAAAAACCTTACCATAGAATTTAAAAAAATTATGTTTTTTTGCAGTTAGGTGACTACAGCGGATCAAAAACTTATAGTGGTTATTCAGGTAATTTTTGCTTGTTGCATAGTGTTATTTACAGAATATGAAAGTAAATCCAGTGCACAGTATAGAAAATTTTGTTTTAATCATAAACAAATATTGAATTAATAAAAAGTAATATCTTTGTATATAAAATTCTCACGTCACGGTGTTTATAATTGAGAATAGGTCGTAAAGTATATTTTAAATCACTAGAGGGCGAAAAATAGGGCAAAATGGGTTAAAGCTCCCCCTCCCTATATCTTCTTAACTAATAAACCGATTTTCTTAAAATTAGTAACACCTGAAAGGAACTATAGCCTATAATCAGGGGTGTCCTGGAAATCGAAAACGCAAGAAATTTAAACGTCTGGTTTTAATAAGATTTCTGTAATGAAATAATTTTATGACAAACATTATACAAATATTTCTTTATTAAATATAATTTATTAAAAAAAAATTATAAAAATTTGATTAAAAGTGTATTAAAAACAACTTTCAAATTCTTGTGTTTTGCGTTTTCGATTTCCAGAACAGCCCTGAATTTTTAATATTTAGGGTGTGAAATAAAGCAAGAGGGGTAAAAGCTCCCCCTCCCTATTTCTTTTTAACTAATCAGCCGGTTTTATTATTTGTTATATCTTAATTAAAAACCAAAATATTCACTAGAAATAAGTTATTTGGCAAAACAAAGTTTGCCGGGTCAGCTAGTACCCAGTTAAAACTTTGCCTACAAAATAATGTGTTGAGTAATCAGAAAAACATAAGAGCACTTCTTACAATTTTACTGAAAGAACCAATGAATTTTACATGGGAAGTCCAAAATGAACGCATTCAAAAGTAAGTCATTATTTTGTTTACCTACATACATCCAGAAAAAAGTAGTTGTAGAAGTTGTTTTAGATTTAGTTATAGAAGAAAGCTACCAAAGAATGAGTTAAAGAAGCTATTCATTTTGAAAAAGTAAGCGAAGTTTTTGCTGGGTATTTATATATATAATGCTTTGTCTATGTAAAACTGAATTTGGATTCCGGCAACACTGTTCCATATGCGGAGTTGAATTAAAGTTTTGCATTATCTCTCTTTCTCTCTCTCACTCTTTAATTTTTAAAAGAAATTTGTTTAATTTGAATGCTATCACTTAATCTTCAGCATTTTAAAAATATTAGCTTTTTATCTAAATTTTATAAAACTTTTCATATTTGCCCCTATTAAAGTATAACTCACGGTCATAAAAAGAAATTTACAACCTTAAATTTAATGTCAAAATCTATCAAAGTAAAATAATCACTTTAGACTTTTAAGGAACATAAATTTAAAACCACATATGTATAGGAATAAATGATGGCTGTTCAAAAATATACCACACTACCCACTATAGAGAGATTTCATTTTTATGATTCCGGAAAAAAAAATATATATTTTCTATAAAACTCACATGCAGAAAATAAAATGGCTAACGCCTTCTCAAGCACTAATTGAAATGCTTTAAAGTAAAAAATGCAAATGAAAAGAATCTAGTCAGACATTTACGCATATGTACATACACATAACCATAACGACAAAATTTACAATTATAGCCTAAAATACATAACAACTTAAAGAATTTTACACCTTTTGCCAGAACTGCGACACATGCAACACACACACACACACACACACATTAAGAGCATTTATGAAGACGGCAAAAAGTGAGCAGGGAAAAAAGAATTAAAGCATTAAAAATATCACTTGTATAACAGCAATACTAAAAAATCATTACCAAAGTTATTTTACTATTAACGGACAAGCAAACATATACCAACACCTAGAACTTGTTTTACGTTGTATTATTGAAAAAATTCATTGAAATTATTCTTATGCCGTTAAACATTTCTGTAATGTTAAGAATATATGTTAGTTTCTTAAGTATCCAGCCGGCCGACAATATTCATACGTTCGAAAATCATACAACAAAGAATTATTATGCTGATTTAGTTTTTGTTGCCAGACATCATGCTGCAACAACATGTCCTTTTTTAACACTTTCTTGCTTGATTGTAATAGTGATGTTGTTGGTGTTAATGGTTGAAAATTATTGTTAAGTCTTCAAAACTTTATGATGATTACCACGAAATTTGATAACAAATGTTATAAATTTCAAAATGTATGTTTGTCAACACACACATCTACACACACACTTACATTCCATCTAACACATATAAACTACATGTGCATAAACAGCATGCATGAGTGAATCTAGCACTAAGCTGTGTTAAAAATCGGTGCGAGTTGGTGCTTAAGGTAGTTTTAAATTGAAATTTAAGACTTTAAGGGCAATAAATTTGAACCAGTTTTTTATTGTTTAATTTTTACAAAAAAAAAAAAAATAAATAAACTTTAAGTAACCAGAAACTAAAATGAACAAAAAAAGATACAACTTCAATACATAAGAAGGGTTGCTAAGCAACATGTTGTCAATAAAAAATATGTAATTAATAAAATGGTTTTATCAAGGAAATACCAAAATATTTTACGAATTATAATAGAAATGTATAAGCTTTTTTTATTTGATATCAGAAACATGATTTTGGCAACATTAACTGATACTCTGAAGATAAAATTGTATAACTTTTTTAAAATATCCACGTAAGAAAACCTAAATGGCGTAAGCTTTTCAAAAATTAGAGCAAGGACACTAGGGTTTTTCAAAAAACTTACGACGTAAGGGACTTCATTTTTGACCAATATTCACAGAATTTTTTCTGATATTTTTTTTTTAAGGCTTACGCCATTTACGTTTTCCTACGTCTATACATTGACCAAACGATTTAGAAAATTTTCTTTAAAATATTGCAATATATCGCCAGAACTTTTTCCTCAGTATGTTGTTAGCAACATAGCAAATTATTTTCAAACGTTCGCGAAAATGTAAGATTTCTTGAGATCTCCAAGTTATCTCGAAAATTCCTGGTACTCTGTTCAACATTTCACGTGAAATGCTTTCAAAACGCATATGAAAAAAACATGTGCGGAATATCTATGAAATAATGTTGATAGAGTTGTACTCTGTTCATTTTGTGAAAAAGTTCCGAAATGTTTTTGGCAACATTTTTTACAACTGCGAAATAATGTGAGCTGCACTTTTTTCGCGTGGAGTTTTAGGCAAAATAAAAAAAGTATGAACAAAACATTAAAAAAGAAATTAAAAATTTAAATAACACAACCGGCAACAGTTTTTCATCCATATTTATTAGGGTATTCAATTAATCGATGTTTTGTATTAATTAGTTAATCGCGCGAATAATTATTCAAGGTAAAGATTTAATCGAATAATAATCGACAAATTTAATATTATTCGGTTAATCGAATAATTTTAATATTGTCTTGTTTAGAAGTTTTATTAACATTTTTTTTTTTTTAAGTAACAACAATTTAACAAAAGGTGCATCATAAAAGAGATAACAGAGGATTAAAGCGGAAAACTTTTTAAATAAAAATAGCATCAAAATTTAAGCGAATCTTTTAAAATAATCCTTCTAAAAGAGTATACAATTTTAATGCTTGTGTTTCAACCGATTTCTTTCTTTTGTTTTGATGAAACTTGATTTAGAAAAGGTTCATTCACTTATGGTTGACGTTAGAGAGATTGAAAGTAAAGCGTTATAAATCATATCCAATTTTTCTGTTCTATTTCTTGTATTTTCTAAAAATTAGTAGTCTTTATCTTTTTTAAAAAAATTTTAATACCTTTATTAGTTTTAATAAGGTCTGGTAGAAGGTTGTTTTCTTTCGTATCAAAAAATTCATCTTCTTCATCTGAATCATTGTGGTAAAAGTCTGTTCTAAACATTATTAAAAATAAATTATTTCCAAACAAAAAATTGTTACTCGAAGGAAATGTTTCTCAGTAAAGAAAAAATAAAAAGGTATAAAACGTACCGGCTTTTTTTTACATTAAAGTAAAAAACTAAGACTGCGAAAAACAATTAATTTATTAATCGACATATTCATAATTCGAAAAAAGGCAAATTTAAATTATTTTAACAGTTAATCGCTCAAAATTAAGCGAACAACGGGTAATCGTTTGAATACCCTAATATTTACATAGTTCCTTTTTGATTTAACTTTTTATTACAAAAATTATTTTTAGTAAAATACATGTCGGGTTTGTTTACATACACAAAACAATTTCGCATTCTTTGAAGGAATAAAAACGTCAAATTGTGCAAACTCGCGAGATAGGTAACATCGATACATGTCAAATTTGTCGTGTGGAATAATAGATGTTGCGGATCAGTTTTCACAACTTGGAACAGAGTACAAGGCTTAAGTTGTTAGCAACATTGGAAAATAAAGAGAAATATTTCTTCCCTCAACATTTAAAATGTTGCTGCCAACATTGAAAATCGTTGTTTGGCTCTCTTTTATTTATAAACGTTACCATCAATATGTTATGTTAGGCTTGTGAGTAGAAATTAAACTAAAACTTATTAAGGCACAATTTTTAAATTAAAAATCTGCTAGTAAAAATTCAAATGCCCTAGTTTTTCTTAAATATATTATATCATTATATATAAATAATAATTGTTTAATAAAGCTTTAAGCTTAACTCACCTTAGTACTCGTTGTTCTTGGACTGCCTCCTAGTGCTATAGCATAGACCTCGATTTCATAAGCATCTGCTCCTGCTTCACGATCCAGTTCTTTGGCAGTCGATAGAATACCCAACTTCGTATCGATATCAAATAATCGTTCCATATTTTTATATTTACCCGTGGACACTGACGTGCTACCACTACCACCGACCGCCGTTACATTCGTAACATAATATTCAATTTCAGCGTTATTTAGTCTCGCACTAACTGTTAATATACTCGTACCGATAGGTTCATTTTCATATACCGAACCGCTTTGTTCACGTTGGTCGAACACAGGACCCGACACTCCTGCACCACTTGTAGCAATAACCGTAATATAAGCATCAGAGCTTTTACGTTCACTTTGTACAGCCTCATCGGTGGCTTTTAGCGAGAGTTGATAACGTACTTCGGGACGATTAATGGGTTTACGTAGAGTTATAGCTCCAGTATTACGTTGGAGTTTGAATAAATCCATATTTCCGGATACCAATTCATAAGTGACAATACCATTACTGGAGGAATCGGCATCGGTGGCATGAACATACATTATGAGAGCACCATCACGAGATTGTGAGTACATTTGCAGATTCTTGGTAGGTAAAATGGCAGCATTCATAGATATAAAGACAGGAGCATTGTCATTAATATCCTCGACAATGACTGTTACTAATTTCTCTGCCGATAGTTGCTTCTCCGGTTTCTGAGCCTGATCCGTTGCCACCACATTCAAACGGAATGTATCTATAGTTTCACGATCAATTTCTCTTAAAGTGTGTATCACTCCAGTTTGAGTATTTATACCGAAGTGTCGGCCTCCCGCCAATTCAGGTTCTTGTTTAACTATACTATAAGTAACTTTGCCATTTAAACCTGAATCGGGATCTTCTGCAGTCACTGTGACAATAGGTGTTTTCAGATCAATACCCTCTTTAATTTGCCTTACTATAGCAGTATTGGGAAATGTTGGTGGGTTGTCATTTTCATCCTTTACATGCACTATGAATAGTAAAGTGCTCGAAAGTCTAGGTGAACCGCCATCAAAGGCTGTTATATTCAAATTATACACAGTAGTTTCCTCATAGTCCAATGACTTGTGGAGATACAAAATGCCTGTATAGCCATCAATGTGGAAGGTATCTTTACGATTACCCGCCGTTATGGTAAAAGATATTTGTGAATTGATCCCCAAATCCAAGTCGACTGCCTTAAAGCGCATAACCTCCGTACCAATGGCTGTGGTTTCCAAAACGGAAATTTCTGCTATAGTTTCCACAAATTTTGGAGCCATATCATTTTCATCTAGGACTTCTATGGTTACGGAAGTAGAAGAACTTAGTTGCTGTCCCTCTATGGCGGCATCTTTAGCCATTACTTCTAATGTGTATTCGGCTTGATACTCACGATCTAATTTACGGGCCAAGGAAAGTTGGCCAGTCGCATCATCTATTTGAAACCGTCCCTCCTGATTGCCACTTATAATAGAGTAGTAGACATCACCATTCAGACCTTCATCCAAATCGTTGGTATACACCCGCATTAATTGAGTGCCTACCAAAGAGCCCTCGGAAATTTGTACTTTGTAAGGAGCTCTAACAAACTCTGGCGCATTGTCATTAACATCTGTTATGATAATTTTTATTTTTACTTTGTCCTTAAGCCTTGGTGTACCATTGTCTGCAACTATAGCTTCTAATAATATGTAGTTTTGGGCTCCAGCCAAGCCTGTCAGTGATGACGAAGAAGGCATTCTTTGTATAAGCTCTTCTCGATCAAAAGGATGCAACGTCTTAATAAAGCCATTACGTGAGTCTATAGTAAAATCTTTACCCGGTGAAGACAACGTGTAAATCAATTCAGCATTGCGACCTATATCACGATCGGAAGCAGTCAGTTTGCCTACAAATGCATCGGCTGGTTCATTCTCTGGCAGAACAAAAGTGAAAGAACTATTGGTAAATTGTGGAGCATTATCGTTCTCATCTATTATATGAATAATAACTGGAACTTCTGAAGATCTTTGCGGTTCACCTTGATCATGGCATTTGACTGTAAGAGCATAATAATCTCTTTCTTCACGATCTAAGGAGGATCTAACAAATAAAAATCCATCTGGAAAAATACCAAATTTTTGTGCCAAATTGCCTTCTAATATTTCATATGACAAACGACCATTTAAGTTAAAATCTTTATCATGAGCGGCCACTGAGAAAAATCTGTCATTAACGGGAGTAGATTCTAACAAAGAAGTTTCATAAGAGGTATAATCGAACACCGGGGTATGATCATTAACATCAGTAACCACCACTGTTATGACATGCTTGGAAGACAAGGCTGGTTTGCCATGATCTGTGGCTGTTAATTCAATTTGTATAATTGAATTCGGTTCAGCCTTGATAGGCTTCTGTAAATATATTACTCCAGTAGAGGCACCAATGCGAAACAACATATCTGGATTAAAAGTCAAGGTATAAGTGATACGGCTATTATTACCCGAGTCACGATCTCTTGCTCTGGCTATGTAAACCTCTTGGCCTACGGCAGAATTTTCTGGCAACAATACCTCATCATCACGTTCTAAGGCAAATACAGGTTTATTATCATTTAAGTCTTGAACCGAAATATGCACTAAACATTTGCCATAAGCTAAACCACGACGAGCCGCTACTTCAAGTTGATATTGGTTACTGGCTTCGCGATCTATTGCTTTGGCGGTACTAATAACACCAGTTTTCTTATTAATAAAAAACATTTCTTCAGGGTCACCAAATACTATAGAATATTCCAGTATATCGAGCGAATTCGAATGCTGCTGCTTTATCTGTACCTGACCCACTTCTCTGCCGAGTTGTGCTTGTTCCATGCCATGATCTTCGGTGATCTGAAACTCATAGGTTTGTGAGTAGGAGTCAAAGTCTAATGATTCCATTTTATGTTGCATTATTATCTCAACAATAGCATCTTGTTCACTGTGTCTTTCACCACGATCTTTGGCCGTAATGTGGAGTTTGTATAAAGGTTTTGTAAAATGTTGTAAAATTTCTGTTCCTGTTGTTGTTGCAGTTGCTGTTGCCACAACTTTAGAGCTTAACATGATCGAACCTGACCAAGTATCAACCACAAATAAACCATCACCACCTGTATTTAAGGTATAAGTAATTAAGGCATTATCACCCTCATCACGATCAGTAGCAAAAACTTTTAATAATGGCTTTTGCAGCAGCGACATAATGTCAATGTCGCCTCCTCCTCCTGTTGTTGTTGTTATCGTTGACGTTACACCATTGTTATGGTTATTGTTACTGCTCATACTGTTGCCAATTGTGTTGCTTTGTTGCAAAGGTATCGCCAACGCATGAAAATATTTTTTTGGATAAAATTGTGGTGCATTATCATTGACATCTTCTATGTGTAGATTTACAGTGGCTGTTGAAGATTTTGGTGGTGTACCTTGATCACGTGCGATTACTAAAATTTCATAATTCTGTTGCAATTCACGATCTAGTGACTTTCTTGTTGTTAATTGGCCTGTTAAAGAATCCAACTGGAATTGTTCAGGATATTTTCGTTCGCTCACCATTGCCAACGAATATGTCACTGAACCATTTGTGCCTTGATCGTGATCATTTGCTGTTAACATAGCAATTAAGGTGTGCGGTGGTGTGGCTTCACTTAAGGTGACATTGATTTTACTCTGAGTAAACTGGGGTGCCTCATCGTTCTCATCCAATATGGTTACTTTCAGCTGAGTATAAGCCCATTTGGGATTGGGTCCACCATCCCTGGCGGAAATACTTAGTTCAACAGAACCTTCTATTTCACGATCTAATGAAGCTTGTGTAGTTATTAGGCCAGTAGCAGAATCAATTGCAAACCATTGATTATTATTGCCTGACACAAAGTCATAAAATATTAAGGCATTAACACCAGTATCTTCATCTGTTGCTGTTATTGAGGCTACAAATGATCCAGGTGGAGCTAATTCACTTAACACTGCTGAGTATTCTGATTTCTCAAAAACCGGTTCATGATCATTGACATCGTTGACATGTATGATTAAATAGGCGGTAGCTGTGCGTGAGGGTGTTCCTTTGTCCGTGGCTACTACAGTTAAGTTATATTTTCCTATTTCTTCTCTATCTAAAACACCATTTACTCTTACTATGTCAAAGGAGGGAGTTTTCTCCAAACGAAAATGACTCAATTCATTGCCTGATGTAATCTTAATAGCAGTCTCACCATTTAGACCCTCATCCATGTCCACTACAGATACTGCGGCCACTACACTACCATTAATAGCATTTTCGTCTACTGTAGCAAAAGAGCCGGTGGGTGGAAAGTACTGAAATCTTATAACTGGGTCATGATCATTAGTGTCAACCAGATTAACTGTTACATAAGCTCTGCCATCTTGCCGGGGAGAACCATGATCTCTAGCAAATACTGTAAAAACACAACTTTTTGGACAGGATACTCCAGGTCGGGAAAATGTAGGACAATTTTGTTGAGGACAATTTAGATGTTCGGTGGTTGATATCACTCCCGATTCGGGGTCTACAGTAAACTGTGTTTCTGTGTCAGCTATGTAATAGGTTATTTTACTATTATCCCCCAAGTCTTTATCGGTAGCCATTACTTGTAAAACAGAACTACCTGGAGGCACGGATTCATTGAGTGATACTGTATAGTCACTGTGATCAAAAACCGGAGGGTTGTCGTTGACATCTATAATGGAAACATTCACTTGTAAGTAACCATATTTAGGCGGATTTCCGCCATCTTTGGCTGATATGTTGAGTCTATAGAAAGCTCTACTTTCCCGATCCAAATCTCCTGTAGTTTCCAAGTGCAGATAAGAAACTTCACCACTTGGATTTGAGGTAACCGCCAAACGAAATTTATTATCAACATTACCCTCGACTATGGTATAATTGTCGGATATGCCATTAATGCCTATATCTAAATCGGTGGCAGCATCTAGCAAACATCTAGTACCTTTGGCAGCACTTTCTGAAAAACTAACTGCTATACTGGGCTCTGGAAACTCTGGAGCATTATCATTAACATCTAGAACAGTAATTCTAACTTCAATAGGATACGTGGGTTGGGATGAAAGGACTACCAAATCATATCGTTCTCTCATACCTTCACGATCTAATACCATATTTGTTTTAATTTCGCCCGTAACTGCATCCATAGTAAATTCCCGGGGAGGCTCATTAAAACGATATGTAAAGTCCGGCCTAGTGGGTATATAACCAACCACCGTATTCTTAGGTTGACCTTCTAATACTTCAAATTGTACTCTTGTATCCACAGCTCGCGATTGCATTAACCCCGTTCCATCTGCCGTACGTCGACGTGGAAAGGCCGATGTATAAACATGTCTACCAGGATTTGAAGGCACAAATGAGTAAAGAGCTGAGGTAGAAGACGAAGAAGAGAACATTGTTATACTTTGTTGGGGCTGTTGTTGTTGCGCGACCGCTTTTGCTGATATCACCAACATTAAACAAATGAGCACTGTCAACGCATATCTCACTAATGGTGTTGTGTTGGCAAGAGGCCGTCTCTGAAACCTTGTTTCTTGTGGCTCATGATGCTGGCTGATGTAGTGGTGGTAATGATGATAGTGGTGTGGTAAAACTAAGCAGTCTTCTTTTTCTTTCTCTTCATCAGATTGCTTGTGATTTCTGTTAAAGGAAATTTGTTTCTTTGTATTTTGAATAAGCAACTCTGACGGTTTCCCTCGTCTTCTCTTAATATACTCATCCAAATGCAGTGATAAACTATTTACAAATAATTTACAATGATCGTGATGATCATTACTTAGATGATGATGATGTTGATGACGATATTGTGGCTGAAGTTGCTGCTGCTGATGATGATTGTCTTCATCATCAACATCATTATTTCGGTTGATGTTAACATTATTTCTAGATGTATTGTCTTGTGAATTGTGTTGATTTGTCATGCTGTTCCAAACTATTTCAGCATTATTTTTAGTTAAAGAATTTTCATCACTTGACCGTCTTGGCATAAATGATCTAGCTGCTGTTTCTGCTGTTCCTGTTGTTATTGCTGTTGTGGCTGTTGCTGCTAAAGTTGTTCTTGTTGCTGGTAGTAATGTGGCAATAGTAGTAGTGTTGGTGGCTTTTTCACCTCCATCACCTTTTTGTATTTTCAAAACAGTTTTTGTAGTTGATTTTGTTTGTGGCTGTCTTTGGTCATCTGCAGGCAAATTTTTCACTTGTCTACAGAACATCATCATCGTCATATCACCGTAGAAATATTTCTTATTTTATTTTTATTATTTTTTTTATTTAAAGTATTATTCTTTTTGTTGTATTTGTATTTAAAGAACTATGCGTTACTCTAACAGAACATGGACAGCGTTTTCTTTTTTTTAATTTTGAAGAGTGCCGCCTTTAGTCCTTAATGTTTGCTGTTGTTACTTTTTTCTTTTTCGCAATTTCAATTTGTTTTCGTTTTTTGTCAGTTTTTTTTTTAATTTTTTCTGTTTGTGTTAATTTTAAAGTAATTTTCTTATGTATATTTATTTGTATATTTATTCTATTTGTTGTTGTTATCTTGTTTAAGCCATTAGAGTTACTTTTTTTCTGCTGATCTTATTGTTGTTGGTTTTTTTTTAATTTCTGCTTAAACCCAACTTGGTTTTTTGCAAATTAGTTTCATTTTAATTTTTGTCCGTAAGAGTAACAACATTTTTTCTTCTTAAGTTTTGTAAACTTTGTTCACTCCATTTTTTTCTCCTCTTAATATTATTTTTGTTGTTTGCGGTGGTGTTGTTGCTGTTTCATTATTTATGTTGCCATTTTTTGCTGCTTATTTCTGGTATTTTTTGTTGTTTTTTTTTTTATTTTAAATAAATGTTAGTTTGAAAATTATCACTTTATTTTTTTAACCACTTTTTCTTATTGTTGCTTTCAAGAGCTGTAATGAAAAAAAATCAAAGAGGGTTTGTTTAGTTATTTGTCAAAACAAATGTAAATATTTTATTAAGAAAGAGATTTGTTATGTATTTCTGTTAACAGTGTGTTCTTTTTTTCCAACCACAAAACAAATAGACTTATCATGATCGTAATGCAAAAGGAAATATTTGTATTTCCAACTAATCCCAACATGGTAATGCGACATGGCAATATTAAAGATGAAATATTTGTAATGAAAATTTTCATACCCAATATTTAAAACAATTAAAAAAGGATTAAATTTTAATTGAAATTTTATTAACTTAACATTTTATAATATTTGAATTGTTTTTTTAAACCTTCACAACTCAACACGAGGTGGAGAGCTGTAATCAATTATATTTTTTTATTCTTAAAACTATTCAAAACTATTTAATTTGTATGTGTCGAATAAAAATTATGCTTTAACAAATAGCTTTTTGTTTTATTTAAAAAACAAGCCATTAATTTGATACCCTTAATTAAAAAAAAACTATCTGTCCAGTAGGTTTCTATTGTCTTTCGAATTGTTTTGACAAATTAATAAATTTCTTAAAAATATCATTTTACATTAAATCTAACAAAATTTGTTTTTAAGATATTATCTTTTTTCTTCCCATTTATAAAAAAAAAAAAACTTATAATCAATTTATATTTTAATCAATATAATATAAACTTTAATAAATCGGTTTTAACACCAACAGAGTGAAACCTACAACATATAGAATTAAAAAACAAATATAAAAAAGAAAACGGTCAAACTCTTTTGTTTAGTGTTAAATGGCACTTAACACACACACACACAAATTCCCATAAAAATCCCACAAATTTACTCAAACGCATGCTCACGCGAAAATAAATCAAATATAAAGTGACCAATAAACTACAAGCAACCCCCAAAAATATGTAACACAAAACAAATGAACTAAAAAACCAAAACCAGTAACCACACACATGCAGTCAGTTGGCAATAAAAGTGGTATAAAAGCCATTTCAACAAAGTTTTGAAAATAAATTAAACAAAATATTAAAATTTTGTGTTTTCGTGAGGAAATGCGGTTTTAAAGTGTTTTGATTTTATTATTAATTTTAAAAGCTAAAATTACTTATCAATTAAATTATACTAAATTAAAAGCACGATTTCCATAAATATAATTTGTAAAATGTTTTCTAATGGAAGAATTGCACGAAAGTGTTGTGTATTTTATGATTATTACAGTGTTTTTTTTTTAGAAAAGGAAATAGTAAAGACGGCCATAATGGTTATACAAAAAAAAGAATTAGTTAAAAGTTAAAGATGATTCTAATTTTATTTGAAAAATATAAGACTTCATTAAAATAATATACATACTTATTTATTATTATTAACCTCGTCATTCAAAAACGATTGCTAAATTTTACCAATCATTAAATAATATTTTTACAGAAAATTTGTTCTGCAAATGTTAAATAAGTTTAAATTATTCGTATACACTACAGGTGGAAATCCTGCATGACGAAAGTGGCTTTTCAGATTAAAATATAAGCAATTTTTGGTATTTTAAAAGATATAGCTTCAACTTTAACATATAGGGTATTCACAAGGTGTGCTATCATGTTATGTTGTCATAATGTTCTAACATTTTACAATGATTTAAAAATATTGTTGTTGTTTTGTTAACAAAAAGTGTCTTAAATTAATAAAACTTTGCTTGCTATGCCGCAATTAATCAGAAGAGATCTACGCTGAGCGGCTGAGCCGTGCCGCATTAGTTTTTGTAGCCGTCGCCGTTGATGGTATAGTTTTATCCGGCTAATATCCGAATTGAACCTGCGGCCAACAATTTTTGCAACAAAACACTTGCGGCGTCAAATTAAAGAAAATAAAATTTATCAAAAAGTAATTTCAGTTTTTGGGAATACAAAATTTTAATTTCAAAAGATTTTGTTATTCGTGCTTAATTCCCAGTTTTTATTATTAATAAAAACACTTGAAATTTATTGTTGTGGCCTAAGCAACCAGTGAAATGCGCATAGGAATAGCTTATCCCATCAACAATAAATTTCAAGTGTTTTTATTAATAATAAAAACTGGGAATTAAGCACGAATAACAAAATCTTTTGAAATTAAAATTTTGTATTCCCAAAAACTGAAATTACTTTTTGATAATAAACAGGCAAGTGCACGGCCTAAAAAACACTTAATTGACAACATCTTTTGTAAAGTTGTTGTTGTTTTTATTTTGTTTTTCTTAACCTACTTACAACTACAATTAATGTTGAGAGAATTTCAACTAATTGTAGTGGGGAATGTAAGATGAGATAAACCCACTGTTTATTGTTGATGTGTTTTGTTTAAACTTTGATATTATTACAAGTAGAACTGTTGCTATAAGTCTTATACGCTTAACAGTTTTATTTGGTTTAATATCTTTAGTTTTTCTAAAATCTTTATGGATGAAGTTTCCTGATGATCTGGCCTAAGCAACCAGTGAAATGCGCATAGGAATAGCTTATCCCATCAACAATAAATTTCAAGTGTTTTTATTAATAATAAAAACTGGGAATTAAGCACGAATAACAAAATCTTTTGAAAAGAAAATAAAATTTATTTGTGATTTGCGTCTAAAAAATGGAAAATATTCAGATAAGATCTAATTAAATTAATTAATTCATGGGTTTTGATATTAGGTAAAGAGTTATTTTTTATATATGTTTTAAATCAGCTGATATAAATTCAAAATAGCACACTAAATTATGAGGGGTTGTTCACAACAGTCGTATTTGTTCATGTTATTATTTTAAGACTTATGACTTTATGACACCTTGTGAATCCCCCAATAGTGTTTAGAGGGACTTATATGTTTTTTTGAATGGCATTAAACATAATTTCTTAACAGGTATCTGTTGCGAAATAATTGATCATCAAGTTTTGTGACTGACGCTACAAATAATGGAAGAAACTTTACATGTTGAAGAGTGTCTTCGTAATTTTTAGCAAATTTTGCAAAACAAAGTACACAATTTCTAGTTGTTAAATTCTTAAATAACTTATCATGTTATCGTCTTTTTTTTTTCTTTTAACGAAAACTCGCCCACAAAATTGTTCTCAACTATGATAAAAGTGAAATATTATCCAAAAATTTCGAAAAACAAACGCCCAAAAAAGGGTAAAATATCTTATGCAAAATCACCTGAATTTGTATGGAAAATTTTAAGGTGATTTTTTACACATTATTTTCGGCGATTTTGCTTAGGTGCATTTTGTTGGCAGTCGGTTTGGCACGGCCATACCAAAGGGTGGTCCAACCATAATGTACGATGTTAATTGTGAGTCACACCTTAACGTCAAGTTTTTTGTTCAACTTTATTTAACATTTCTTTGTTTCAGAGTTTGACAAATTTAACCATGGAGAGGTACACAATTGAGCAGCGCGTTAAGATTGTTGAAGTCATTTACGAAAATGTGCGTTCAAATCAAAAACCATTTCGTGCACTTCGGCACAATGTTTCAACAATCGGGAGAATTGTGCACCAATTTCTGCAAAATGGATCTGTAGGAAATGTGAAAACACCTGTGCATGCTCGCCCAGTTCGTTCTTCTTCGAAAATGAGGTCAGCCAAGCAGTAATCGTGAATAATGTTCGATATCGCGAGATTATAACGGACTTTTTGTCGCCAGAAATTTAGGATATGAGCCTGGACAATATGTGGTTCTAACAGGATGGTGCCATTTCCCACACTGCCAACGAAAAATGGCTCTTTTGCGCGAGGAATTCAATGGCCGTCACGATCATGTGATTTGACACCGTTGGACTTTGGTCTTTGGGGATATTGAAAAAAAAATTGTACAGTAATAAGCCAAGAAAAATGTAAGAGCTAAAGGATGAGATAATTCGGCACATTAACGACATTAAACCTCAATTATGTCTCAGAGTCCTTAATAATATAGAACATCGGATTTGGCCGATATTTTGTTTCATACATATTTGTGATAGATCCTTTTATAATAATAAAAAAATATTAAGATGATTCTCTGAAAACTTTTTGTTTTATTTACAATTAACATCGTGCCACGCTTTATATGAGCCAAAATTACAAAATTTAATTTTGAAATATTTATTTATTAAGAGTTACACATGCAAATAAAAATGTTATTCTAACTTAATTAACTAAGCAAAATTAACTTAGACCTTCAGCCCGTTGTAGTGAAACAGACCAGAGCCTCTGGCGGGAATAGAAGCCGCAACCTTCTCACCGATAGTCTAGATCACTACCAACTAGACTACCGCGCCACCCAGCTTTTAGTATGATTTTGATCACATGGAGATGGGTATATAAAATTCGCCACAGCCAACTTTAACACTCTCACATTTTATAAATACATACTTAAGCTCTTTTAAATAACATATTTTACTCAAGATATTCTAATAAACGTTTAATTTTTTAAAAGAACTTTATAAAAAGTCATTATTTTGCAAAAGCAATTTGTCATCTAGCTGTTGTTGTATACAAAAAAGTGATCCAAAAACTTTGCCGTTTCAAACAATGTGTTAATTTATTAAATTAAATATAACTCAGGTTTTGACAATTCCCAACAACAATTCTACGACTTTAAATTATTTTTTCTTATACGAAGAAATCAATAAATATTTTTGGTTATTTAATTAAAAATTTATTTCAAAACAACTAAAATGTTAATTAAATCAAAATTATATTTTTTATTTTCTTTCAAAAAAAAAAAAAAATAAATAAATAATTAATTCAATTATCACATTTATTAAATTGAAATACTTTTTTAACAATTTTTTTTAATTGATAAAAAAGTTTTTCTGTGTATAGGGATTACAGTCAAAAAGGTAAAAAATTCCATTTTTAAAAAGTTTTAATAAATATTAACTTAAAAGATTTTGTTATTCGTGCTTAATTCCCAATTTTTGTTCATAATAAAAAACACTGAAATTTATTGTTGATGAGATAAGCTGTTCCTATGCGTATTTCACTGGTTGCGTAGGCCAGATCGTCAGGAAACTTTATCCAATAAGATTTTAGAAAAACTAAAGATATTAAACCAAATAAAACTGTTAAGCGTATAAGAATTATAAGTTCTTCTTGTTACAATATCAAAGTTTAAACAAAAACATCAACAATAAACCGTGAGTTTATCTCTTCTTACATTCCCCACTACAATTGATTGGAATTAATAAATAATTTTTAACTGTTTTCTGCTCGGTGAACTGTATTGTTGCTTTAAGGCACCTTAAGAACTATTTTCTTATACCAAAACTTAAGACATTTTTGTCCCAGACCAGCTATGTCCACAAATTTATATAACTGGCTGTATCTTTAATTTAAGTTAGTGCATAAGGTGTAATTTTTCACCTTAATTCTAAAAAGTTTTCCTAAATTTCCAGTTTTCTACGAATTCCAATTATTTGTTACTTTAATTTTACATACCAAATATCAATTCTAAGAAAATCTAAGCCTCCCCTTAGTTTTAAAAGCTTATGAATTTATTAAACAAAATGCTCAAATTATCAAAAAAAGCTTTAGCTACTTTATACATTTAAATATTTAAATTTCCCATTACTATTCATTAAAAATTTCCCATTAAACAAAAATAATCATTATTGATTTTTTAGTGTTTTTTTTTTTAACGCTCATTAATGTTAAACGTGCCATTAAAATACCAAATTTTTTTGTCTTCATAACTCGATACTGCTATTAACAAAATCATCAAAATCATTAACAAAACAATTGTTAAATTAAAAAAAAGAAGGTGTAGTTTCTATATGTTTTGTTTGTATTAATAAGTTAACTAGCAGTTATAATTAACTAGATAAGCTTTAGCTAACAGGTTAAACATTTAGTTAGAGTTCGTTGGCTAAGACCAAAAACAATTCAGGCCTAACCATTAAGCCACAAAACAACACGAGCCGTAAACACTAAATAATAATGTAATAGCAAAAAAATTTCGTTAAAAGTATTTTTTTTTAAATACACTTCTTAAACGGAGTGTTAAATGTTAGCAAAAAATAAATAAATATAAAATAGAGGAAAAGAATTAAATACAATTTAGTAAAGCTTTCATAGTACACGAAGCATGACAAGAAAATTACTTTGGAAGCAACTATATGTTCAAAATTATGGATAATAGAAATTATACTAAAACTTTTAATAGGATTTAAAACAGTAAACAAAGCAAAAAGAAGAAAAATATTTATTTTTATGTGCGCTACAGTAGTATCTCGGCTTAAGGAAACCGATTATTTTAATAGAAAATTCGTTAAATCCATTATTCATTTTACACCCTTCGCCACAGGGGAAAAGGTTATATTTAAGTTTGTCATTACGTTTGTTATTTCTACAATATTGATCTTAGATCTTATAAAGTACATATGCTCTGGGTCCTTATGAGGAACAAAGTTGATTTAACGATGTCCGTCTGTCCCTCTGTTTGAGTGGACATTGAAATGGGTTTTCCGAGGATCCAAGAAATTATGGGGTCTATGTTTTTTTTATTTTTGTGTGACATATACTTCGTTTAAATTTTTAATTCAAATTCAGCCAGATCCGTAAACAAATGAGCGAGTTATAAGCAGAAAACCTCGATTGCCTCTAATTTATCTAAATCATAAAATACGCTGTTGTTGATTTTTTTTTTTTTTTTTTAATTTTTCTTTAAATGTGTTGACTTTTTTTGCTTTTTTATACATAACAAATACCTTCATGGATTGCCGCTTTAATAGAGAAATTTTTTATTTATTACTATATATTTTATTTTATCGAAGTAATTTAGAGAAATACAAAACGTTTAATTAATAAGATTTTGTTTGTTGTGCTTAATTCCTTATTTGTATTCTTGATAAACACTGAAATTTATTGTTAGAGGATAAGCTACTTTGCACATTTCACTGGTTGCTTAGGCCAGATCATCAGGAAACATTCTCCCAAAGAAATTTAGAAGAGCCAAAGATATCGACCCCTTTGCGCGAAATTATCGTATGTTACAAAAACCAAATTTTACAGGACAGCCATTTTTCTACTTTAGTCTGCTATGGCTTGCAATATAAAAATGAAAATATACATTCAATTTTTGGAGCAACGAAGTGGAATTCGCCTACAATATTTTGTCAGGTGACGTCTCCTTGAATGTAGAACAAGATTGCATCAAAAACTCAATTTCAAAAAAATTGGCATATACGATAATTTCGCGCAAAGGGGTCGATATAAGCAAGCAGAACTGCAGAGTGAATGAGAATTGCAAATACTCAACAAGTCTTATATGCAACCATATGAAAGCTTTAACAATATACAAACAATAAACAGTGAGTTTATTTGTTTCTAATATTCCCCTACATTTTTTTTTAATACTTTCTGAAAACTTGTATCGAAGACAGGAAAACAAAATCTCAATTGATTTCCGAGAAAAATTGTCTGTTCTTCAAAAAAAATCAATATTTAGCCAAAATGTTTATGAGGCCATAAAATACAAACTAGTTAATTTAAGAAAACCCAAATAGTTTTTTTTTCGATAAGTACTTCCAGAAATTCCACACGAGAAGGAGTTTGCATTTAATAAGAGTTTAAAAATGTTAACATGTTAACAAAACATCATGCTTAACATTAAATTAATATGTTGTCTTATATTCGATTTAGTTAAGCTTAAACTATTTGAAATAACATCTAAACGAAGTAGAATTCTTGTGTAAACAATTACCAAGAAAATTTAAACAAGAGCCCAAAAACAGAAATATTTAATGGTTATTTATCTGGAAGTTTTATTTTTTTTTTTCTTTTTTTTAAACTTTTGTGTCATTTTGTTTCCAAAAGTTTAAACTTTAAAATGCCACCAAACAGTAACAAAACATTGCAATAATTAATTTTTTTTTTGTCTTTTTGGTACTTTTTTTTAAAAAAGAATGTTTTTAACATGTTTTTCTTTTGGCGAATCATTATATCAAACACACTCGTCTACATTTGAACAGCAACAAAATTTTGACATTCAATCATAAAAATACTTTCAAATGAAATGAACAAACATGAGAGAAGAAAACAAAAAACATTTAAAAATATAAAGCAAAGAGACTTTGAAACCAAACTGAAATTGACTCAAAAAAATTGCAATACAACTTAAACGGATGTTTGGAATTTTGTCAAAAAGTCAAAAAAAGAACAATAATTTAAAAGCCGCAAATGAGACAAACTTTAAAAAAAAAAAAAAAAAACTTTAAAGCTTTTGTTCAGTTTTTAACAATTTTTTTCATTTTAATTTTAACTCTTCAAATCACCCAAGTTAACTGAGAACTGTTAAAAAAAAAAACTGACAGACGGACAAACTCATTAAAAGGTTGGTCTTTTCCTTTAAAACAGCCAGCAAAAAAATTGGTATTTAATGCATTGAAATGCGCATGCTTTTAAAAATACATATAAACCACAACAACGCCAACAAACACATACAACAAAAGTATTCTTGAAATGCTTCTGTTTTATGCCACACCGCAACAAAAATATCTGCAAACCCTTATAAATTTCATTTAACCCTTCTATTGAGACTGCATATTCTCTAAAATCTTGTTCATTCTTGGTTTTCCTTATATTGTATCAAAAACCCAAAAAATCCATTAGTAAAGTAAAAAAAAAGTATCCACCAAAAATTCAACAAGAACTTAAGATTTGGTATTGTAGTTTTAGCTGGAAAACGGGCAAGTCTTTTCATCCCAAACAACCTGTGCATGCTAAACACAAATTCATCATATTTTTGTTTAAAATGTTACACATACATACATTTTCAAAATGCGTGTTTGGGTTTCCTGAACAAACCAAAACAAATTCCCTTTTGGTAGATGTCGTTTTTCTACACTCAATCAAAAGAAAAAGAATCGCAACAAAACATACATGGCAGCCATTATTTAAAGGCTACAGCCAGTTCCTTTTTGTTATACTTTCAAAGCATCGCCATCACCATCTCCTGCATCATCGTCACCATCACCTTCATCACAATGAGCAACAAAGTGATTTTTGTGTTAAAGTGAAAATTTCGTATAGAATTAAAAAAAAAGAAAACAAAACAAAATAAAACTGTTTTATTTTTCTCGTAAACTGTTTGCCTCCAAATTGAATTGAAAGCCGGTAATTAAGTTGACCATGATGTATATGTGTTGCATAAATTATGAGTATCAAGCTACAACTAATTTTATATTTATCCATTAATGCTGCTGCCACTGCTGCTGCTCCATTTGTTGTTCAGTAGCCTTTAAATGCAGCAACAATATTGGCCAGATCATTGCCAAAATCTTAAGCGATGGAAAGAAATATGAAAGTAAAAAATCTGAAAACAGGAGCAACCATCCAAAGCTTTTGTATTTTGTCAGTAATTAAATTTAAAAATTTCATTAAAAAATAATTTGTAGTTACACTTACACAATGAAAAATTACAGGTTGTACAATAAAGTGTTAAAGATAACATTATGATATGGCAACTGAGATATGTAATCAATATAAATTTAACAAATAAATTAAGGGATTATAATTATAATGATAATACAATTATATTGAAATAGTAGAGGAAATTTTCAAATGAATTGTTAAAACTAAAATATTTCAAATATCGAACAAAAAGCAATACTAAGTAGGTCAAGATGTTTTGTAACAATTAATCTTTTTACCATAGAAATAAAATAAAATAGAAGAGAAGAGAAGATTAGTATTAAAAGATATCTTTATGAAAATTTTTTTTGGGTTTCTAAAATATTTGTTATGTTAAATACTACTAAAGCTGCATTAACCATTTATATGACTGAGCTAATGATTATCCATTTACATGGACACAACACAAATGACAATAAAACTTTCTAAAACACAAGTATACGGCTGTGCCGAAACTTTAATACCCTCCACCGAGAGTTCGAACATTTCAGCAGTGGGCTTAATATGGGATCCGTAAATTATAAGCCAATGTTTATACAACCTGATCTCACAGTATTATTATTTATAAAATTTTTTATGAAATTTTATGTTGGACCTATCGTTAATTATGGATCGTTCATTACAAAATTCGGTTGAGTGATTTATAGTATTCAAAAAACCTTGATTAGACCAAATTTTTTTTGGAGTTAAATGCTTCTTAAATTGCTTTTTGAAAGGCTGCTTTATATGAGGTCTATAGTAAAGTAGGGACCGATTATGACAAAATTACATGGTGGTACTTTCCTAAGTTGGGCTTTAGTTATATGTGAATTTGTTCAAAAATGTATGAGAATTTTTTAGGGATGTTGCTGCACATTTCCGTTCTCAACTCTTTTTCTACTGAACCGATTGTGCTGAATTTCAATTCCAAATTGTTAAGAAGAAAAACAACGATATTGTTTCGAAAGTGAGCGTTTTTTACCAGACTGACAAATGGGCAGACAGAAAGACATGGCTTAACCGACTTAGGATTCCTCTAGGACCCACATTTGAGGTATCATCGGTCAAGGGAAATCGATACAGGAAGATGATCCTAAGCTTTTTCTGGTGAAAAATTGAAGATTTGGACTTAGAGAATCTGTGGTTTCAACAGGATGTTGCCATTTGTCACACAGCAAGAGAAAAAATAAAGCTTTTGAAAGAAAAGTTAGAAAATCACATTATTTCTCGTAGAGGTGGAGTGAATTGGCTACCAAAATCTTGCGATTTAACACCTTTAGACTATTTTTTGTGGGGTTTTTTTGAAATCGAAAGTATACAGCCATTATCCCACAACACTTCAAGAGCTTAAAAACAACATTATCGAGCAGATATTAACCATTGACAACAGTTTATTGAAAAACGTGATTAAGTATTTTGGTAAAAGATTGGGAGCCGAGCCAGTAGGGGGTAACTTGACCTAAATAATTTTAAATTTTTAACCGGAACCTCTATTTGTAATAAACTGACATAGAAATATTTTTAATATCTCAAAAAATCACTTTTTTAACTTAGTATAACCACATAAGAGGCAAATAATTCAATTAGTAGCTTGTTAGCTTTCGTATGAAAAAAAATTTTTCATACGTAAGAAAAATATCACAGACGTGATTCTTAGTTGCTCGGTATACCAAAAAGGCTGCTATAGAACCAATATTTTTATCTGTTACACACATTAGCATGTATCTAGTTATTTTGCGCTCTACTAATCGGATTAGTCCTTCAGTATCTCTCCTCCTTAAATTTAAATTCAACTCTACATACCGAAATATATTTACCAGAGAATAACATTAAGTAATAGGAATGGGCAAAAAATATAGATATATCCAAATATCGATATTTAGAAAAAAAATTATCGATGTATATCGCCGATATTTAAAATACCGACATATCGATATACGACTTTCGAATTCGATATTTTATAAAGTCAGTCTTCATTAAAAACTCAACATTTTAGCCGTTTTTTAAACAATATGTTTTTTTTAATAATTGGCATCACTGCATGCATCATATGTTTTTTAAACTAATATGAAGATCTAAAATGATTGGCATTGATCAGTGCAGGATACAAGAAGTAGATTGACAGCAGAGCACATAAAACAGAGAGTGCTCCTGATGTCCATATCTGATGATTACTGGTTTGACTTAACAATCAAAAACATTTCTAGTTTAAAATGGTACTTTTGGGGTGCAATTAAAATTTTAAGGTAAGTAAATTTTTCGTTATTTACTTTTTTTAGATTTCAAATGGTTTTTTGTATTCTTCCCTTTTGTTTTGTTATAATCGAATTTTTTGTTTTTATTGAAATTTTTGTTTTGATTGAATTTTTTGTTCTTATTAATATTTTGAAATAAAATGAAACAATAAAACGTAACAATGTAACTACATTTAATATGTTTGTTCATAAATATGTATGTACAAAG
The DNA here is from genome assembly GCA_963931875.1 of Pollenia griseotomentosa. Lineage (NCBI taxonomy): Eukaryota > Metazoa > Arthropoda > Insecta > Diptera > Polleniidae > Pollenia > Pollenia griseotomentosa. The sequence continues at coordinate 58,635,701 of OZ007561.1, forward strand.
GTATATTAAATTTTTTAATTTGGTAATAGTTTTAGTAAAATACGTTCGATATATTGATATTTTTGAAATAATTAATATCGATACTCTTAAAAAATATCGATTCGATATATATTGATATATTTATTCAATTTGCCCATCCTTATTAAGTAATCTAAAAAAGAAATACTTAAATATGGCCAGCAAGCAATTAGAATTGTTTTTTAAAAAACTTTTATATGTATTAGTTGATTTTTTTTATGTTGGTGTAAATCGCAACTAGCTTTACATTAAGTAACAAAAATTGGAAACATTTGACAACATAGGCCTAAAATACAAGCTTATTTGCTTGCTTGCGTTACGTCCCAAAAAGTACCCTAGAGCGAAGCGAACTGACACCAAACTTGTCCCTTGATAGGTTGTTGGTGGTAGAAACCGGTTTTAGTTCTAACACTTTATATGAATAAGACACTTTTACATTGGGTTGTCATTGCAGGGGGTTAAATGACACAATTTTTCCAGTCACATATCTATTCTCAATGAACGTGTTTGCTGTCAGTTACTGCATGTAGTTTTATTTCAATACAATGTAGTATTTTTTCAATAAAACTAGTCCTAGAATTAAATTCAAGAGCAACATTTTAGAAAGTGCCAAAAAATAGGTCAGACTGTTCTGTAATTCATTACTTTTTCTACCTTTTTGTTCTAATAAACCAGTTAAACGGTTGGCTCTCCTTTCACTGGTCATGAGTTTTTTCTATTTGTACTTGTTCTATTTTCACGCATTCCAGGACCAGTCTGTAGGAGCAATTGACACAAATTTCCCGCAGAGTACCTTTTCTTTGGAAATCCCCATATTAACTTTTTCTGTTCGTCATTGGATTTACTCTTACTTGTAATCAGTGTTGCCAAAACATGGTGACCAAAAATGGCTAAATTTACGGAAAAAATGGCTAAAAATGTGCTAAAAAATGGCTAAAAGCTTTTTTAAATAAAAACACATTAAAATTTAATAACAAAACAGAAATAATTCATTTAAAGTTGTTTACGATGAAATTGTAAGTTAAGATCAATTTCTTAAATAAGAATAAACGTTTATTAATATTTTAATAGATATTTAAAAAATTAAATCATCGATAAAATCGATGTCGTTATTGCTCATCTCATAGGAATCACTCGTGCCTATAAGTTTTAATAACTTGAAGGAAAATCGTAATCACGACAACAGTAAGCCAACCTTTTGAGTCCAGATCTACAATAAAAAATAAGTAAAAAAGTATAGTCGGTCAACCCCGACTAGATAATACCCTACACCACATTATAACCTATGTATCAAATTTTATTAAATTATCGACCTGTACTTTGCGCACAAGGTGTACATGGACAGGCAGCCAGCCAGCCGGACAAATATCGTTAATTCGACTCAGAAAGTGATTCTGAGTCAATCGGTATACGTCAAGGTTGGCTAAGTATCAATATTTTAAGGTGTTACAAACATCACCACAAACGCATAGTACGCTCTCCACTATTGTGGTGTTGGTAAAAACATTTTATTGTTACGGTAAAAATATTTACCTAATTAAAAAAACTCGAATTAACGGTTGCTAAATGTAGCATATTTCTTAAATTACTTTTACTTGGCAAAGTAGCCTGTCTACTTCAGCATTAGACCATGGAAGTGTAAGCAAATTTGTTGCCGCCTGCATCTCTTTAGTGAAATACTTGCAACCAGAAAAAACAGCGTTATTTGTGTTGATCCATTTATAAATTTAATATTGGAATACTGTCCCTTTATTTTGAAAGATGTTCCATCATCTTAGTTTATAGCGATTTTCCGCATTTGTAAAAGTTGTGATTTAAATTAAAGGCGTTTAAATTGTTTAAAATGTTTGTTTTACTTTTATAAATGTTTATAATAAAATAAAAATTATTCTTTTAAAAGAAAAACAACAAATAAAATTTTATGGCTAAACAATTTGAAAAATGGCTAAAAAAAATGGCTAATGGCTAAACTCATTTTTTAATGGCTAAACAGGGTGAAAAATGGCTAAATCTAGCCACTAAATGGCTAAATTGTTAAAAAACTGTATGTGCATGCAGAGAAAAAACATTTTTTAATAAACTAATTTTAAAGAAATTGTTAAACATATTATGGTTAATTTAACGATATTATTTTCACCGGTAACCATATTATGGTTAAATTTACAAATTAATCTGACGCAGAAATTTATTTTAATATTTATTATAATTAAAATTACAATAAATTATACAATCGTTATAAAAAAAATATTAGTTAAATAATTGAGATTTAGGTATAATTGTGTAACTTAATACACTTTAAAAAATCATAGATTTTGTCAACATTGTCTTCTGATGTATTCATTAGGAGATTTATGATTTAAAAATTGGGACGTAGAAAAACTTTCAAAATAATTTTTCTTACTCCTGTAAAAATTATAATTCTAAATTATTTTCCTAATTTTAAAAAGAAAATAAATGAACTAAAAAATATCGATTATACTAGCCCATTAAAACTCCCTTAATTATCAAACAGATTCTTTTAATTCATATGCAATAGCTTAGCTCAAATAAGTATTATTCTAATAGGCAATAAAATACTTTTGTAAGAAAATTATTTTCTACAGTCTAGTAGGACCAATAACCTAAAACTCTCATCTCTTCACATACAAAAAAAAAACATTTAACAAAATACATTTACTTTTTTACTCTTTCAAGAATAACGAAATCACAACAAAATACAAAAATATATAGTAAGAAGAAAAGGAATATTGAAAAAAACTAATAGTCTTTGTTCACGTATAACTATTTATATAGCAACAAAAAAAAAACTATTAAGAATTAAAGAGAAAAGATTCTTTTGTATCTATGTTTTCTTTTAAATACAAAATTTTTTTTTTGTTTTTTCTTTTGAGTTTTTTTTTTTTTTTTGCTTTTAACAAGCATGTGTTTGGACTATAAAAACAACATCACGAAAAAATGGGTTTGATTTTATAGCTATTAACTTTAACATGTACAAAATTCTTGGCTTAAACATATCAAGTGTACACATACATGTGTAGAGAGATTTACACGCACACAGCATCAAAAGAGTTAACAAAGTCCTATTTATATTAAAATGTAAAATAATCATAGTTGCATTTTGTTGTTAATAAAGGTAATGTTGGCTTGTTATAGGGTTTGTAACATATGCATATGTTTTAAAGCAGTAAAATGGATACAAAAACTTCTTTAAAAGTTTTTTCAACAAAAATTCAATCATTTCTATTATCTAAGAAAATTTGTGATAAATGATTTAGAGAAACTCAAAACTCAAGATTTTAAATATGTATGTTTCTTTCTTAAGTCTTTTGATTTGGTTTAGGTTGATCATCTCTTATTAAATATTTGACACGCTTATTAAAAATCACACTTATTAAAATTTTGACCAAACAAGCATAACCACTACTTTTATTAATAGCTAGTCTAGAACCCATTCACAAAGCTGATGATACTTTTCCGTTAACATACACAGAAAAATTTATCAGTAGTTTTTTTTTTTTTTTTTTTTTTCAATTAAAAAATTGTCTTAAAAGTATTTCAATTAAATTAATGTGATAATTGAATCAATTATTTTTTTTTTTTTTTTGTTAAAAGAAAATTAAAAATATAATTTTGATTAAATTTTAGTTATTTTGAAATAAATTTTGAATTAAAATATTAATTTAATAACAAAAAATCTTTACTGATTTTTTCGTTTAAAATTAAATTATTAAAATTTGTGGAATTGTTGCTGGGAAATGTCAAAACCTGAGCTATATTTAATTAAATCAATTAAAACATTGTTTGAAAAGGCAAAGCTTTTTGATCGTTTTCAAATTAAAAATATTATTTATTAAAAAAAATATATTTAAAATTTTAAATTTTTACAAATTTTAGTAATCTATATAATCATATTGATAACAGGTGCAAAATCAATAAATTGCTTGCTTGATTCTATGAATTTGGTGATTAAAGAAAATTTTTTCTGTGTATTAGGTTTTTATAAAAAACTTTTTCTTAATTATCTCTACTACATTATAGAGAACTCCTACCCAACCAATACTAATACAACTCTTTAAGTAGACAAGCTTTGTTTGCATCTATTACGAAGGGAAGAACAGAGTTTTGTCATTAAAATTCTTCGTTGCTGGTTAAGATGTCCTTAACGGTCACAAGCCAGACCAGATATAGGATTATATCCTTTCAAGCGTGCAGTTCTACTTATTTTCTAAAGAAAATTTTTAGACTCTAAAAATTTCAAGTTTTCTTCTAAATAATTTTGTTTTTTTGTCTCCAAAATTAAAAACGATATTCGTGTTTAAGTCTACGTTTGCTAAAGTGATTGACAAAAAGATCCATCTCTCTCAACAATTTTAAAGTTGGTTCTTAAGATGCATCCATACAAAATTTTCTTAGGAAACGGAAAAAAAAAATTAAACAACTTTTTGAATATGGATTAATATTTTGTATTGCTGGATAAAATTATAATATTGAGTTTTTATTTTGTATTGCCTCTTCTTATCCGTTGAAAAAAAAAACGTTTTTGTATTTTTTAACTAGATCAATATATTTGGAACATACCCAGTAAAAACTTCGCTTACTTTTTCAAAATGAATAGCTTCTTTAACTCATTATTTAGTAGCTTTCTTCTATAACTACATGTATAACAACTTCTATAACTACTTTTTTCTGGATGTATTAAAGTAAAAAAAATAATGACTTGCTTTTGAATGCGTTCATTTTGGGACATCCCTTGTAAAATTCATTGGTTCTTTCAGTAGAATTGTAAGTAGTGCTCTTATGTTTTTCTGATTACTCAACACATTATTTTGTAGGCGAAGTTTTTACTGGGTACTGTTCATCTTCAGGATCTGAATTGAATTTTCATAGAAAATTCGTTTCATAAACCTTTTATAAACCTGTTTTATTTTTTATTGATTCACTCGCATATAATTTAACAAGGATATTTAGATTGTCATCATCAATTAAATTAATTATCTCCGTAGGTACATTTTTTTTAAGAAAGGTTTTTAATACAATAATTTCCAATAAAATTTTATTCATTCAAATATTAAATTTCGTTTAATTAACCTGATAAGTAATAAAAAATTACCAGTTTGAAAATATAGGAAATTAAGAATATTTCCTATATTGTCTTCTTTTTTTAAAAAAAAAGAATAATTCCTTTCGAAATTATGTAAGGATATCAATAATAAATTTAAAATTTATAGGTTTCTTAAAACTAATTTTTGGGCTTTTAAAAATTTTTAGATTTGTTTCTAAGACTTTTGTTTATTATTGTTAATTAATTTCCATAGATATTTTCTATTTCAAATAAATGAATGCAGCTTGTGTGGATAAAATTTGAATACATCAATTTTGGTTCAAGAATCTCTTGTGGCTAAAGTAGAGAATGTATAAAATTAAATTAGTTTTCAACCACGTAATTCATCTAAGTATGTTTGACAAAGAAATTTTGTTTAAGTGGTAATAAAAACAAAAGACTTAGTCAAAAAGATATTAAAAATCAATTTTCGCCTACTCATTAGTATTGACTTTATTTGTACGTGATAAAATAAAATCTTATTACTTAACCAAACATCTTTAAACAACTTTTTTCAGCCGTTGAACTCAAAATACTGGAGTATATTTACAGTTCGACTTATCTAACAAAGTGATAACCTTTTGCTTGTATATTCTAGTTTTGGTTAGCTACTCTTTTTATTATTTTTATTCTGTCTTTCTTTTCTTCTTTCTTTAGGTTCTTTATTTTTCTACATCTTTCTTATAACTTAAATTTTATTTTTATATTATTGTTTCTTAGAAATTTTACTCAACTTTTTATTGACAAAATTTTTTATAATTTTTTTTTTTTTTTTATTTTTTTTATTTTTTTGTTGGTTGTTGTTTGAAGCAGAGTTTGATTTTGTTTTCTTGTACTCATTTGTATGTATGTGTCTTTAAAGAAATGTTTGCTCATATATTAAAAAGACAAAAAAAACGTTAAATTCATGGAATTTTGTTGGCATCCTTTTTAGTCTGTTCCAAATTTTTCATTTTTACTATTTTTTTTTTTCAAATTTAAAATAAAACAAGTATGCAGCAAACGAACTGCTGCTGGTTGATTTCTAATACTCATTAATTGTTTTTTTTTTTTTTTTCTTTATATAAAAAAAAAATCTTATAGAATTTTTATATTTTCTTTTATTGGGCTTGGGATTTTTTTTATTTGTCGGGAATTTGGCTTGTTTTAATTTTTGTTTGGTGTTTTTATGACAATCTGGTTGTTTTGTTTGTAAACATTTTTCAGAAAGAGTTTTTGACAAATTTATAATACTATTCACTTGTTAAAATGCTGCTGTGTCTGCGATTGGGTTTGGTTTAAAGTTTTTTTTTTCATTTAGTATGTTTTTGCTTAAAGCAAACATTTTTTGAAAAATATTTAGTTTTGACGGTTGATATTTAAAAAACAAAAAAAAATTAACGATAAGTTTGGAAGCATTTTAGAAAATTAAGGAATATTTAAAAAAACTTAGTTGCATGCTCAAAATTGTGGTTAAATTTTGCTAAAAATGGGACAAAAAGCTTGCTAGTCCTAAAGAATTTTTGTAGTTTAGAATTTAAAGAAGCTTATTAGAAAATAAAATGTTTTCTATATTTTAAAAGATTAAATTTCAGCAGCATAGAAATAACATTTAAAAAATATGGAAGTTTTGAAATCAGGTGTACACAGTGTTGCCAAAACTTATGGAGGAAAAAATGCTAGATTTCGTAAAAAAAAAAATGCTAAATAAATACTAGAATAAATGCTAAAAAAATTAATATGAAAAATATAGAGAGATCTTCATTAAAGTAAGGGCCAATAAATTTTTAATAAAATGCTGCATATTGTCCTTCAGGTTCAACGACGTGTTGTCAAATTGCTTTTAATAAAGGTTTGTCAGATACATGACAGGTGCAATCGAACTATGCACAACACATAAACCGAACTTTGTAGCAAATTCTTTAGAAAGGGATAGGATTGTTTTAAGTTATGTCCGTAACTCTTTTATGCTTTCTTATTACTGCGTGTTGATCCAGGCCACTAATCTTAGACAATATCGCATTTGCAGTAATTGCAACAGGTTTTTTCGACGTCATCTGTTTCTTTCACACATTCTTTTAACCTTAGGTGCTTGTCCCAATCTTTGCGAAACTTTTGTGAACAGGTTTTTACTTATATTACAAAATTGTCCCGTGTTTTGATTTTTATTTCAGTGAAACATTAATAAGCATTTACATTGTTGCATTTTTTAGATCTAATTCAATGTTAGAATCTTCCGTTTTTTTCTTTTATACTTGTAATAAACATTATAAAAATGGAAAATATTAAAAATATCACAAGAACTTAAAAAATGCTAGGAGTTTTTAAATAATGCTACATGCTAAATCAGTTTTTTTGCATGCCAAATGACTTTAAACAATGCTAGATTTAGCATGAAAAATGCTAAATTGGCAACACTGGGAGAACAAGATAGTTAGTAATATTAATTTTAATTTCAAAAGATTTTGTTATTCGTGCTTAATTCCCAGTTTTTATTATTGATAAAAACACTTGAAATTTATTGTTGATGGGATAAGCTATTCCTATGCGCATTTCACTGGTTGCTTAGGCCAGATCATCAGGAAACTTCATCCATAAAGATTTAAGAAAAACTAAAGATATTAAACCAAATAAAACTGTTAAGCGTATAAGACTTATAGCAACAGTTCTACTTGTAATAATATCAAAGTTTAAACAAAACACATTAACAATAAACAGTGGGTTTATCTCATCTTACATTCCCCACTACAATTAGTTGAAATTCTCTCAACATTAATTGTAGTTGTAAGTAGGTTAAGAAAAACAAAATAAAAACAACAACAACTTTACAAAATATGTTTTCAATTAAGTGTTTTTTTAGGCCGTGCACTTGCCTGTTCATTATTTGATATTATTACAAGTAGAACTGTTGCTATAAGTCTTATACGCTTAACAGTTTCATTTGGTTTAATATCTTTAGTTTTTCTAAAATCTTTACGGATGAAGTTTCCTGATGATCTGGCCTAAGCAACCAGTGAAATGCGCATAGGAATAGCTTATCCCATCAACAATAAATTTCAAGTGTTTTTATCAATAATAAAAACTGGGAATTAAGCACGAATAACAAAATCTTTTGAAATTAAAATTTTGTATTCCCGAAAATTGAAATTACTTTTTGATAATATTAATTTTATTTAAAATATAGGGCATTATTTTGACAGGTTGTTATACATTTATAAAAAAAGAAGCCAAAAGCAAAAGACCTTCAGAAAGATAAAATGAAAAATAAACATATTCGTTGGTTTTAAAATGATTTGATGATGTACAGTAAACATCCGAACTAGAATATTCTGTGTGATCACATCATTTCAGCGTTCCTTTTCTAATTTCTACAATATGGATCTTAGACCCTATTTAGTATATATATTCTGGATCCTTGTGAGTAATGTAGCTAGAGATCAGATCAATAAATTGCTAATAAGAAAAAAGTATCATTAAACGTATTAGAGTGTCGCGAGTTAATTTGCAAATTTTTTGAAAATAATCCTCATAAGAGAAAATAAGAGATTTTTCGTCACTATTCTGAAATCCAAATCAAAAAATCTTTTATTTATAAGGCAATAAAAGGCTTCGAAAGTGGAAACCACAATCTGGTAAAAATATTTCATGCAATGCAACCAAGCTCGAGCTACGTTGAAGGTAGAAGGGATGTACTGCAAAATCTTATCGTGCGTTGGTAAAGAAATGCAAGTCTAAAGATAAAACGGTACAGAAATACATAACACACAAGAAAGTAGTCAGAAAAAAAGTCAATTATCATCAAACATCTAATAAAGACTTTCTTACAAAATTTTTTTTGCTGCAAGTCAACCATAAATTGTATCATGGATGTTAGGAGCTACTTTACGATGGAAGGTCATGCATGGACACTAGGGTATTCATTTAATCGGGCTTTTGCATTAATCGGTTAACCGCTGGATTAATTAACCGAGGTTTTGCTTTAATCGGTTAGTAATCGGTTAATTTTGTTTTTGATCGGTTAACCGGTTAATAAAGTTTTTTCAATAAATTAAGTAATTTCAATAAATAAAAAGGCATAAGTTAAAAACGAGCAAACAAAAAAATAATTCATAAAAATGTAATATGTATTTTTTAATAAATACCTATTATATATTTATTAAAAATGTAATATGTATTTCATTATTTATTAGTCCTTTTCCTTTTTCTCTAAACATATAAATTCTTCAGTTATGGCATTAGAGTTTTGTTTTAATTTTTTTAAATTTTTAATACTTCTAACTGTTTCGGTTAATTATGTTAAAAAACTGTTTGTGTTACTATCGAGAGTTTCTTCCGTTACGTCATCATCTGACTGACCTGACAAAGCTCAGCGCCGAACATTCTACAAAAAAGTTTATTTCCGAATTCCTTAGTCTCTGCTTTTTACTTTATTTTAAGAATGTATTGCTAGAAGGAAATCTATTGTATGAAAAAATATTTCTAAACACATACCTTTTGTATATGAGATAAAACAAATAACAAAAAAGACAAAAAATATTTTATAATACTACTAAAAATTAAAAACTTTGTTACATCGGTTAATCGACTGAAATTAACCGGTTTAATCGTTAATCGAAAAAAACCAATTTTAAATTAACCGATCAGTAATCGGGTAGTAATTAATCGGTTAACCGATTGACGGTTAACCGAATGAATACCCTAATGGACACCAATTTTAAATTTTTAGGCATAATTGAAAAGAAATATCTATAAAAAGGGATACACAGCAGAAAAAAACACTCAGGATAATTTAAGTTTTTTATACTTGCTTTAAGTACGAGTCGTGCTAAAAAATTTAAGTACGAATAACACTTAAACGTACCTTAAACAATCCAAAATGGGATTACTGTCGAAAATCAATTCCGGAAATTTTTAAAATAAGTACGAAATTCTTAAACTATGTAAAAAAAAGATTGAACTTTTCATTGGTAGTGGCACTCTGAGAGTAAAATTACAAAGTGAGCATTTTCAATTCAATTCAATGGTAATCTTTATTTAGCATTTCAGTATAAACTAATTTAACAATGTTTGAAGAGTTTAGGACTATTTTCCTTTTCTACTTGATTATTAAATAACAATATTGTGTTGTTTATTTGCATTTAAGTTAACATTGTTTAGAGAAGGAAATATTTACAAAAAAACCTTTCTGACAAAGTGAGCATTTAAATCCAATATAACTTATTAGTCTTATCTCTCAGCATTGCAATCTTTGTGGGTGCATTCGCTTGTGCTTGTGAAAGTTTGTTGTAGATACTACACGCGCACCACTCAAGTAGATAAACCAAAAATTTGCTTGTTGTGTGTAGAAACAACAAAAACAACAGAACAATAAAAAAAACATTTATTATTTTCATTTTAAAAAAGTAAAATAAGAAGCAAAAGTTCCTATTTAGTTTTTTTTTTTTTTTAGATAAATATGTACATCATGCCTGGTGTTTTATAACTGAAACTCTGTAAGGTGTAAAACGGATAAGTAAATCAATCATAATAAAATGTTCCTTCTAATTTAACTTTTGGTTTATTTCACGTAAGAATTCGAAATTAATTCAACTTTATAATACTTGAATCAAGCGCATTTTTATATTGATTTAAACTTAGTTTTACTCCAATCAATCTCATTTAGGGATTATTGCAAGTACGAATTCGGTATTAAATATGGATAATTAAAGTATTTCGCACCTGAATAATCCGTACTTGAATTAATCTTTCTGTACTTGATTCAAGAAAATCCGTACTTACCGTACTATTGATACCCGCTTTGGATTGATTTAAGTACGAATGTATTGATTTTTCTTTTTATTGTAGGAAACAAGAAACCTAGACTGTTTAATTATTTAAATTAAATGGATGTTGTAGAAAATACACACAAATGGGATTCAAAATTGTCTGCGTAGGGTGCCTAAAAATATTTAAACAAATGTGATCCTAGAGGATAAGGATTTCGATACGATATTGCCCACACCATATGAGTAAGGGAACAATTGGTTTTTTAATACTTTTACAGTTCGATTCTAAATTTACATTAGTGTACCAATTAATAATTGAATGTCTTATATAAGCGCTCTTCACACTTTATATTGAAGATGCTTTGCAAGTCGTCTATGCCTTATATATGTATGATGCACGGAAAGAAGTGTATTTTCTAAAGTAAGCAACTTCGTTTCTTAAAACAAGAATATCCAAAAATAATTTCTTGATTTTAATTGATTTCGTTTGTATATAGAAAAATTTTCTTTTTTTCAAGTTTTTGGCATATTTCTTAAAACAAGAAATACAGAAGTTGTTAGTTTTTATTAAAAAAAAAATAAGAAAGATATTTCTGATATTTCTGCATTTATTTAATATTAGTCCGGTTTTCTTAATTTTTAATTTAAATCAAGTTTTTTACATCAAAAAACAAAGTGTTTAAATTTTTCAGAAAATTCTCAAGAAAACTTGGTTAAACTTTCTTCTTTTTTTCTTCGTATTTTGTAATATATTAATGGCCGACTTTATTTAAAATTAATTTTTCATGTATAAAATAAAATTATATAAAAAACTATATTTATATATGAATCGATATTTAAAAAGAATTGGTGAAATTGGCCATAGGCAACGAAAACTTGATTAAAGTAACTATAGAATTAAAATAAATTTCTTTTTTCTTTTTTCCTGTAATTAAGTAAATTTTAGTTCGCTTTGAGTCATAATTTTTTGCTTAAACCAAGCCACACACATGTTTGCAATAACAAATTTTTGGCTTGGACAAGAATCGTGCAAAATTTTCTTGATTCAAGCCATATTTTCTGGTGATTTAGTAAATAATTCATTCCGTGTGCCATGTTACTTAGGAAAAAACTTATGGCAACCTTATAACAAATAAAGTAATTTGCTAACGACCACCAATGCTTCATGGCACTGTTTAAGACTTTTGAAATTGCTAAATTTTATTAATTTATTTTTATAACCTGCCCCTTATTTCTACTAATAGATTCTCTTAATTATTACATTGTTGTCTAAACTTATTCTTTTTTTTCTTTTCTTTAAAATTAAGTTTTCGTCCATCAAAAAAATAAAAGTTTGGATATTATTTAATTTCCTTAATTACCATGTAAATTCCACGCCTTAAAAGAAACTTTTGTGTTGTAAATAAGCCTTGATTGAAACTTTTTATAAAAATTTACTAATACAGTAGAATCTCACAAATTAGAACCACTTTGTGAACCGGGCAGTTCAAATTTCTGAAAAGTTCGAATTTCTGGAAATTTTTTTTTGCAGAAAATAATAAAATTATAATGAAATACTGATGGACAATGAATAGTTGTGTAAGCTTTATTTTAACTCAAAACAGTTTTTATTTAATACCATTTAATTAATTGAACATATTATATATTTTTTTAATCTTTCACACGTATGAACGCTTCACTTTGACCTTCAGTTATCAACTGACCCAAACAAGCATATCAAATTTCATACGCATATGACCGAAGTATACACACCACCAATAACTCGATGATTCCCCGTTTTATTTTTACTCTAATGAGCGAAAAAAAGAATTTGTAGTAAAAATAAAAAATAAAAAAACAGAAATTAGAACCCCCTGTTCTAATTTTAGAGCGTTTAATTTGGTTTTTCGCCTATTAAGTTCAAAATCATAAAAAAAAAATTTCCTAGTATGTAGAAATAAAAACAAAAAAAAAATACATTTCCAGAAATTAGAACCACAGGTTCTAATTTCAGTGCGTCCAATACATTGAAATGGCCGGTTTTAATTTCTGGACTGTTCGAATTTGTGACGGTTCGAATTTGTGCGATTCTACTATATACCTATTATTACAATATTAGTCAGCTAAAATAAAAATATATATTTTTTTTTTAACTAATATTAAAAAATAATTTTAACTTCAATACAAATGCTAAAGACACAAATTTAAAGATTTTTTTAATAAAATAAAAAGAAACATGTGACCTTTTTCTAAAAAACAAATATACACAACTTGTTTTTTTTTCCAAAAAGCCCTTAATAAATTAAACCAAAAACAGTTAATACCAAAAAAAAAACTAAACTTGCTTAAATGTCTAAAAATCATCAATCATATTTAAGAAAAAAATATATAAAATTAAAAATGAAAAAATATTTAATTATTTAGATATTTCTTTGGAACATGTCTTTTTGACAAGAAAAAAAAACAAACAAAATATACTTAAAATGATTTATGTAAAAATTTCTTGAAAAATCTTAAAATTTATAAAAAAAAAAAAAAAAAAAAAAACTAAACCAAGCAACAACTAAAACTTAAAAATATATTTTTTTTAATTATTAAAAATGCTCAAGACATAATTTGTGATTCATCAAGTTTTGTATGTTTTGTTTAGCTGCTGATCCTAAAGTATCAGCTTCCCGGGCCTCTTTTACACAATAAAAAAGACTACTAAATAAAGATAACAACATTTTTTTTAACTTTTAAATTCATTAAACAATAGTTTAAATTTGTTTATATTGTTAGCTGATATCTATATAGTTTTTTTTTTTTTTTTAACACACTAATTTGCATTTGCTTTGTTAAGAAAATAACAAAAAAAAAAAGAAAACTACATACACACATATATCACATCATAAATTATACAAGATACAAGTAACAGCATACAATAAATGCTGAAATCTATCTTCTTGTAGTCACATTTTTCCCCATAAAACCATACACGCGTTTTAAAATTTCTGGTATTTTTAAACAGCCACTACTCTATAAGGTTGGCTCAGCACTCAACAACATTTTGTCTAAAACGTCTGTAAATTTTGTTAAGAAAAACACGCATTTTTTACACATATAATAAATATTTTTGGAAAAAAAAATAAGTTTACCGTTAAAAAAAATCTTTTTGTACTGAAAAATACTAAAAAAAAATTATAAAAAAAAACAAATAAGAAAATTGTCTAAATTTTTTTTATGAATCTTATTTGTTTCTTTATCACATTTTTTTTTTTTTTTTTTTAAGAAAAAAAAATTTTTTTTTTATATGCATTAATTTTTAAACATTTTTCAAATTTTATGTTAATTTTTTTTTCTAACTTAGCTTTAAGCATTAAAGTTCGTGTTTTAAGTCTTTTGTTTATAGATCTTTAAAATTATGACGTTTTTATTAAAAAAAAATAAAAACTGTCATAATTTTTTAGTATGGCTTAAGCTCACAAAAAAATATGTTTCTGAAAGCAAAAAAAAAAAAAGTCGCCACGCTCTTATAAATTATTTTTTCTCTAGTTATACGTTGAGGCTTTGGAATTGAGTGTTCCAAAAAAACACTTTTTGCTCTCTAAAAAAATACAAATGGTAATATTTTGGCTTAATTTGAAGATTCTCCGATTATGGGAACACGAGCCGTTTAATATAATTTGGACGAAAATAAAGTGCAGCATATAGAGTATATTCATAATTATTATTGATTCTTGACAATTTTAATAAACTTTAAGTTGGAAAAATGTTACAACTAACTTTTCGCTAAATTAATTTTCACTAAATTAATAGCGAAATTTTTTATTAAATAACACAATTACTTTTCTATTTCTATTGTATTTTCACAAATATGTTAAGATGAACGTGAGAACTACACTGGGGGAAAACAATGCGTTTACCAACGTCATTATGTCTGAGACCAACCAACACTCGCAGATGGTAATTCAAGTAAATAATTAAGAAGAATGATACACTCGCCCTTTACTTAGGAGCTGGGGTTGTCTAATTTCCGCTTCTAAAATGTTTAGCAACAGTACCTACACTGAAAAGAAAAATCAGTCCAGCCGTATCTAAATTAATCCGAAGCGGTATCAATAGTACGGTAAGTACGGATTTTCTTGGATCAAATACAGAAAGATTGATTCAAGTACTGTTTATTCAAGTGCGAAATTTTTTACTCATCTATATTTAATCCCGAATTCGTACTTGAAATAATCCGAAAATGAGATGGACTTAAGTAAAACTAAGATTGAATCAATTTCAAAATGCGCTTGATTAAAGTATTATAAAGTTGATTTAATCCCGAATTCGTAGGGGAGAGGGGGGCACTTTTGAACAATGTTAATTAAGTCTCTGTTAAAAATTTTTTCCAACCATTAACCGAGTTTTTCACATGACAATCTTGTTTTCTAGTAACGTCAACAACTTTCGGTAGTTTTTTCAGTCGTCGACGGAATGTAGTTGGGTGAACACATTTTTGCAGTGCCATTGTAAATTTTTTAATTTTTTTTTTTTTTTTGTAAGAGTGTGAGAAGCATTTGGTAATCGTTTTCTTTCGTGAAATGAATTTATTGCAGTCAAAAATTCATTTTTCGCAAAATTAAGGAGAGTTCTAAGATGATTATGTAAACAAAAATATTTACTATAAATTTTCCGTGAAATAGCACGCGGGTTCAGCTTTGAACAAAAAGAAGGGGGCACCTTTGAACATGTTCAAAGGTGTAAAAACGTTAGGATTTATTGGCAAAATAAATGCGAAAGATGGCAACAACTATAACGTCAGCTTTTTAAAGAAGAAGCCAGGTTCTTTTAAGTTTTTTTTATCCTGATATAGAAGATAAGTGGTTTATAAATAGCATAGAAATAAAGGCTAAGCTTCCAACACCAGTAAACCAACCTGGAACATCGAGGACAGATGCGATGATAAATTTTGACTTCGATTTCTCTAAATTAAAAATGGGTTAAATAAAAAGACAACTAATTTCATTTTATTAATGAATGTGATTTATATTTTTCTGTGAAGTCCTTAAAAAGAGTAATTTTTTTGAATTATAAATTTTAGTTCCTATCGATAAAGTATTTTTTCTGTTTAAGTTTGCTACTTATTTACGTACCTTAATTTAAAAAAAGTTATTTTTAAGCTGAAGTTTCGTTTTTATGTTTTTAAGTTTATTTGTAAGCCTTAATAATATAAAACTTATTTGTAAACTGAAGTTTTTTATTTTTAAATGGAAATGGATATTATATATTATATATATTAACTTTATTTCTTAATAAATAAATCGAATTTATTATGTATATAAAAAAATAGAATTATTTATGGTAGTTTTGTACATAAACGCTTTAAGAAAAAATTGCCGTTCAAAGCTACCCCAGCCTAGTTCAGAGCTGTCCCATATCGGGGGCACATTTGAACACAATGACTTCATCCATTAAAAAATAAATAAAAATTAAAATCGAACTAAAAATAAGTAACTTGTATACATAAACTAAAGTTTATTTCTATACACATTAGTTAAATTATGTAAAAAGTTAATAATTCAAAAAAATTAATTTTTATGAGGCTAGAAAGCAAAAAGTGTTCAAAGGTGCCCCCCTCTCCCCTACTGGAAATAATCCGAAAGTCAAATTTGATTAATTCTAACCTAAAACACTTATCCTACATTTTTTTATACCCACATCACTATAGTGGAGCGAGTATTATGAGAAATATGCATAAAAACTCGATATAAAAAACGAGTTAGGGCCTCTCCATATTAAGGGCTGGCTCGTTTGGTCCGGAAACTTATTTTAAAGCAGTGAAAAAAATGGCGTTTCTTAATTTTTTTTATAAACGTTTCAGCTAAGGCATGTAAAATTTGTTATTTGAACAAATATTTTAAAACTGCTTGTCCTAATGTTTCTACCTATACATATATTTTAGAATATCTTTTTTTTACAAAACGACCCAAAACTCTTAACCAACTACATATCTTGTGAATTAATATAAAAATGGCTAAATCTTAACACCTTTAAAATTATTACCATTTTAATATTCAGACTATTTGAAGTGTTAAATCGACACGAATTAAAATAACAGTTTTATGGACATTTAAACTTAAATCTTAACGAATTTAATAAACTTTCGAAGATGTACAAAAACAACAGCCTATCAAAAAACATAAAAATTTCAACTTTATGAGATAATAATTCAAAAGCATATCATATTACGAGCACCAATCAACTTCACAAACTTCAATACTTTACACCACACATACAAAGTATCTATGAGTAAATATACAAAAAAAAAAAAAAATCAGCTAATATCGGAAAACAAAACCAACAAAAAAAAGATCCCAATAAAGTCATAAAATTTAAAGTTTATTACAACTCATGATGAGAGCATTGAAGAGGCAGACAACAAAATCTCCCCATAACTTGCAATGGCAATGAAATCAGCAATGAAAATATTACAAAAAAAAAATATCACAATATCATGTAAATTATTTTTTCCATTGCAAAATGAGCTTAGAATAGAAAAAAATATTACTTATAAAATAATATGACTAATAAAGACGTTTGCTAATATTATAATCACTCGATATATACGGACCCCAACCCAGCACAAAGACAAACATCATGCTGACTTTTTCTAAACTTATTTTCTTTACCATATTTAAAATTGTAAGATGATTATTATGAAAATAATTTGAAAAAAAATGTCACACCCGTCTAGAAAGATTTAAAAAGCAAAATCCATAAAAACAAAAAAAAATATGAACAAAAATCGACTATTTAAAGGGAGAATGCTTTGAGATGTTATTGACTCAGTTTGTAAGTAAAATTTTATTTTAGTGAAGAAATTGGAATGTTTTAAAGATTGTCCAAAGAGTACACGCAGAGAAAAAACATGGTTGAAGTATGGTTAAAAAAGCATATGGCAACAAACAAACTTTTGTTGTTTTTAACATAACTTTTTTCACGCTTGATAATATTTTGTTTCTTTAACTCCCTTAAAACTTGAAATATGGTTAAATTTAACAATGTAATGTTTTAATTGAATAAAGCTACAACTATACACTTAAACATATTATGTTT
Organism: Pollenia griseotomentosa; assembly: GCA_963931875.1. NCBI lineage: Eukaryota > Metazoa > Arthropoda > Insecta > Diptera > Polleniidae > Pollenia > Pollenia griseotomentosa. The sequence goes on from OZ007561.1 coordinate 58,653,626, forward strand.
ACCTTAATTTATCGATCCGAAAGCTATAACCATATTATGGTTGCCTCCAAAAATGTTATGGTTTATATTTCATAACAATTATATGTTCGAAATTATAACATTTTAAAACATTGTATGTTTAATTTTAAATTTAAAATAATATGTTTAAAAAGCAACAAAATTCTAGTCGTTTGCATTTTACAATATTTGCTTGGTTTGCTTAAACTTTAATTATTGATTAAAATATATAAATTTACGTATAATAAACTAGTAGAACAGAAAAATGGAAATGAAGGTCGTCACAGGCTGGAATATGAATCAAAGGGGATTTTTTATAAAAGTGAAACAGAACACCTAATAGGAATAAAAAATTAAATAAAATTATAATTTGACACTTAACAAACAAATTGAAAAAATGGATGAAATATATAACCTTAATATGATTAACATTTACCATATTATTGTTAATTCTGACCATAATATGGTTACTTTTGTCAAAATTCTGGGAAATTTTGACCATATTATGGTTAATTTTGACCATTATTATTGTTAATATTGATTAAAATATGGTTAATTTTGATATAATTTTTAATATTATGGGAAAATTTTTGTTGATTTTAACCATACTATGATCATATTTAAACAAAATATGGTAGCCTGCAAACATAAATATTGTTAAAATCCAACCATAGTTTGTTGCTCTTAGAATATGGTTACCTCCAACCATATTTTTTTCTACGTGTATCGGCTTTAGAATTAACAAATTTTCAACAAAGAGAGAATCTTCAGATTGCTTAAACAAATCGCTCATTTACTTCAGTGGTGGCATAACTCAAAAAATTTAATTTTGGAGTTAGTGATGCAGAATTGTTCTATATCATTTTCTTAATATTGTGTTTAAAATTCATCTTTGCATTTTTTTTTACTTTCCCGATTCGAAGAGAATGGTTCGCTATTTTTTCTAAGTTGTGCGAGCAAATCAAAAATGAATTTTTTTGTGTTATGTCATTATTAAAGTAAAAGAGCGAAAGGTTAACACTGGAAAATAGCATTCCCAATGCAGGGAATCTTTCTCAAATTGCATAATGGCTTATTTCTTAACACATTAAAATTAAACTTTATCAGAAAAGAAAAAAAATTAATTTTTTTTAAAATTATTTATCTTGGATATTATTTTATTTTTTAAGTAAAAATAAGAGTCTGTGAAATTTAAAAAACTTTTTTCCTAAATCGTCAACGTTGGGTCAAGAACAGTAGTGTTAACTTTCTTGTTTAATAAAACCCAGATAATAGAAATAAAAAATAGGGATGAAACTGCTTGATTCACCTCAAAACAGCTATTGTCATTATTTATTAATAATAGAGGCATAAGAACTTTTAACAGCTAGAAAACGCTTTCCTCTCTGATTTAGGTGTATCGCTGTACCAAATATGTTGCGATAGAAGATTAATCTGAAAAGGTCATATTTAATCAAAAAAGGAACAGCTAGAACAGGTTAGGTTTCACTCGCAGCCGCAATTAAGAACAGCTTACCATGGTGGAATAAGCAGGTGGCATCGCTACGGCAACAAATACAACATTATGTACATGTCCTTCTAATATTTATATGAAAACAATAAGAAAAAACTTAAATTTGTTTTTGTTTTAAATTTAAATATACGAAATAAATATTCTTTTATTTTCTGGGCGAGGCAGTAAGTCTTATTCCTATAGCCTATTTCGACTCATGGAATTCAATTATGGGGAACTACAGGCAACTCAAATATTGAAATATTGCAGCGATACCAATCTAAAACACTTAAAATGATCACAAACACTACGAATACCCCAAGTTAAGGACGAAACTAAAAGATTTAGCAAAATATACGTTAACGGGCGCAGGAATCAAGCAATGCTTTGGCTAATGCTTTTTTAGATGACAGTGAGGAAACTGTAAGGTTAAAAAGGGTTCATGCTTAAGACTTTCCTTTTACAAAATAAAGAATACAAATTAACACAAAAATTTATATATCGCACATTAAATCGTAATTGGCACAACTCAAAATTTATCCAATTCGTTTTCTTTACATAACTTTGGTGAGAACCTTTCGCATCGAAAAGATGTGAAACAAAATATTCCATGATTTCTCGAAAAGTGAGAAAAAAATGTGTCTGTAATTCATGTCAAAAACTATCAAAAGAGATTCTGTTGTTACGCTATAAATGTCATAATATTCTACTCGAAGCTGATGTGAAATTGCAAACGTTGAGAACGCCAATCACATACATACATCGTTAACGGCGATCTGTTTTGGCTGTATGTTTTTCAAAAACGTTAAAAGCAAAATAATTAAACAATGACAAAAATTAACCAAGAACAAAAAAGTTACCTTTTCCGTGTTATAATTCATTGCGTTTTGATTTTTTAATATATTTTTTTGTGTTGAAATTTTTTCTCGCCCCGTTTTTATTCGTGAGTTTATTTGACAGTTCAAAGCGAGAACTTTCTCACAAAAATTTAAGAGTCACACTTTTGCTGAAAATTGGCGAGTAATTTCCATACGTGACAGCTATTACTCACCGAAAATGTTACATATGCAGTTAAGTGAGAAAAACAGTACTTTGTTTCAATTAATGGTAATTTTGTTTCATTTCCCACATTTCATCGAAAAGTTTCTCGATGCGAAAGTTGCAAAAATCAAATCTCTTGCGACCACAAAAATTTCGTTTGCGTCACTATCTGTCTACTTTAACATTTTTGTGAAACCAAATATGATTAAGCAATGGCAACCATGTTTTCAAAACCAGTTTTCTGCCAATCCTAAGTTTGAATGCGATTTAAATGTATAATTATTTAAAAGTTTTGATCTCACTGAATATTGAAAAGAGTGTTATGTTTCCAATTTATGATGTAATTTGCTTGATATTTGACATTTTATGGATTGCAAATAAATGTGTGAAAAAAATTAATATCGAATTAATTTAAATGCAAACCCTGTAGAAAATATCAATAGTTAAACTGTACTTTTTTACTTTTCACCAACTTTAGACGAGACAATGCTTTGTGCTATAGACATTTAGCATGTCATTGAAAATCCACAACTGACAGGATATTTCATAAGGGACTATGTGCAGATATTGGAAGTTTGGATTCACTAGTTCATTTTAATAATTCTAGTTTACAGTTTTAGATATTTTAAGCAGATTTTTGCACTGTTATTAGTTAATGAGACATTTAACTGAATTTAAATACGTGAATATATTTTTTTTTACTTAAATGATTAATTAATAGAAAGAACTTTATAAATTCAAACTTTCACTAAAAACTGTTGCATTCCTTTTACTATTTCTAACGTTACAGCATTAAAAAAAAACTTTTTTTTTTTTTCTTAAAGACAGACAAACGTGTAGGCGCTTTGTTGACAGTGTCACCAAAACAAGCAACAAAAGTGTCGGCTTGAAAACACTTGATTCCAGGTTTATTTACTGCCTGGCCTACGATGTCGACAAGAATATTTCTTTCGTATATTTTTATTGAAAACAAAAACAAATTTTAGTTTTTTGTTATTGTTTTCAATATAAATATGCGAAAGGAATGTTCTTGTCGACACTGTGGGCCTGGCAGTTAATTAAATTTCAAAACAGTTTAAGAGTTTATTTTTATGTCAAGGGATTAACTTAGATGATTTTCTACTTCTATGCTTGAGAATGATTCAAGAAACACATATTGATAATAATAATATTTTGAAAACAACTCGAAAATTAAAATAGGAATAGAGAATTAAAGTTTTATATGTAGCGACCGAACTTTCATATGGATTTCAAACTGAAATAATATATTCTCAAACCTAAATCTAAAATGTGGTTTGCAGAAAGGCTTGAGCATTATTAGTTGACCTTAAGAAAAATTAATTTAAATATTTTTTTAATTTAAGATTATAAATAATCATAGAATAAAAGATGAGATTAATAGAAGAGGCCTCAGAATTAACGCGTAGAAGACTGAAACCATGATAATAAGTCGAGAAAGGGTGGGACATAGCACTCACATCGGAATAATAAGTTAAGATGGCAAGCCGGATAAAGAATTAAATTCTAGAAAAGGAGCGACGAATAGGCTTTACTATGCTTTGACTAAAAACTTTGTAAACAAACGCAAATTATCAAAGAAACCCAAATTAGCAGTTTACAACTCAAGTTACGTACGCGTGCGAACCGTGGACTTATACGAACTCAAGAAAAAGTCGCTTACAGGCAACAGAGATAAAATATTTGCGGATAGTAGCTGTTAATACCCAAAGAGATAGGGTAAGAATCGGCATTATAAGAAGCAGCTAACAAATAAAACTAGACAATTGTAAGGCCAGATGGTGTGGCCACATGATACGAATGAAAGATTCCAGAATTCTTAAACGAGTTTTCGATACAAAGTCTATTCAAAACCCGCCCAAGGGACAAAAATGCTTTAGATCCCAGAACTACAGCTCACAACTGAAGCAAATGGCGAGAACTTTGTCATAGCTTTGCACTGCAAGGTAGAAGAGGTCAGGAATAAGTATGTAAGTAGGTTTATTAAATTTTCCTTTATTAATTTAAAACTTAGCTCCTTTTATATAAAGTTTTCTACACATTCAATCAATTGTATTATGAAAACCGCACATAAGCTTAAAAAGGATTTGAGTGAAACATTTTTTATTAATATAAGAGAATATAATTTGCAAAAGTTTTTCTTAGGCATTATCCAACTCAACATCTATTTAGGTTAGAACTTTACTTCATAAATGTTTTTAATCTATATTAAGAAATAAAAACACTAATTTTAAATATTTTGCAAACGTTTTCAATCAAACCAAAACTTAACGCATCTATTAAGGTTAGAAGATAACTCGAGAATTAGGCTTTTATTCCAAAAAAAACAAATCAAAAATTTATGTTTTGGAAAAGCTTTGTTTTTCTTTGTAATTAAAAGAATACAAATAAATCGAGCATTAAACTTAATCATGGAAACCGTGTCCCTAAAAGTCTTTCTAAATCTCCACAAAATTCTCTCTGAATTTCCTTTTACTTACATAAATGTTTTTCTATATACCCAAACCACAATAGTGGAGAGGGTATCATACTTTTGTGCAAATGTATGTAACACAAAAAAAAACTGGATCTTTAAAGTTTAACGATCGATTCAGAATCATTTTCTTAGTCGATCTTACAATGTCCATCCGGCTGGCTGGCTTGTTGTCTGTCCGTTCTACCTTGTGCGCAAAGTACAGGTCCCAACTTTCCAGATATTTTAAAGAAATTTGTGGCATACCTAATAATTGATATAAGGACGAAGCCTATTGAAAATGTTGAGAATCGATCCCATGGCTGCCAGCTACTTTTTTTCCTTGTCCCCAAAAAATTAAAAAGAAACCCCAAAAATCCCCAAATTAAAAATCATAACCTGAAAAAGTTAATATTTTTTTATTGATTTTTTACTGACCAAATTTAAATTTTTTTTTTTTTTTTAAACAGTAATAAAAATTTTAATAAGAAAGCCCCAAAAATCCCCACATGAAAATTTTTAGTAAAAAAAAATTTTTATTTTGTTTGTAGCGACCGGTTTCAGCATGCTTTTTTTAAATACTTTTTATGCAATTCCAGTGAGAAATTACAAGCAGAACAATATGCTGTTTTAGAAGACGAATGAGTCTATTTAAAGGAATTAGGAACTTGTTCAATCGGTTTTAGCCATCCTTAAAATCAACAATGAAAATACATATTTCCCAAACTTTATTATATTGTCTTTCATATTTACTTATTTTTGGGGAAGACATATTTGCTGGAAAATTGTCCTTAAAAAATAAAAAATTGTGTGGTTTTCAACGGTTTTAGATTCTTTTTTTTAAATTTTTCTTTTTTAAAACACTCACTCAAGAATAATAGCATACGTTTATTAAGTAGCTTTTACACACTTAACAAAAATGGCAATCTTAATAAGGACCCTTTACACCGTATAAGTTGTTGATAAGAGTAAGATAAAAGTGTAGCTTCATTTTTTTTTTCATATTTTATATACGAACCAAAGAAAAATAAGCGTAAATAATAAAAGATGGGAAAATATATTAAAAATGTGTAAAATCTCCGAAAAATCCCCGATTATTTTTATTAAATCACGAAATGGCTTTCCTTGTCCTATTTTGCTCGCATGAAATCCCCAAATTAGGGGATCCCCAAGTCTGTCAGCCCTGATCGGTCCATAATTTTAAATGTTTTCGGAATAGTCTTATGGGCTGGGCACATCTTATCCTATTATATTGAATTTAGATTAAATTTGGCTCCAAAATATTCTATTGTAACATAAATGGTCTTACAATATAATGGCAAAAGTTTGTACTGGTAGAATTCACCATAGATCCCATATACACCCCCTCTCTCCAAAATCGCTTTAAGACGAACAAAACTCATATAGACGTATAAAGAAAGCTTATATGAAAATTAAGCTTATCACTTAAGTTTTTTTCTGGCAGGTTCATGATGCCAATCGGTCTCAAATAGGGTGGTTAAGTGTATCCTATATTCGGGCTTGACCGACTATACTTTCTTACTTGTTTTAAAGAGGTTCTTTTGCGTCTTTTTCGTCTTGCTATAATTAAATTACATGCAATAATAATAAAATATTTAAATTATTATATTAATACAACGAACGACAAGTATCACTGTATATGCCCAAGACTTTTCAGATTAACATGACACTCAGTACCAAGAACAACTAGTAAACACAGCGGCAGCAGCAGCAGTCAAACTTCAAGGCAAAAAAATATTAAAGTTGCAAGAATAGTGGAAGAAGTATATTGCAAATGTATACGCAGATATCAAAATATGACCGGTACATTGATTTGGCGGCAGTTAAGTGTAACTCTTTGCCACAGTTTCCCCTCAAATGCTTTTCTGTGGTATTTTTGTTTTGTTGTAAGTATGTGTGTGTAAAGGTAAGTATTTTATTACCCTTTCAAGTAGTTTTAGTATTAAAAGTGCTCTTTTTGCTAAGAGTTCTTGGTGTTGGAGTGTGAAATATCAACTGATATTGATATGGTAACGATAGATACTTACAACAAACTAAAAAATAGAAAAAAAAACAACATGGTAACAACATGTTCTTTTTTTTTTTGGCGGTAACTATGGGCTTTTACAGAGAAAATTTTTTAACAAAAAAATATTTGAGACCGTAGAAAATGTTAGGGAAAGATTTTGTTTAATTGTTTTTAGTTTCTTAGAAAGTTAGTAAGGAAGGAAACCTATTTAAGATTAATTTTAAAATATTTTCAAAAAAATCTTAAAATATTTAAATTAACACAATAGTGTTAATTTTAAAATTCTAATTCTCGTTACTGTTACGCCTCTGCTTTAATGGAATTGTGTTGAAAAATATTTACAATTTTGTTCATAGATAACCAAAATTTAACACCAAAAATATTCACACCAACATTTTTGCTAAACGCCATAGGAGTTTTTAAGAGGTATCTTATAAAAAAGTGTTGGTGTTAAAGTCATATATTATTTAGATATGGTCTAAAATAACCAATTAATTAAAAATCATTTGTTTTAGATTAGCAAAAGACAAGGAAAGGAAATGAGCTGAAATTAAAAACTTATGCTTCTAGTATACAAAAATTAGTGATAAAACTTTGTGAGTTTTTTCGTTGACGGGTGAATTTTTAGTTAAAGTTATTTTCAGTTTAACATTAAGCGTATTTCATTTAGCGCTTCCTTACTTAAAATTTAAAAAAAACAAAGTATGTGTGAAACGTCATTGAAATTTTTTATTGGATGTCATTATGTTTAAAATAGGACAACGTGCAAATGTCCAACGCGGCTTCGCTGGATGCCGTGTTCCCGATATATTCAATTTTGTATGAATCTGAAACATTAATCAGGCTGAACTTGACCGATAACATTGGTTTTGTTGGCTTTGAGTTCCGCTGTGACTTATGACCTAGACACATAGATCTGTAACTTAAGAAAGCCTCACAAGAAAAAATCAAATCGCATAATTTTGGTGGCCAGTTCATATCACATGAGATGAGTATGCCGTCAAATCGCTTAAAGCCAGAATGTTCAATATGACATGTAGAACGTAGCGCGATCCGGCTTTTTAGCTTAACCAATTTATTTTTTAAAAATATGAGAAGATAAGATTTAAATTATAGTTTTCGCCTCATTCAATGGATGCTGAAATAAAATTATGCAGCAGTCGTCGTAGCTGCGAGCGTAAGACGGCAAATCCATCTGAGGAGATCGAGTGGTTGCGATCGAAACATGTCATGGTAACCTGCCGGCCGCGGTTCGAGCCCCGGCCACGGTCAAGAATGAAAGATTATCAATAACAATTTAAATTAATTTTCATGTTGTAAAATTCCTTTTTCTTACGAAAAGAATAGTCCTCAAAAAGTGAGAATAGTGATTAAAAGCACTATATATCTCTAAAAGAAATTTTAAATAATTGTAAATGAGTTAAAAGTTATGAAATTTTTTTTAATTTTGACCAGTTACTGAACATAACTCCCGCGTCAAGAAATTTTACGATTGAAACGTGAGAAATGAAACAAAAATGTCATAAATTGAAACAAACAATTTTTTTCTCACAAAACTGTGTCTGTAACATTTTTGGCGAGAAATAGCTGTCACGTAAGAAAAATATTCGCCAAGTTAGAGAAAAAGTGTGTCTGTAAAATTTTTGTGAGAAAGTTCCCGCTTTGAAATGTCAAATAAGCTCACGAATAAAAATGGGGTGAAAAAAATTTTTTAACACAAAAAACTTTTTTGTTCTTGGCTAACTTTTTCATTGTTTTATTATTTTGCTTTTAAAATTTTAGAAAAATATACGAATGTTTTCAAAGCCATTTTGTAAGCAACAAACATTGAAGCCGCACTTTACATTATTTGGTATAGCCGACGGTTGTACTTCCGCGCCTTCGTTGAAAGTGTTTAAAACTTATAGTACATTTTTATCGCCGTCAGCGATATGTGTCATTGGCGCTCTCAACGTCTGTAATTTCACATTGGCTTCGAGTGGAGTGTTATGACATTTATAGTTTAACGTCGTAATCACTTTTGATATATTTCGACATGAGTCACAGACACACTTTTTTCTCACTTTTCAAGAAACGATAGAATATTTTGTTCCGCATCTTTTCGATGCAAGAAGTTCTCACCAAAATTACAGAACATGGGTAAAATTACAATTTTTGAAAACTAAAATAGAATTTTTCCAAGTTAAGCACGGTTTTGAAATCTTCTAATAATTTAAAACAAACAAAAATCAAATTACTTAACTCCAATAAAAAAACTACTCTATTACATGGATGCATGGCACCACGAAATACCTTCAGGTATTTCTCAACAAATCTGTCACAATATCCAACAACCAACTCTGGATGGAGGCAAACCAGCAGCCTATTAGAACGGAAATTAGTAAGCGGAAATGGAGTTGAGCAGGTCACACCCTCTGTAAACCAGACGATTATATTGCAAAGAAATGCATAAGTTGGAACCCGCAGGGAAACGACGAGTCTAGAGAGCAGCGCGTACCTGGAAGCGGCAACTGACAACAGAACTTTCGAGACTGCGTATGAAGTGAAAAGAAGTCAAACATTGACCCGAAGATCAAGTTTATTGAAACCACCTTGTTATGGCCCTATGCTCCCTCTAAGAGTGAAAGGAATACATATGTAAGTAAATATAAAGCTGTTTTTATCAAAATCGATTTACAACTGTAGAAGTTGTTACAATTTCAAAAAATTACTCGCACCAAAATGCGATTATCTAATACTTTATTGTGATATAAAAATAAAGTATTTTAGAAATGAATTATCCTACCGAAATAAAATTTCACATGGAACTAGTAGAGAATGAGGTTCCCATAGTGCTTAGGAGAGTAAATATGAAGTCCAAATTTGGGCACTTTTCTATCGCTTATAATTTTATTATTTTTTAAGCGATGCCAAAAATGTTTTTGTTCTTATATCCCTCATACAAAATTAAACAGCATATAGCGCCACATGACGTTTGTGTGCATTTTATCTAGTTCAGATCAAAGTATGTTGATAATAATCGATCCAAAGCACTCACTGTTGATGGTGTTGGTCTGTTTAACGTTGTTTCCAAAAAAAAAGTATAGGCCGATGATGACGACAGCACAAAATTCCACACCAAACAGTAGCATCTCCCGGATACATTGGACGCAATTGGATCTCATGGGGATTAGTATAAAAACTTAAACCACAGACACTTAGAGAAGTAATAAAGGTGTTAAGTCAAAGTATGTAATGGAACATGAAGTAGTTAGTATTTAAAAAAATAAATAAAAGTCTATAGAAAATTTAACAAAACAATAAGTGTGAGAATGTCTTTTCCCACAAAAAAGTATAGTATTCGCTTAATCACAAATTCAAGGAGTGTCTGTTTTAATTGATTGTCATCAATTTTATAATTGATTTTTAACAAAGATTCTAAAAAAAAATCAAATAAATTCCCACATAATTTCTTAATTTTTTTTGGTTGCAAAAAATTTAAAAAAAAAAAAAACTATATACAAATGATAAAAAAAAATTTATTAAGTTTATATTTCATTTGAAATACAAATGAATCATGCTTAATAACACTTATCAAAGGATAGAATTCAAATGACACTGTTTGAAGATTGGTGAGGATTTTATTTTATTTGTTTTATTAAATTTTTATCAAAACTTTTTTCTTATTGCTTAAGATGACCCCCTATAAATCTTTCAAACAAAATGAATCATTTTAAAATCTAAGCATATAAAATTTCTTTAAAGTAAAATATACATAAAAAAAACCTTTTAATATTTGTTCAACTGCTCTTTTTGACCAACCTTGACTTTTTGCCAAACATTATACAAACACGCAAAATCTAACACTACACAGCTTCTTAAATTACTCCACAACACAGACCTTTACACACATAAAAGCATCCTGTTTGATAATAAAAAGCAAAAAAAAACTGCTGGCAGAAAAAAAGAAAAAAGATTTGTATAAATTCCTTTGGCTAAGTAGAGAGAAAAAAAATCTGAAATAAAAAGCCATTCATTAATTTTCGCATACACTTGCAAAAAACTAAATGTATAAATTAAAAAAAAAAAACTATGTGGAGAGTTTCATATTAAGAAACAGAGTACAAATAAAAACAAAATTGTCAAATATGTATATGTATCTTAGGAAAATTTAATCATTTAGGTCAAATGTAAATGCACCACAAAACATCCATTTAAAATTTTTAAAACAGTTAAGGTAAGAAGTGGTAGTCAATTTCCTCCTGAAATACTTAGACCCAATGACGCATTGTTCCACTAAACAAAACCCCTACCGTAATACCAACGCGAACTGCTAATGAAGTTAAAAATCCGTAAAAGGTGGTGGATCCCATTTTAACCAGTCGTTCCTTGCCAGTGCAGGACAATGACAGAGAAAGTGCTATACGTTCTCCACCTCGCTTTCGTCATCACAGCTGAGGCAGTAATCATAGTGTTCGGCTTCCTGGCGCTGACAGTGTCCCTTAACAATAAATACTAAAAGTTCAACTTCCCTCTTGTTCATTGAAAGTAGAGACATGGGAGACAATAGCCTGACAATGCGGCATCCAGTGCTCGCGGCCCATCCGTCATTAGCATTCTCTATAGTCGATCGTCGAAGTTTAAGTTTGCAGGAGAGTAAAGGCACCCCTACGCTTTCCAGATCCAGTGGAACCCATAATGTAGTGCCAAGTCTAGCAAGCTTATATTTCCTAATGTTCCCCAGTATATCCCCGTACAATGGGACCCATATGATCCTGGTATCCCCGCGAAGCTCTACGCTTTTCTGCAGGAAAGAAACCAGAGTCTCTGGCGGGAATCGAACACATAACCCCGGCGCTGATAGACTAGTTCACTACCAGCTAGCCTATTGGGGTACTGCTCAGCCATTCGCCAGTCAAGGGCTGTTCTCGTTCTCAGGGAGCGGAAACCCAAGTCCATAACGGTGGCACGACTATAAAGCGCAAATATCCACAGCAGTCACCAACACAACAGATATTCTGAGCCAGTCTAAAACTTACTTGATCGCAAGTATCTCCACCTTGAAATTGCTACAGTAATTCGGAACACAATAATGAAAATAGATTAATTAAACACAATTTCCTAACTAGAGATCTGAAAATGGAACTAATCTAAATATAATTATCATTACTCTTATTTAAGTAAAAGGGGACAAAGTGTCGAAATGTTTTGCACAGCTTTGAGTTAACCCTACACTGAAAAGGCAATTTAGTCATAAGAACAGATTTTATTATAATTTTAATCAACTTTAAAGTAAAATCAGCTTATTTTATTGAAATATTAAAAAACCAGAAAATTTCAAAAATAGTTAATTTCAATTTAGTTTACAAACTTTTTATTTATTAATAAATCGCAGCATAAATCTCAAAATCGTAAGTAGTGTCCCTTCACAAAGAATACTGTTTGGTTGTGACAACCGAATTCATTGCAAATTCGAGTAAAATTTAAATCGAAAAAAAATTATTTTTGATATAATTTATACTTAGCAACTCTTTAAATCAGAAAAATCTATGGTTATTCAAAGAAAATTTAACTGAAAGTCCCCATCGATTTCAATGACCCTCGATTTTTATTTCCAAAACTTAGCCGATGGAGTATACAGAAATGTTCTAAACTAATGAGAGTAGCTGTTGATACATTCTAACCTTATGGTAGTCTAAATATCTAATAAACACATCCGAGGCCAGACCGGACTTTACTTTAGGTTATAGGAAAATATAAAAACTATACCGATAATAACAAGAGCTCCATCCTCCTAAGGGGCTTCTGGTCCCCAAGTCACCAGATAGCATTCTGGTCAGCTGCGATTTTTAGCTCCAAACAAGCTTAAGATTATGGTTGCACCTATTTCTCACGAGGGTACGCTGCTAGAAATAAATAAGTGATCCTCCAAAAGTACACGCAGAACCCCCGATGAAATTTAGATTCTACAATTAGTTGAGCTTTTACTTGAGCCAAACAGCTCAAGCTATCGCTAATCGGAGAACACAGTTTGTACCAGGGCTGTGGAGTTGTCAAAAATATTTTAACTATAACATGAACCGCATTGAGCTTCAATATATGTATTTACATGTGTCCTTATTTTCTGACTTCAAAACTTTTAAAGCTTAAATTATTTATTTTTTTTTTTTTTTTTTTTGTTGGAAAATTTTTTGTGCCGAAATGTTGTGTGTGGGTACTTCGACTACGATTCCGGTAAAAAAAACTTGAACTCCTACTCCAAAGCCCTGGAGGCAAATTATGGCAGTCGTGATCGAAAGCAATTTTACTTCAGTCGAAACTGAACGAATCGTAATTATTTTTTCATTGTTATGAAAACTCAAATAAATGCTTAACAACACTAAAAAAATGATTTCGATCCGTCCAGTATGGACAGAAAGAATTAGAAACAAAATTGCTTTCGAATCGAAAAAGTATTCGATCTAAACAAAAATTTCTATTGCCACAGCTGAATCCTTTTGTTATTAACAAATTCCATACAAATCATGTGTTAAACAACAAAAAGCCCAAAAATGCAAAAAAACCAAGTTTAAGGCTTAAATAACACAGTGAAAACCATTTTAAAGTGACAATTCGCAAAGAAGTCCACAGACTTTACAGAAATGGAGATATCACTGCATATTGGCCCAAATAATTGCTGTAAAGCTTTAAGCCTTAAATATCTAAAGCTCTAAAGTTTTATCCAGAACCAAAAAAGAAATATGTTTTTCTGCTGTCTTATTTTAATCCCAAAGTATGTCATATACTTTTATTAAATTTTTTGGAACAAAATGTGACTAAATATTTGGTATTCTCACAACAAAATTTTTGTATTTACAACAAAATAACCTACAGTTTCCGATTAAATTTTCCCAATTTAAGATTTATGCAAGTTTTTTCAGTAGTATTTCAAAGTTCTTACAAATAAATTTTGTAGCTAAAATCCTTTAAGCTTCTTTATAAAACTACTCCAATACCAAACAAATTCATCTCTCTAATGCTACCTGCTGTTGCTTGGTTTATCATGTTTTATGCTCGTTTTTTTTTTAAATACATTTTAAAATAATTTTTGCTGAGTTTTTTTCTCCTTTAGTTAGATTTAGTGTGACTATAATTTAGATGTTAAATGCATTTAAAGTTTGTGTTTTTCTTAAAAAAAAAAAAGTTGTTTGTCGTATTTTTTTATTTGGTTATAAAATCTTTAAATTTTTATATAACTTTTTTCTCAAAAATTTAAGTAGTTTTTACTTTATGCTTTTAACAAAATGCTTTTATTTTAACTTGGCTTTTTGTGATAGATAAATGTTCAAAATATTTATGTGAAATAAATTTATATACAAAAAAATGCAACATTTAATTAGTAACGTATGTCTGGTTGGTTGCCTGGATAACGTTTTTTTTTTCTGTCTTGCTCAGTGTGTGTGAGTGTGTTATTATGTTAAAAGCTTTGTAAAAAAAAAAAAAGATGAATTAACTATAATCATTCGTTTTGTTGTTGTTGCCCATTAAGAACCATACTTGATTTGTCTAACAAATCAAGTATGGTTCTTAAGTCTTTTGTTTTGATAATGTTTATGTATTTAAAGAAGATTTAAAAAGAAAGAGAAACCGTTATGGTTGATGGGATCAAAAGTATAGGTGTTATAACGTAAAAGAAATTTAAATAAAACAGAAAAAAATGCAAAGATTTTCTTTAACTTAAAGAAGTGTATGTATAAATAATGAAAAGCCGGAAGTAAAAATTCTAAACGTTTTTCTTTTTCAATTTTGGAATTAATAAAGATGTATGTATTTCTTAAAAGTAACCTTAAGAAATTAAAGTATTGTTCAACCTTAAAAAATATAAACTAGAATTATTATAAGTCCCTATGCTGCATTATTTACATACATGTTAGACTAACCGTTAATCTCTTTAAATATAACAGTGAAAATGTAGATTTCTATATTTTTTGGTAAAAGCTTACTTTTAACTCTATGATTGTAAAGAAAAGTTATTGTGGTATGCTATAACGGCTTGAATACCAATCTATTTAGAATCAATTTTAAAAGAATATTGAACATAAGCATTCAATATGTAGTTAATAAATACAGTAAATAAATAATTAATTAACACGCAAAACAAAAATAATATTTAGAATAGAATTTATTTTTAAAAGCTTTTATTTAACTTGCAATGTTTGTTTGTTTGGGTCACATCTTGCAATTCAATTTTGTAACAGATATCTTCAGTTTTCATGACAATTCATGGTTAACTGTGTGACGCCATTCTAACTCCAATATGGCAGCCCACCCAAGATGGCGGACTAGTTATTTTTAATGCACTCCTTCAATATGGGTATCAATCAAAGGGCTTTAAAACTTTTACTATCAACTTATAACGTCAATACACAATTTATATGACATAAAAGCTTGTCGCGAGGTTTACTTCTGTAGATAAACAAGTAAATTAATTTTTATTGCCCTGTGCTCCTTATAAGAACATCAGAAATTAATATATATATATATATATATATATATTCAGCCATTTCACAGAGTACAATTTCGTTCGGAAACGGAATTCATTCCGTATTTTGGTGCTTCAGAAAATTATGAAAAAATGTTTCGGAATGAAACCATTTTTGTTTTCATGAACGGAACGGGGGTTTTTTGTATCTGAAAGGCCAAAAAACTATCAAAATACACTTTCTATCAATAAACAAATATGTTTTCTCTGATTCCGAACGGAATCATTCCGAACGGAATTTTACTTTGTGCCATGGCTGATATATTTAACAAGACATAATTTTAAATAATGTTAAAGTTTTCTGGTTCCATTGAACTCATTTTTTAACATTAAAACCGAAAATTAATGTCAGTTACCTTGTTTTTTCGAAATATGGAGTTACCTAGTTTTCTCAAAAAACTTTTTTTTCAATATTTTTTTATATTTTACGGAATTAAGGCAACTTTCATCATTTGTGGAAAAATGTTAACTATTTGACTCAGCACGTAAGTTTACCCGTTTTTTATGAAAAAATAGAGTTTTTCAAAAAAAAAAAATTTCCTTTTATTTAATATATCAAAAATAAGCCAAATTTATGTCCATTTTTATGCATAAACTTTAAACTTAAAGATTTAATTTGTCTGCGGTTAAAGATCGTCAAGGTTGCACAAAAAAAAATTATTTTATATTTTTCAAATGTTATCAATATTGAATATCGAAATTTTAAAAATCGAATATGTTTATTTTTTCTAAGCTTAATTTAAAAATAAAAATTTAGTTTGTTTTTGTTTTAAGAAATAAAGTTTGTTATTTACCAGATAAAAATAAAAACATTTTTTTTTTCGAATTTTAGAAAAATTTCCTTTATTTCCATTAAAATTGGCATTCTCATATTTTAAAAAATGTAGAAATTTTCTTAATAAAAAAATTCCCTTTTTAAAAAATAAAAAGAAACACATAACAAATTGATGCCCATTAATTAAGAGAGCCCGCTAAAAAAAGTTGCCATTGATTTTAATCCAAAAGTTTTGGTTCGTTTTGTTACGCTGGTAAGTTTACGAGATATAAATAAGTTTTAAATAAGAAACTATATCAAAATTTCGATCTGACAGAGTGATAGTAAATGAAACACTTTTTCTATTTTTTAGTGTTATCTCAATTTTCGCAAAAAATTAAGCTAACTAGTTTTTCCATACGGCCACAGAAATAAACTAAAACCTGTAAAATTTAACTTTTAAAATTTTTTTTGTTACAATTCTGACTCACACCCTAAATATAATTTAAAATTTCTTTTTGCGTGTTTAAAAATGTTTCAGTTTTCTAGCAACGTGTTCTATAACTGCAAAAGAATAAAAACACTGATAAAACTTCTTTTATGACTTTTAATTGTTTTGCTATGACTTGTAAACATGTTTGTATTATTTGGGTTAAACAATGACACAAGTCTAACTGGAACTTGTGCTAAGGTTTCAGCAGGCCTAAGGAAAAACACAATTTCACAGCAAACAGTTAGCGAAAACAATTATTTGTAACAAGATGTTCCATAAAGTTTAGCGGGGTCAAAATGTCTTAAACCACAACCAAACAGTTGAAAAGTATTTTTAGAAGAATGAAATTTATAGAATTATGTCTAAATTTTAATGGTAACATTCTGTTATAAGAATACACAGAAAAAATTATTTTTCCAATTCAAACAAAAAATTTGTAGAATCAAAACATTTTTTGTCTGAAATCGGTCCTACAAACAAATTTGCATATTCAAACAATTTATTTGCATTTCGTTTATTGAAAAAAAACACTGATTTTTTCAAACAAATAATTTAACTGAATCAAACAAATAGTTTACTGAAAATCATAGGTATAACAAAAACAAAAAAGTAAAAACTTTTTTTTTTGCACAAGCAATGACGCACGCGCACACAAGCAAGCACTGTAGAAGGTAAAGGCAAAGCAGAGCAGAGCGGCCGGCGCCTGGCTTTGAGACACATTTTTTTGTTGGAATAATTTATACACACAATGCTTTTTTTTCTTCTTCACTCACTGTTGCTGTATGCTTTCCTTGGCAGCAGACCGACTCGACATGTTTATCATCATCATTTTATTGTCGTATTTGATGTATTTAACCAAACAGTTTTGAAAAATTGAATACGGGATTTTGTTTCTTATAATGTTGTTTCTGCTATTGTTTTTCTTATAGTTGCACTTTTTTAAAGCGTCCAAAAATAGACTGTGTGTGTTTTTTGTTGTTGTTTTTATATTTCACATAAAGAAGTGTTGCTTACGATCAAATAAAAAAATACAAAAAGACGACAACATTAAAGAGCGTTAAATATTTCATACAAAATTATGAAAACTTGACACCAATAACGCGTTTATTATATTTTTGAAGAGTTTTCCACATTTTTGTTGGTTAAATAAAAATCAAACAAAAATATTGATTGAATCAGTAAAAAAATTTATAGAAATTAAAAAAATTTTCAAACAAGCGTTTGTTTGAAAATAATTCGGCAATAATTTTTTCTGTGTAGAGAACACAATGTGCTGCAATGTACAAATAATTATTTTAGAAAAAAGTTTTTTGCTTAAGTCTTTTGTTTTTATAACGGAAGAACAAATAAAAAATCTAGTTTTGTTAAATTTTTTTTTTTTTTACTTTAAATGGAAGCTTTGCAGGAATTCTAATCATATTATTATTCTAAGCAATTTAAAACCTCAAAGTTATTTAAACAAAAAAAATATTACAATCGTTATCACTTAAACATTTTTTATTATCCTTTAAAATTTATTTGTGGCAAAAAGAAAAAATTGCTAAAGTTGACTAATGCCTAATAAATCACTGATGGTTTAAACGCTGGTTTAGTTGAACTAAACTTGAATTTATATGTAGTTTAAACTCATCAACCATAAATCAGTGTCCCATGTATTACATGTTGTTAAAAAAATAACATGTGGCAGCACTACGACAAATGTTGGCAAATCCATATGATTTGTACTGGTAGTTTAAACGCCCAATTTCAAGCGTTTAAAGATGGTTTATATGTTTAATGATTTATAGATTTGTTGGTTTAAACACATTTTAAACCAAAAAGAGAGTTTAACTTGCTCTGATTTTTTAGCCCTAAGTGACCATATTGATAAACGTTTTTTCTCTGGGTGCAGATAAATTTCTTTTAAAGGAACGATTTTTTTTTATTTGCTTTAACTTTCTTTGAAATTTACCATTAATCAAGGTTTCTTTAAGAATTTTATTGAAAAAGAGTGGATTTTTTAATTGTAGCCCAAAGTAACACCTTCCTTAATTGTATGTGTTAGTTATGAAACTCAAATAAAGTTTTATAATATAATTTTATATTTTATTGTAGGTTTTTTTTAGTTTTATTTTACATCTTCTATTATTACATGGTAAAACTTTAACAGAAGAAGAAAAACAACGTAATAAGTTTAAAAAATGAGAGTCACATTTTTACAAAAAAAAAAATGAAAACAGTTTAATTTGCATATGAGTATTAGGGGGCTCGAAAGTTTTAGTGCGCTAATATAGAAAGAATGTTTTATAATTTTAAATGTTAAGTTTAAGGTAGAATTATTGTTCAATTCATAATTTCAGAAGCGGATCGGTTTTAAACTCCAGTTGTTTTAAGGCCGAGTCACATAGAATCCATTATGCTCTATAAGTCACTTTTTCAACTGACAACTAAGTTAATATACAGGCGTTTTTATGCGCTTTGTCCCTTTTCGTACGTCTGCGATGTAAGTCTGGAAATGTGTTATTTGAAGATATTGAAGTATAGAGTGTTAAACAAAAATATATGGGGGATATCATGTCAAGTGACCCAATTTTTAAATCGATGTCTTCCGATTTGAATGAAATTTGCACCAAGGTCAGTCCTATTGGATAGTAGCTTAGACAGAAGATCGGTCAAAAAGTTTCAAGAAAATGTTGCTAACACCAATAGGTATTAAGTTACATGAATGAGAAAGAACACTGCATATGCTAAAAATTGAAAAACCTCGTCTAGAGTTAGAAATTATTTTTTTTATACATACGCCACTCGCATCCCAGAAAGCGACCCGCGATCAGGTTCATACTTAGATATTTGCCTGGCAGACTATAGACTTCATATTAGCACTGAAAATGACACAATCAACTCCCTTAAAACTTTAGATTACGATAGCGACCACGACGCAGTACAGATAATTGCCTATTTGAATAAGGATTGCGAAAATTTCACATTTTTTAGAGAAAACATAGAGCTTATTAACAACTATAAAGGTACCAATTGGAAAAAATTTCAAAAAAATATTATCCAAAAACTCAATCAAGATATACAAATTCCTAATAACAGAAACCTCTTAAATGAAGAAATAGATCAGCACTTAGACAGACTTAACGATATTATAATTAAGACAATGGATGAAACAGTTCCGAAATATAAAAGGGACAAAACTTTCTCGAAAATAAGCAATTCAACTATTAAAATGTTATATTCTGAGAAAAGTAAAATACTTACATTAGTCAAAAAACATAACAGATTAGAACGAATACTGCCTGAGGAGACACTAAAATTAGCAAAGGCAAAATTAAAACTAATTAGAAAACTTATCAAAGATAACTTTGCCATTAATATCAATAAAGTGGTAAGGAAAAAATTAACGAATATAGACCCCAAAGACTCAAGAAGTATGTATAATCAAATTAAGAAAAACTTTAAAACATTTAAACCTTTAAATTTACAAGAAATTCAAATCCCAACAAACGAGGAACTTATTCTGAATAACGCTGGAATAAATCCTCAAAGTTTAAAAAAAGATGTTCAAAACAACTACATTGTCAATGAAGAAGTTCAAATGCTAAATACTATAGGATCTTATTTCGAGTCAATACATGCAAGCAAGGAAACTATTCCCAACAATATTGTTCACCAACAAGTTCAGTTGACATTCAGCAGGTTTTTAGAATTAAAAGTGGAATATGAGAACAACAAAACCACACTTATTAATTTCAATGAAACAATACTATCAGATGATATTAAAGAAGATAGTGCTATCAACTTTTTTATAACAAGAAATAGTATTCTTTATATTTTTGATAAATTAACAAATAAGTTATCTTCTGGAATTGATAATATACCGAATATAGTATTAAAAAATATTCCACAAAAAATGATATTCGAATTTTGCATTTTATTCAATAATATGTTAAACAACTCATATTTTCCTATCAAATGGAAAATAGCTAAAGTAGTAATCCTACCTAAAAAAGATAAAGAACCAAATAGTCCAAAAAATTTGCGACCCATAAGTTTACTTCCCAACATCAGTAAAATTTTTGAAATATGCATCAATAATGCCCTCTACAAATTTTGTGCTAATAATAAGATATATAGCGAGAAACAATTTGGTTTCAAATTCAAACACTCTACCATTAACGCAATACATAAAATAACCTCCGATATTAATTGGAATTGGCATAAAAAGTTGTGTACGGGAGCATGTTTAATAGACATGGAAAAAGCATTTGACAGTGTTTGGATCGATGCCCTAATACATAAATTATTTCAGTACAGATTTCCCTTAAACCAAATAATATTAATATATAATATGGTCAGTAATAAGACCTTCAAAGTATCGTATCAGAATAATGAAACTGACAAATCATTCAGTATTACTAATGGTTTACAACAGGGCACAGTGAATTCTCCTATTCTTTTTAACTTATATACTTTAGACCTTCTTAACCAAGTAGATAACATCATTTCATTTGCAGATGATATTATTATTTACCACCATGACGATAAAATCGAAAAAATTAAAACAAATTTACAAATCGCATACAATAAAGTAGAACAATATGCAATTGACTGGAATATGAAAATAAACGCGAAAAAATGTGAAAGTATACTTTTTAGACCACCAGTAAACAAATGCAATTATGATATAAAAAAAAATTGGAAAGACTTTCAAATAAAGTCTAATTTACATAATTGCAATATACCTGTCAAGGAAGTTGTAAAATATTTGGGTGTTTACCTTGATAAATTTTTATACTTCAACTTCCATGTTAATGAAATCTTAGCCAAATCAAGAAAAGCGTATTTATCGTATAGACCACTATTTCACTCCAAATATATTAAAAACAAAGTTAAAATACTACTATATCAAGCTCTAATTAGACCTATTCTTACATATGCATGTCCCATTTGGTTCAATATTGCTCCATCATATATGGAAAAGATTAGAATATTCGAGAGAAAGTGCATAAGAGCGTGCACTTCACTTTATAGATCTGCAAAAAGTAATTACACTAAGTATGTTTCTAATAAAATTCTATACAATAACGCAAATATAATTCGTATAGATAATTTTATTATTAGCCTTGTAAGGAATCATATTTTACGGTGTTGTAGATGTGATGATAATAATTTTATAATGGCACCATATTACACAAACTTTGAATATATAAGTAACTCTTTAGAGAATGGATTTGTTCCGCCTGAAGCTTTTGTATACCTAGATAGTAAGGGAATTGTCCAAAATGATAATGGAACCCCGATATTATACCACAACTATCGACGGGCCAATATAAAAAAAATTCAATGCAATTTAAATCAACTAGATATGAGATACAATACAAGCATTTCAGAAAAAGACCTAAAATTAGCACAAAAATCTAATTCCAAAAAATTTTGGTGGTTATCAAAATAAAGTTTTTCTATTTCTTTTTTTACCCTTTTGACTATAACCTTTGAAAATCTATGATATGTAAATAATGTTTTTTGTATTTTTTCATTATATTCTACACTAAAAATTATAATAAAACCTTATAAGTATGTATATTAGTATTTTTGTAAAAAGCAAATTATTACCTTGTCATATTATAATACTAGAGTGCTCGTTCTAGAGACATTGTATAAATTAAATTAACTTGTTACTGTTAACTAGTGTTTATAATAGTTTAAATTTAAGTATTTGAATAAAGAAATAAACGATTAAAAAAAAAAAAAAAAAAAAAAAAAAAAAAAAAAGAAAAAGACATAAGCTTTCTTTTGAGCAAAAAAAAAAAACATTCCCGCTAAAAAAAGAATTAAAAAAAAGTTTTAAATTTAAAAAAAAATGATTTTTAATTATTTAAGCCTGAGGTCTTTTTATTTATAAAATATTATATTTATTAATTTCAATATTTCGCTAGCCTTTGGTTAGCATCCTCAGGAAATTAAATTAACAAATTTCTGTTCAAACAACAAATAAAAACGATAACAAAATTATGAAAATAATTTTTTGTCATAAAAAATTTTTTCAAAAACCATACTAACAAAAAATAAAATATAACTAAAGTATAACAATTCATATAAACTGAAAATATTTCCTATCTATAAACCCATTTCAAAAACCATATGTATAATAATAAAAAATATTTTTGCTAAAGAAAATTCCTATAACATATAAAAATTTTTAAGCTATACCTATTTTTATCTTACATATTTATAAAAAAATGTACTTTTGACTTCAAGAAAAATTCTTGACAAAAAGTACGAAAAAACAGATGTAGGAAGAACATGTAAAATCAATTAAAATGGATAATCATTCAAAAAAGCAAACTTCGATCTACCAAAGGTTAAAATACAATTTGGTTTAAGGATTGATGTTTGACTATTGACGTCAGCAGTCGTCGATGGCTGCGAGTGTAAAACGGCAAATCCATCTGAGGAGATCGAGTGGTTGCGATCGAAACATGTCATGGTAACCTGCCGACCCGGGTTCGAGCCCCGGCCACGGTCAAGAATGAAAGATTATCAATAACAATTTTAATTAATTTTCATGTTGTAAAATTCCTTTCTTCATAAAAATAATTTAATGAAAATTAAATTTAATGAACTTAAGCCTAATTAAAAATATAAAAGATTTGGATTAAAAACCATAAATAGTTCAACAAAATAACCACAATACTAATCATTGTTAAAGCTAAGGCACGAGCTCTTTGTGTTCATTTGTCCTTCAAGTTGTGCTGAAAAATGTCAACAAGAAAAAGAAAGACAAAAAATGAAAAAACAAAAAATGTACTTTGGACTTCAAGAAAAATTCTTGACAAAAAGTACGAAAAAACAGAAGTAAGGAAAAACATGTAAAATCAATTAAAATGGATAATCATTCAAAAAAGCAAACTTCGATCAACCAAAGGTTAAAATACAATTTGGTTTAAGGATGGATGTTTGACTATTGACGTCAGCAGTCGTCGATGGCTGCGAGTGTTAAACGGCAAATCCATCTGAGGAGATCGAGTGGTTGCGATCAAAACATGTCATGGTAACCTGCCGACCCGGGTTCGAGCCCCGGCCACGGTCAAGAATGAAAGATTATCAACAACAATTTTAATTAATTTTCATGTTGTAAAA
This sequence comes from Pollenia griseotomentosa, assembly GCA_963931875.1. Lineage (NCBI taxonomy): Eukaryota > Metazoa > Arthropoda > Insecta > Diptera > Polleniidae > Pollenia > Pollenia griseotomentosa. The sequence goes on from OZ007561.1 coordinate 58,677,527, forward strand.
TTCCTTTCTTCATAAAAATAATTTAATGAAAATTAAATTTAATGAACTTAAGCCTAATTAAAAATATAAAAGATTTGGATTAAAAACCATAAATAGTTCAACAAAATAACCACAATACTAATTATTTATAAAAACATTTTTAATTAAACTTATTTTATTCGTGATCTAAGGACTTCTATCTCTTAATAACTAAATTTCTATAATTATTAGCTATATGTTCTGTGTCTGCTTTAAAATTTATTCTCTGTGCAGTTGGTGTATTAATCATGTGTAACATTTAAACATTTGTGGTTAACTACTATCCAATAGGACTAACCTTGGTGCAAATTTCATCCAAATCGGAAGACATCGATTTAAAAATTGGGTCACTTGACATGAAATTTACAATTTATTAATTTTTAATGGGGTCTTTCTAATTTTCTTCTATGATTTCTGCTAAATGGTTTGCAAGTTTTTGTTTTTTAACATTACAATAGAATTTAAAAATAAAAATAACAAATTTTGTAAAAAATTTATAAACTAAAGAAATTTTTTTAACATTTAAGAGTGTGAAACAAAAGTTCGTAGCTAAAGTCTTTTGTTTTTAAAAGAAAACTAATTGTGAGCTATTAAATTCGTTTTCCCTACAGTAAAAATTTAATAAAAATATAGTTATTTTACGAATAATTTTATTTTCTAATATTTATGTTTGTTATTCAAAAAACAAACTACCAAAAAATAACTATTTTTCGTATTTATATTGTTATGTAGTTTGATTTTTGTCGGTTAAAATATATTTTTTAAAAGTAAAAACCATTCAACTTTAAGGAATTTGCTGTTTAATAAATAAAAAATTTCAAAATTACTGTAAAAATCATTTGTTTTTAATTGAAATGTAAATGATCCGTTTTTTTAATGATTTTGAAGTTGTTTAAGATGAATTTTCGTTTGAATTTAACTACATAATATTTTGAGTGTATTAGACTTAAAGTAAACAAGAATAAAAATATAAAACAAAACAATCATACTAGACAATTATCATGTTCCCAAAACTGGTTATAAATATTTGCAAAACATCCTGATTTCACTTCACTACTTCGAAGTATACTTCAAAGTCTATCTAATTAAGTTGTTATTTAAAGATTAATTACTTCTTTTTAAAATTTCCCTTCAGAATTTTAGGTATCATCGTCATTGGCATTTGCTTTCCTGTGAAGTGTCAATCATTTAAGTCAAAAAATTTATCTTTGGCAAATCATCTAAATCTAATGTCAGATTCAAATGGGCAGATAAAATGTTCTTCTTTCTATTCATTTAACTGACAGCAATACTGCAACACACATATATAAAATCAAAACTCTTAGATCTTGTGGCTTTGAAACTGAAGATCATCAATAAACATTTTAACACCCAGACAAAGAAAAAAAAAACACAAGAAAATTAAATTAAAAAATAACTTTTAAAATTCATTCATTGAAAAACAAACATTTGTTGGTTGGTTTGTTTGTGAAATAAATTAAAAATTCTTAGAAATTTCAATAACAACTAATGCCAATTTTTTTTTTTTTTTTTTTTTTGTTTTTTTATTAAAACCCGACAAAATTTATGATTTTGCAATCGTACATTCAGACACATTTTCTAAATAAATAAAATACAAGATACAACAAAATATTCATAAAATCAAGGCATCCATACAAACGGAACTTAAAGAGATTTGTGAGACAATATTAAAGATTAAAACCATGTCATGACATGCCGTAGAATTCTCATGAATTATTTTTATTTTTTCCTTTTTTACAAAAAAAAAAAAATTAATATTAAAAAAAATGGAATTAATTTATTTTCAAACAACCGATTTAAATCTTTTTTATTTGTATTAGCCAAAAAAAAAACAGTGCTGCCGCCGACAAAAAATGTGTCACCCCCACACCTAGAAATTAAAAAAAACCGTACTTCTAAAGTAATTTTGAAAATATTAAATTGAATTTTTTATTAAAGCTAAAAAGGCAATTTAATATTGCGCATAATAACATTGATTAAAATGACATAAAATAGACAACTAAGTTTTGTTGGTAAACTACGACATTGAAAAGAGCTGCCAATGTGTATTACTGTAAACTGTAAGCTGATTTACCCAAACAAGTGGTCTGGATAGGTCAGCCTTGTATTGAAAGGACAGTTCGCAATTTTAAAGATAATTTGATGAAATTCATAAATTTTCTTCTTCTTAATTAACTATTTGTTATACGAATATTGGTAAAATAATAAAAAAAATATTACATACTTAAATATGATAATTTTAAAAAGGAAGAACATGTTAATCAATTAAAAAGATAATCATACAAAAAACAACAAATTTCGATCCAATGAGTAAAAATACCATTTCGTTTAAAGATTAATATTTGAACATTGACTACAAACCATCGTCAATGGCGGTGAATGTAAAACAGCAAAGACCTCTGGGGAGATAGTGTGGTTACTATCGAAACATGTAAAATCAACCTGTCCGTGAACGTGGGTTTGATTCCCGCGGCGGTCAAGAATGTAAAATTCTCTTCTTCATAAAAATGATTAAATTAAATTCAATGAACGTTAGCCTGATAAAAATATCACAATTTGGATAAAAGTCATAAACAGTTCAATAAAATAACCACAATACTAATTATTTCAAGAAATTTCAATAACTCTTAGGATATCGTAGAACATTTTTCTTTGCCTTGCCATACTGAATAGATATTCTACATCTTGGCTTGCAATTAATTCTGAAATATTAAAAGTCCTTGACTTCTTTTTCTCCCTTTCCGATTTTTGTAGTTTGTAAATATTTGTACTTAAAGTTTCATATGATCTAAGGTGTTTTGTATTCTGATGATTGTTATAAGCTTTCTGCTTCGATGTATTCTGATGAAGGCGGTGTTTTTAATATTACGCGGTAAGCCAATATTTAGAAAGACTTTTACTTTTTCAAATCTGCCTAGAGTTTTTTCCCCCGGAGTTTTTCGATTCCCGGGAAAGCGGGAAATTTTTTTAAATTTCCCGGGATCCCAGGATCCCGCTCCATACAAATAATACGAAGCAAATTTGTTTTTAATTAATGAGCTAAGCTTTTATAAGCAAACTAAAGGCAACTTGTTTACAACGTAAGTTAAATAAGTGCTTAAATACTACAAAAATTAATTAAAGATTGAAAGCGGAACTTGAATTATTATTACCTTACGCTTTATATGCAAATTCCGTATTATTATGCTCTAGATACAAGATAAAAAGATAACATAAGCATAACTTAAAAACAAACAAAAATTGAGGAACTCAAGATATGAGATCAAAAAGTTAATTCATAAAATATTTTAATAAATATATTACCATGTTTTTACGGCTTAAAACTCAAAGCGTTTAGTGAGTCGTCAAAGAGTATATTTATTTACTGATTACCATGTTTCCAAAAAATTTCGTTTACTTTTTACCGAGGTCGACAAATAGTTAAAAGTGCACCGTTGTTGCATGCTTCTGATGTCAAGGTTGATGCCAAAAATAGCATCATTCGGATTACTTCTTACTAACCTTTTCTTTTCATTACGCCCATCTGTAATCTTTAGGACAATGTGTCTTTCAAACTGTATGTTGAAGTATCTTACACGAGTGTCCTTATTGTTTTTATTTCGGTTTCCTCGCACTTCCCGGGTATATTGCCAAGCTTGATTTTTTTTTTGTAGATATGACTATGATGCAAGAAAGGAGCAATATGTTTAGGTATCTCCTATTTTTAAGACTTGTCCATGGATCATTGAAAATTAACTGCCTGCATCTTATTTTGAATTTATGTTTTTTATCAACTCTTCACTTCACTAAATTTATTAAATATCAACTGTTGCACTGCCCATTCTGCTTTTAATAGATTTATTGCAGCAGGAGAAATTGATTTACGTATCTACTCACTTCTTGTAATTGATTTAATCGACAACCCATCCATAGATGCTAATTTTTAGAGAAAAGAAAACTAAATTTCAGAGTAAAAATAGCTGTTTTCTGAAACTATGAGCAATTTTTTGTTTCCCGGGATCCCGCAAACAATATCCCGGGAAAGCGGGAAATATAATAATTGAAATTCCCGGGATTTCCCGTCCCGCATTTTGTTGTCCATACATACTTCATTGCTTCCAACAAAGTTGACTAAATACCCAGCAAAAACATTTTCTCCCAATAAACGTATTTTGTAATGACATTTTCGTTAAACACTACCTACCCTTCAACTAAAGGGTGTCCAAATTTCAGGGATCGTCAATCGCTACTAGGAGATGATCCCAGGATTTTTGCGGCGGAAAATTGATGATTTAGAGGTAGAGAATGTGTGGTTTCACCTGTCACACAGCAAGAGATACTATGAATCGAAAATCGCATTATTTATCGTAGAGGAGGAGTGAATTGTCCAGCAAGATCGTGCGATTTGACACCTTTCGAAAGTGTACAGCAATAATCCCACAACAGTTCAAGAGCTTAAAAATAGCAATTAGTATTGTGGTTATTTTATTAAACTGTTTATAGTTTTAATTCCAAATTTTAATTCATCCAATTTAATTTTCATCAAATAATTTTTAGTGAAGGAAAGATATTTACAACATGAAATTAATTAAAATTAATTGATAATTTTTTATTCTTGACTGAACTGGGAATCGAACCCAGGTTTTCACAGACAGGTTGCGTTATGGAGCAGATATCCACCATTTACAACGGTTTATTGAAAAATGTGATTGAGAAGTTTGGTAAAAGATTGGGAGCCTGCCGAGGGGGGTCACTTGACCGGCATAATTTTTAACTTTAAACCGGAACCTAAATGTAATAAACTGAAATAAAAATATTTTAAATTTCTCAAAAAAAAAAACTCTTTTTTTTAAATGTTAAAATGATTCCTAAATTTTGGACACCCTTTATAACAACTCATTATTTTAAGAAAGGATGTCCCCATTAAGCAGCAATTTTATGTTACTACGATGAACATATTTTATAAGTAGAAATATATTTATAAAGAAAATACCATTCGGCACAGCCGAGGCTCGAATTAAGGCTACCACGAAAATCTTTTTTATTTGTTAGTCTTGAATCTTTCCCACTTCTCCCCGTATGTATCATTTATTTCACAGTTAAAAAGTGATTTTTACATACAAGCTGATATAATAATATGTGTAAAAAAATTTACTGTCCCAGTTAAAATTTGAACTTGGATCTTCTCTGTTTTGTTGATTTTTTTGAGCTTTGCGCTCTAGCCAACAAAGCTACTTGCGTATGCGAATTAATGTGTGAATTACGGGAAAGTACTTTTTAAATTGGTGTAATTTAATGCTGCGAGCAGCGATTGGGTTTAACAGATAAGGCCTTTAGGAAGTTGTTACAAAGGTAGATGGAAAAGTTGGAAAAGTTTTTCCCTGGGTAAATATACATAACGCACTTGATCAACAAGAGGATATTAACTCGAAATTTAAAAATTCTAAGTAGAAGCAAAACATTGTTTTCTTTAATATTAAAGACAATTTTCAAGTCAACCGTTTCATTACAAAAAAAGAAGACAAAATAGCACAGTGTACTTACATCGGGTAGATATGAATATGGGCAATTCCATAGTGTTGAACGTGACAGTCGTTCGCATCAAAAATGCAATAAAATTTCAACAACAATTATTTTAACGTTCTTTTAACCCTTAAGTTATAGCACTTAGAAAGCACTGTTATCTATGTTAAAGTTGATGGAGGGCGCGATTCTAGGTCAAAGATAATGGCAAAAAAGGTTGTGGTTCGAACGTGAAAAAAATAGAAGTAGTTTTTGTGGGCATGTATAAAAAGGCGCAATTCAGAGAAACCTGGCACAATTTTTTAGTCAAACTACTTACAGAATTTTACGTAACAATGTAACATTAAAATGTTTTTGGTTTGATTCCAAAATCTGCTGCATTTTTTAAGCCAAAATCTGGGACGATACGTGACATTTCCAACGTGAAATTTTTTCTATAAAAATTTACCTGAATAATGATTAAAATAAAATAAAAATTTACCGTTAATCGGAATAAGATATTTCTCTTCGAATTCTTCCTTAGATTACAGACCATGTAAGAGGATTTTTTTGGAATAATTGTTATCAAATATTACCTCTCTTAAAATAGATAATATTAAAGAAAACATACAATAAAACATTCTCACAAATAAGAAATTACGTTTGTGCAACTTTACAGTCCGCTTGTTCGTCTAAATGAACGAATTTATGGGGGAATTTATAAAATTAGTAAAATCTAAATATATCTCTATAACAAAGTCAAAAAATAATATGCTTTTTATAACTTTTAAATATTCGGTCACGGCGGACCTTTAGAAAGAAATGCCCATATTACGTTTCGATTTAATCCAAAATGTGAAAAAAAATTTAAGTTAATAGTTTCTGTTGATAAAGTGCGATATGTATGTTTTGACATTGATTGTGATTGTGTTTCAAGGTTTATTTAAAGAATGTGTCTCTTTTGATTGCAATGCACCCACTTATTTTTTTTTTTTTCTTGAACTATTTCAAGCAAAAGAGAATCATTACGTCAAGATATTTTAAGTTTTGGACTTTTTCGATTGAAAAATGTGGTATTTTCAAGGCAGCAATGTTTGTTTTTTCCGCTCACGATCACACACTTCGTTTTACTTGTATTAATATTTAAGGCATTCTATTTGCTGTCTACTCATTATCTCCTGAATATCTGCAATATTTTTTACCAGTATTTTGATTTCGTCAGCATATCTTCTATTAGTTACTTATATGAAGATACCTTTTGGAATGTTGTTAATGGACTCTTAAAAATTGTTCTTGGAATCTATATTGAAAACCAAAAGGGAAATATATATCTTTGCTTCACACCTTTTGATATTTAAATGCTTTCCGTTAGTTTCCCCATCAACATCAATTTGAGCGGATTGGTTCCAGTATAGGTTTTTGTTTCACCTCATATCTTAACTGTCTACACCGCTTAAAATCTCTTACTCAAGTTTATTAAGACACCTGATCAGACATTTTGAGATTATTGAACAATATTTCGCCATTTTTGCTGTATATAACCTAATCATAAAAATCATTCTACCTATACTCACTACACCCAGAGAAAACATTTCTTAATATGGTCACCTCCAAAAGAACTATTTCTAACGAAAATTGTTAAATATATTATAGTTAACTTAACCATATTATTTTCACCGGCAAACATGCTATGATTAAATAAGTCCTCCATCAGGAAGTAACAACCATATTATGGTTGCCTCCGAAATGTTATGGTTAATAATAACAAAGATATGTTTAACACTTATAATAGCATGGTTGTTTGTCAACCATAGCATGTTGTTCTTAAAAAAGAGATACATATATACTATTGTTAATTTAAAAACAAATTATTGTCATATTTAACTATAACATGTTTAGAAGCAACCATAACATGGTTGTGGGTTCGTGATGCAGGACTAATTTAACCATGTTTTAAAATTCCCGTTTAAAATAGTTTTCTTGGAGGTGCCCTTTTGAAATATTTTTAAAAAAGAAAAATCAGTTTTCTATTTAAACTGGTCTCAGTTTACATTCTAAGCTGTGCTAGACCTAAGTTATCGATATCAAATGAAAGAGAGAAAAAAGTGTGTTAAATCAAAAACTCAAAATACATTTTTTGGTTCAATATCTTTTTGCCTAACGACAGTGAATTTAGAGTAGCGTACCACTTACTAAAATCACTTAAAAACGTTTCTATAAAAAGCACCTTCCAATAATCAATATTACTAAAATAAAATAAATAAATTCAAGGTTTTAAGAAATTTAAGTTGCGATTTATATTCCTAACAACAGCAACAACAACAACAAACTTTGCAGAATGTTTAACCGTCATGTGCACTCAATCCAAAAAAAAAATAAAATTATTTATCAAGCAACATGTATTTATGTCACCAAATATTGAAAATTTAACAAATTTTAAACATGAAAATGTTGCCACAGATTACAACTGTGTAAGTACGAACATGCAACAAGCAACACTCCAGCAACCAAAAAAAAAAAAAAACAAAGTCAAGCACATGTGCAATTTTTTTAACACACATTTAATTTTGTTTGGTATTTGCTTAAATTACTTATTTATCTAATATATTTTTTTAGTTGCCAACAACTAAAACTCAACTCTAGATGTTGTTAACAATTATAACCATTTAAATTGCAATTTTTTATCGTTAAATAAGTTTAAAAAATATATGTACATAAAGTTTCTAACTTTATTTTATTTATGAAATTTATTTGATTTTTTAATTTTTTTTTTTTTTTTTTTTGGTACTCAAGACTCAAGAAGAACAACATTCGCACTAGACAAACATGCATTTAAAAGTTTGCATTTTTTTTTTTTTTTTTTTTTTTTGATAAAAGTTCACTGCTGCGAATTGAAACTCATGTTTGTTTAGCTTAAATTGTTGCCATTTATTTAAATATTTTAATTAATTTACAAATGTTTATTAGTTCATGTTGTTTTGAACCCAAAACAATCAATTCTTTAAGTTTCAAGAGTTTTAATACATTTGTTTTGCTTTCTGCTTCATATGGCTTTAAGTAATTGCTGGCAATTTAAATTAATTACTTATTGTTTCCAATAGATTTGCGTAGGTGTTTGTTTATTATTATACTTTTCGAATTTTATTTTATTTTTTTTATTAATATTATTTCTAGATATTTTTGTTTTAATGCGATTTTATTTTATTTAGTTCCAATCATTGCTGTCATTGTTATTGTATAGTAATTTTTCTTTGAACAGTCTTTGATTTTTCGAGTTTTATAGAGGAGAAAAAAAGGGTTTGTTTCTTAAATCTTTTGATAAATTATCGGTTTAACAGCTTGGTGGTGCTGTTTTGTTTTTGTTATATTTTGTTTATTGCTGTTGTTGTTATCATAGAAATAGAGTAATTATATACATGACTAATTTATCGTTATTTTGAATAATGAATTTTAATCACCATCATTATAAAGTTTTATTTTATTGCTTGTTTAAAATATTTAAATATATTTTTTTTTTTTTGCAATATATTTGAAATGCAAAGTATTTTAATTACATATAGAAAAAAATAAATGTTTAATTTAAAAGTTTTAAAAATATTTAAAATTTTTTTGAAAAAAAATGGCATCAAACAACCGTTGGCACGGATATATAGCAATTTTAATAGAAAGCAATATTTGAAAAATTTGACAATTTTTAAAGTACTTTGATTTTTAATAGAAAATTATTAGAAAACCATAAAAGAGTATGGCAACTTAAAAAAAAAAACTTATTGATTAAAAAGTCTTCAAAAAAGCTTGACTGGATTATTTTAGAAGTATGGAGTACAAAAAAAACGATGTAATTCCGTAAGACCTGCAGTTAATTAGAGACCAACTGACACAAAAACAATTATTTATTTTAATTCTAAAGACATTTGTGTCCAGATTCATCCTAGTACTAACGCGATTTGTTTGATTAGCAATTATATGAAAATTATGGTGCATTATGGACCACCCGAAACGAGATGTTGAAGTATGCTGCCAATTTAACATAATATTAATGGTTGCGGTCTAATATATATGCGATATTAATGCCACTAAGAATAATGAATTAAAATTTTTCTTATATAGACGTCAAGATCAATTGTGCACTTTCAATGAAATCTGAATTTCACACCCAAAATTTCGAGAGATTTATAGGAAAGAAAGTGCATATTCGATGAAATAGTTTATTATTTAAAATCATGCTATTAAAGGCCTAATTGTAACAACATTATAAGCCACAATGAAATTATTTTAAGATAATTTCAATTTCAATTTTATTTATTTAAAAATCTTTTAAAAAGGCCAAACTGATTACAGTAGAATTGTGTAGAATTGCTTTTAAATTAAAAAAAAAAAAAAAATTTTAAAACATTGAAATGTAAAAAGTCAATTATGCTATAAATCAGAAACGAATTGGAAAACAGCTTAAATCCTTTAAGGGGAAATTAGGATGAGTATAGAGTTTTTTCACCGTACTTTTTTCATTTCCCGGGAAAGCGGGCTTTATTTTTCAATTTCCCATATATTTCCGTTTATTGTAAAACTCTGCAAAATAGAATTTAATTTAATTTAACAATCCATGAGATCTTATAAAAAGTTTATCAATGCATTGAACGTTAGTTAAAAATATAAATAATTTCAGTTCTTTATGTGCAAAGCCAACAGCATTGACATAAAACCAAAATACTTAAATTATTTGAACAAAATTTTGCAAATACAATTTAAGTACTGAATAAGCATTTAAAGAATCGCTTGACAGCCTTTTTCTAATTTTAATCAAAAAAAGCCCTGTCACGTGCTTTTTCTACGGATGTTTGACTTTCTAGTCAAAAGAACATTATACAATCTTTGGGCATTTAAAGTTTTCTCACCACTTTCTTCAAAAACTTGTTATTCCTTTTTTTAGGAAAAAAAAAATTCTTTGAATCGAACTAACGTTTTCTTTCTAATTGCGGCATTCAAAATTTCATAAAATGTAAATTTTTCACTTTTGTTATTGACCCCTATCGTGAATAATTTTTCTCTCGTAATTATTCCCCTTTTCACATATTTGCGATCATGAAAAACTCCCATGAAAAATAGGTAATTCAAATGAGAATAATAACGTGAAAAAATGTTCACGGGAAAAAATCCCCCTTATCGTGAAAAGATTTTTCCCTCGTTATTTGTTCACATTTCCCTAAGATTTGTTCACTTTATTTTTGCTAGGGATGAGAACATGTATGTAAGTAGTTCCTCCTATAAATCGAATATTGAGGGCTATTTTTGTTAATAAGGCACAAACCGATATATTGGTCAACAAAATGTAAATCAACAGGGCGATTACCTGTGGATTTGTGAAGCTTTCAAAGGCAGATTTTTGGAAAATATTTTACTACATAAAATTTTAAAAATGGAAAAAACTAACGTTGTAATCAAACTATCCGTCCAATACTAAATATTTTGTTTAATTTTTTAACTTTTCTTTAAAAAATATATGTAGGTTTATATTTTTGAACAAAAAGTTCATTGAATTTTAAGTTTTCTTCTTTTACATTCTTCTTTTACATTCACTGGAACTGATAGCGTGAAAAATTTTTCACATATATTCACGATTGCTTTTTTCCCTTCGAGGGGAATGAATATTTCATGGGAACAAAAATTCCACATGTTGTTCACGATAGGGGTGATTATCTTTTAGAAAAAAGGATTTACTGTATTTTCAGAATTAAATCCAAAAAATATTTCATGCAGCTGCTTTGCATAAAAATATCATGAACACTTTTTGAAGCAAGTGGGAACAACTTTTTTTTCATTTTTATCAAATAAATCTGGGTTTTCAAAAATATTTTAAACTGTGTACATTTTTACACCTCTTCTGTTACTAGTTCGAAATTTCATAGCACTAAACAATAAACGATGCCTGGGATCGGATTTGAAAGTACATCTATTTCTTAATATAACTCATTTACAATTATATCAGCAGTTAAGTTGCCATTATAAAATCAAAAAATCCCGGAAATTCTTACACAAATTTCCCGGGAATTTTTTCCCTAAAAATGTATGAAAAACACTTGATGATTTTAAATGATAAATAGGAAAAAAAACATCAATAGAGTTTTGCAAATCGGGTGGCTTATCATGTTTTACAAAAAACCATAAAATAAAAATTTTGGCGAAAATTATAATTTGTCTCAAAAAATACGTTTAAAAATGTATTACACTGGTCTACAAATTTGGAAAAAAAATTTACTGCAGAAACGAAGCATGTTTTTTATCTAATCTGGGTGCGCTGAATTTGAATCTGGCATAAAAATTTGGCCTTTAACGTCTTGTTCATTTTATATCGCATGCTGGCAATACTGTAAAACAGTCAATACTGACACTACAATTTCACAATTATCTATTTGAGAGAAGCCCGCATTCATTAAAATCTTCATAATAGTAGCATTTTAACATGTCAAGGAGATCGTGTGTTACTGATTCAAGCTATTTTTGCTTTGTGTGTCGTGAATATTTGGTTGGAAAAAAAGCATATGCAATATCAGAATCATTAGAATATGCATATTTGCATTATTTTGGTTTTGCAGTCAAATACTTGAACAAACCGTGGACACCGTCCATGTTCTTCACTAGGTGCAGTATGCGCGAACAAGGGGAGCGTGCTCACCAAGATTTAATGAAAATTTAAAGAATTTATCAGGGATTTTGAGACAAAAGCATGCTGGGAGACTATTGCTGGACTCTAATACGTAAAACCGAACCAACAAAATACAAACGACGTTCAAATAACGCCATTCACTTTTGAAAATTCATTGATTTTTAAATAAACTATTGATTTTTTTATGTATAGAAAAGCCAATTACAGATTCGAATTCAGCCCACCAAAGTACCCTAGGAAAGATATTTGGTTGCTCCAGTCCAAAACCTTGTTGGCTGGTGTTATTATTATTATTACACACCACACGCAAAGAAAAAAATTTGTTGGGCATCGTTACGGCAACTACACTGTGTTTATTGTAACAATATATTGTTGCCGTTCACAAAAACTTGTTATTTTTATTTAATATCAGCAATATTATAGTTGTTGACTGAAACATAATTATTTTTCTAACAATTAAATAATGATAACTTTGAAAACATATTATATTACTCGCAAACATTTCATGATATTTAATTGCCATAACATGATAACTTTATATATGTACTTGTACTCATAATATGTTTAAGATGCAATCAAAATAGCTTGACTCTAGTAATATTTTGTTATCTCCATTTGTAAAAAAATTTACAATCAATTGTGTCGTTTGTTTTAAATATGTCAATCGAATTATTTGTTAGGAGTGGTTCAATAATTAAAATAAATTCCATTAAAAACAAAAAAATTTTTAAAAATTTTAAAAAATAAAGAAATTGTGTTAACATTAAAAAATTTTTAAAGCGCCACAAAATAAGAAATAAATCGATGCAAAACAAATAAAATTTTTTTTTATTGTTGTGACAGCACCACTCTATCATAATATGATTACTTCTTAATTTGTTATGAATAACATGACAATAATATGATAACTTCTTAACTTATTATGATTATATGATAATAAAATGATTACATCTTATCTTATTATGATTAACATGATGACAATAATATGATTACTTATTATGATTATCACGATAAGAATGTGATTTAGGGAAAAATATTATGATGTAATAGTACGAATATATTTTATCATAATATGATTTAATAATAATAGTAATATGGTGGATACAATCATGAATCTTATCATAATATGTTGGGTTCATAGTAAGGTTTGTTTTGACAATACTAAGAATAATTCACACCTTATTTTAACCTTAATATGCTCTAAATTTAACAAAATATGGTCAAAAGTAACCGTAACATATTTAAAGATAACCATAATATGGTAACCTACAAGCAAAGCATTGTGATAATACAACCCTGCTATGTTGCCAACATCTATAAGAGATTTATAAGCATTAAAGTGCTTTTCGATAGTTGCTTATTTGCGAATCACGGTCAATTCGGCAGCTAAGGTCGCAAAATATGGCCATGAAGTTTTAGCTAATATTAACGTGATTTTTTCAATTCATGAAAGTGAAAGAAATTTGGGACGTGGTATTTTTATGGAATCTATATATAAAGGGTGGTTAAATTGTAAGGGCCGATGTTGAATGTGAACCACACCTAAACGCCAAGTTTTTTCCGAATTTGATTTGACATTTCTCTTTTTCAGACTTACTCAATTTGAACCATGGAGAGATACACAATCCAACAACGTGTTAAAGTTATCCAGACTTATTATGAAAATGGATGATAAATTTCGAAGAAAATCATCTTCAGTGATGAGGCACATTTTCACCTCAGTGGATTTGTCGATAAGCAGAATTTCCGCATTTGCTCGAATAATAATCCAAGAGTGATTGTCGAAAAACCAATGCACCCACAAAGAGTGACTGTTTGGTGCGGTTTATGGGCTGGCGGCATCATCGGGCCGTATTTTTTCCAAAATGAGGCCGGTCAGGCAGTTACTGTGAATGGTGTTCGCTATCGTGAGATGATAACGAACTTTTTATGCCCCGAATTGAAGATATGGATGTGGACGATATGTGGTTTCAGCAGGACGGTGCCACTTGCCACACAGCTAACGAAACAATGGCTCTTTTGCGCAACAAATTCAATGGCCGTGTTATCTCACGTAATCGCGATGTCAATTGGCCGCCAAGATCATGTGATTTGACACCGTTGGACTTTTTTCTTTGGGGTTATTTGAAAGAAAAGGTGTACGTCGATAAGCCAGCAACAATTCAAGAGCTAAAGGATGAGATAGTTCGGCACATTAACGGCATAGAACCTCCATTATGCCTCAGGGTCATCGAAAATTTGGACCATCGGATGGAGGTGTGCCGCCGTGGTCGCGGCGCCCATTTGGCCGATATTTTGTTCCATACATAATTGAGTAATACCAATATATCATAATAAAATAAAATTACAATAATTTCCTAAATAGTTTGTGTTTTATTCAAAATCAACATGAAATTTAACCACCCTTTACATAGGTCATTAGATTTTCTAGTATTGGATAACATAGTAAGCGTTGCAATTAAATATTTTTGGGATAAATACTATTGAAGCAACCACATTGTAAGAAGGTTTATGGACACTAAAATTTTACGGACTTTATTCAATTACTAGCCGTGCCTGTGGCGTTGCCGGCCAGAATTCATTTTTGGCTAACTATAAAAAATATAAAACCTGTGTGTTTTATTGTATGTAGATCGATCTGAATATTTTTTTTAAATTTTACTAAGCCTTATGTGTTTTATTTATGAAGATCAAAATTGGTTAGATATTTTCATAGAGGCAGTAATTCTCCCTATGTTTCCCTCTTGGTGATAGTTTTAAAAAATGAAAAAGCCTATATTTCCAATTCCACAAAATTGGCTCAAATATTTAGCCTACAAAGCGTAGCAAACGTAAAAGTCACTTTCGCATTCGGTCAGGGGAGGGCCGAAGAGACAGACAGACTGCTTTACCATGGATTTTAATCGAGTTCTGCTTTTGTGACTTTCGTTCGTCGTTTTCGCCGCACAAATTTTTATCTTGGAAGCACCTAAATCAATACCTAAAAAATGTTTTTAATGAATGCTTCTCATTAATTCTCATAAATCACAAGAATACGGTAACTTTCATGCCAAATATCTAGACAGTCCGATGAAAAAACGACATCATAAACAATTTACAGCTGGTTAGAAATGTTTATGAATTATTTAATGCTGCCAAAAGTTTTTGAAAAACATTTTATAACATTAACTATTATTATTTAACTGCCAATGACATAAAAAAAGGCAATTCTAAAATTTTTTGTCTCAAAAATTGTTAATTCAATTAAGGAGGTTCTTTTAATTTTATATTTGTAATGAAGTAATTAATACTTTAATTACTAATATATTTTCCTTAGACAATTTGCTAAACTTTCAAATGCATAACTTCACCATTTTTTACCTTTACCTTAAACTTTATTCAATCCAACAGTGACCTAGGACTTTCTTTCCTTGAGAATTTTTTTTTTTAAGAAATTTAATTAAGTTTGTTTAAACTTCTAAACTTAAAAAAAATCTATTAAATATTTCTTATTGAAATAACTTATTTCTCTGTAATGATTTCTAACTTAAGAAAAACAAAATTCCCTAATTAGACACCAAGCAAAATTCAACTAAAAAATTTTTAAGGTTTTTTTTTATTATTTGTGGGCAATTTATTCTTTAGCACCTGAAATAAAATAAAAATAATAAATGAAACAACCGCTAGTTTTTATTGAGTAACTTATTTTTTCTAGCAACGTCTGGCAGTGTGTGGCAGTTGTCTAAAAATAATTAAATTTTGTAATTACTGTAAAAATTATGTTAATGACTGTCAAATGAATATGAAAGATTAACTTTTTAAAACCTTCGAAAAACAGCCATAAAATAATACTGAAAGTGGTCAAACATATGAAATGTTTAGCAAGCCACATAAGCAACATCATTATTATCATCATCATCACCGCCATGGACATCAACAACACTGGCAGCATCGGCATCTGCATCATTTTCATGCTTGGGTAACCATCGACAATTGTCAATGTGTCAAAAATTGAAAATTAACAACTTTTGAAATATATTATATATATTTTTTAGCATATAGAAGAAAAAAAAACTATATAAGAAACCAATAAAAATTGCTTAAAAAAAGAAAAATAGTTTCATCCACTACATAAGAGAAATACAATCAATAGTAAGTGCAAAGAAATCATTGAGAGTGTGGAGGGACAAAAAAGTAATTTGCTGCACTTCAACTTTAAAGTTATGCCATCAAATAAAATAAAACAACAACATTAAAAACTAAACGGAAAATGATAAATTGACAATTTAAACGCTTTGCTTACAACAACAACAAAAATCAAAATACATCAACTAGCCATCTTAGCAAATAGACGGACGGACCAACAGACATATAGTCATAAAAATGGATAGACAGACATTAAGTGACTATTTGGCCACATAGTTTAACAATGATATAAAAACATAAATGAATAAAATAAAAAATATATAACTTACATACATACATAAGCATACATATGTATGTGTGAATGTATGTATATTGCGGCTAGTAAACAGCAGAATCATTTTCATTGTCACAAAGTTTAACACATGAAACCTTAAACAACAACAAACGATAATGCAACAGTTCAGCAAACAAAAAAGATTTTAAGCGAATTACAGCTAAAGAACTAAAACTGCTACCACTTATTACCAGCACCAATGGCGCGGCGCGGCGCGGCTGTTTAAAACATTAAGAAGTAAACAAAAAAAAAAAATTACAAAAATAATAAATATACAATTAATTTTTTTAATAAAATCCACCTTAACCACAATAACTAAACAACTTTTGTAAGTATTTAAGATTGACATGGTATGGGAATGGTTTTTTTAGTTTCATACAAAAACTCCTGCACTTTTGTCTGTCCATACATGTTTGAGTTCGGCTGGGTGTAGATGTTTATTAAACTCCACCATCAACTGCATACAAACAAATATGCCTACTTTAGACGCCACAAATTAATGATATTTAACAACAAAAAAAATCAGTGAACAAAAACTTACATTTACTTATACATATTGTTTTTGTTTAAAATATTTTTAAGCTTTTGATTTTTAAAGCCTTTTTTGGCTAGAAAAAAAATATACAATAAATGATAAGTTCTTTTTCTTATATTAAAACGAAAAAAACCCACACTTACAAACTCTAAGTTTAAAAATATTTTGTAGTTTTTTTCTATGGCTTTATAATTGCTTAACAAAGTTTTCTTAAATTTTTATTTTTCTTTACAATACACTTTTATTTTTTCTTAAATTACGTTAATCTCATAGTTATTGTTGCTGCCGCAAAAGTAAAAAAAAAATTGGAGTTTTTCTTCAGAGCCTAAAGAACTAGGCTTAATGGCAAATGTCATTTAAAAATTTATAAAAATTGAAAAGGAAAAAATATGTGTCACTTAAATATTTTTGAAAAGTAATTTACAGTGATGGGTTTTGTCTTTTAGTTGGAAAATACAAAAAAGCAAGTAATTAATTAAAAATAAATTTTTTAGCGTATTTAAAGTTAAAAAAAAAACTTAAATTCAACTACTTAAATAAAAATATTTCTTTAAGCTGAAGCTAAGAAAACAAAAGACTAAAGACACGTACTTGCTTGCTATAACATAACAAGTACTCGTACTTAAGAGAACTTTTGCTAAAGAAAATCAATAAATGTTAGAGTTATTTTTTGATTAAATTTATTTATAACAGTGGAACCTTCTATAACAGGATACTAACGTCGCAGTGTTTTTGTCCGGTTATGAGAGATGTCCGCTTATTATTTTAAATATTTTATAACGATACATTTCATTAAAGCAATGATAGACTAGTCTTTTGTGGTTGAAAACTTTTATATAGAGTAAACTTTAAATTAGGTCGCTTTAATTTGAACTGGAGTTTCAAAACTACATTCAATTTTTAATGTGTCGAAATGCGAAAAAAAGTTTTTTTATGCTTCATCATCAAAAGAATTAATGGAATCAGATATTTCTACATGCATCTGATTTTGGAGTCTTCAGACTTAATAATCGGCACCACTGCGCTTGAATTTAATAACACTGTACAACAGAAAATAATAACAAAATAACGAAGTTCTGACAAAGGATTTTTGTTGAAGAGACCAACAAAAGCTATGTTCAGCAACTTTGTAGAAAATGTTACAGCAAATATTTTTGTGAAACATATTAACCCTCTAACACCCCTTGATAATGGTAATTTTTGGCTATATTCCAACAAAACGTAAAAAGCATGTCAAGGAAGGTGAGGGCTGGGATAAAATGCTCTACAAAAACTTGTTTATGTTAAGTTTTGTGCTTTGGTGTGTTCTGCTATGTCTTATAAATTTAAGGTCAACATTTTTTATTTTGCTTTTACGATTTGTGACATTGGAGCTTAAAATCATCACTATGAAGGCGAGCTAGAGGGCTAATATGTTCCACAAAAATATTTGCCGTAACATTTTTTACAAAGTTGGTGAATATACCGTGTACGTAAGATGTAAAGTACACATAGTTTCATATACCGATATGCTGCACGAACAGAATAAAAGGGGAAAACTTTAACCCTACTAAAGTAAAAAGCCGATGTGATTTTTTTTTGTCTCCTCTACCAGAATCAATTGTCAGCATCCCGTTCCCGTTACTCTGCAAATAGTTTGAAATTACTGTACAGTGTAATTTAATTCATTCATTTTCAGTGTAGACACTTTCATCTACTGTTACAAATAAGTCAAGCCATATCTCTGATTTGGTGCAACGTTTAAAGAGAATGTGTTATTTTTCTAAATGGTGCGAGGAAATTTAAAACTTTAAGGCTTAAACACATTTATTTCTAAATGTTTTTATTTAAGCTTCATGATTAACCGAACAATTCTTCTAAATTTGCATACGTTGCAAGTGGGATAACATTGTCGGCATTACAATCTGGAAGATTATAGTTAGCTGATGAGAACCCACCTTTTCGAAGGAATTTTGTGGTTCTAAAGCAAACAACACGAGTAAAACAAGCAAACAACTGTCCCAAAAAAAAAGCAATTTTTTGCCATCTTTTGAGTTAACAGGGGAATCATTAATTTGATTAACATTAACACATATATAAATGAGAGTTGCAAACAGGTGAATTAAACTTTTAATCAAGTGAATTAAACGTTTAATTGAAATATTGTCAATTAAACATTTAATACACTTGATTAAAAGTTTAATTCACCTGATTAAATATTTAATTAAAACTGATTTTATTTTTGATTAATTCTTTTACTGACGCAAAAAATGTTTTCTGTGTAACATGAAACCAAATAAAACGCTGCACTACTTAAGAAAAAAATAAAAAGCCCTCTCCTGTAAAATTTGCCTCTTTTCGCTAACGATATAATTGCATATAAGGCTCAATATGATCAAACTATTTCAGATTCCTATTAAAAGTAATTATCTTATGATTACTTTCCAAACCTTGCCTGTAAATAATGTGCTGTACAGTATCATTTTGTCTCAAGCCAAACTTTAATTTCTTACTTGATTTAATCTAAACAAAACAAAAGACCTTAACGCAGGTTACCGTTCAATTTCATCAAGCTCAGCTATAAGTAACTACCAGCTATAACTTTAAAAATATACTGTAAACTAGAAGTTAACGTAATAGTTAGTTTTAACTGAACTTGGTGAAATTGTCAGTAAATTGTAAAAGTTGTGTTATTGATTAGTAGAACGAGTATTAAATAAAAATTTTTGTTCAAAGAAGACAGTTTAAATAATCCCAACATGCAAAATTAGTTCAAATTGTATTGAAAGTAAAGGTTAGATAAATAAAGCATGCGTAAATGTAAAACTATCAAATCATAATACTTTTAAAACAAATTAGTTTCTTGTCATAACTTTGAAGTCCTTTTAAAAGAATATCCGATGTGAGAACACTGTTTGATTATGTATTGAGTATAGTTTCATGCGTATATCAATTTGGTCATGTGTAATTTTTTTTTTTTTTTAATTATTGCAGGCTGCATTTTTGACTATTTTTTTGGAAAAAAATGTTGACTCTTAATATTGTATGCTAAGTAAGTTATGACAATCAACACCAAATAAATTATATAAACTAAGTTCTAGTTATTGATTAATTTTCATTAAAATATTCGAAATCAATATTTATACTCGTTCTGTCAAATATAATCAATAGACATTAAGTTGTTGTTCGTTAAAATATATTGCTGTGAACTAAATAAAAATTACATGTCTATGGTAATAAATTAATTTTAAAAAAGTTTAAAAAAGGTATGCCAATACATCAACTGAAATTTCCACTAAATCATTCAAACATGTACAACGAGAATGGAAGGCTTATGTGAAACAAATTGCATTTCTAAAATTTCAAAACTAAATTTATTCTAGATTCAACTTTTTTTGCAAATTGAACGTAACACTTAAAATTCTATTAGTTTAGGGGTTGCATTCATTCGTGTTTACGATCATAAAACTGTCAATAATCGCTTTTATCGATTTGCCGTACTTTAAATTATTTCAGATTGTTGTTAAAAATAACTAAAATAATTTGAATACAAATGTTAATTTTTGTTTTAATAAAAAGGGAATTTTATAACATAAAAAAGGCGAACTTATTTAGATCAGTTATTCCAAAAACTTCTATTTCTAATGGCCCATTTACACTGCAAAATCTAGTTGTTTTTGGCTATATTTTCCATAAAAAAACAAAATCTGCTTCGTGATTAGAGCTTGGCGAATTCTGTACAAAATCTAGTAGTACTTAGTGATGCAACTATGGCTTTTTCTACGTATTACTAAAAGCTACCGCCTATACAAGAAAAAAATCACATTTTTAAAACTGTTAAAAAAATAATTAAGATTTTTTTGTAATGTAAACGGGCCATGATTTAACACATGAAATTGTACTTGAGCTTTACTTAGGCAACATCAAAAGCACTCACTTAGATGAACAGCACAGTATGGTGTGGAATAACTTCAGAAAATATCACTAGACTATACCGGGCAATAATTGAAACAACTTTAAGGTCCGAGGTAGAAAACAATCTAGAATTGTAGTTCCAACAAGATCCAGCCACAGCTCGTCCAACTATAATTTTATGCCGATCAAATAATATCGCATTTTCTTGAGTTTAATTGGCCACGACTTTTGCCCGATTAAACGGTTCCCGATTTTTTTGGGTTGAGTTTATAGAAATCGTAAGGTGAAGGCCAAACAGAATCAGCCAACAGCTTAAAACAACTATTTGCGAAGATATGAGGGCGATGCGACCTGAAATACTAAGAATACTTATGATAAATGCTCTGGAAAGAGCGCAACAGGTCGAAGCAAACTATGGGTACCATTTAAAAAATAATATCTTCAAAAACATAATTTGAATAACGAAAGAAAAGTGTTTATCATTAGATAAATCATAACGTTACATATGAGCCACCCTGTATGTATGAATGTATAAGTAAGTCTTTTATTTTTTTTTTTACATTTATCACACAGTGGGAGATAATAGAAAAAATAAAAAAATAAATATAAAATTTTATGTGGGAGACTTCAAAGTAAAACTATTCGAAAATGCCACAAAAATGAATAACATTTCTTCATTTTAAGTTCGATTCGGATTTACTTCTGCTTTGGATGTGTATACTTTTATCAAAATTCGATAATCCATTTAGATACAGTAAATTTTTTCCCCATTATTTTTGTTATTAAGCTTATTGTGTACAATTATCTATTCTGTTTTTTTTTTTTTTAATTTTTTTTATCTCGAAAATGTTTTATTAACAATCTTTAATAGAAATCCAGACACATAAAGTTAATTGAGATCTTTTTTTGTTAAAGTTATACTACATAGCAAAATAATTTACAGTTTTAAGTTTAAATATGTACATATATGGGGGATTTCATGTCAAGTGACCCAATTTTTAAGTCGATGTCTTCCAATTTGGTAAAAAAAGTTTCTGAGTAAGAGGGGGTCAAAGTTTGACATTTTGGCCATACAGGTGTTCTTTCTCACCCATGTAACTTATTACCTATTGGTGTAAGCAAAATTTGTTCCAAGTAGCTTCGATAGCTATTTGATCAATCATTTGATAAATTTTTTTTTTTGTATTTTAAAAAATTTTTTTTAATGTTTTTTTTATATTTAAAACTTTTTTTATTTTTTTTTTTTTATCCGGAATGAGAGTAGCTTATGTACAAAAAAAAGTAATTTCTAACTCTAGACGAGGGTTTTTCATTTTTTAGCATATGCAGCACTATTTGGAATTTTTTCATAAAAGACCAGAACTAACTTAAAGGAAAAGACATAAGCTTTCTTTTGAGCAAAAAAAAAGTTTTAAATTAAAAAAAAAAATTTTAAAAAACAAAAAAATATTTTTTCAAAAGATTGATCAAATAGCTATCGAAGTTACTTGGGACAAATTTTGCTTACACCAATAGGTAATAAGTTACATGGATGGGAAAGAACACCTGTATGGCCAAAATGTCAAATTTTTACCCCCTCTAACTCAGAAAATTTTTGACCAATCTTGTTGAAAATTTGTGTTTAAACTACACTCACAATATTATTACAGTAACGGACTGTAGTTTATTTAAGAAATATTCCGTTCAGTCATTTTTAAATAAATAAACATTTAAAATTCCAAGCAAATTTATTTTTAGCTGATTCTAACAGTTATTCAAAAAACTAAGTGCATATTAATACGGATTTTCAGTTGCAGTTAATATTGTCCGTTGATTGAGTTAAATTCTTCTTTATGTTAAAGTAAATAAAAATGTAATTTAAAGCAACGAAAAGTTCATTTAATTTTTACTGTCAAAAATTCAACCGCGAATTCAAAAACAAATCAATATTCAGTTATCTTATATAAATTAATTGTCAGAAAATTAACTACATATTCCGTAAAAACAATTAAATATTCAGTTATTTTATATAATTTTACTACCAAAAATTAATTTTTACTTATCTATAAAAATGAATTGCTTGTTTTGTGTAAGCAATTCCCATTTTCTATTTGTTAAAATAATTTAGTTAAATACATCAAATTTTAAAAGTAAAATAATTGCGAAGCCATATCGGTCATGCTGCTGGTGTCTTATAATTGAGAGTTCTTCTGTAAACAACGTGGTCAGTACAACAAAAGTAAAACATACGTGTGTAACTGGGTAAGTAAATAAAAATATTCTCCCTCTCTCGCTTATAAGAAAAACAAGCGGACAGGTGTCTGTCTAGTATTTTTTAGAAATTCGGCTCTTTTGTGGAGTAAACGAAAATTTAATAAAATAACTGAATATTTAATTGTTTTTACTGAATATGGGGTCAATTTTTCGACACTAAAAATTTAATAAATAACTGAATATTTAATTGTTTTTACTGAATATGGGGTCAATTTTTCGACACTAAAAATTTAATAAATAACTGAATATTTAATTGTTTTTACTGAATATGGTGTTGAATTTTTGACAGTAAAATTTTACAAAATAACTGAATATTTATTTGATTTTACGGAATATGGTGTTGAATTTTTGACAGTAAAAATTAAAGTAACTTTTTGTTAAAAATAAATGAAAAATAGGTAGACCGGTTTTTAATTGAACTTTCATTTATTTTATATTACAATTTCATTTAATTTTACGTACAGAATATTGTGTGTGTACTATCCAATAGACTAACCTTGGTGCAAATTTCATCCAAATCGGAAGACATCGATTTAAAAATTGGGTCACTTGACCTGAAACCCCCCATATGTATATTGGATTTTGTTGAATTTTTTATTAAGTTTAAAAATATTAACAAAAATTTAATTAGTTGAATTCACAGTTCAGTCAGTAATCGTTTACTTGGTAAAGTAGCAACATTTTCACATACCCTACTTCACAAGATATACAGACCATTTTTTTAAAGGTGTTTTCTATTCAGGACATATGGCCAATCATGGACCCGGTTAAAAAAGTTATGTTGTGAGGTTAAAACTAATTTAATAGTTCTTTGTACCAACTATTACCTAGATATAAACTTCTATATGAGATTTGTTCACCTTAAAGCGATTTTAAGAGGGCGTTTATATGGACCTACCTGTACAAAAATTTGCCATGACATAGGTACATACTAACTATTATAAAACTTATCGTCACCAAATTTTATATCAGTACCAACATTTACAAAAAAAAACTTATGGCATTTAAAGATATTTTCGGGAAGGGGTTGGCTGATTTCCAAGACATCATAATACTTTGCAGTGAAATTTTCATTCTAAAAAGAATAATTTAGGTATATATGTAGCATGT
This sequence comes from Pollenia griseotomentosa, assembly GCA_963931875.1. Classification (NCBI taxonomy): domain Eukaryota; kingdom Metazoa; phylum Arthropoda; class Insecta; order Diptera; family Polleniidae; genus Pollenia; species Pollenia griseotomentosa. The sequence goes on from OZ007561.1 coordinate 58,701,962, forward strand.
ATCATATATAATTTAATACGAGAGTTATTAATGTTGGCCACTTTTAATTGCGAAAAGACACACAAAAATAGAAAGTGGACAGTAAAAAAAGAGCTAGATCCGAATCTGAGGTCCATTTGACTTGTACACCCGCCAAATTTGGAGTAAATTGCGAAAAGCTGCACTAATGTTTAACAGTTTTTCGCAATTTACTTAAAATTTTGTTGGTGTACGATAAACGGACCTCAGATTCGGATTGAGCGCTTCGTAGCTCAGGTAGATGGATATGGCCATATTTACAAACCAATGTATTTTTTGCGAAATCTGCTCCGAAACGGCACCTTAAATTGCGAAAATTCACCCTGTATGTGGGTATAATTGAGAAGCCATAGACATAAACTACATACATCAATTGGACTGTTCTCTTTTTTATTTAAAAATGAAATACTTAAAAAAGTTGAATTAAAATAAATTATAAAGCAGTTTGTAAAATTACTTTTAATTACACTGGTTTACACTGAAAATGTACATTTGATGAGATGTGATTTTTCTTATGTATTTTCTTCCGCTGAATTCAAAAATCAAGGTTAAATTTTTTTTTATGGAACAGTTTTTGAGATATGGTCATTGTCTCATTTTTTCGACCTTTTTTCACTTGACAAATTATATCTCGAGCTAGATATGTCCTATTGGGTCGCTCTTGGTACCAAATGGAAGGTATTGAGATGACGAACAAATATGTATAACTGGATCTTTGATTGGTAAAGCGGTTCAAAATATATTGATGAAAATATGGCACATTTTCAAAAAAATCATATTTTACAGTGCTTCTGTGCCGATGGAAAAGTACAAATCGTCGAAAAAACATCCGGTTTCTCTTCATGTACGTCAAGATGATACTTCTACGCAAGAACTAACACCAACCAGAAGAAAATCGACCGAAAAATGACAAAGGTATAAGCTATTGAGTGAAACAATCCAAATCCCATATTTTTCGAATATTTTATTTTTTTCTTCAAGTTATTGGGTTTAAACGATTTTAAAACATTTTTGACCGGCGGCTTGCATCACTGGTATGCATTTTGTTTTGACAGCTTGTATAAAACGTAGTATAAATTTTATTGAAATTACATATATTTATTTGTGTTCACCAAAATGCCTAAAAGAAATCGGAAATTTGAGTGCGTAAACAATCCAAATAATTTTTGTTACGTATGTGGAAAATTTGTAGCCCAACCAAATAGACGTAGATTCACCGATTCATTACAACAGAATTATCTGCAATATTTTGGAATAGCACCTGCAACTTTTCATGAGCAATGGACACCAAATAAAGTTTGTTTATCGTGCCATATAACTCTTGCCGCGTGGGCTTCTGGTTCATCGCAGTAAGATTAAATTTATATGTATAAACATTTCAATTAGTGATAAAGTGAATTTTTTTCGGAACTAGACGATACATGAATTTCGGTGTACCGATGATATGGAGAGAGCCGCTCTGCCATTCGGTTGATTGTTACTTTTGCCTGAGCAAATCCACTGGTTTTGGAAAGAGTGCCAAATGGGTTTATGCGACAGTAGCATCTGTTTCGTTTCCAGTTTCACATTCAGGTAAATTTCCTCATCCTAAGTGCCCCGATTCAACGGTTCAATCTTTGGAAGCATCACAAGAGACAGACACAAGCAGTGATAATGAATTTCAACAGGAGTCGCAATCGCATTATTTTACACAGCCTGAACTGAATGATTTGGTGAGAGATCTCGACCTGCCAAAGGAAAAAGCGGAGTTACTTGCATCTCGCCTGAAGCAAAAGAACTGTTTGGCTGCGGGAGTAAATGGAACATTTTACAGAAGCCGTGATAAACCTTACTCACAACATTTTAAGAAGGAAAACGACATATGCTACTGCAACGATATTCGTGCATTGTTTGAGCAACTCGGAGAGCGTTATGATCCAAATGAGTGGCGCTTGTTCATTGACGGTAGTAAGGAAAGTTTGAAAGCAGTTCTACTGCATATTGGAAATGAAAAACCTTCTATCCCCATCGCTCATGCCATCAACACTAAAGAATCACACGCCACAATGGCCAGTTTGCTAAAATACATTCAATATGAGCATCACAACTGGAAAATATGTTCCGATCTCAAAGTCGTCGGCATGTTGTGTGGAATGCAGGGTGGATATACAAAATATTGCTGCTTTCTTTGCCTGTGGGATAGTCGTGCTCGTGAACATCATTATAGAAGAAAACACTGGCCAGAAAGGGAGAACGTAACAGTGGGCAAAGACAATATTAAATACGTGCCTCTTGTCAAAAAAGAAAATATAATCCTTCCAGCGTTGCACATTAAACTTGGCATCATTAAAAATTTTGTGAAGGCCTTAGACAAGGAAGGCCAAGTATTTTCCTATTTGAAAACCCTTTTCCCGCAGCTTTCTTTAATAAAAATCCAGGAAGGCGTCTTCGATGGTCCACACATAAAGAAATTGCTAAAAAGCACAGATTTTCAAAAATATTTAACACCCGTTGAAAACGAGGCCTGGAAGTCATTTCAGCAGGTTGTTGCCAATTTTCTTGGAAACAATAAAAGCTCTAACTACGAGGAAATTATTACGGATTTACTGAAGAACTACAAGAAGATGGGTACGGAGTGCCATTATTTAATTTCATTCCTGCTTGTTTTCTATTTTATTGTTTTTACGATTTTATTTATTTCTTACAGGTGTAAATATGTCTCTCAAAATCCATTTCTTACATTCGCATTTAGATTTCTTTCCGGACAATCTTGGTGACGTAAGTGACGAACACGGCGAGAGATTTCACCAACAAATTAAAACCATTGAGCGGCGCTATCAAGGATTTTGGGATGCAGCCATGTTGGGAGACTATGTATGGTTTCTCACTAGAGAAACGGACCCCAAAAGCAACCGAAGACAAAGCAAGAGCCTCAACTATTTTTAACACACAAAAAACTCAAAAATGTATTAAAATCGTTTAAAACCAATAAATTGTAAAAAAAATAACATATTCGAAAAATATGGGATTTGGATTGTTTTACTCAATAGCTTATACCTTTGTCATTTTTCGGTCTCTTTTCTTCTGGTTAGTGTTAGTTCTTGCATAGAAGTATCATCTTGACGTACATGAAGAGAAACCGGATGTTTTTTCGACGATTTGTACTTTTTCATCGGCACAGAAGCACTGTAAAATATGATTTTTTGAAAATGTGCCATATTTTCATCAATATATTTTGAACCGCTTTACCAATCAAAGATCCAGTTATACATATTTGTTCGTCATCTCAATACCTTCCATTTGGTACCAAGAGCGACCCAATAGTACATATCTAGCTCGACATATAATTTGTCAAGTGAAAAAAGGTCGAAAAAATGAGAAAATGACCATATCTCAAAAACTGTTCCATAAAAAAAAATTTAACCTTGATTTTTGAATTCAGCGGAAGAAAATACATAAGAAAAATCACATCTCATCAAATGTACATGAAAAAAATTTCATTTTGTAAACTAGTGTTATTAGCGAAATATTGAAGATATAAATAAATAAAATATTTTTTATAAATAAAAAGACCTCAAGCTTAAATAATTGAAAGTAATTATAAATAAAGGTCAAATAAGAAAAAAGAGCAGTTTGTAAAATTTAAATAATTTTTTCTCCAAATTTCATCGATATCTAATTCTATTCGCACAGAAGATTATTTCAATAACTTTGATAACTTTGAATATACAGTCGTGCACGAGTTAAATCGTCTCCACTTTAATTCCTAATTGTGATCCATGCTGTAGCTACCCATGTTTATTTTGAAAAACCAAGAGGTGTTGTGCAGGACCCATTTTAACCAAATCAACGGTTGAATCAAAAAAAATTTGTTCTGCAGATTAACTTAGTGTAGATAAGAGAATTGTGAGCTAATTCACGGATCGCCTAAGCCTACTCAAAACACATGTCGAACGACTGCTGCTTACAGCAGCTAGGTATATATATATCCGAAAAGAACGGTGCCAATTAGGACACGGACAGCCGAATAAGAAAAGCCCTAGGTGCATTTACGTAACTACGAAATGTGTTGAGTCAAAATTTTTAAAGCCTGCGTTCTTTTTGTTCTATTATACTACAGAAGAAACTACGTGTCTAAGCAGTATTCTTTGAATATGAAGCTTTGTATCAAATTATCTCCAAAATTGCGACTTATACAGGTACTTTGCGTATAAGGTTTACATGGACCGCTAGCTAGCCAACAGGACGGACGGACATCGTTAGATCGATATACTTAAAGCGGGGTCCGGCACCAATATTTTTAAGGGTTACACACATCAGCAAAAACGCATAATAACCCTGTAGAAAATGTCACTAGTGAATCTGTACTGACTCATTATTGACATAGTCTCCAGTACAAGTGACTTATTATACCCTTGACAATGTTATTTACTATAGACAATAAACATGTGCGTGTCATTGGAAATCTACTACTAAATCTACTACTGGTACTATTGACTAGATAGTTCGTTTGGGACAACATGTGGATATTGGAACCAGAGAATCACTAGTATATTTTAGTAAATCTAGTCTACATTTTGGTACTTCTTTAAAGTAGATGTCGAATTGAAAACATTCGATTATTTTAACAAAAAATAAATATAAATACGAATTCATAACATATATTGCTTTTTTTTTTGTTCTAAGGGCAAATATAAAAGGGTAGACATTTCGTTGAAAATGTTGCCAAAAAGTCACCAAAATAGGCGTCAAAACTGGTGACTTTGGTACACTTACACCCAGGTTTCCCTCAAGGAAGCTCTTCACTTATGCTGATGTGTTATACACACAAAAAAAATTTTTTTTCTATAAAACACACATCATTTTCAAAAGGAAAACATTATTCTGTAGTTTTCAAAAAGCATATAAATACGATATTATTAAACTTAAGCAATTTAAATTTCTATCTAAAATTCTGTAAGATACATACACACATTTGCAATAAATATTTTTAGAAAAAAATATTTTAAATTTATCAAAGTTTTTGAAAAAAATTGATATTTTTGTTTACAAAAAATTTAAGTTTGCGAAAATTCCAGTATGTGTCTTAAGTGTTTCGTTTGTAGAATTTTTTAAAAACTGTTTTGGGCTGAAAGCGGGCCTTCAAAACCCCTAGTACCTTTTTACAGCCTTCGCCTACAAATATTTAAGGCCATGCCTGTTCTGCCATTTAAAAAAAATTATAATGAAAATCCAGTCTTATTAAAACTTTTCAAAGTCATCCTTATTATTTAAAGCACTTAAGAGTTTCCTCAAACAGATATTAAGCTAGCCAAATACCACCAAATGATTTTACGATCCCGATAACAAATAAACGAAAGACTTAAGCGGCAAACTTTTCTTTTTCTCTTAAAAATATCGATAATGCTTGTAATCTTTTATCTCTTTTAACATTAGAACAGCTAACAAAAACAAAATTTTTTTTTAATGCAAATGTATGTTAATTAAGAGAAAAAACGAAAAATCAAGTAACGATATCATTTTATGTTGTCATAATCTCAAAACAGAATCTTTTCCGAAAGCAGCAGAAAAAAAACCTGTCAGCATTCACTCAACCGTCGGACGTGTAATGTTACTTCACTTTAAAAAGTGACACCTTAAAAATTAATGACCAATAAATTGCTTTTGGTTTTTAAACTTAAATAAAAATTATGCTTCAAGACCTGGTCATCGGAAGGTTACAAAAAAAAAAAGAACACTCACTGTTGTTTAAATTGTTTTTTCAACATAAAAATTATGTTCGTTTTTTTTTTTTTTTTTTTTTTGTTTAAAATAATCACTGTCACGTATTCCATTAATTACTGAGATGTGTATAATTAATTATGTTATATAGTTTTCTTATAAGAACAAACCCGCCGCTTTAAAGAAAACTACAAACACACTTTGAAAATATTTTTCTTTTTTTTTTAGACTAAAAAAAAGACACTTGATACCACATAACATGGCCACAAAATGCACAAACACATAAATAAATGTATTTTATTTATTTAGTTTTATTTTTTTTTTTTTTTCTTAATAAAAATACATACATTAAATTGTTTTAAGCATTTAATTTGAGAAAATTATAACAATCATTAAGAAGCCATAATTTATAGAAATTTATTAAAGACATTCAGTTTTAAAACGACTTTTTTTATTTAATAATTTGTTAATCTAAATTTTAAATATTTTAATGACAATTTATTATTTCTTTTATTATGCAAAGCGTTGTTTTTATTATTTTCATTAATTAAGCTACAAATTTTTCTTGTTTCGTATAAGAAATTACTTTTTTATTACCTTTTTTTTAATTTTAATAATTTTTTATGAAGTGCAATACTGAATTTTTTATTCAAAATTTTTGTAAACATATTTTAATTTTATCTTAAGCACACTCCTTTTTTTGTATATATTTTTTTAAACTGGTAGAAATATTTTCTTGTATGTGTACAATTTTTTTTTTTTTTTTTTATTTATTATTTTTGTTATTCACTTTAACAACAACAAACAAACAAAAAAATATTGTTTGTATACTTTTTGTATGTTAAGAAAAAACGTGTTTTTTAGCAAAAAAAAAAAAGGAAAAAATATATATTGTTGGCTTTTTTGGTTGAAAACTTGTATACTTTTAGTTACATTTTCCACTACAATATTATTAGAAATATGCCTTAAGGTTTTTTCTTTTGTTATTTACTTAATACATTTTTACTTGCATTCCGCATTTATTTTTTTTACATTAAGGCACATTTTATTTACTTTAATTTTAAACTTTTCAATATTGATTTATTTTCAATTTCTCAGATTTTTTATTTATTCTTTTTTTTAAAGGTTTTATCGAAGATATTTCCTAAACAATTTTCCACACACGTTAACGCGCCGTTGTGTAAAGAGATTTTTTTTAATAATTCAAATACAAAATTTTCTTTCCTTTGTCCGCGTTCTATGAGTGTTTAAAATCACGTTCGTTTAGAAACTGGAGAGTATGCATTGTAAAATAATCCTGCATTGTACAAAAAACAGACAATTTTGAATAAGAAAGAGTGTTAACATAGCGGTTTTTATGTGGGATAGAAAACGCTCAAATGGTTTTTGGTATATTTGAGAGTAAATGTGGTGTTTTTATAAATTTATTACAATTTTAAGTCAACCTAAAAAAGTTTTAAACAGAACGACAAGTTTGGTATACCCTCATTCACCACTAGTGGTAGATGGAAAATAATCGATAGTTAAGAAATACCGAATTTATCGAATGACATTTTAACTATCAATAGCGATAGAATGGAAAAGACGTTTTAAAATTACACTTAAATAATAGCGAAACGATAATTGTATAAAAACACAACAACTTTTGCTTGGTTAGGGGACTACCCATATGTTTATGTTAATGTAGATGAAGGAATATAATAGAAATAAAATAGATGGAATAGAAAAGCGAAAGTTGCACAGAGGGTTGATATTGACTAAAAGTGAGGATTAATTCAAAAGATGAATTTTATCCTTCACAGTCATTTTTGGTATTAGGTGAAAGTAAATACATCACTAACTGCTTTATTTACAGCTTTGCGTATTCAATTTATTGGCAGTAAGTGGTCAAAATCAAATATTTTTTACAAGTTTTGGTGTGCCGCGGCTAAAATTGAAAATTAAGATATTTCGAGTAGTAGTAGTATTTTGTATCAAAACCTTTTAAAAGTAAAAATTTGCTAATTGAACCATAAAACTCAGATATTTGAGGACCTTGTTTAATAATTTTTGTTTCGATAAATGTTTTGGAAATATTCTAACTGCCTGTTCCACGGTTTCAAATGAAAACTTGAATGATAGGCCAAGGCCCAGAACAGCCGTTGAAACGCAACTGCAAGAAAACTGCAACTTCTAGTTATTTTCGAGTTTCATTTGAGTTTATGCCATAGACTCCTTTGAAGGACCACACATGACGCGACCATTTTGAGACCGGTTTGATATGCATTGGAAATCAGTTGCATTGAAACCGGCGTGCAGGAAACTCGTGTTTGCGTTTCATCTGTACTCACAGAAAATCGAAATGATTGCGATAATTTTATTACATTTTGGTTCAATTTAGGTTGCAGGGTGTGTGGAAAACGATTAAAACTACAGTGAGCGTCAAAATAAAGTAAACAGCTTGTTTTACAATATAAAAAGTGTTATTTTAGTAAAAAAGAATTTAAATTTTTTAAAGTTTATCATCATTTATAAAACTTTGGACAATGTTGTTACAATATAAAATTAAAAATTTGAAATACTTCAAAAACAACAAAAACAGTGCTATAAAAACAAATTTACTCTCTTTTTAACGCGTCAAAAAAAGTGCACAGGTCTAAAGTACTAAGAAACATGAAGTGGCTAATACTTTGTTTGATTTCTTTTTGCTTTTAGGACGACTTCTAGAGTCTTTGGCATCAATTCCAACCATTTTAAAGTTAGCTCAGTAGACATTTTTGGGAACTCTTCCTGCAGAATTTTCTTTAGAGAGTGCTTGCTAGTTATGTTTTTTTTTAATTTGTCTGTCCAAATACTCCCAGATGTTTGGTAAGTTAATATCTAGGGACTATTGGTCTGATCCAGCTGTTTTAGGACGTATTACAAAAGCCAACCCTATCACGCTTCACTATTAATACTGTATGTTTTCCGTTGGATTTCTTATTTCTACCTTATATCACGTTTTTTTCTGTCCAACTTGCTTTCGTCAAACTTTTAAGCAACGTATTTTTCACAGATCACATCAAGCATGAAGTCTAACCAAATTTGGCAAAGTAGAAATTTAACTTTTTATAACTCACATAACACTTTTTATATTGGAATACAAGCTGTTTACTTTATTTTGACGCTCACAGTAGTTTTAAAACAATGATTTCTAAAGGGTTTCGTTGCAGTTGCGTGTTACCGTCTGTTCTGTGTGCCTTAGTCGCACCAAGCAAAATACAGTTTAAGTAATTGTATATTTACTAACTGTCAATATCTTACCGATTAAAAAAACTCAGTTGAGGTTATGTTTGGTATACGATAGATGAAAAAAATCCTTGCATCTGGCCGAAGGACGGCTATGGAGAGAAGTTTTTTCGGGATTTTGAAATTTGGGATTTTAAGTTTCGGGTTTATGACCTTAACCCAAATAAGTATGGATATTTAAAACTATTTTGTAAGAATTATTAAATATGTTTTTGAAAATTAAATTTTTTTAATATTTATCTGGTTTTTTTCACCATTTTTTGATAAAATGTTTGGGAATGTTTTCGATGAACTGCTCTTGTGAGGTTTATCATTAATTTCTTTGGAAGTTATTTTATTATGAAATATCGTCCAAAAGTTGGGATATTTTTCTTTTTTGAATTGAGAGTTATTTAATTTTTTAGGGATTAATTTTTTTTCAGTTTGGAACTTATTTAATTTATTTTGGGATTTATTTTATTCGGAGTTATTGCACCTGGGAACAATTTCGACGAGCAGTTTGTTCTGTTTTTTGATTTATTTAATAAAATCAAATTGATAGTAATACAGATGTTATCGATATGTAGTTGGAAATGGAATATCATTATATATCGATTATAGTCAATATGGATAGTTTTCAATTACTTGTGGAGGGTAAAACAAGTTAGAGTGTGGTATTCCGCTCTACTGAATCTTTTTTATCCTCCACTGGCAGTTAGGATATTTTATAAGTTGGCATTTTAAGGAATATGTGAAATATTATGAACTAATCTTTATAAAACTTGACCTTTTAGTTTTATACATTGTTGCGGTTTTAGGCAAAATTTCGCTTTTGATAACACCGATGATAAAAGACAAGGCAACTATTTACTTCATAAAAACTTAAAAATTTAGATGTAATCAAATCAATCATCTTAACCAGAGATAATTTTTTCTCAAGAAATTTACTGTTCCTCTGTGTATAAGATTTTTGAGCAGACTTGTGTTTTGTGGGCAGTGTTGCCAGCGGATTTTTCGAAAAAAAAATACCTACACATGATAAAAAAAAATCCGATTTTTCCCTACACGTTGAATAAATTTCCCCTACAAAAATCCCTACGCATTATTGTTATTAAAAAAGAAGAAAAACATTAGTTATAAAAATTAAGTTTTATTCGAATATGTATATTAAATCTTTGACAAAAAACTAATACATATATATGCTTGTACTTTTAATATATTCAATTAAATCTTTCAACATTGAATAATATACCAGTGGTATAAGAAAGACCCATTGCCATTAGTGTCTAGCGAAATTGTTCGCATTTTCACTCTATACAATAATGGCGCTAGTGATAATGTATGTCATAGTGTACATGCATATCGCTATCTCCAGACACCTTAAGCTGTAACAATTGATACCCACTATTTGTTAGCTTCTTCGCTAACCCTAAAAAATGCAGGAAACATATTTTTTTCTACGGTATTTGTCACTAAAGCATTGATGTCTATTTCAGCCAAAAATTTTTTAGAAACCCCAACACTTTGTTTTTTAAGTTACCATAGAAAAACATAAACATACATATTAGTGTCACCATTTTTTTAAACCACAAACAACTCTGGAAATATATTTTTAAGCGATTTTAGGGAAAAGACATTTTTAAACCGTTTTGGATAAGAAAACATTACTAAAAATACGGTTCTTCTGCATTTATTTCATAAATAATGCGATATGACGAAAAATCCCTACATATTAAAGATTATAAAAAATCTGTCCGACTTTCTCTACGCTTCTATTTAAGTATCAAAAATACCTACTTGTAGGGATTTTCCCAAACTTCTGGCAACACTGATTGGGGGAGAAAATAGAAAAGAAAGACTGAAAAGCATGTATAGTCAAAACGATCCATCTTCGATTTTAACAGACAATAATACAAATATTCTTACAGAATCAGACTTTTATAAAAGATTCTTAAAGTTTTTATAATTAAGAATAATCCAGAAAAAGAAATTTAGTTTAATATTTTAAAAATTATAACACTGTTTCAAATAATTGCATGCTTTTTAGGGTTACCTCCCAAATGTTACTCTTTGATAAGGAATCCTGCGCGAAATTCGTGTCAATTGTACTTAAAGCACTTATCTCGTGACCAGTGAACACAATATTTTAACAAAGAGGAGGTTTTCATAGGTGAAAACTAGACATATCACTTAACTGGTGATAAAGTGTTTAAAGTGTAGTTACTCCAGAGGAATGGTAATTGACACAAACTTAGCCATGTAACTGAATTTTGTGCGGGCTGTTGCTATCTGTCTATATTTCTTTATATGAAGGACATCTATCACATTAATATGGTTCACTCGGGACAGGCATTATTTTAGCAGAAATTTAATGTGTCCGTTTAGGTTATTTCAGTGATCTGTTACAAAATCTCAAAAAGGTGCCAACTAAACCCCTCCTAAGACATCGTTATGTCAAAGTGACAAGTCTCCTTCATATAAAGTGTTAGAACTAGAACCGGCACCTACCACTTTAGAACTGTCACGTGACAAGTTTGGTGTTAGTTCTTTTTCCGCTAAGGATCCTTTTCTTACTTAATCACAATTAACACTATTAAAATTCTTGTTGTCAAGCTCGTGTGCATGTGCTTGACGTAATAACTAAATTAGTTTGATTTGTCATCAAGCATCGTCGGTTTCACACTCATACAAGAATATTGATATTTTCATAAATTCATATGTATTGGTCTATGAATTTCATATTAGTACATCCCAAAAATCATTTAGTGAATCTACACAAATTTCTCCATTCAATATTTGTTGGAGGACAATAAATATTTGGTTTTGAAAATTACAGTTTGACCAACAATTTTTCATAGATCTTGTAAAAGACTCACTATTGGAAATTATTTTATTAATGTATAACATTCTAAAATCGCTTTATCACAATATAATCATAAGACAACATAATGATAAAGTATTCATAGCATCAAACTTCAGAGTCACCTTATTTTAACGTTTTTTCCAAAAACTTTTCAATTTAGCATCACTCACACAGTGTTTGTGTTTCTATGCTCTTCGTGGAGCTTCGCGGCAAGTCAGCCAGTCAAGCAGCCAGCCATCCACCTAGCTGCTAAGCAATGGCAAAAGTTGCTTGGCCTAAAGTTGTTTGACAAGATCATTTACAATTACAATGTATCTCACCATAAGTGGCAACTTGTTTTGAGCATGACAATTGCTTAGTGTTAAAAAACATCAGAACAAATATTTTTGGTCTTTACCAGGTATTTTATACTCTCCAATAGAGAAAGATAATAACTTCTCTATGAGACAGAGAGCAAGCAAAATCATACAATAGTGAGAAATTTCTCACTCTCAGAGTAAAATACCAATACGAGACAAAAACTGAACATAAATGGACAAGTGTTTTTATGTTGAAAACACGATGATGATCGATTTGAATAAGGTGGTAACACTTTACATTTATTTTGACTATGATTAGTCTAACACTATTACAATCACTTTGAATGGGTATATAACTGTAACAATGATTTTGTAGTGCTTCCATATTATGTTTAATATAAGTTTTTACTATTGTGAATCAATTCTTATTTGTCAAAGAATTTTAGAAAAATGTTTGCTGTAATTGGATTCTATTAAATTAATTTTTCCTGTTGTTATTGTTTATGGGAAAATTTATTTAATGGTTTGAGTTCAATTAAAAATTTGAAAGGAATATTGCGAAAATAATTTGATAATGCATTATCTAAAATTAAAGTTAATTAACAAATCATTTAATTAGGATTTTAATATAAAAAAAAACATTTAAAAAAACCCGTTCTTCCATTGACATCGATTGTTTAGAACTTTAAGTTCCTAATTAAATTTTCGACAAATAATTCATAGAATGTTTTCAAACTTTTTTTGTTTTTTAAATAAACGGTAAAACCCTAAGTACTTAAAGGTTTTTTTCAATTTGCTACTTTTGCTTTTCCGATAATACAGTGACTTTCAAAACTGTGTGTGATAAATTTAATCATAAAGTGTAAAACTTTTTGTTGTTTTAAAAAAATGTATATATAAAAAATAGTTTAATGAAATATTTTTCTGAACAGTTGAGGACTTTGATTTTAATTTCATATTCAGTCGAAGACGATTCGGTTTTAAAAAGTCCATTTTGTAAAATAATCCAAAAAACCAATATACCTATAATGTAAATAGTAGTTTTGTTCCAAATCGTTTATTTTAGTGACCGGTAATTTTCGTTCAATCATTAAAAGTGTGCCCGTTCGTTAAATCGTCAAAAGCGAACTCTGATGAATGGTATAAAAAGAACAACGAAAGGGACAAAAAATGTGGAAAAGAAACACCTTTATACAAATTTCATGATCAAGACAAACCTAATTTAATCAAAAAATTATTAGTAATATTAAATAAAAAGTTTTTGAAATTAAACTTAAGCAACGAATAAAAACAAACCAAATTTAACTTTCTGTTGTAGAAACTTTAAATATGCTTTAATACAACTGAAACAAAAGAGCTGCACATCATAAGAAACATGAACGACTCAAGCGATGAAAAATTTTAAAGCTTCAATCCCCATATGGGCAAATAAAATGTACTTACGAATGGCATATATTATAATTTCTTAGCAGGTATTTTTTTTGAAATAATTGATCACAAAGTTTTGTGACACACGCCACAAAAAGTGGAAGTAACTTTGAAAGTTGAAGTGTGTTTTCCTAATTTTTAGCCAATTTTGCATCATAAGGTATACAAAATCGAATTCTTAAAAGAAAGCTGAAAATAAGAGAATTCTAAAACCACCTTTTCGCAGCCAAAAAATGTTGTGATTTTTTGACAAAAGCCGTGCACACTTTGTGACGCACGCTTCACAACGCACACTACAGTTTTTCTAGTAGTATATAATAAACCCAATTTTATTTAGTTTAACAATACAAATTATATTTTTATGAATTGCATTTCTTAAACTAATTTTATTCAACATTTTTTTATTTTTCGAATTTATTCCATGAGCTAAATTTCAGTTATGTATTTTATAAAGCTTTTTTTTTGTAATAATTCTATTCCTTAAATTTTTTAGTAATGTCTTTTATACACTACCAGACTATTATATTATATTTTCTTGTTACAGTTTACCTTAGCTATCCTTTGGATAGCAATGAAGTATATTGTATTTACAGAAAAATTAACAATTATTAGACACCAGCAGAATTAATGCATTTTCTGGCCAGCTACGGCCTTCGTCAGCATTCTTTGTGTCACACTGGATAGTGATACTTTATAAATTGAATGTATTTAACTCAACAATTTTAACAAATAGAAACTGGGAATTATTTCTTTTCGTAGGTTAATTTATATTATATACTAATATACTTCATTGCTATCATAAGGATAGCTAAGGTAAAATGTAACAAGAAAATACAATATAATAGTCTGGTAGTGTATAAAAGATATTCCTAAAACATTTGAGGAATAGAACTATTACAAAAAAAGCTTTATAAAATACATAACTGAAATTTAGCTCATAGAATAAATTCGAAAAATAAAAAAATGTTGAATATAATATAAAGTAACCTACGAAAGGAAATAATTCCCAGTTTTTAAAATAATTTTGTAATTATATCAATTTTATCAACGAAAGTTATATTTTGATGAGTTTACAGTAAGTGCTATTTTAAGCACATTAAGCACCTAAAACAATGTTAAATTCACGTATAACATTAAGAGGTAGGATTTGGTAAAAATTATTGTGTTAATGATTATCGAAATACATGTTTTTTAATATAAAAATGAAATTATACATCTAGTCTAATATTCCATTAAAAAAAAATTAATTTGAAAAATTTTTGGTTGGTGGACTGTTTCTGGGATTTGCCCATATGCAAAATCGAACGATGCATCAGTGAGCCAAATGCGCCCAGTAAAATAGCCGGTTCAATTTGTTCAGTTATGTGAGTTGTTCAATTGAACGACTCTAGTAAATAGTCTTGATACACGCAAAGAAAGATATGTGGCCCTGACAGGCAGGAAGAAAAGCTACTTTATGGTAAGCCATACCAAACCAAAGTCAGTGGCATATGCTTGGCAGTTCTTAGCTTTATTTGTCTTAAGGGGCTTCAAAATAAGCTGAAATATAAAACAATACGATTTAAAAACACTCCTTTTCCTCTCAATTCTCCGCCCGTATCACAAAATTCTTAGATTCGACTATTTCAGGCTATGCTCCATTGTCAGGACTATATGCTAGGCTGTTTTCAGCTTCCTATGTCATTAGGGGCGCTTTAAGATAAGCTAAAATGTAAAAAAAATGATTTTTTCCACGCCCCTTTTTCCTTTTTAGCTTCTTAGCCTATCAGTGGGCTTCAAAAAGCTCTGGATTGACATAAAAAAAATTATATATATATATAGATTATATATGTATATAGATTAAACCAATCCTCTAATGTGTAAAATGTGTTCAGCTGGTTTAGGTAGCATATTACAAGGACAATTTTTTTTGAAACATCTTAACCCTCTACCACAGTATTGATCTTCTTTCGGCGTTTTTGAAAAGATCAAATCTGACAAGGATATACCGTATAATTTAGTTTTCAGATGAACAAAACATCGTTTAAGAGCCAAATTTAAGTTAAACACTTTAATGGGCTTAAGGGCTTATTTCGTTATAATTGACAATTATTGGAAAACTTTATATTAAGACTTAGAATAGACATGTTCTTTCCGTATATGTTTGTAAATCAAAATTTAAATATTTATGTTGTATGTACATTCGTTCTACGGGTTCAACGTGCTAAATATTTGTACACAGGTGATACCAAAAAGCGCCTCATTCTATTTCAAAAATTTGTTCGGTAAAGTAACCAGCATTAGTTATGTGTTTAACCCGAAATATTTTTTTTTAGATGATAAAAAGTCTATAAAAGTTGACCCCAAAATATTGACATATTTAAAAAAAATATTTTTAAGGAAATTAAAAAAAGAATCTGGCATAAGCTCTGGCAGTTTCCTCTCACCTAATAAAAATGTCTATGACTCTCTCTTGTGTGCAACTTTATGCTCTCCCTTTAAACACAATGGTGTTGTTGTAAGACCTGTTATCACTAGTGGTACATTTAAGAACTCTCTAGTCTACATTTTATTTACTCCTATTATTGTAATATTTAAAGCTCATTTAATGTGGTAAATTTTTCACTTGTTGCACATTCGTTTTTTATTTTCTTGTTATGCTTAAAGGAAAGTTGTAGTTCTCTATTTCTCTCAAATTAAACTTTAAACGATTGCTTGGTTCTTAAAAGAGGGTTCAAAAGAAACTCTGTAAAAAAAGCCATTAAATAAAAAAAATCAAAAAGGGGTTAAAATATTTACATATTTCCATTTGGTGGAGACCAAAATAAAAAAAAAAAAAACATTTGAGTTTTTTACATTTTGTCTCTTGTAGCCATTTTATAGAAAATGTTTTCGGTTCATTAGTTGCATGTTTTATTTTCATATTATTTTTTATTTATACACATGTCTTTAGGAAATGTTCCTTAATTTTGCTCCCTATTATTTGCCGTTTAGTCATAGTAATAAATAGCTAAAATTGTTTACACTAAAAACAAACACAAAATAAAGCCACAAAAAAGTGAGAGAGTTACACATAATTTATTACTCCCCAGAGAATGTTTATGTTGCTATCTAAAATAAAAACTAAAACAACAACAACAAAATTAAAAACTTTTAAACTAATAGGCCGTAGATAGAGCAAACTAGTGCTAGAGCTGTTTATTTTAAAGCAAACGACTACGTCAAGAACAAAACCAAAAACGCACATTTAGTTTGTTTCTTGACCACGTTAATTTAAAAATGATATAAAAAAAAACGGTCGTATTAAATGTTTTGCCTTTTTTTCGCAGAGAGTTTCTAGAAAAACGATCTCATAAAAAACCCATCTTTCATTGCTCATTTTGCACAAAGAAATATGATGAAGAAGAAGAAAAAATACCAATAAGAACAATTACAACAACGATATATGTATGTATAAACAGAGCGTCGGAGCACAGAGACATAAAATAAAAATAAAATCAAAACAATAAAAGCAACACCATTACTAAACAACGACTGTAATATAGTAACAACAGCAGCAATAAAAACAACAACAGCAACAACAACATCGACGTCACTAACTAATATACTTACACACATACATTCACATTAACAAACAACATTTATACATACATATAACTCACAGTGCTAGAGCAGAAACAAAAACAGAAGGAATTCTTTTGTAAAAGATACAAATAACAACAACAAGAATAAATAAAACTTTAAAAACTGGTTTTAAATTAATATGATCACTACACTTTACTACGATCATAAGCAGCCAGGCAATAGCAATACGAATAAGTAGCGGCAGCAGCATCGTCAGCGCTAGTTACAGCTTCAATTCCACTTCATTCTCAATTTTATAGATTGTCTGTTGTTATTCAAACGCCCTACAGTGTGTTGCTGCGGCAGCATGTAAAAGACGTCTATATATGTGAAAACGAAAGACTTAGGAAACAAACCTTGTCTTAACTATATAACTTTTTGTTTTTTTTTTTTTCCTAGTATTCTTATCTCTAAAATTTAATGCTTTTTAGCCCCAGCTTTTCGGGGAATTAAATGCTGACTTCTTGAAAGTTTTGGAATGTAAACATTTTAACCTACAATTAGCCCAAGTCAAAAACAAAGTATACTTTACGGCTCGTTTTCACAACTTACCGATAGCTAAAGGT
The DNA here is from genome assembly GCA_963931875.1 of Pollenia griseotomentosa. Classification (NCBI taxonomy): domain Eukaryota; kingdom Metazoa; phylum Arthropoda; class Insecta; order Diptera; family Polleniidae; genus Pollenia; species Pollenia griseotomentosa. The sequence goes on from OZ007561.1 coordinate 58,719,685, forward strand.
AGGATTTTATCGGCCGTGTAAAAAGTGTTCCATTATTACAACTTTACTTTAACCTAAAGTAATCGATAAGTTAAAGGAAGCTCCATCCTAGTTGGTTGGTTGGCACGTTTTATACGGTGGTAAGTTGTGAAAACGGGGGTAAGAGTTCCAAAGTAAACTTTGAGTTAACATTTGCTTTTGATCTACTATAGGCAAGCAAAAGCATACTTTATGCGTTAAAACCGATTTTAATTTTAAAACTAGCTAAAGTTGTTTCAACTAAAAAAGTGTGTTAGTTATTTTTATATTTAGCACAAAATTAAATATCAAATAAATATATGAATAATAATAAAAAAAATATTAAATGAAGAAACAAAAATGTGTCTTCCTGTTTTCCTAGCTTTTTTCATTTATCTTTACACCACAAATCATCTCGCTTTGTTATTGTTTTTTTTAATAACTTATGGTTGCTGATTAGAGATGCCACTTCGTTTGTTTCTGCTACAGATTATATGAAAATATTTTCTACATTTGCGGCTGGTTAAACTTAAAATCAACTTGTATTTTAACTATAGTGGATTACAAGTTAAAAACAAGTTTTTAATTAAAAGTTTTTTTTTTAAAAGAACCCACTTTATTGTTTAACCATGATTATGAGCCAAAAAAATTAAGAAAATCTTTCTTTTTAAAAATTCAGCAATGCTCTGGAAAACGAATTCGAGTTAAATTGAAATCGAACAAATTTTCAAAACGATCCTGTTTATAAGGTTCATAAAAATATTCCGTCTTATATACGTCATACTTTAAGTACCACTTATATTAATTAGCATTACTCTAAAAATCATATAAACATACGATAATTTTTTTAAAAATTTAACAGAAAATTTCTTTCAATATCAATTTTTCTCGATTACGAATTTTAGAACATGGCCAATTATTTATTCGATTATTAACATATATTTTCAATTTACTTTAAATACTTGACGTTATTTATTTAAAAGCATTGGTTGGTATTTTTTCAAAAAATTAAAACACTGGTTTACATTTCCTAAAAATTTTAAGCGAATTGTTCCAATTACACCTACATCATAAAATCGTAGCTTAATTTTCTTTGGGACTACGTAAATTTTTACATCAATAAATTAATAAGAAATAATCAATTTTAAGTAAACATATCTTTTGCTACACTATTTAAAGTACTCGGAAGAGTCATTAAAAAAGGAATTTACATATTAAAATAATTTAGAATAAATAATCAAATAAACACAGGAATCGTCATAATATTATCAGGTAGAAATCTTAAATAAAACCCAGATAAAATTTGAAAAATATTTAGATCTAATAAAAGAAAATAATTCAAATAACGTACATTTTAAGCCGAACTAAGAATTTCTGTTAATTAGCTGTCATTTTCTTAATATTCCTTTTCATATTAAACAGGCGGCATTTAAACGATGAATATAAAAAAAATGTCTTTTTTGATTTTCTATCAAAGCTCCTACCAAAATCTTTTTGCACATGATGACTTTTGGGGCATGTCTTCTTTTTAAATCTTTGTTTTAAAAAACTATTGAAAAGAAAAAATAATAGAAAAATTTGATATGACAGTAAAATAAAATTAGAAAAAACACGAATAACAAATAACATGTCTTATTACATCGAGTTGATAAGATACAGACCTGCCTAACTCCACTTTGTACAGCAAAGGGGTCCGATAGACGGCCTTTGTGAAGAACGTAGCAATTAGCATTGCTGTAGCTAGCTTTTATCATTGCAATGATTTTGGGTGCAATTCCCCTGTTTCCCAGAGCAGACCAAATACGGTCACGGTTTACGCTATCGAAAGCTTTTTCGTAGTCTATGAATAGTAGATGAATGTTAGACTTATATTCCGCAGATTGCTCAATAATAATTCTAAGCGTATTAATGTGGTCTGCACAGGAAAACCCGTTGCGGAAACCAGCTTGGAATTCACCAATAGTCGATTCAAGATGGTCTTTGATACGGAGTAATATAATTTTAGCTATGATCTTAGCAATAGCTGGTAGAACACATATACCTCTCCAGTTATGACATTCCTTTAAGTTGCCCTTCTTGGGAAGTTTGATGATTATACCTTCTTTCCATTCCGTAGGAAACTCCTCTTGTTCCCACGCGATGGTTATAATATCACCAATTCTTTTTCTAATCGTTATGGGTGACGTGTTAAGCGCAGCACTTCAAAATAATAGACGTAGTGGCATAAGATGGAAGCTCAATGGGAGTCACTTGAGCCACCTAGCATATGCTGATGACATCTGCCTCCTTTCGAATAGCATCAACAACGTACTTTATATGGCGGAATCTATATCTCAAGCATCAACACCTGCGGGTCTACGTATAAATATCCCTAAAACAAAACTGCTAAGCTCATGCAGAGACTTTCCTATAATGACTTGTGTTATGAGCAAGTTAACAACTTTTGCTACCTGGGTAGCACCGTATCTGTCGATGGAGGAAGTGATCTTGATGTTGATAACAGAATAAAAAAGGCAAGAGCAGCTTTCGGGTTATTAGCTCCATTGTGGTAAAACAATAATATAAGCCTTCGCACTTAAATACGAATTTTTAATTCAAATGTAAAATCAGTTTTATTATATGCATGTAATACATGGAAGGTAACAGTTCAGCTAACCAACCGCCTACAAATATTTGTTAATCGCTGTCTGAGACGTATTCTTCGCATATTTTGGCCAAGAACAATTTCAAACGACGAATTACTACGAAGAACTAATCAAGTTGAAGTTGCCATTGAAATAAGACGTAGAAAGTGGAACTGGATTGGTCATACGTTGAGAAGGGATGATAACAACATAGCGAAGCATGCACTACAATGGAACCCCTTCAATAACGTGAATCGTGGAGTCGGTCGACCTCGTATAACCTGGAGAAGATCTACAGAGGATGAAATGAGGTCTCTAAATTTGAGCTGGAGTCAACTTAGAAGTCAGCCGTAGTGGACGCCCTATGCTCCAGTAGGAGTTAAAGGAAATCATATATTTATATATATATATTACATCGAGTTCGTCTGTCTTAAAAATCATCGTATAAATGTCGCCATATAGAACATTAAATACAAACAACTTTTGTATATACTATCGTGTATATATAACATATCGTTGGATAAAATGCAAAAAGGCGTAACATACAATAAAATCAAAATCGAGATTGATTATTATGAATGCCATGAAACTACAAAAAACACATTTTTTTTGAAAATTTTTTCTTTGGAAATTGATTGATGATTGAAGAATTTCATGGACGACTTATCAATGCATGTTTTTCTGACATTTTAGTTGCTGTTGTTTTCATTTCACAAAGTTTTTTGCTTCTATTCTAAAAGTAAATATTTGTCGGTTACGCCTTTTTGCATTTTTGCTGACAAAATACATACATAAATTTTGTAAATAATTGACATTTAAATTTCGTTCGATTTCAAATTCTACTTAATTTCGATTTTAAGAACATGGCCGTATATAAATTTCAAAAATCAAAACTTGACTTATCTTCTGGTCCATAGTGTGTATACGAGAACCAGTAGCTCCTTTTGCTTTAAGTTAAAAGTCAATCCTGTAATACATCCACATATCGGCTTTAAAAAAAATCGGCTCTGTCCAAAAAGCTGTACAGATGAGTCAAGTTTTATCTTTCTTTTTAAATCAAACATAGAAATCGGTTTCCTGTACAGCTCAACACATTCCTCTACGATCGACTATACTTTTAACATTAATTTGATTGTTTCTTTAAGTTTTTTTATTGTTATTTTATGTTTTTTCTCTTCATCCCATAGTTTGTTGTTATTCTTATAATTCTTAATGATGTTGTTGTTTTCTTTGGCATCATTCGTATTTAAAGAATTTAAAAACAACAAAAAAAATAAAATAAAATAATATCATTTAATACTCTCTCACGTGGGTATATGTATACAGAGAATGTGTTAAATCAAACCAGAAAAACGAAAAAATAAAACTAAATTCTCTCTTTAGCCTTTGCTTACTCTCTCTCTCGCTCTGTCTATATATACATATATCTATGTCTCGCAGTATCTCCATCACTGACTCTTCAGTTTAATCACACGCAATTTGATGACGGCAAAAAAGTAGTAAAACGATGACAACAAATCGTAATAATTGTTATTTGGGAATTGGGGAAATGAAAGAAAATTGTTTCCATTTTACCTGTTAGAAAATTGTCTATTATTATTTTTTATTTGTTTTTCTATTTTGTCATTATTCTTCTTCTACATTGAAACCTATTTCATTGTATTTGTTTGAAAAAAAGCGTAGTAGAGCCAATATATCCACTGGCTTGTAAACTTACTGCTAATTTATATTAAAAGAAAGAACAAAAGAAGGCATCGCGCAATGCGTTGAACAATTTGTGACAATCTTAGAAGCAAAATAAAAAAAAACAGGCTGGTAAAAATTAAAGATGCACAGTAGGATTGGTTAGGAAATTAAATGCTAATAATAAGGCAACAAGATTATCTTATGTGTATTTAAAGCAGGGTGTCGCATATGTTATGTTATGATTTATTAAATGAATAACCTTTTTCTTTCTGATTTATTTACGGTTGGGATTTATGAAAACATAAACTATAAATTACACTACGTTACAATTTTTTGACCAAATGAATTTGACGACTAATCTTTGTGTAAAGAATATGAAATCCGAATATGAAATCAGAATTGTCAAAAGTAGAACAGTTTTTGAGATATTCCAAAATAACCGTTATTTGTGTTTTTAAAAAAGATAATGTGACTGATATGCAAATATCCAAAAAATAAAATTTTAGCCTATTTCAATACGAACATTTTGTGCCCAATATGATCCAGATCGGTGCAGAAATGACAAAGTTACAATAGATTAATTGAATTAACCCACAGCAAAGAAATATACAAAGCTAAATTTTTAGTAACAATAAATATTAAAAATTGCTTGAAACTATTGAATTTCTATGTGGGTTAGTTTACTAAATCTTCTGTAGCTTGTTGGGAGCAAAATGTTCATATTAAAATAATCTAATGTCGCATGCAATAAAACATTAGGATTTTTAAATCATTGGTTTAAAAAAAAAATAACTTGAAAAGAGCAAAATTGAACAAAATCATAAAATTTTCAATGAAGCTTGAACTTTTGTCCCCTGTAACTCTGTCATTTCTTGACCAATCTTCACAAGCAATTCATGGTTATTTTAGAAATTTTATAACCTTTTACTAAAAAGAAAGAAATACATAATTCGTTTAAAATTTTTTAAGATATTTGCATTTCAGTCACATCATCTTTTTTAAAAACACAAATAAAGGTTATTTTGGAAAATCTTAAAAACTGTTCTATTTTTGACAATTCTGACTTCATATTCGGATTCAGCGGAAAATTTTACATAAAGATTAGCTGTCAGATTCATTTGGTCACGACTTTATTGAAATTTTGTAACGTAGTGTTATTAACCCGGTGCGCTTCGCTACTCCCATTGAAATAAAATTGATAACAAATTAATTTGAACCCAAATTAGATACCTCTACTGTTATCTTTTCTTCTCCAGATAATTAGACATTAATATTGTCCTTTTATGGCAAGTTCCACGCTCAATTCAATTCAGCTCGCTTTTTCACAGATATTATGTATTGTTTTTCAACCACTCACCAAATATACTTTAATTTATATTGTCTGATAGCCAAGCGGCCATTAAAGCACTCTCTTCTTGGAGAATGTCCTCGAGGCTGGTGGCGGAGTGCCGTGAAAAGCTACAGGAGCTGGGAACAAGGAGCAGATTGACGCTCTGCTGGGTGCCAGGGCACTCAGGGATCCCGGGTAACAAAATGGCTGATGAGCTGGCCAGGGCTGGTTCTAACGCGCGGATGATGGGTCCCGAGCCCTTCTGTGGACTAAGTTGGGCAGGGGTCCAGTCCGTCATGGAGGACTGGGCTCTGGACGAACATAGGGGATACTGGGTATCGCTTCCGGGAATGCGTCAGGCAAGGAGATTTATCTCCCCCGGGAATGTAATGAGGACGAATGGTCTCGGCAGACGGGATCTGCGACTGCTGGTGGCCTATTTGACTGGTCACCACACGATCAAATACCACCTTTATCGGATGGGCCTGGCTGAGGATCAGGAATGCAGACTATGTCTAGACGGGGACGAGACGACGGAGCATGTACTGTGTGACTGCCCGGCGCTGGCATGGGCCAGAAGAAGGCACTTGGGGCATGGTACAATGTGTGCGTCCCGAATCGGTAATATATCGGCAAAGGCCCTGGTTGGGTTCCTATGGGAAGCGGAGGGACTTTTGGCCAGCTAAGGGGAGTGGGTACAATAGACCTGACCTGGTCGCGGTACCTGTCACTGTGGGGAAAACTTCCCGTTCTATTTTGGAAAAAAAAAATGAGAGCTGCCACGCCTACTTGAAAATTAATATTGTCCTTGTGTGGGAGGTTGCACACACACTTTTTTCGTTCTGCTTGATTTTTGAAAGATATTTTGTTTTAAAATATTACTAAATTTTCGAGCTTAAGGTCTTTTTGCTATAAAAAAACTTTTTTTGTTTTGTTTTGATAATCAAACTGCATGGTGGTCCAAGATGACCCAAGGAGTTTGATTCCCTTATATATTTTAAAATTATTATTATTTTTTTGTTTTTTTTTCATCATTTTGTAAAGAAGACTTGGGGAATTAAGTAGGAATAACTTTTAATCGAACTAAAATAATTACACTCGAAATTTTGCGAAAAGCTATGACAACTATTTTAAAAAGAGCACTGTATTTAAAAAAAAAAAGATTAACAATTATGTCTTAAATAAAAAGTTATAATAAACTCAAGCCACTTCGGTCATTTTGGGCCACCCTGTTTTTGATCAAATCTTTAAATTTTTACTGTTACTGTTCTTTATGTTGTGTTTTACCGTGCTGCCACCTACTTGGTGGAATTGGCATTGATTTTTGCGTACTGTTTTTGGTGCTGCCATCCACATATGAGTAATGGCGTGTTGTATCCCTGCAGTTAAAATCGTTACTAGGAAGATTTTGGACAAGTTTTTACTAGTTGTTAGGTGTCGAAAGCTTATAAAATATCGGTAATGCATCTGTGTACGTTACGCCGTTTGTTGTAGAAACAACAACAACAACAACACTAGAAAAGTTGGTAAAAATAACGATTTAATACTTGTTCGTTGTAGCAACAACAACAAATCTACAAAAGTAGGTACAAAAAAATAATTTACTTGTCTGCTGTAGAAACAACAAGAACGCTACAAGAAGAATAACGTACATTAACAAATCACTTCAATGTCTGGATAATCATATCGATTTTGATGCTATTAGAGCTTAATCACGTTCGAGTTGCTTAAGCGCGCTTAAAAACTCAAGTGTGAACACATACTGTAGTGTACAGTACAGGACTGATAATCAAAATTTAGCTCGTTTTCAAACTTTTAAATACATATTTTAATATATTCCACTTCTTAATTCATTTTATCTGTTATCATTCCCACTGTCCCACTAAAAAAAGACATTGTTAATTGATCTGTTTGACATTCATTATAATAACAATAGAAATTCTTATTTTAAAAGTTTTTATCATCTTCTTCATTTATTTTTCATTTATTTTCACATAAACTGCTTTTGTGTGTGTGTGTTTGTGGATGTGTGCATATGTAAAGCTATTAAATTACAACAAATACAATGAAACAAATTTTTCAGATAGAAGAATTCTTTTTGAGTATTGTTGAATGGCGTTTGTTAAAAAAAATATATTTTTTATTTTCTTGATATTTTTTTTGTAAAAGGAAATAAAACAATTTAAATTGTATTAAAAGATAATTCGTAAATAACAAGTTTTTTGCTGAAGTCTTTCGTATTTGGTTGTCATGAATTTTAAAATTGTTGAAATAGAAACTTCCTGATCTATTAAAGATTTTTTTATAATTAAGTTAAACATTTAAATAAGACCAGATTTATTGCACTTTATTTAATAGCATAAATAAAATAAGAAAAAGATTAGTAATAAATTTAAAAAATTACTACATTTGAATGATTGGTATTCCGCTGTAGATTTTAAATGGCCGAAATAACGAAAAAATAAAAGCCTGAACTTGGAGCACTGATTTTAAATGTTGTGCCAGAATTATCTAAATAAGCGTCATGTCTAAGTTTAAAGCTAGAATAATTTCACCAAATAAGATGCTATAAAAAAACTTTATTAATCTTAAAACGTTGACAGTCGTCTATAAGCAACTAAATGAAAACTTCAATGCACCTTTCGGCTGTTATAATTATTGTTTCGATTACCGAATAAAATTCATAAGCCAAAGGAAGTATTTTCAGATATAAAAGCCAAGGGCGGATCCAGCTTTTAGTTCTGAATAGAATAGAATTCCAGTGCTCGACTAAATTGGGTCTTGTATGGGGTTTATGTTTTACTGTGAACTTATTACCCTAAATTTGTTTGAGAAGTTTTTACACATGTCAGTGTTGTTTTGCCTAATTGTACCAAGCGCAGGACTATTTTTTATATTAAAAGTAATAAAGTAATTTTGTGAGTGGGCTTGCATGGGAGCTATGGTTCTTTATTGATATACAACCCTTAAGCTTTTTGCCAATATTTTTCAGATGTTTTTCAATACATAAAAAAAGCTCATATAAAACTTGTATCACCGCAAAATTTTGTTGAGTGGTTTTAACTAGGGATGTTGCGATACGCCTTTCTACCAATAAAATACCGATACAGATACCCAAAGAGAAATATCGGCGATACCGATACGAATATTTAATTTGAATTCAAGCTAAACTTGACAAAACTCAAGTAGAATAATATGTTAACTATGATTTTTATGTTCAAGTCGACCTTAGAAAAATTGTTATGAACTGCTTTGATGAGAAAGTATGGAAAAGGAAACAAACTTAGGTAAAAACATACGCCATTTTCAACAGTAACTCAGAACAAAGTCATTTAAAATGGTAATAATTTTCGCATACATTTTAGAAAATAACGAATTAAAATGAGATTTTCCATTTAAAATTAAATTACAACATTTGGAATACAAAAGTTTTAAGTGGGGTACAGAAAACTTGCTGTAGTTTAACTTTACGAATAGCGCTAAAAGCTGTCAAAATTAAAAAACGACAATTTCAAAGTAGTGTCAACAGAATACGTAGTTGTTGTGGTCGTTGCACTAGAAGTTGAAGCTCAAAATTCGAAAATTTTAACTTTGTTGCGCTACAGAGCATGTTTCAGGTTCATCTACTACTACAACTACTTTATTCTGTTTCAGGCCTTAGTTATATTTTTTAATAAGTCAGTAAAACGTGAGATGTCAGAAAAGACTAATTGAAAACAAGAGTTTTTAAATTCAATTTAGAAATGAATATACAAAAATGATTCATTTTATTTTAAATTCAGAAAAAGAACAATTAAAACTAATGTGCTGTTTTCACAACACAAGTGATTGAACGTGTAGTAAAATTTATATGAAAAACACTCAAAAAACTGAGTGCTTTTCATATAAATTTTACTACACGTTCAGTCGTTTGTGTTGTGAAAACAGCACATTAGATTTTTATACCCACAGCACAATAGTGGAGAGAGAATTATGCATTTGTGCTGATGTGTGTAACGCCTTAAAATATTGGTTCTAGACCCACCTTAAAGTACACCGATCGACTCAGAATCACTTTCTGAGTCGAACTAACGATGTCCGTCCGGCTGGCTGGCAGGGTGGCTGGCTCTCCATGTAACCTTGTGCGCAAAGTACAGGTCGCAATTTTGGAGATTATTTGATAAAATTTAGGACATAGGTTCTTATTGGCACAAGGACCAAGCCTATTAAAAATGGGCCTAATCGTAGGACCACGAGGGAAGATAGGGGGAAATTTCTTCCTATCAGAAACTATCAAACCGATTTGAATGAAATTTAAAAGATAGATAGAACCATATTTGTACGGACACATAAGCTATGCATTTTTAAGAAAATAAGACCACGAGGGGAGATGGGCAATACTTGCCTCTAAAACCGATTTTAATGAAATTTAAAACATAGATAGATCCATATCTATATGGGCACATAAGCTATACAGTTTTTCAAAAATAGGACCACAAGGGGAGGTAGGGGGCAATTTCTGCCTCTCACAAATTTTCAAACCGATTTTAATGAAGTTTATAAAAATAGATAAATCCATATTTATATGGACACATAAGCATGATGTGTTTTAACTACTGTAGTGTAGGGTATCATATGGTCAGGCTTGACCGACTATACTTTCTTACTTGTTTTATTATACAATATTTAAGTGTTATTAATATTTCAAATTAATATTTTTATGATTTAACAAACAACGAATTTGATTTTATGGTAATGTTAAAAAAAATAAATAATGTTGTAATAGAAAAGAATAGTGTAAGAGATTATATATATTTACAAATTGAAACTAATAAGATTTTTGTTTAAAATACAAGGTATTCTCAACTTTTGCGGAGATCGCAAATGCGTCCAAGCCAGACCTGCAGTCAAAAATAGTCTCATTTGAAAACTTAAGTATGTAAGTAAGTGTAGGGGTGATCGTTTCTTTTTTATAGTAGCTCTATAAGACGTTTTTACGATACGATTGAAGCGGATTGTCTTTTAAATATTCGAAGAATTTTAGATTAAAAAGTGGTTTCATTTCAACTAATGCAAAGTAAATCGCCAATTTCTGGGCCTTTTGGTCCTATCCCAGTATTCTATCCCAGTTTATTCATTAATTATATATTCTAAAAATTTTCGAAGACTTTTTACTAGGCCTTGCTTATGAATTTTGCGCCCTCTTCGAATTAACCTAAAAATTTCAGCAAAATATTTTTTATTCCCACAAACATCTCATAAAAAGAAGGAATAAAAATCTAAATATGTACAAAACTTAATTAAGCAGAGAGAGAATATTTTATTACTATGGTGCAAAGCAAAAAGGCTAATACTGGGGGTCAACACTATGCGTCCAATTTGTTAATGCATTTAAGCATCTGTCAAAAAAGTGGAATCAGAGTAAAATTGTATTCACATGTTACACAGCAAACGCTTATAAAGCGTATACGTATAACGGTCAATTTCACCAAGTTCGCTTATAATTAACAACCGGTTATAGCTGTCAAAACATATTGGTAACCGGAACTTTAATTGAAAGTTAGTTTTAACCGAACTTGGTGAAATTGGCCGTAATACGCAACAAGTAGGATTACTTTCCACATTTGCACTCGTTATAAAAAAAGGTCAAGAAAATGCGTGGTGTAGACCTTAGCTACAGAATTAAAAGAAAACATTTTTTATTCTGCTTTGTTTCGATGTTTTTTTTTTATGTGTTATGTCTATTAGTTGTTATGCAAAAATTAGCATTGAAAATTAAATTGTTTTTTCAAAAAACTCTAAAAAAAAAAAGTATCGGCTTATCGACAGTAAAATATTGTCTATACCGATATGTCGGCAAACCTGAAGTGTCGCCGATATATCGGTATTCATTACGTCCCTAGTTTTAACTCTTACTAGTATTGTTAGTATCAAACTGTATCCAGATACGATCATAATTGTTTTATTTAAGTTAAAAATAGCGATTTTGGTAGTCGAGCTTATGAAATTAGAGTCTATAAACTTTCTGGCAATGTTTTTAACCATGCAGGACTGATTGATTTGGGCTGAGGTTTTTCTCGGTACGAAAATCTTCTTCAGATTTACAGCTGCAAGTATATTTTTAATAGTGCTTAGGAGTACCTTAATGGGTGCTATAGGATTTTGTAAGGTGGCTTGAAGCTTGTACAAAATTACCCCTGTATATCTAATTTCTTTATACATACCAACTTTTTCCGAGATTTTTGTTAGTAACAGTGATTTTGACCAGTTAAAGCATTAATCCAAAATAAAATAAGTTTTAATTAAAAATTTAATCAAGTGAATTAAACGTTGAATCAAGTGATTTAAACATTTAATTGATATTATTAATTTGCTTACTGGTGCAAATTAATATTGTATATTAATTAATAATATCAATTTAATGTTTAATTCACTTTAATTCATTTTTCTCTTTGACCTTAGACTAAATTTTTAAAAACTTATGCAATCACTCTAAGCAGCTACTCCTTGTTAAAGCTGCCGTCTAACGTCTTTATAAGTTTCTACAATCAGTATATATCTCTATTTTCTTCTACAATAACTATCTAAAGCCAGTTTTTATTTGCATGAAAACTTTGTAAATATACAAGCAATAGATTAGGGACGTAACGAATACCTCTATATCGACGATACTTTAGATTTTCCGATATATCGGCATCGGCGATACATTGCTGTCGATACGCCAATACTTTTAATACATATTTATATTTATATTTGTTTTTTTTTATATTTTTGAACAAACAATTTAATTTTCTATGCTTATTTTTTGCATGGCATCTAAGAGAAATATTACACTAAAAAAAAACAGAGCATAAAATCAAAACAGAATAATGAAACTGTGTCATATAAAAAATGAATCAACGGAGATTGAAAATAGTCCCAAAATTTAGCGGCTGACTTGGCATCTGTTATTTGTTATTTATCTACAATTCTTGACCCTCGATAGAATACTCGAATTTCAAAGACCATCGACTTCAATCATATTGAAAAAAATTCTTATGGAGTTACTCAGCATGTCGCTGCCTTTCGTATGTTTGAAAACACGGTCACCCTTACAGGTGGTACATGTTCTGATAAGTCTAAAAGAACTGGCCTTTAGAGCGTTTGTAAAAAATGTTTAAGAGAATCCGAGGAGGATGAGCTTCTTTGCATACTTTGCTGTGATTCTGCGAATGAAGCAGTCGAAAGATGCCTTACGGCCGAATTGAAACAAATAGAGCAGAAATTCTTAAGTGTTCACATTAGTTCTGTCGCAGCTGAAAGACCATTTTCCACTGCAGGCCTGGTTCAAACGGACTTGCGAAATCGTTTTTCTCCGTAAGAGTTTAGAATGCTTTGCTTTTAAACAAAAATCTTATTAATGTCAATTTTAAATATTAATAGTTAACTTCTAATGCTGTTGTTTTTGTAAAAAAAAAAATATTTTTTTATTACTTTAACTTCCAGTTAACAACATGTTTTGACAGCTTTAACTGAAATTGGAGGTTAATCTTATTAAATTTTAAATATAAATAACCTCTAACACTGTTATTTTGTTAAGTATTACTTGAATTTAATATTCAATATGCGTATCGATATCGATATCGGCGATATTTTAGTTTGAGCATCGGTATCGTATCGCCAAAAAGGCGTAACGTTACATCCCTACAATAAATCCCTGAAAATCAGAAAAAATTTACAAAGTAACGCTTTTGAAAATGTTTTTTTCAAGTTTTTTTCATTTAAACAACCAGTAAATTTTATGTAGATATTAGACAAAACTTTGACAATTAATACGAGTAGCTTAATTGCAAATAATGCACACCATACATGTCTCTTAAATATTTGCAAAATATGCAAAAACAAACTGAAAGGTAATTGCCTGGCTTTAATATTGCTAATTTAATACATTCAATTAATGATTTAAATTTTACTGTCATTAGCACAAATCTAACAATATTTTAATACCTAAAACGAAATTGATATAATTAACTTATCTACAAATAAAAATTGTCCTTTTGTGCAAAAAAAAAAAAAATATTGAAATAGATTAAATTTATATTCAGTAAGCATAAATAAGTCTTAAATGTAAACTTTTTTAGTTAACAAACAAATCACGTTTGTTTCTTAAGTCTTTTGTTTTGCTAAATTAAATAAAAAGAAAAAGCAAAACATTCACTTTATTATAGAATAAAATACCAGCTAGTTCTTCTTATTAGAAAAGAATTTCTTTATTTATGATTATATCTTCAGTTAGAAGATGAAAAGTAATTATTGAATATATGAGTGTTTGAACACGTACACATATCTATCTTTAAGAAACACTGCGTGAACACAACAAGAGAACACTACTAGAGAATAGCAATAACAATAGCAAGAACAAAAATGAAACAAATAGTATGGATCAAACAACAAATACACATCATTATTAATCTGTTTAACCCCTAACAGTAACATAATAACCAATACTTAATGAAAACGTTTTTCATTATATTTTTTGTTGTAACAATGTCTATGTCTATATCAACATATGAAACACGCACACACTTATAGTTTCATACGCATCCTCATACGAGAAACACTTTTAGTTGTTACGAGCATATTTTTCTTCATCTTCATCATCATCAGCATCGTCATCCTCATCATATGTACACTACTTCATCTGTTATGTTTATCTTGTTAAGTTGCTTTAATTTTTTTTTTTTTTTTTATATTTTTTGTTTTTTAGTTCTACTCCATAGAGATTTTGTTTTTTGTTAATGTGCTTTTTTGTCTACAAGCATACACACTAGTACTACAAATGTAGGCTTTACCACCACCATTAAGATTGGTTTGGTGTGTTTTCTTTTAATTTTTTTTTTTTTTTTTTTGAAAAAAACTTTAAATAAACAGTATTAAGCAGAGTTGGAAAATGTATGTAGATTAAAAAAAACATTTATAAAGAATTTGTATTAATCTAAGAAATTAAATTGACGTCTTTTTAGAAAATTTTCTTGCTACTTTCTACACCCAGAAAAAAAACATGTTTAAGTATGGTCACCTACAACAAAACTATTTTTAAAGACAATTTTAATCATATTATGATTAATTTAACAATATTATTGTCACCGACAACCATATTATGGTTGAATTTGTCCTCCATCAAGAAGCCACAACCATATTATGTTTGCCTCCGAACATATTATGATTGAAAATAACTTAAACATGTTGAACACTTATAAAAGCATAGTTGGTTTTCAACCATAGCATGTTGCTCTTGAAAAAGAGGAAAATACTATTGTTAATTTTAAAACAAATTATTGTCATATTTAACCATAACATGCTTAGAGGCAACCATAATATGGTTGTGGCTTCTTGAAGGAGGACTAATTCAACCATAATATGATTGTAGGTGACAATAATATGGTTATATTAAACATAATATGTTTAAAATTTCCTTTAAAAATAGTTTTGTTGGAGGTGATCATATTTAAACATGTTTTTTCTCTGCGTGTATCAATAAAGATAAAAAGTGACGTTCTTCTACAGTATTTCTTCTTAAGCGAGTGTGGTCGCTATCATTTGAAATATCTCGAGCTAGTGAATTCGGATGCGATTCGAGCCCTTTTCGAATATTTACTGCTTATTAAGTAATTATAGTTTTACCTAATGGCACCTTGAGATCCTTTGAGTTTTTAGCAAACCACAGGGCAGCTGTGATTATTCGAAGAAGTTTACTTTGGCGCCTATTAAAATTTTAGATATAAGAGGTCAAGGCAGTGTCCCATAACTGAATACCGTAGCACCAGATTGGCTTTAAGATAGAGCTGTTAAGTAGAAGTTTGCAAGTGAGACTAAGAACAAAATTTTTTCCAATAAGTCAATTAATTTGAATTGGTTTTTGGTTCAATTGAGTTAATTTTGCATAAAACAATAAAAAATGAAAAACAGGAACTTAAAATAAAAATGCTTCTCCATTTTTGCATCTTCGCTGCCAGAATATTTTTCGTCTTCCTGTTGGTAGTTTTCAACAACTTTTACGCCATCTATAACTGAGATGACTGCTCTTTTAAATGTGGTTTAAAATGTTCCAAATACTTGCCTTTAGCAATATATGATATGAATTAAATAACTCTGAATTTGGAAAGCAGTAGTTACCTGGAAAAACGGGTTTTTTACAAAAAATCTGCAGATAAAATATATTGAATTCAGAATGTTGCACTAGCCAACAAGGTTTTGGACTGGAGCAACCAAATATCTTTCCTAGGGTAATTTGGTGGGCTAAATTCGAATCTGTCATTTTTTATTCGTTTTTTACATAAAAAATCACTAGTTTATTTAAAAATCAATGAATTTTCAAAAGTGAATGAATGGCGTTATTTGAACGTCGCGACGCGTCGTTTGTATTTTGTTGGTTCGGCTTCACGTATTAGAGTCCAGCAATGGTCTCCCAGCAAGCTTTTGTCTCAAAATCCTTGATAAATTCTTTAAATTTTTATTAAATCTTGGTAAGCACTTTCCCCTTGCACCTAGTTTTTTTTTGGAAAAAAATCTAAATGCGAATGAAGAAAATGGACGGTGTCCAAGGTTTGTCCAAGTTTCTGACTGCAAATCCAAAATAATGTAAATATGCATATGTTAATGATTCTGATATTGCATATCCTTCTTTCAACCAAATATTCACCACACACAAAACAAAAATAACTTGAATCAGTAACACACGATCAAAGAGTTTTAAAAGGCGCCTAAAAGCTATGAGAAAAAGTAAAGACAGATCTATAAAAAAATTAAGTTTAAGGGTTTGCCATTCATTGAAAAGTTATAACTTGCTTTTCATACACGTTTTAATTGGAGTTTTATGCCGATTTGTTAAGTTCATAAGTTTATAAGCCTCTATATACCATTTAATTCCCAACTCTGTTTACAAATCAAACAACACACCAAACATTCATTGTGGGGCTGTGAAGTTGGAAAAATAATATAACAACAATAAAAAACGTTTATCACACTCTTAATCCACAAATGCATCGTCATCTTTTTACATTTGAGTTTTTTTTTTAACTTTTTTGTTTTTGCTTTTTTATTATTGTTGTTTTCTTTTCATGAGTTTACCAAGGAATTCCTTGTGGGTAAGTTGGGTTGACATAGCATTGTTGATAACACAATGACGTTGTCGTTAGTCACAGTTTTAGTACGTTGCAGTTGTTGTTATTATTATTGTTGTTGTTGTTGCATTATACTTATTATTGTGTTGCTGTTGGTTTTGGTTTGTTATTTTTTTTTTACTTTTTTTCTCAAGAAGGTCTTATGTGCGAGTATGTTTCATAGTTAAAATGTAAAGAAAATTTAAAAAGTTTTTCCAGTAAAAACGTGGGATGATTAAAAATTTTGTAAATTATTTTGTATGATCCCTCTGTTCTGGAATGATTATATCAGAAAAATGTATGTTATCATTCGACTCTTAAATTAACAAATGTACTAAAAGTAAATATTTGCGCTAAATTTTATGCTTCTAGTTTTTTATATAGTTCTTTCACAGATAAAAATATAGGCTAGAAAATTATATTTTAAAGATCGAAAACATTTAACTTATGACGTTGGTTCCCGGTAGGCTACTTGGTAGTGATGTGGTCTATCAAAGCAAGGATTGCTGTTTCACTACAACGGGACTGAAGGGCTATGCTACTATTACTCGGTAATTAAGTTAGAATACAGGATTTTACCAATTAAATGGTTTCGAAACCGCCGGTCTGACAAATCTATCAGCTGTTAAATATCTGTTATCTAAAGTTTCATTTATATAGTGAAAGGTTTTCCGTTTACGAGAATATGAATCATTTAACAACGGAAGAACGCTTTAAAGAAGTTAAAACTTGCTACAAAATTGGTGGTTGAAACGTGGTCACTTTTTGAGTATTACGTAGTAATTACGTTCGTCATAACCAACATACTGTGCAAAGAATTGGCAGGATTATAAAGAAATTTGAAGAGACTGGAAGCATTACAGAATTGGTCAGGTCTGAGCATCATCGCAATGTGCGTACTGCTTAAAAATTTGGCAGAACTGTTACCGTCAAATCAAAACGCTATGGTCGTATGATAGCTGATTTTTTTGGTCTGCAATTGAAGATTACTATGAACTAGATGATATGTGGTTTTCACAGGAAGGTGCCACGAACCACCAACACCGATTTCGGCTATATAACATGAGAAGTTTCCAAATGAGTTCCAAGATCTTGCGATTTTTAGGGCTACGGCAAAGGCCGAGTCTTCGCGGGTAATCCCCTAACGTTGAAGCATTTAAAAAAAATATTTGTCGAGTTATTGCCGAGATACCGTGCGAAATGTACGAAAAAGTAGTCGAAAACTACCTCGAAAGAATGGATTGCTGCAACTAGGGAGATCGACTAATCAACTTTTTTTCAAAAACCGGGTTTCGAATATTCCGAATAACTGCAATTTGTAAAAACCCGGTTTTCGGTTAAGCATTTTAAAAATAACCGGTTAACCGGTTTTAATTCGAATACATAAAAATAAAAAAATCAAATTAGTTTTTGTAATAAAAAGTTAATTTGAATACAAAAAAAAAACACAATTCACAATTCATTGTAATTCATACGAAATGGCAATGTCCAAGCATTTAAATGAAATAAAAGTTTCATAATTTTTTTACAGTGAGCTGCGTTTACACAATACACCAATACCCCGGTTTGCGTCGCTTCGTTTTGCGTCGTTTTCGAAGTTGATCTTTTTAAAATTTCCGTGATTTCGAAGTTGCGTCGATCTTGTTTCACTTTGCATCGCATGACTTCGAAGTTGCGTCGCTAGTGCTTCGATTTGCGTCTACACAGAAAAAGGGGATTTCCCGTTTAAGTCTAATGCAAATATGTATGTATTTGCTGAAGTAAAGTTAAATTTAAATATTTTGCAACAACGAGTCAACAAAAGCAAATAAGCTTACAACAAAAACTGTTTATTTTGACGCGTTCTAAATCATGGGAAAATTCTGTTGATATTGAAAGAAACCTTGAACTAGCCCCTTCTACAATAAGATCCATTTGCTGTTCCAGTGGCGCTGATAAAATTAAGAAATTTGTTGAAACAAGAACATCGTTACAACATAAACAGGTTACAAAAATTATAAGTCTCTTAATGAAAAAAATAGAGCCACTTTTTAATATTTGGATTGAAGACCAAAATCAGCGAGTCTATCAAATCAAAATTTATTTTTTCAGCTAAAATTATGAATCTCGGAACCAATTAAATGAAAATCAAAACAAATATATGGAAAATCGTGCTTTGTTTTGCGTCGTTTCGGTTTGCGTCGAGTTTTTCCGGTCCCAATTATCGACGCAAACCGGGGTATTGGTGTACAAGAGATTATAGCACTAATAATATAAGGCCGTATATCGCCTCTCGTAAAGGATATCAGAGATAAGCAAGCAGGGTTCAGAGAAGGAAGGTCCTGTGCAGATCATATTGCAACACTCAGAATTATCATAGAGCAGGCAAAAGAACTGAACTTATTGTCATATGCATTATTTATAGAACGTGTCCAGTGCAAAAATATTTTATATGGAAAATTTTAACAAAAAACTATATACCAGACATGCTTATTAAAATTATTTACAAAAATTTACCAAGCTACCTGTAATACAAAGGAAAATGTTCTCAGAACCTGACAATAGCCGAAGGTGTCCGGCAGGATTACATACTATCGCCATTACTCTTTCTCATTGTTCTGGATGATGTAATGAGAGAAACAAACAATGCGTCTCCCCATGGCATCCAATGGAAATCTTTTTCAAAACTAAATGATCTGGCATACGCAGATGACCTTTGGCTTTCGGCTCATAACTTCCAGAGCATCCAAAACGAACTTGATGTTCTTAAAACAAATGCCCTAAAAGTCGGACTTAAAAAGACCTAATTAATGCATTGCTACTAAAAACAAAATCAACCTTTTCATCGATTGAGAGAAATTGAAAATGTTGAATCCTTCTACTGCTTCGGCTGCTGCATTGTTTCAAAATAAGGGTCGGCGAAGACATTATCAAATCCCGTATTGCTATGTGGAAGCTACAGAGTATATGGGAGTTTAACGAGCTATCTCAGCTCACAAAGATATATACAACGCATGTGTGAAGTCGTTTATTTTGTACGGATGCGAAACGTGGGGCCATACAAATTCCCAGATAAGAAAAATTCCAAGCAACTGAAATAGATGTCTTCGGAGAATCATATGATTCTACTGGCCAAATACTATTAGTAACACTGAATTACTCAAAAATACAAAGCAGAACCCAATTGCTTGCAATATAGAGACGGATAAAATATGGGTGGATCGCTCACATAATAGGATCTAATAATAACATAGCCAAAACTGCACAGTAGTACAATCCTCAAGGCCAAACACTCATAGAAAAATGCATCTTCATATTAATGATGCCATGACATCAAGTTTGTGATATCAGTGTTATTATAAATGACATCAATGAGGCCAAAAGTATCATCAATTCAATAACGAACGTCATCATAAAATTTTGTCATATTTTATGCGTCATCTATGCTATGACTTCAGTGACATCAATTCGATGCTACATTTTGTGTTTTATTAACATTATTTTCATACATAAAAAGTAACATTAGAAGCAAAAATTCCCACATTCTATTTGCTTAAATTATTTAGATAAATACATAAAAGTTTTTAAAGTAGAATGATTACGAAAATCTTATCGGGCATGCTACTGGTGTCTTATAATTGTGAGTTCTTTTGTAAACAAAGGGAGGAACACAACAAAAGTAAAACAAACATGTGTAACGAGTAAGCAAATAATAATATTCTCTAACTTTGACTTAAGTCATTAATGACAGTTTGTCATTAAATTGGGCCTAATGAGCCCCTTCTCCGATGTTACTAAGTCATCGCACTAATGACATTTGTTATCAAACTGACTACGATTTGTCATTTCTGTGATGCCGATGTGTCATTTCAGTGATAACATAATTGCATCTGATGACAATTTGGCCAAATGACGTTAAGGCTGATATCACAATGGTGTCATAGGGTGAAAAAAGAAGACACTTGTCATAGTACTGATGTCAAAATACATCAGAGTTATGACGCCTTTTCTATCAGTGTGGTCGGCACACCAAGTAATACGTTAACTTAACTACTTAAGATCGGCTCATCATGGACAGTTATAATACGAACAGCACCTAACGGAATAAGTTGAAAAAAATTACCTGAGGTCGCTTCTCCCAAGTTGGAGAATAGCGGCTATATAAATAAATATAATCATCGAAATTATAGCTCCATGTTTGTTTTTTTTTTAACTTTACTTTTAAAACTGAAAAATTAATAACGCGTTATAATGAATTAAATAAATAAAATTATCAGATGTTACATCAATGTTAAGTTATTAAACAAACAAAAAACTCTAAGAAAGATCTTTTTGGAATAGATAATTTTTCGAAAAAAAATTTTGTTTACTAGCGAATTACTCCACGTCTAATTTGATTTGAAAACTCCACTTTGTGTTTTTTTTTAAATTTATTTACCTGTTGCTGTTTTCAATTTCTGTCTTCTTCATATTGCTGTTAAAGGCGAGAAAAATAAATATTTTCAAAACAAATATTTATTTAACAAATCATCTACATACTCGTATTCTTATGAACAACCATTTGTATAAACGTAAATAAAAGATGTTCTAGTCTTAAACTATTTCGTACTTAAGCATATGTAGAGTATCTTTGTGTGTATTTGAGTCTCAATTCTTGAATATAAATTGTTATCATTCTATTGACCCATGAATATCATGATAATGGTGTATTTTTTATTGTTCTTTAATTAAACAATAAAATAGAAATTATTATGAGAATTGTTTCATGTTGTTATATTGGGTAGAATTTTTTTTCTTACTTTAAATATTGTAGTTTTTCGTAAACTCATCGATTACCAAAGAATTCGATCTTTAAAAACTTGCTCTTCCTAAGGCTATACTACTTCTTCTACCATCTCTCTTACTACAAGTTTAAATGTTCACATTTATATTTTTTTTTTCTTCTCAAGAGGAATATAAACGCAACTCGTTACAAGAACATCATATAATGAAATAAAAAGAAATGCACACACTAAAATAAAAAAAAATATTCAAAAAAGAGTACATAAACTACTTGTGCATAAATAAAGGACAGGGGCGTGTCAAAAAATCAATTTAGATTTTACATAATATGTTTTGATTATGTTATAACAAACAAGATACTTTGATAGACAAACTAAATTTTCAGGGGTTCTCACATAGCAACTCTTTTTACTAAAGTCCACAGATTACGAAAATACCAATATTTTCAGGCAGGGATTGTTTTCTATTATTTCAAGTTCGTTTCAAAAGAATTGAGAAACATAAGTTTTTTATTTTATTTTAAAACAAAATAATCTCAGTGATCTCAATTGTATTTTACTTTCATTCCAATTAAAATTAGCCTCAACTACGCCCTTGTTAATTCCTTTATCAACTACAACTTAGTCAAATGCTCATGATTTGCAAAGCTTCCTACTTTTTCCATCGTCATCGTCATCATCCTCATCACCGTTTTCCATTTCTTCTCCTGCTTTTTCGAAATAATGAAGAACAAAAAACCTATAACTAAACACACGTTAAGGTAGTGGCCAAAAAGTATGGTCGCTGCTATGACGAATAATGCCGCAGCAATAGGAAGAAAAATTGTCGCTACATTCATTAAAATTTCTTCTCTGTTTCTGGCAAAACCTTAGTAATTTTCAACGTAGTTTAATATTCTGCAAAAGCAATAAGGCTTATAACGACTTAAGTGCATCGTATAATGCAGTTTTCGCATACATCTGCTATATGTTTTTTAAAATTTAGATGGGTTATAATGATAGTGGGTATTAATGAAATTCTTCAACGAGCTTAATATTTCTAGAAAAAAATTACACTCATATAGAAATATAACTCCTGGAAAAAAACGCTCTGAGGTACTCTGTTGGTACCAGTAATGTCGGCAATAAGGAATTCTCTTGATTTGGGTTCATATTTCACCATAATTCCCGAAAGGTTTAATTGATCATAGATCAAATCGACTGACGACATTGATCATAGTCGTATGTTCTATTTATAGTATAAACATTTGAACACTGTTAAAAAAGAAATTAATTTTAAATAAAGAACAATTAACTAACTATAGATCAAATCAACAATACATCTAATAACAGTGTGCCTTTTCGATGTTAGTACCCGTTTACATTAAGTGTTCAAAAAGAGTTGAGTCTTCAACTTCAGGCAAAAATCCTTAAGCCCATAATTAAAACGTCGACAGCAACTTCAAATTCTCTCTCATTTTTTTGTTTTAATTTTTAAGTTTATTTTTTTTTCATTTTCTGTTTACAAAATGTATGTAATTAAATGAAAGTATGGTAGCACTGTTGGGAGAATAAGTGTCTATATGTGAGAGCATTAAAAAAAACGGGTTCAAAATAAAATGGATTTAATTTCACGACCGCTTTCTACGACAAATTTGTATGTTAAATCGTTTGAACACTAAAGCTACGGTCACACTTATTAAATATTTGATCAAATAAGCATAACCCCCTACTTTTGTTAATAGTTAGTGAGATTTAAAATGGTCTTAATATTACAAAATAAACTAATTATACTACTAGACATAGCAAAAAACAGTTTTTCAATATCAATATTTATTGTTAATCAAAATAAATATTGATATTAAGCGAAATAATTTTTTAGTTTGGTTGTTGGTCCCGTTTTTTTCGTCAAATATTTGATAAGTCTGACCGTAGCTTAAGTAGTTTTTGTCGCTGCGATTTTTGTCGTATCTGCTTTAAAGTTGCTTTTGCGTGTACATTAAGCACAATGAAACAAAAGGAATAGAAGAATTCACGCACTTGTGTACCCCTATAAATTCCCTTCCATCCTTTTGCAATTATATACGAAATGTGAGGATAAAAATCGCTTAATGTAAACGTGTTCATAAATTCAAAGCATCTAAAATTTTTACAAGTAGACCACGTGAATGATGCACGCTGGAGCGCCCACACCTTAAGAACATTAAACAGCCCAACTAAGGAAGAAAAGGAAACTGCATTAAGGGTTGGCTTAATTTATATCAACAATACTAAAACGATGCTATTAATTGCAAGCTTCGAGCAAACTCTTAACCTCAGAAGTCAAGCACTTGAAGAAATGGACACTTTCTGCTATTTGGAAAGTATACAGGACAAAAGTGAAGGTTCCAAGTCCGATATCTCTAGCCTTAAATCTCGTTAAGAATAGGCCAACTTAAATTAGTATGGAACTCATTGCACATGTCAAGACGAACGAGGATAAATATATTCGATAAAAAACCTCAAATCGACACTGTTGTATACGTGTAAGATCTGGAACACATCATCATGCGAACTGCAGTCCATACAAGTTTCTGTAAACAAATGTTGAAGGATACACTTCGCATACACTGGCCAAGGACGATTTGAAATCTACATAAAATCCGAAAACTTATGTGGAGTTGGATCGGTTATACTTTAGGTAAATAACCAAAAGATATTGTGAAACAAGTAGAACCCACTTGGCAGCCAAAGAGGAGGACAACCATCACAAATATAGAAACGGCAAACCGGAACAGAGTTATCCCGCCGACGTCTACAGAGGACTGAAGTAAAACATCTCGCATTCTTTTTCTTATTGTTTGGCTTGTTAGGGCCGGAGCTTCAATGTAAATAAAACATCAATTTTATTACAGTTTTTCCCAGCGTTTCGAAGAGTATTTTTCTACTTCTTCAGGGGGCGTAAAATTTTTTGATTATATTACATGTTTAAAATATTTGATTTTTTCCCGAAAATTTTTTTGAAAAACGAAAAATAATTAACAAAAATACTTTCCAACCACATCCTATTCTAATATCCTAATATTCTATTGAGAGTACTGGAAAAATCTTGTCACGGCCCTATACTCCTCCCAGTGCCTTCATGCCCTGTAATCCAAATTATACTTTTTCAAGCCAGGTTAGAAGTACACCCGGGCACAATTTGTGACGGTTAACAAATTTAAGACATTAATGGCGTACGGTATCTAGCACTTCTCTTTTAAAAAGCATGCTTTAACATACTTACATACATTTTTCGTGTTTTATTCCCTTACAGATTTCTATTAATCACAAAGCGCTCACTTTAATGCATGCACCAGAGCGTTATTCAAAAGAAAAATTTGACATGTAGTCAAAAGCATTTTGAAAATTATGTAAATATTGGTCACTCCCAAAAATCTCTTTAATGAGCTACGATAAAAATTAATTTTGCGGCAAAAAACCCATATTTTGCCACGGTTTGTATGTAAAATATATTTTCTTAAATCATTGACTTTTACCTTTACTTATCAAAGTCCGCACAAGAGAAATATAATCCACAGTCGTTTTACCAAAACTAATCACTATAAACTTTAATAAAACCAAATTTTGTGGGGGTTAATCCATGTATATGTACTAAAGCCTATAGTACACGGAATGTAAAAAGCCTCATGCGCATGTGGTTCTGACGTAATTTTGACGTCACTACAAAGCCACAATAGCAAGTTCGTGATGTGTGATGACGATAAAATTACGTCAGAATTACGAAGAATGGAACTTTCTAACAGACATGGGCTATATAAGGTTCCGCTTAAGTACCTAGGATAGGTCCCAGAGGCGTTAAGCCACCTATACTCAGATAATATTAATAATCGTCTTAGAAAAGAAATATTAAAGTAATAGTTTCCGTACTCAAAAGAAAAACAAACCATTTTAACGTGAGTAGGGTGATCAAACTCCATTCTGATTCTAGTCTATCTGTCCACTCGACCGTCCCCTGTCCAAATCTGAAATTGACTTTTGCGTTTGCTACGTTTTATCGGCTAAATAGCAGAACTGATTTTAATGGAATTGGAAAAATGGGCTTTTTATTTTTTTTTTAAAGTAGAACCAATTACTTCCTCTCCGAAAGTATCTAACCAATTTTGAATTTGAATCATTGATACATCGGCGTAAATAAACCAGACAGGGCTTGTATTTTTTCAAAGCTACGAATATGAAGGGACAGATGGGCTATTTCTGCCTATCCGAAACTATCTTACCCATTCTGATAAAATTTTAAATATATGTAGATCGATATACATACAATAAAACAAACAGGTTTTATATATTTTTCAAATCTTGGACCAAATAGGGGACAGAAAAGCAATTTCTGAATCTCCGACTCTATCCAACCAATTTTAGTTTTACATTTATACAGGGTTGTTCTGGAAACCGAAAACGTAAGGCGCAAGAAGTTGGAAGTGGTTTTTAATACACTTTAAATGTAATTTTTATAATTTTTGATATTAAATTCTGTTTAATATCAAAAGATTTTGTTATTCGTGCTTAATTCCCAGTTTTTATTATTGATAAAAACACTTGAAATTTTTTGTTGATGGGATAAGCTATTCCTATGCGCATTTCACTGGTTGCTTAGGCCAGATCATCAGGAAACTTCATCCATAAAGATTTTAGAAAAACTAAAGATATTAAACCAAATAAAACTGTTAAGCGTATAAGACTTATAGCAACAGTTCTACTTGTAATAATATCAAAGCTTAAACAAAACACATCAACAATAAACAGTGGGTTTATCTCATCTTACATTCCCCACTACAATTAGTTGAAATTCTCTCAACATTAATTGTAGTTGTAAGTAGGTTAAGAAAAACAAAATAAAAACAACAACAACTTACAAAAGATGTTGTCAATTAAGTGTTTTTTAGGCCGTGCACTTGCCTGTTTATTATCAAAAAGTAATTTCAATTTTTGGGAATACAAAATTTTAATTTCAAAAGATTTTGTTATTCGTGCTTAATTCCCAGTTTTTATTATTGACAATAGATAGATATTTCTGTGGCATTTTGATAAACATCTTAAGTCGAGATAAGATAGCAAAAAAGTTTTTAAAAAAAACTTGGTGAAAATGTCATTTTCATCAAGTAATAAAATAAACCAAAATTTTAGAAAAATTTCGTTCATAATAAAAAATTTTAAAAACGAAAACTAAACGGTTTTTAGAATGAAAATTCGTATAATTAACAACCTTTTTTAAACTTTTAAAATTTGACTTAAGATGTTTTGTCAAAATGCCACATATTTGTTTAATATTTGTCATAAAATTCTTTTATTACATAAATCTTATTAAAAAACGACGTTTATAATTCTTGCGTTTTGCGTTTCCGATTTTCAGAACACCCCTGATAGTTTGTCAAAAATTAACTCTGGGCGGTCAAGGGCGCGGACGGCGTGGGCGTTTGTGCCGTGTATGTGCTCCTAAAACTCAAGAACCGCTCGACCGATTGATAACAACTTGGACGGTAAATTATTTTACTCGGGAGCCAGGTTTCTCTTAAGTTTAATCTCGATAGGTGGCGCTGCTGTCGTGATATATTAATTTTTTTATTTATGGTACGATTTGGCTGAAATTAAAAAAAATTTTTTAGCAAACAAAAATAAGTTTCCTAATAAAATTTTAACCTGGTAGATAGCGCTGGGGTGAAGTTATTAACAAATGTCTCCAGTATTTTTTATTTTTATTTAGAATATCTCGAGCAGCGACGGGACCAAACAGCTAGTACATATTTAAAAAAAAATGTGTGTACCCTTAAATCTTTTCATGTCTCTATTAAAATCTAAAAGCAAGACTGACTCATATTTTAAAAAAAAAAATAAAATATTTGTTTATTGCCCTTGCTTTTAAACCTGACGAAATCGCATAGACATAACGTAGCGTACCGCCAACATTCTACTTCAGTCGTTTGGCTTTATTTAGAGCATGTTATGTGTGGTTGGTTAGTGCAAAAATATTGACATTGCGCTGTTTCTTAACGTAGCAGAATTTGTGCTCTTGCTGAGACACAATAACAACAACAATAACAAGTAAGAATGCTTAATTTGGTTGTTGCGACTCAACTATACCCTCTAACAGAATGTTAATAATATTTATTTAGAATATAGAACGATATCGCTGAAAGTGCTTTATATGGGAACTGTGGTGAACTTTGAACCGATTATAGTAAATTTTAGCAGTGTGATTTCTAGTCATGTTACACCAAAATGTACTAAATTCCATGAAAATATTATTTGTTGATTTTTTGGAAATAGATATTATTAGGGTCCTATTGTGAATCGATCCTCACAAAATAAGGTTAAATAGTAGTGTAAAAGACCTAATTTTGTGTCAAATTTTTTGACAATATCGTTATCGGTAAAGATTTTAGACGAATTAAAACGTTTTTTTAAAGTGATAAATGCGATTTTTACTCAATTTTCAACTAAATTTAATGACATTATCATTGTACTGAAAATTTTTAGGAGTACTAAGTGTTTTTAAGGAGTTAGTTTTTTATGGGACCTATAGCTACTTAGGAATTGAACTTCTAAAAATTTGGTATCACAGTTACAAAAATTATTTTTAAAACAAATTTGGTATGTTATAGCTTTTTCTGCTGTAACGCACAAAAAAACTTTTTGGTCATAAAGCTTTTAATGAAAATAACAACTGGTTACCATTATTAGATTTAAAAATTGTATAATGCAAATATTTAGAAAGCAAAACAGAAATTGGTAAAAAAAAGACAGTGTTTGGTCCACATTTTGGTTCAAAACTTTTTTTGTATTAAACCGATTTTGCTGGCTTTGAACTCAAAACTGCTTGGAAGAATTTGAAACAATGAAAATAAAACGGCTTAATTCTTACGACTCTTTTAGAAGTGAACATATTTTTTGCAGACTTACGGACATCGACTTAGAACTTCACTAGAAGCCATAATATACATACAAAATTTTTTTTTTTTTTTTTGTGAAACACACTGAATGACAAACCTACTACATCCTAATTCGACACTCGTGGTGAAGGGTATAACAAAAACATCTACATAGACAGTAACAGCAATGACGTTTCATCTATACGAACAACAAACGGTTGGTTCGTCGCTTGATGGTGAGTTTGATGTTGACTGCCTTGCTTGGTCACATTTTTATCTTTTGAGGAATATTACGAAAACACGCAATGTCTGAGTAAACACAGGCACACAAACTTAGGATTTTAAATAACTATGAAAGTTTTTTTGCCTCTTCTCATTGTAGTTTAATGGTAGTAAGTCTGTTTTTTTTGTTTTCTTTCGGAGTCCAGCAGCTTTAAAAATGCAACAAACAATAAAAAGACAAAACCTTAAACGAAGCAGAAGTAATAACTGCTGGGTAGAGGTAGAGTCAAAGGAGGAAAAGGGATTAGTATTGAAGCAAGCAAAGGGTACATTTTTGTTGTGGACAATGGTTCAGAAACCATTTTAATACAGGCTAAGGACGAATATAAAGGATACTAAATTTACAGAGGTAGGTGATTTGATACGACAGAGGGGTACTACATTAATATGTAGTAGGAATAGGCTTGCCAGATTGAAATCGACAAATAGCTTCACACTTAAAAGAAAAAACTTGATTTTTCTTGACAATTAATAATTCAGTTGAATTAAATAAAAACTTGTATTATTTCTACCCTTCACCACAGGTGGAAAGTTACACTCATAGAAAATTTAGCTTCATATTGATGATGCCCTTACATCAGAATTGTGACATCAATGTTATTATAAGTGACATCAATGAGGAAAAAATAGACATCAACGCAATTACGAACGTCATCACAAAATTGTGTCATATTTTATGCGTCATCGATGCAACATCAACTCGATGCCACATTTTGTGTATTATTAACGTTATTTTCTTACATAAAAAGTAAAATGAGAAGCGAAAATTCCCATAATCTATTTGTTTAAATAATTAAGCTAAACACATAAAATTTTTTAAAGTTGAATGATTACAAAAACCTTATCGGGCATGCTGCTAGTGTCTTATAAATGAGAGTTCTTCTGTAAACAAAGGGCGGAATACAACAAGACTAAAACAGAAATGTGTAACGGTTTAGTAAAAAATAAAATTCTCTAACTCTGACTTAAATCAATTCCAATGCCTAATTTAATAATGACAGTTTGTCATGCAATTAGGCCTAATGAGTCTTTTCTCTGATTTTACTAAGTCATAGCATAGTCATAGCACATAGCATGACTTTTTTTATAAAACTGATGTTAATGCTGACATCACAATTATCATAAAATCCCAAAAAACATCAGCATCTCAAAAAACATCAGCTTTATGACGCCTTTTCTATCATTGTATAAGTTCATTGTTTATATAAGTTTGTCACTCTGTTTCCAATTTTTAAAATATTGATCCAAATATTATGGTATATTTTTATATCGCGTAAAGTTTCCGCCAGATCGGTCGACATATGTCTAAGATATCACCAAAAAATTAGGACTGCCTCTAATTTTTATCCATAAATAGCTTATTTCTACCAATAAATTTACACTTTTTAAAGTCATTATGTAATTAATGAACTTTATTTTTTGATTTTGACATAAAATAGTATTTATAGACACATTATTATATTTTTCTTCCAGAAATCATGATTTTGGCGGAGTAGCACCCTAAAGGGAAGCGGGCTCACACCAAAGTAGTCCCGTGATAGGTCTTTGTTGGTAGGGACCGGTTCTAGTTCTAACACTTTATATGAATGGGACCTATCACTTTTACATGGGGTTGTCTTTGGAGGGGGTCAATTGACACCATTTGACCAGTCACACATCTATTCTTAATGAACGTGTTTAGTGCAAGTTACTTTAATGTAGTATTATTTCGATACAATGTAGTATTTTTTCAATAAAACAAGTTCTAGAATCAAATTCAAGAACCAAATTTTAGAAAGTACCAAAAAATGTTTCACAGCACCGGTGAAGACTGTACTCTAATTCATCACTTTTTCTACCTTTCAGTTCTTCATAAAACAGTTAAGGGATTGGTTCTTCTTTCACTGGTCATGAGTCCTTTCTTTTTGTACTTGTTCTATTTTCACAAATCCCAGGACCAGTCTGTGGGACCAATTGACACAAATTTCCCGCAGGGTCATTACTTTTTCTACCTTTTGCTTCTTCATATACCTGTTAAATGATTGGTTCTCCTTTCACTGGTCATGAGTTCTTTCTTTTTGAATTAGTTTTCTTTTCACAAATCCCAGGACCAGTCTGTTGAAACAATTGACACAAATTTCCCGCAGGGCATCTACAGCATATAAAGTAGGAAAATTAAATTTTGCTGAGATATTCCGTATATATCTGCACCAGTATGGAAAAGTAGCTTAAGTCGAATATGGTAGTTTTTTGTTTTAAGTCTGTATATTATTGTATTAGAACCAACTTTAAAAAAGGGAATTATTGAAGATGTTACACCTTTTCTAATCAGGGTTGTGAACTATTTCTAATCAAAAAGCGCCGTGCCCCTAATCAAAAAGCGCTTAAAAGCGCGAAATAAAATTTAAATAAAAAGCTTAATGAAATGTTTAAGAGGCAAGTTTTATTAATAGCACTGGTCGTCAAAAACCCCTTTTAAATAAAAAAAAAATATATGAAACACAAAGATTTTACAGCGCTGAATTCAAATCCGTTTTCAGTTTTTTCTATCATGTGTTTTATGGGCTAGACAAATATTGCGATCGATATAAGGTGGTTATGCTACATTCAGTTATCATAACTTGAAAACGATTTGTGCGATTTTGATATTTTACAAATGATTATTTTCAAAATTATTTCTTAATTAATCGCGACCATTTTTTCATGCAAATTATAGTATGTTCACATTTTTATCATTTATCAGAAATATAGGTATATTATGAATAAAATAAGACATGAAATCATGAAGATCAGTAAGTAAAATGTTAACTAGTTAACTAGAATGAATAAGCCATTTGGATAAGTCAATTAAAATCACATAATAAAGTTTTTCTCTACATTGACTTCTTTTGTTTTTTAGCAAGCAGTGTTAACAAAACATTTATATTTAAAAAAAAAAAATTTATTTTAATTCTATAGTTACTTAAATTAAGTTTTCGTTGCTTTTTATTTTACAAAATCAGAAGAAAAGCCTGAAGTTTAAGTTTAAAAAAACTCAATATATAAATAAGAAACTTTTGATTGATTTGCTTAACATGTCGATCCAAATCAAAATTAATTGAATCAAACCAAGTTTTCTTGAAATCTCTAGCATTTGTTTCTTGATGCAAAAAATTCGATTCTATTTAAAAATCAAGAAAATCAGACTAATATTAAATGAATGCTGCTTGATTTCAGAAATACCTTTCTTGTTCTAAGAAATTTTGTTTTAAGAAATTTTTGATCATATACCAAAAACGTGAATTTTGTGATCGTAAGAAAATGTTTCTGTATTTAAGAAAATTTAACTTAATACGAACAAAACAAGTTAAAAACAGGAAATTATTTTTGAATTTTTTTGTTTTAAGAAACAAACAACCGTATTCATAATGAAAATTTGGCATGAAGTTAGCAAAAAGTTTATTCATAATAAACTAACCAAACTCTGGCTAACGATTTGCTAAACACTTGTTAACGAGCTGCCAAACGTTTGCCAACTTGTGGAAAAAGCCGTTTAATGTCAAACAATTTTGTTGGTTTTCTTATTTTAACTGTTTTTTTTTTAATTGGCTGTCTTTTAATTAATTTATTTTAATTTTTAAAACTTTTTATCATTTTTATATTTAAAGGGAAAAAAAAAAAAAAAGAAAAGTCCAGCGATGATTAATGCAAAACATGTTGCATTTTTGAGTAATATAATGTGGCATCATTAAAATTCAGAGTTGATTTATTAAAAGTAAGCAGATGGAGAAAAGTTCGTTATGAATTAACTCTGTACCAACAAGCTGCTAAGCTTAATCGGCATTCTAGTAAGCAGCAAGTGAATTAAACGTTTAATTAAAATATCGTCAATTAAACATTTAATGCACTTGATTAAAAGTTTAATTCACCTGATTAAATATTTAATTTAAACTGATTTTATTTTTGATTATTTTTTTTTACTGGCGCACAAATTTTTTTCTGTGTACACAGAAAAAGTTATCAGTATGGTAATTCTGTAACTTATTAACGACAAAAATTTGTCGCTAAGTGGTAAATTTTTAAACTTGTTACTTGAAATTTTCTACTTTACCAAGATTTTTGTCGTTAAAAAGTTACAACTTTAACACTACGGTAGTTTTTTATAAAAAAAAATAGTTTAAAAAGTATTTCAATTTAGGTTTTGTGATAATTGAATAAATTATTTTTTTTTTGTTGAAAGAAAATTAAAAATATAATTTTGATTTCATTAACATTTCAGTTATTTTGAAATAAATTTTTAATTAAAAAAATATTAATTAAATTAGAAACCCTTTACATAGAATGTGTTAGTCTTAATATTTCGCGCATAGAAGTACTTACCGATTTATAAGCTTATATTTTAGGCCTTGTTTATGACTCGGGCCAAAGAGTGATGGCAGTTGAGTACATACATATTGCAATTAATATACCATAAGTTATTAACTCAAAATATTTAATTTTTCACTTTTTAAAAAAATCGAGCCATAACATTATAATATATAATATAATATATCGTGTTATTTCAATGTTAAATTAAATTTGTTTCCTGCTACTGAGAATGTTTAAATTTTGAGGTTAATACCCATTTTATGATCAAGTGCGATATGTATTTACAGTTTACAACCATAACTTTAATTGTCGCAAAATTGATTCACCCGGAATTTGTAAGGAAGAAAATTAGGAACCTATTCGCGTTGTACTCTGGGAAAAAAACAAGTGTATCTGAAGGCTTTCTGGGACTTTAAATAGGAAGATAAAATCGCAACTGGCCAGAGTCATATCTGGTATCTCCTAGAGTAAAAATAAACTACGAATTGGTTGTTTGTAAGACATATTCAAAAATCGAAAAATTTATTAAATTAGTAGTTAAACGGAATGCAGTCTTTTTTAAAATGATTTGTTTTACGGGAACTTAAATGTTTCGTTTAGCTCTCAGATTATTTTGCCCCTCGAACTGCGTATTATTCCTTTTAGTGAACCAACTAACCAACTAAATCAAACACACTCCTGTTTTCAGTGTAACAATTTTTAAAAACAACAATAAAATCAACTCTTAGAATAGGAATGTGAATTATTTTTTGTTGTTGTAATTGTTGTCGCTGTATGCTGATAATTTTTGTTGCTGTTGTTGTATTTTTTTCGAGTGGTTGAGCCCCTAAAGGCTACATACTTGCATGCATGCAGCAGCTTATGATGATGACGACGACTACAAAGATGATGATCATCATCGTAATGATCTGCTTCATTGCCACCATCATGGTAATGATGATGCACTAAAATGCTATGCTTAATTCTTACCTGCAATATACTCTTCATCTGCTGATTCTTGCAACAGTTTTTGCAGGCAATGAAAAGCGTGCGCTGTGTTTCATAGGACAAAGCAACACAACAATGACATAAAAAGTCTATACATTTTATTGCAGAATTTATATTGGTTTGATTTTTTCTAGTGACTATTTTCGTGCGCTTGCTCTCTCTCTCTCGTTTCACCTTTCCACAACGAGACAAATACTAGCGTAGTAGCAATATTTTTGCAGTTGCTGCATAAGATGGCTGTCGTTGTTGTAGTTATTATTGCTGTTGTTGCCATTTGTATATATGTAGTAGGTTGCCAAAGACAAAATTTCATAAAAGCTGTTCCTATATTTTTTTTATTATTATGATTTTTTTTCCTAACTCTGCCAAGTTGTTATTGTTTGTTAAATTATTGTAAGTCCCGAATCCGTCAGTCGTTGGGCTGGTTGTTTAGTCAGGCGGTCGGGTTTTTTCGCGCTGCAATTCATTCGTTTCGTATGCTAGAAAATTTACTACCATTTACTTATATATTTGTGTGTTTTTGGGTATGTATCGGTAGTTTTGTATAAGTAGTAGTGTTGCTATAGCTTCTGCCGCCTGATAGTTTTGTGTGAGCTTCTTCTTTTTTCGTATTGTTGTTGTATTTTTTTTTTTTTGGTTGGGTGAAGGTGGAACTGTGCTTACAGTAAGTTCGCACAGATAGTTTTAGGGTTTATTTTTTTTATTTTGTTCTGTATGTATTTCCTTGATGGTTGGTTTTGATGTAAAATTAAGCAGAGGCGTTGCTTAGGGGACAATGTTACTGTTAGAAAAATTGTAAAAACAAACCAAAAGAGCAGCATAATTTCTACAAACACCTGTTTAAAAATAAGCTTTAAGTTTGGTGTGCGTGAAAATCGGCATTCGATGCACTTATCACTTAGCATCCACGGAAAGATCTTTCCGGAATAAGTTGGTTATATTAATACAGTTTTTATCCTGCATTTAAAGCATTTCTGCATCTAAACTTGCAACTAAGCTTTGGTATTTAAAATAGCCGATTTGTGTTTTGTTTGATAAATCCCGTATTTATCCATCACATTATAAAACTATTTTAATAATATTTTTTTCAAAAAAATACTAAATGGGAATTTTTCGTTTCAACCTTATGTCAGTAACAGAAAAAATTTTAATAATTATTTCGTTAAAACTAAATTTGCTTTATTTTAAATAAGCTTCATACACTATAAATTGAATGTGAACTTTTGATTCCAGTCAAATAGTTTTTATTAAAGCCAGTTTTTCTTTAAACACTGTAATGCAGATAAAGCTGTTTTTACACAATATGTATTTTACAGTGTTTTTTTTCGGTTGTACGATCCATCTGTAATTGCACATGTTTTTGCAAAAAGTTAGAGTGAATGTCAAAATTATTTGTTGAAAATATAAAAAAGGGATATAAAAAGAGGAAAACAATCAACTGCACTTGCACAACACTGCATTGAAAACGGACACAAGCCAAACTTTGAAAAAGTGAGAATTTTAGATAAAGAGAAAAGGGAAAATCAAAGATACACGTTGGAGAGCTTGGGAATTTTATTGTTTATTAAATATACACAATTGCTTAAGAAGGTAAATCTTTTTCCCGTAATGCAAATTTATTGTGGCTCCACTTATTTTTTTTTTACTTTTTTTGTTTTATAAAATTACAATAAATTTTTTTTCAAGTATTTAGAATTTTATTGAATTTTAAAGTTAAACAAATTTGTTCACATAATGTAAACAAACAGAGGACTCGAAAAAGTGTTCGAAAGTAAACATTACATTATTTAACGTTCGGCTTACACACCCAAGAATTATTTTTTTTTTTATTGTTTGTGTAGACGTACACAACCCTTAATACCGTTCGTAACTATTTTCAAGAAAGAGCCGTACATTATGTATTGTTCTGTTCTGATACTGTAGACAAACATTATATTTTAATGTACTATAATGTTTCTTTTTTTTACATTGATAAAAAAATGAACAAACAAAAGATTTTAGCAACGACCGGACCGCGAAAAGCTTGTGTGTTTTTTTGTGTAAAATAACTTTGCTGGCTTTTTGTTTTTTTTTCGTATGTGTATTTTGTTTTTGTAAAAAACGTTTAGTTTTTTTAACCAGCCGAAACGAACACAATGAAGTTTGTGGATTAAAAAAAAACCGAACGTAATTGAATGTTCTAATCTTTTGTTGAGTTTGATAAAAACAGTATTATTTTTGTGTAAGAAAGATGAAAAACAGGGAAACGTTATTTTTTTAATGATTTTCTACACAAACACTATTAGCGTTTGTGTTTTCCACAAATCTACCGAACCAAACACTAAGCAGCGTTATTTAGTGTTTATTTTCGAACACTGCTCGAAAATGTCACCTGTATGAATTCGCCTTGAAATATTTTGTGTCAAAAAAAATGTTATATACAAAATTAAAAAATTGCAAATATTTTTGTTAAAATCAATAAAAGGACAGATAAAACTATACCACAAAAAGAATAACCTCAAAAATGGCATTCATTAATTTTTCTCAAGATGCGAGATATTCGCGAAAATCGTGTTTTTCTGCAGTTGTTTTAGGTATTTCGAAAAATCTCGAGAACTGTTCAACTGAATTTTCTCTTTCAGAAAATATTCAAACTGTGTCCATCGGATAAATTTTACTGAGTTACAGGACTTAAAACTTGAAAAAAAGTGATTTTTTATGTTTTTTACCAAAATTCACTATTTTAATTCGCTCCATTAAGGCAATAAAAAAAATTTAAAAATTTTTTTTTAAAATGTATCTTGAATAATATTTTGTTTCAAAAGTAGTAAGCGTAAAGTTGTTATCGACGGACAAAGAATTAAAAAATAACGGCATATTTTGTGAAAACATCCGAATTTAAATTTTCATTATAATATTTTTTAAGAATGCTTCTATTACACTGCGGAACAGTAAGTTTGCGGTGTGGAATTTGATTGCAAACTTTTACTAATTTGAGGTCGCTGATTTCAAGTCTAATCTCCATTTATCTCTATCAGCTCTAGTTTTCAAGATATACCGTTATGTCAAAAATTAAGGCACTTTCGCTACATATATTGGAATAACCTAAAAACGGTTGACCATATTCAGTAAAAAAAATCCGAAACTCGGCAACAATATTATCATTAAGCCGTGCTTACATTGTTTTTAAATTTGCCCCGGAGTTTCAGAGTTATCGTAGAATTTTTGAATAAACAATTTACACAATGTACTGAGAAAACTGAATATCGATTTCCATACAAAAATAAGGTTTTTTCCTTTTTGCATGGAAATCGATATTCAGTTTTCTCAGTGAGTTGTGAATAAAATCAAAAGTTGTGCACCGACTTCAATGAAACAAACCTCGAGTCGGAAAAAAGCTAACCAATTGTAGGGGTAGGTAAGAAAAGATACACTCACTGTTTATTATTGATGTTTCGTTTAAGCTTTCATATAGTTACAAGTGAGACTTTGAGTGTTTATAATTCTTATGCGCTTCAGGGTTTTATTTGTATAATATTTTTAGCTTTTCTAAAATCTATGGAAAAGGTTTCCTGACGATCTGGCCTAAGTAACCAGTGAAATGCGCATAGAAGCTAGCTTTCCCTCAACAATAAATTTCAGTGTATTTTTCAAATATGAAAAATTGGGAATTTAACCTCACTTCATTCGAAATTATGTTAAACTAAATGTTTTCAGACCAAAATTGTGATTTTTGTCGCGTTTTTATTTTTTATGAATTTTAAAAAAACTAAAATTGTTTTTTTTCCAAATTTCCCTATTGTTTCTTCAAAAATTCTACGATATCTTTGAAACTACAGGGCAAATTTAAAAACAATGTAAGCACGGCTTAAAGATAATATTGTTGCCGAGTTTCTATTATCTATGCAAAATGTTAAATCTTGTACAATTCAGTTGAACAGTTCTCGAGATTTTTCGAAATACCTAAAACAACTGCAGAAAAACACGACTTTCGCGTATATCTCGGAAACGCTTCTTGAGAAAAATAAATAACTGCCATATTCGTGATCAGCAGCCCCGATTTATCTTAGAAAACATCTCATTTTTGAGATTATGGCAAAAGGTTAAAAATTTTTGAACCAGTGTTATTGAAAGCTAATCAATATTTTTGGTATGTAAAGTTGTTGTTTGAATAGTAAAGATTTTTGGGTCGATTGTTTATTTAAGTTGATAATGGTGTATAGATTCCGTTTTATTAATATGTTAGAACATTCTTGTGCATCCAGGGCCCTGTTTCTCAAAACAAAAATTGTAAAATTCTTGCTTTTATAATGTATTTTACTTTAAGATTTGTAACTTGTAGTTTTGAGAAACAGCGCCCAGGTCTAAGGGCCAATTTTACCAACTGTATTTAAATATCAATTCATAATTTAAACAGATTTTCGTATAATTTGGTTTTTCTTTCGAAATAAAAAACAAAAATTGATACTTAAATACAACTGGTGAAATAGGCACTAATGCCCGTAATTTCTATAAAAAGAAATCTAGCTGTGCATAGAAATCTATGGTATAAAAGCTGCCATATTTTAAAGGAAAACTGAAGGGAAAAACACGTAGGCAAAATTAACGTTGAAATAGGTAAATATAACTGTTAGGTACGAACACGACCTGCTTTCTTTTTGTAGAAATTCCGGGCATATGACTGTTTCTGAAATAAGTATTTGAGGAGGTCCATAACAAAACGCAACAATTGCACTTTTGAAATTTAATGTTTTTTTACTGAAGAATACATATTGTACATACTAAAATCCTTATAGTCATTGTTTTAACGAATTTATTAACTTTGAGTCGGTTGAAAACGCCACAATTTCACATACTGGCTTAAATTAGGGCCTGTTCGTTGATTTCGAACGAAAACTTCGTTCGCTTAAATTACATTTAAAATAAAAACAAATTATAAAATATTGTTTTTGTTTTACGCGTAAGTTAAGCGAACGAAGTCTTCAATCGATATCCTTAACGTTTTGTTATGGAGCTTCTAATTTATGGTATTTGTAATGTAATTTTTTATATAATTAAAAAAAAAATAATCGAAAAAACGATTTTAAGTACATTTCATTCTTAAAAAAGGCAAAAGTCTAAAAATAAAAAAAAAAAACAAATTCATTGTTAAAAATTTTTGTTGAATATTAACAATTTGGATTTAAAAAAATATTATTTATACTAGTGTCCGCCTAATGATCAAAATTCGACTATAAATTTTTATGTAAATATGAAACAAACATGGCTCATCTAAGTATATATGAATTTACATGTTTCGAGCATTTATTTTTTCCGTCTTAGTGGATCGATTTGGCGAGTTACTTAATTTTGAGTTAATTTAATTTTGTAATTTTAAATAAAAAATATCATAGCAATTGAAAAACAAACAATTTTAAAAAAGTCTTCTTTATAGATTGTCATCCACTTAGGACATTGCATGTTTAATTTTATGTTTCTATAGCCTATAGTACACGGAATGTAAAAATCCACATGCGCATGTGCTTCTGACGTAATTTTGTCGTCATCACACAACACGAACTGGCTATTGTGGCTTTCTAGTGACGTCAAAATTACGTCAGAACCACATGCGCATGTGGCTTTAAACATTCCGTGTACTATAGATAGGCTTATGTCTAATATTAACGAAAATTAATTAAAGTACCAGATGCAGAACGAAAAAGTACCAAAAAGCTCCCTCTTAAACATTCTTATTCACTCAGGACCATGCAAGATTATTTTTAGCTCTGTAGGTCGAATATTAACAAAAATTAAAATGTACCAAATGAAAAAGAAAAAGTACCAACATTTTTCGTCTTATAGGTTCTCATTTTCTCATTAACCTGAACGTATAACATGATGTTTCTAAGTTCAATATTATAGAGAATAATCGATCAGCCAATTTTTTTATTATTTGATAATTGAAAAAAAAAACAAATTTTTTGTATTTGTGCTAGTAGCAAATTTGAACGCTTATAACTCTAAAAAATAACAGATTTTAATAAAAAATATATTGTTCTGGTAGTAAATACCTTTCATATGGTGTATATTTTGTTCAAATCGGTTGACAAACAGAGGAGGAAAGTGTTATTAACAGTTTTGTCTTTGCCGATTTATATATCTATATATTTGTAAATCGTGTTGTTTGTATTTTTTTAATACAAAAATTAATTGTATTGACGAATATGGTATTCAATATGACAATTGATTTGTCGTAATTTTTTTCTGTTCACAAAAAAAAATATATCTGTTTGTATTTAAAAATAAAACGAGAAGTTAAAGCAAGAAATTGTGTTCAAGTCCAAGTCAAAAATCTAAAATACCCTGCGGGTTCCAAACTAGGAATTTTTATTCACAGAAAAAATTAAGAAAAATCTATTGTCATATTGAGTGCCATATTCGTCAATACAATTACTTTTTTTAATTGAAAAGGCACCAGCCACCGATTTTGTAAATATAAAAAATACTTTTGTTGATTAATATTATTCACATTCAACAAATATTTATACCCACACCACAATAGTGGAGAGGGTATTATGCATTTGTGCTGATGTGTGTAACGCCCTAAAATATTGGTCCTAAAGTATACCGATCGACTTAAGCTACGGTCACACTTATTAAATATTTGACCAAATAAGCGTAACCACTATTTTTGTTAATAGTGAGTGCGATGTAACATGGTCTAAATTTCACAAAATAAACTAATTATACTACTAGACACAGCAAAAAACTGTTTTTTGTAAGATATGGCATTATAATCAAAATAAATATTGCAATTAAAGAAAATAATTATTTAGTTTGCTTGCTGGTCCCGTTTTTTCCGTCAAATATTTGACAAGTGTGACCATAGCTTTAGAATCACTTTCTGAGTCGAACTAACGATGTCCGTCCGGCTGGCTGGCTGGCTGGCTAGCTGTCCATGTAACCTTGTGCGCAAACTACAGGACGCAATTTTGGAGATAATTTGATAAAACTTGAACATAGGTTCTTAGTGGCACAAGAACCAAGCCTATTGAAAATGGACCACGAGGGAAGATAGGGGGAAATTTATGCCTCTCAGAAACTTTCAAACCGATTTTAATGAAATTTAAATCCTAGATAGAAATATATTTATATGGGCACATAAGCTATGTAGTTTTTCAAAAATAGGACCACAAGGGAAGTTAGGGGGCAATTTCTGCCTCTCTCAAATTTTCAAACCGATTTTAATGAAGTTTATAAACATAGATAAGTCCATATCGATATGGACACATAAGCAAGATGTGTTTTTAAATACTGTGGTGTAGGGTATCATATGGTCGGGCTTGACCGACTATACTTTCTTACTTGTTTTTGGCAATTTAAATAATTTTTTTGTTTAAATATAATAAAAATTTCACAAAACTTACAAATAAAAGGGATATACTTAGAAGTGGATGCGCTTGAAGGTTTTAACATGTGCGCAAAACGGAATCTTGACACAATCTTCAACTTTAATCTAAAAACTAGAATAAATAACACCGCGTTTAAATGTTAATAAGAAGTTTTAAATAAAAACCTAACTTATCCCACAGATTGCCTCAGTTTTCAGTAACAGTCATATCTTTAATTCTTTACGAGATTAAATCCAAAAAAAATTATTGAATTTTTTAATTTTGGGTGTGTGTGAAACGGTAGCAAGGTACTCATGGAAGTAAAATTTTGACACTATTGAGGTGAATAAAATGTCACTAGCCC
This sequence comes from Pollenia griseotomentosa, assembly GCA_963931875.1. NCBI lineage: Eukaryota > Metazoa > Arthropoda > Insecta > Diptera > Polleniidae > Pollenia > Pollenia griseotomentosa. The sequence continues at coordinate 58,761,397 of OZ007561.1, forward strand.
TGGGGCATGGTGAAATTACTACAAGGTGGCAGCACTAGGTGTTGTTGTACAACAATATAACAAAAACAGGCAAATTTGTTTGTGTAATAAACTCCGTGCTGTCAAAAATTATGTGCAACAATGTTGCCATTGTTTGACTTTTCCGACAACATTTGGTCGGATAATTTTCGCTTGGTAGGATGGTAGGCTAAACCTTAGGGCAATGGTACACGTTTAAATACATATATAACAAAATCGAAAAAAAATTAAGACTAAAGCTATTTTAAGATATTAAAATGGTCATTTTAAATGCTAAAGGATCATAGAAATTAATATACGTACAAACATTGCATAATGAGAATGAAAATATTGCAGTATAAGTGGAATGCTATTTCTGGAAGAGCAAATAGAAACAGAAAGCTAAACATTACGAAGTAGGAATTCTGAAACAATTTCGTTATTAAACAAGTTGTGCATTAAGGAGAAATTTAATTTATGATATTACTACGTTTATCATTCTATGTGAATTTTTTTTTTCAATATTCATCGAAGATCCCATAAAGTTTATATATTCGGGGTCTTCTAAGTCGATTAAGCCGTTTGGGTTACAAATTTTTTCTAGTTCTTCAAAGATGTTTTTATTAGAAACAATAGTTAAGCTCCCAAATGTGAAACTACCTCCCTAAAAACTAACATGAATTTGTAGCGGAATGCACTGATTGTCATTAAATTTCAACAAAAACCTTTTCATGACACCAAATATGGTGAAGGTCGGTCCATAATTTACATACGGCTCCATGTTAACTTAAAATTTAAAAATTTTCAGTAGAAGCAAAACAAATTTTAATTTTATATTTAAGGTATATAATAAATAAGTTTTAAACTAACAGCTATAACTGGTAGTAAATTATAACTAAACTTGCTTAAATGTATCAAAAATAGAAAACTGGTCGAGTCCAAAGGATTTGGTTAATAAGTTTGGTCGAATAGAAAATTTTCAGTGGCAACGCTGATCTGCAACAAATAAAACGAAAAATATTATGAAAAAATTACTAAAAGATTCATACTTAAAATTTTAATGTTTTTTGAATTAAAAACAATTGTTTTTCCACTTTTTTTTCACTACAAGTCCTTTGGAGGTTCAAAGAAAGTGGCGCACAAGCGCATATCAAAAATATACGCATTTTTCAAACGTACACACGACGTGGTCCCATACACAATTATTTCTGTTTTTATTTATTAATAAAAAAAAAAACTGTTAGCCCAACTAAAGACGCACATATCAAAACCACATACGATTTGTTTTTTGCAAATATTTTAATTGTTATGCACAATTTTCATTTAAAAACCGCACAAAAATTATTTTTTTTTAAATATTTTTTCAAGAATGTAAACATAAACAAAAAAAAAATGACATCTTGGGGTTTTCACCACAGTTAAGCAAAAAATTACCAGATGCCGTAGTGATGCCACCTTGTAGTAATTTCACCATGCCCTGGGGGCTAGTATAAATTTTGACATTAGTGTCGAAATTCTTGACAACCACAAAATTATTTTTTTTCATCAAATTTGTTTAAACAAAATAAAAAATAATATGGAAGCAGGACCAGCGGCAAAAAAATTAAAAAGAATTATACAACATGTAAGTATTTACAAATGTATAAGCTTTTTTGCCCACACTTTTTGTAAAAATTGTTAATATGTACATATATCAGAACGAATTCATAAAAAAGTTGGGACGATCTCATTTCCAACATAATTGAAATGATTATTGGTAAAAACTTGATTAATTTATTCATTTTCACAAAACTACTAGTAATTGTTTTTTTCTTTATGTCAAAATTTTACGTTGTCAAAAATGTTACAATTTCACACAGCACAAATATGAAAATTTTCTACCACAAATAAATTTCATTTCAACATAGAACTTTGCTACCGTTTCACACACACCCTTTGTATTGAAAAAGTTTGACACAAAGTTATTTTATTTTTTCAACTGAAACAAATTGTTAATACGACAATTTATGAACAGTTCAATTAGGAAAATTGTTAAACATATTAGAAAAGTTTAAAAAATTTCTATTAATTACATCATAATTCTTGCTATTTGTTTCTGTGTTCAAATTAATCGCTTGATCTCGAAAACTAAGAAAGTCTTTTTAATCATACTATTTTTCCCACAATCATAATACATATTATCAAATCTGTCTTTTTAATATCTATTGCAATCATATTATGGTAGCCCATAAAGGTGCACATTCTTGCAAAATCGTAACAAAAATACATTGATTTACTTGCAAAATGAACCAAATGAATAGTTTGATCTTGTAAACTACAGTAACAGTTAGGATATATGTTAGTATGTATGTATACAAAAATAGTTTCTACCCCTTATGCGAAAAAAACTTTACCACAATCTCTGCATTTTAAGTATTGTATTTCTTTTGTGTCATCCTTTCTACATGAATATTTCGCTAAGTTTGTACGTAAAAATGTGTGTGTGTGTGTGTGTTTTTTGCAACAAGATAAAACTATAAGAATATTGTGGATGCAATTGCTATGTCGCAACTTTTGCAAAAGACATTTTTGAATATATTTTTAGGTAAAAATTTCAATTATTAATGATAAAATAGATTATGATCGTGTTTAGTTTCGTTTCGTTTCAATTTTATTTTTTCTTTTTTTCGAAGTTTGTGTGTATTTGTTTTGTATCCTTCGTTCTATCTTTCAAGATGGTTGTTCTTAATGTTGTTTGTTATTGCTGTAGTTTTCAATGTTTAAAAAGATGTTACAACAATGCACTTGGTACGAGAAGATATGTTTATTATGTTGTTTGATATTCAAACGTAGTATGCTCGTCCTATAATAACAGTCTGTCCCAAAGTCTTCAAGTTTTTTATATTTTTTCGTATTGTAGTTTTTCTTTTTTTCTGTTAAACAGTTGAAAGAAAACGAATTTAAGCTTTATTTTTTCCATTTTTTATTGCAATATTTTTTAGTCGTGGTTTTTTTTGTTAAATATTAAGTCTTAAGTTTAAAATTTACAACATTATATCTTGTCGTATCGATTTCTATTACTATTTTATCTCATCTCTGGCAATCACACTTTTGCAATAGACCACATTATTTCCTCTATTCCAATGATTTTTATTCATTGGTCAAGTTCAAGAATATTGGGAGAAAAAAAAGGAGAGAAAGAAATATTTTAAATAAAATTGTTGGCAATCGTTGAAATCTAATTTTTCTTTTTATAGATTTGTTTACGATTGCATGAGTGAGTATTTATTTTTGTTTCCTAAAGTTTTTGGTTGGTTTGGCATTTTCTGTTAGTTTTTCTTACGTTTTTTATCCTGCTGCTCTTGATTTATAAGTCATATACATTGTGGGAATATATCTTTAGAGATATTTCATTATTCTGCGAATTGCATATTGATTTTTTTTTTATTGTATTATTCAAATGTTCTGCTCAAACACTACATTGGTTTGTACTTAAATAAATTAATATTTAACAGTTTTTATGTGAAGATGTTGATTTAACATTAATAATTTTTAACCAAATATATTAAATAACTCTTATTAAATTTTTGTTTATATGTAAGTTAGTATTTTATGCTCTCTAAAAATTTGAAAAAAATGATGTGTTTGATCAGAGTTTATAAATTTTTCTGTGAGTTTAATTGGTAAATATTTTATCAAAAAAGTTACTAGGAGGGTTGATTCATAGTTATACTACAGAAAGTAACTTATCTGCTCTGCAAAAAGGTTAAGGGTAATGTGGCACTAAGGGATGCCAATCCCGAAATCCCAATCCCGAAAAAGCCTGGGGTTTTCGGGGTTCAGTGAGTCCCGGTATATAAATTTTTTATTCTCGGAATTTTTGGGATTTAGTCAATCCCAAAATTGTTAACTTAATTTTTTGGTTTTACCTTTTTTTAAAGACAAACTTTATTATGGCATTGAGAGGATATGAATCACAATATTGATCTTTTTATTATTATCTTTTTATTCGGAACGCATGGATGTTCGGAACGCATGGATGAATCCATCTTAAGAGTTTCTTTAAACTAGAAAATAATATAAAATCTTTGTAACGTTTAATGAAAACTCTTTGTAACGTTAAATGAAGATGAAAAACTAAACAGTGCTATAAAATAACTTAAAATATATATATATAATAATTTAAAATGCTTAGGAATCAAATTAGAGCTTAACGAGGATAAAATTTTATTAAAAATAACTGAAGCTGTCATAACACAGCAATTTTCCAATCGATTTTCTAAATATTTTAATTTTTAAAAAGTTAAGCTCATATCGCACTTGATCATAAAGATTGTATTAACTCGAAATTTAAACATTTTCAAGAGAAGCGAAAAAAATTTAATTTACTATTAAGGGCATATGAAAAAGAGTTTTTAAACTAACCGTTTTATTATAATGCTATAGCAATTTTTTGCAAAAAGTTAAATAATAGAAATTTTGAGTTAATACCATCTTTATGTACGAGTGCGATATCTTAAGGCCCAACTATAATATGCATAAGCTTGCTTAAGCCTCTGTCAAAAATTAACAAAAATCCACTCAAATGCATTTAAAAACACAAAAAACAAAACATTGATTTTGTTTCGCACCTTGCTTAAGCAAATGACAGACTCATTAAACTTAACAAAAAGTTGCATTAAGTTCAATATGGTTTGACACATTTAATTTACATGTATTCGCCCATTTTCTTAAGCCAACTTAAGCATATTATAGTTGGACCTTTAAAAAAAAATAATTTTAAAAATCTTTTTCAAAATAACAAAGAACTTTTAATTTTTTTTTTTTTAACTTGCATCTTTATTTCACATTAAAAAAAATGACTAAACGAAGTAATCAAAAAAATTATTTGTTTTTCCGATTTCCACTATGTGATTACCCAGAATGCGAATAAAAATAAAACGGGAAAGTGAAAGAATTATAAGTTTGTTGTACAATCGCAGTGCCATGACAATCCTAAAAATAAAAATAGTTGGCCCATTTAATATTTCAGCAGCAGCTATGGTGCTGAGAGATTTTATTTTGCGCCCACACAATATGGATTTTAAAACGATAGCGCCCATAGGATATGAGTTAGCGAACAATAGGTGTTTCAATACTATGGTGAAGGGTAATAAGATTCGCCACAGCCAAATATGCCGCTTTTACTTTTTTATATTTAAAACGGGTTTTTTTTGAAAATCCAGGTTTGGCATCACAGTTTAGCGTTTTTTTTAGCAGTTTATATGGCTTTATTTAAGATTTTTTTTTAATTCATAACTGTTTTGAATAAAAATTTAAACTTTTTGTCTAAAGGTAATGTTTTTGTTTAATATTACTATATTAAAAATAGAACATATTTTGTAATTTGACTGTCTTTATTTCTTGTTAAAAAAATATCTGTTATTTTGTTACTTAAATAATAATTTTCATAAGTTCAATTCAAAAATATGCAATATTTTATCTTAAAGTTATTTTTCATTTAAGCCTAGTACTCTGTTCAAATTTGTGAAAAAAGTTAAGCAACATTGATTATTTCACACGAAAATTTTGACGTGTATCAATGTTACCTATCTTGCGAGTTTCCACAATTTGACGTTTTTATTCCTTCAAAGTATGCGACATTGTTTTGAGTATTTTTTTAACAAAAAAGAAAGTCAATATGGATAAAAAAAACTGTTACAGGTTGTGTTATTTTAATTTTATTTCTTATTTAATATTAAGTTCATACTTTTTGCTTTTGCTTAAGATTCTACGTAAAATAAGTGCAGCTTACATTATTTCGCAGTTCTAAAAAATGTTGCTAGACATATTTCGGAACTTTTTCACAAAATGAACAGAGTACAACACTACAGACATTATTTCATAGATATTCCGATATTTTTTTTTTTTGTAAATGCGTTTTCACAGCTTTTCAAGTGAATTTTTCGGCTTTATTCGAAAAAGAAGATATTCGAAAATTTTCTAAAAATTATATGTTTTTCTTTGATATTGAAAAAAATTGGGACTATAAACAAAAACTATATCTTCATTAGCATTTAGTTGATTTAAATCTACGGCAGCAATTTTCTTTTACAAAAATTTAAAGGAATTTTTTAAAGGATTGACATTAGTCCTGAAACAATTTCATTTATCAAAAGAGGTTATAGACACCAATAACGACAGTCTGATTTACTTTGTATGTGGGGTGCAAAAATGTAAAAGCAATAAAAACAAACATTAAAACTAGTCAAAATAAGCCAACAATGCGACTAAAAAAAACTCTATAAATTCATAGAAAAAATATGAGCTAAAGAGCTTAACGACTTCTTTCAGTATTTCAAGAGCAAACTCTGTTTTCTTGATGTAAATGTTAACGCTGCGGCATAAATTAAAGTAAATGTGATAATTCCGGGAATGAAATTATTCATTTCATCCAAGCAAATTTCGACTAAACCAAAATATAAGTGCTGGTTTAATCAGACCTGCAGGAATGCAGTCAGATCCAAGGAGGATACGTTCAGTAATTGGCGTGATGACAAAAACCCAGTTACTGAAGCGTTATGTAAACAAGCGAAAAACGTATGGGCCAGCGTCTGCGTGCTAAGGTCCTTGCGGGGTATTAAGACCTTTTGATTATTTGTTAAAAGGGTAAAGAATAATATTTAGTAGTTCATCCATTCCAACCCTTTTAATAAATGACCAAATATTCACAGACCTGGTTGATAAAGCTAACCTTTTTGCTGACGTGTTTACCAAAAAATGCATACTTGTGTAGGTTAAAGGGTCCTTAAAAATCTTAATATAAAAAAGTCTCCGGGGTTGGATGGTGTTATGTCGGTAGTCCTGAAAAAGTGTGCATTGTCGTTGTCTCGTCCTTTGGCAACATTATTTAGCTACTTGTACCGGGTAGAAGTTTCAAAGCTTATATTATAGGACCGCTCTATACCTATTGTTATAGATGGGTTCTCATCGGAGGAGTTTTGTTAGAATTTAGGGGTACCGCAAGGCTCTATTCCTTCTCCTACACTTTTTCTTATTTTTCTTAACGAGCTCCTGGGTCTAACTTCAAATCGTATCTATTCTTTCGCAGATGACAGCAGCATTTGTCATTAATTTTCCACAAATCGTAGACCAAAATTAATGTTGAATGTTGAACTACATACATATTCTGGAGTCAGCGTCATCTGTATTTATGGGAGGTATAGCTATTGGGGAATCAGACATCAGGCATGAAAATCCAATTTGATGTTCGTTGGAACCAACATGTTTAGCAAGTTACAAAAGAAGCATTCAAGTGTCTTGGTTTCTTGAAACGCTGCAAGAACTATTTCACTCCGTCTCATCTCCTTACTATTTACATATACCGCCTTTATCTGACCGTAAATGGAATACAACTCCCATATCTGGGAAGGAGCTTTAAGGTATATCTGGAAGCTTCTGAATCGGGTGCAAAGAAGTGCCTTAAAACTCATCAATGACAGAAGGGTATCCAGCTCTATTGGCTCTATTGGCTCATATTACCACGGTAAGTGTTCAACTGAGATGGGCGAACTCTTGTACTACTCGCCTTTCCAGCTGATCATATCCGTTCGTTTTCGACTGTCCAATGTGTGGCACACCGCATTACAGAGAAAATTCGTTTCTCGGTCGAGCTAACCGTATGTGGAATCGACTCCGAGCAGAAGTCTTCCCAGTCGGCAACAATTTGGAAAAATTCAATTAAAATTTCCACAAACACTACTCCCTTTTCTCTTCTCCTCATTACCTTTTTTTTAATACCAACACAATGCAATCATTTAGAAAAATTTAATTTAAATTTCCGCAAGCACTACTCCCTTTTCTCTTCTCCTCATAACCTATTTGCAATGCAATCATTAGTAGGGGCATTCCCTGAATGTTGGCTACGCTTTCTATGCGTTTGTTACCTTCTTGACATTTTTTCAAGAAGCATGCAAAAGTAGAAGGTAGTCCTACCTCATGCGTTCGATGTGTATATGCATTCAATACAATTTTACACTGATTCTACTTTTTTGACAGATGCATAAACGCATTGAACCCATGGTGTGGACCTTCAGCTCAAGAATTAAAAGAAACAATTTGTTTTTCTATTTTTATTCTATGCTCTGCTTTTTAATGTTATATATGTATACATACTTCTTTTTAATTATCTGTATCGGCAAAACGACTTATCGGTGCATCCCTAGCTTAAAGAATCGAAAGCACTTAATATTGTTCCCAAATCGAAAGGTTTCCATAAATGATTTAATATTTAATGTTTTAATTTGAGAGTAAATTTCAATTAACAAAAACAGTTCTAAATGATAATTAGAGATAAGACATAAATCTCTAATAAGTAGTCTGGTTTCTGAATGAATCTGCATAAAATGATTTTGTTTAGGCGTTTTTTAAATAAATAAAAAATAATTTTCAAAATTATCTGGTTAAAATAAATTTATTACAAACGTTATCACAAATGTCTAATACCTCTTTTGTAAGAGATGAATGGTGTAGAGCAGTAATACCCTTTTTCATTTGGTCACTTCCTCACGCGCGCACATTTTGTTGTTAAACATCTAACAGCAACAATAACAAGAAATACACAATATTTAGGTGGACAAGCGAACACAACTAAAGACACATTTCAAACCAAATAGACAAAAAACAGTTTTTTTATTTGCCACAATTTTTTTTTTTTTTTCTTCAACAATGTGAGAGTGTTACATTAGAAATGAAATCTAAGGTGGTGCTGGTACTTACATATGCATCTAATATATTTTTATGCACACATAAAAGTAAGAATAGAATTGGTGCTAATAGAGTATAACCAATAAGAGGTGTTATTTTACGTAGTGACTAATTTTTTATATATGTAAGGCATACCTTATTCATAATTAGAATTGCTGTCACAAAAGTACTTTAACAGATCGATACAAAACCTAAGCAAAAAATTTGCGAAGCTTTTAAAAATTGTTTCAAATTTTTTTTGCTATTGGCCCATAATTAAGAACTATAAGAATGTTACCTCTGGCGGATATAGCTTCTTCTTCCACTAATCGCTTCCTAATTGTGGCATCCAGATAGAAAAGTAAAAAAACTTTAATCAAAAATAAAATCATCTCAACACTGTCTTAAGCTTGTTAAACGTTATATACTATATGTTTTAAAAATGGCAAAGAAAGATCAACTTTTTTTTAATTATCATTTTGTTTTTGTACATTATTAAAGAATTTACTTAAAATATAATTGTATGCTTTGAGTGTGCTTTTGAAATTTAGACTGTTTTGTTTTTAATATCATTAATTAACAGGGAAATATAATATTACACTGGGGAACAGTCATTTTGCTGACTGGAACTTTATTGAAAATTTTTATTAATTTGAGGTCGCTGATTTCAAATCAAATCTCCATTTTTCTCAATCAGCTTGACTTTTCAATATAATATATGGTATGTTATATATATTATATAGTATATCGACCCCTGACAAAATATTGTAGGCGAAATCCACTTCGTTGCTCCAAAAATTGGTTGTATATTTTCATTTTGATATTGCAAGCGAATGCAGAGAAAAGTAGAAAAATTGCTGTCCTGTAAAATTTGGTTTTTGTAACATACGATAATTTCGCGCAAAGGGGTCGATATGGTTTATTATACCATAATGTCTAAAATCAAGGCACTTCCACTTCCACTTCATATGTTGGAATAACTTCAAGACGGTTGACCATATTCACTTAAAAAAAATCCGAAACTCGGCAACAATATTATCATTGTGCCGTGCTTGCATTGTTTTTAATTTTGCCTAGTAGTTTCAGAGATATCGTTAAAGTTTTGAAAAAAATAACAGTTTAAAAAAATTTTTTGGTTTCGCTAAACATATTTCGAATCAAATGAGCTTTGTTTCATTGTATTTGGTGCACAACCTTTGATTTTATTCACAATTTACTGAGAAAACTGAATTGATTCAAATCGGGATTTCCATACAAAAATTTAATTTTTTAATGTGTGTGTTTGCTGCTGTTTGACGCGTTCATCGATTTTTATGATCTATATCTCATTTTGTTCATAGGTTATGAGAGTTTATATAAACGTAATAAGACTTCAACTTTTTCCCGTTTTATGATTTTTTAGACATACCAAAATTTTTTTTTAACGTAAACAATCGTTACTTAGCCACTATTTTGGTGAATTCCAAAATTTTTAAAAATCGCTTAGTGAAGAGTAGAGTTGTGATTTTTTAAGCTTTTAATTTTTGGAAAAAAGTCGAAAATATGATTCGGAAATGCCTCACTGTGCTGCATCAGAAATGGAAACCTTTTTTTAATACCGATAAAAAAATAATTTCAATTTTTTTATTGCATGACTATTATTTTTGTGGATCTACTTTACTGATATATATTTAAGCATTTGAAATCACTGATGCAACGCAGTGATGCATTTCCGAAGAGGCCCTACCTGTAACTTAAAAATGCGAACTGAATTAAAAAAATAGTGATTAGATTTGAAATCAGCGACCTCAAATTAGTAAGAATTTGCAAGAAAGTTCCATGCCGCACAAAAAAAGCTCAATTTTGTTCCCTTGTGTTAATAAAAAACAGGGCAAGCTTAGCTCTTAAAAAATAATAATTTGTGAAACTACTCTGCGTGGGAAAGCAGCTTTAGCATCATTGTCCTTATTTCTTAAGAAAATCACGCCGTCTTTGTATGTCTGCCGTCGTAAGATAAACGTTTCGTCCGCATAGGTAAATGGTTTGGCGTCGCAAGGCTGTACCGTGTTTCAGTTTTTCCGTATTCGTCAGTAACCAATCGTTTATAAAACTATGTTTCTACTATAAGCAAAACGTGTCAAAGTGTTTCCATTATGTTAAACTGGTTTTGGTTTTCGAATTTTCGAAATCAATTTGATATTTATATGTATTGAAAACACATATGAAAGCCCAAAAAAATATGTGGTTAAAAAAAAATATTTTTCATCAAAATAATTTTTGGGAATACAAAATTTTAATTTAAAAGATTTTGTTATTCGTGCTTAATTCCCAGTTTTTATTCTTGATAAAAACACTTGAAATTAATTGTTGATGGGATAAGTTATTCCTATGCGCATTTCACTGGTTGCTTAGGCCAGATCATGAGGAAACTTCATCCATAAAGATTTTAGAAAAACTAATAAAACCATATAAAACTGTTAAGCGTATAAGAATTGTAAGCAACAGTTCTTCTTGTAACAATATCAAAGTTTAAACAAAAACATCAACAATAAACAGTAAGTTTATCTATCTTTACATTCCCCAATACAATTGTATTACTACATGTTTTCGAGCAAAACTAGTTTTTGTTTGAGTTTTTCGAACATGAAAAATTTATGGGAAAACAAGTAGCAAAACACTTGTTTTGCTGCAAAACTAGTTTTGTGGCCCAAAACATTTAAGTGGAAACGTACAATAACTTGAATTTTTTGTATCTCGAAAACTGTTCTACTTTTGACAATTCTGACTTCATATACGAATTAAGCGGACAATTTTGCATAAAGATTAGATGTCAGATACATTTGGTCAAAAAACTGTCACGTAGTGTTGCATGACTTAGGGAGCCAATTCTGATCACTGAAAATAGATAGAGAGCACACGACCAGGAAATGTCAGATGCAGTAAGTGAACTGTTTTGACATGTGATTTCATCTTGTTGCAACCACATCTTGACTACATCAGTGTTATAAAAATTTGGCAAAAATAAATGTATTATCATATCGTAATATAGAACACCAGTAACAGTCATACCTTAACCAGCCCCTTTTTTCAAAAAAAAAGTTTAGTCTATGAGGCTTTTAGTTTGAAAACCCCATCAAATAGTACGTCTTGCGGATACATTTAATGTTCGGTACATATAAATAAGTCCTTCAAACCCCACACGTAGTAATTTTGACGTTTATTATAATAATAATAATCGTCGCTGTAAATGGAAATTAGGAACGTGATAGGATTATTAATTTACAGAAACGTATCTATTGGGTGATTTTTTAAGAGCTATAGGAAAGTTTAAAAAAAAAACACATAAAATTCAGAAAAATGCATGAAATCTTTATTTGAATCGATAGTACGGTCCATATAATTTAATGTTTGAAGATTATTTCATGCAAATGTTGACCGTGACTGCGCCTCAAATGGTCCATCCGCTAATTCCAATTTTGGCATACTCTTTCCAACATTTCAGCCGGTATCTCATGAATAAATGCTTCAATGTTGTCTTCCAGTGCGTCAAATGAAGCGGGCATGTGTGTATAGACATGAGCTTTAACAAAGCCCCACAAAAAATAGTCTAAAGGCGTTAAATCGCACGATCTAGGCGGCCAATTGACCGGTCCCGAACGTGAAATAAAATGTTCACCGAACTCGCCTCTCAATAAGTCCATTGTTAAGCGTGCTGTGTGGCATGCGGCACCGTCTTGTTGAAACCACATGTCATGCAAGTCAAGCTCTTGCATTTTGGGCAAAAAAAAGTTGGATATCATCTCACGGTAGCGCTTACCATTCACAGTTACGGTAAGATTCGCATCATCTTTGAAGAAGTACGGTCCAATGATGCCACCAGCCCATAAACCGCACCAAACTGTGACTTTTTCTGGATGCATTGGTAGCTCTAGCAATGCTTTTGGCTGATCTTCACTCCAAAATCGACAATTCTGCTTATTAACATACCCATTGAGCCAAAAATGAGCTTCGTCTCTGAACGCAATTTTTCGATAAAAAAGTGGATCGCATTTTGATAATAAAATTCAATAATTTTCAAGCGTTGTTCGTTTGTAAGACGATTCATGGTTAAATTATAGACCAAACTGAAGATGTTTGACAGTGAAACAAAACACGAAACGTGCGTCAGCTGTTTAAACCAGTGTTGCCAAAAAGATTATAGCTAAAAAATCACCCGATAATTTTTCAACATTTCCTGTAGTTTTTTGTATAAAAAATTTGAAGATAAGATTTATGCTGTTGTTCAAAATAATTGTCGTTTGAAGCAAAATGTTAATCTGAAGAACCTGAATATTGCTTGGGATTTGTGCAGACATTAGAGTTATTACAAAAACCGCTCTCTTTTCCTTTTATTCTACAATTTGTGGCAACGGCGAAACAAATATTCATAAGAGTGAACTTGATCCTTGCGTTACCGAGACTTAAAAAAAAATCGTTGAAGAATAAAGACCCACTAACTATAAAAGGCTTTCTAGCTAATTTAATCCAATATTTGGTTGAAAAAACACTTTCTGAAAAAGAAATTTGTTTTTTTTTTTTGTTTTTGCTATATTTGCAAAACCGCAAGTTATCATTTACTGCTATCCAAACATTTTTGTTGAAAAAATTTTTTTCGATATCGGTTAATCGGCAATTAGAACAATTAAATTTCACAAAACCTAACACAGAAAAAAATTACGACAAATCAATTGTCATATTAAATACCATATTCGTCAATACAATTAATTTTTAATTGAAAAGGCACCAACAACCAACTTTGTAAATATAAAAAAAAAATTTGTCAATTAAAATTGTTTACATTCAACCAATATTTTTAACAATGAGTTTGTAACATTAAATAAAAAATTTGTTAGGAATCAAATAAACAATTTTATTAAAAATTTGTCATATTAACAATATGTTTTGTTGCTCATTAATTTTGAAAAATGTTTTGCAATTTTAAAAGAAGGAAATGCATTAAAAACGCTGGTTTTTTTATTTAAATTTAATAAGAATCTCATCACAAATATCTTTAATATAAACAGACTTAGACGTTTATGCAGAAGAACGTTTTCACGCGTGCACAAAACGGATTCTTCACACAATCATCAACTATAATTTTAAATCTACAATAAATAAAAACGCGTTAAAATTTCGATGAGAAGTTGGAACAAATAGTTGTTCTTACCCCAGAGATAGAGACACGGTTTTCAATAATAGTCCAATCGTTTATTCTTTACGAGATTAAAACAAACAAAAATATTGAATTTTTTAATTTTGTATTGAAAATTATTGACAGAAAATTATTTTATTTTTTCAACTTAAACAAATTATTGTTAATATGAAAATTCACAAATAATTTAATTAAGAAAATTGTTGAAAATATTAGAAAAGTTCAAAAAAAAATTTATTAATTACATACTAATTCTTGTTATATTTAAATCAAAAAGAATGAAAAAGAATTCTCAGGAATTTCCAATTAAAATTTCCCAAGCATTTGCAAAAAGGGTTCCCTGAATATGAATTCTAGAACCGTAGCTTGAACTTTCTACTCTCAATTCGTCTTTTTAGAGTTGCGCATACTTTATTACACCCGTTATCAACCAACTTTTAAACAACATATTCGTATGAGAAAAATCTTGGTATGTTTGTTAGAAAAATAATAAACAAAACAACAAAAATTGCATTTGTTTTGTATTAATATCGCAAAATCAAAATTGGCGCCCACATATAGTGGTCGTAGGTGTTATATTGAAATTGAAGTTTGAGGTTCTCTCGGTTTGTTGCCAGTCAGTAAGTTGGTGTTGCTGTAGTTTGATTTTATTTATTTTTGCAAAGAACACATAAAAACTTATTTCCTTATTACTAAGTGGTTACAAACAACAACAAAAAAAAGAGAGAATGATTATATGGCCAACCTTCTTGAGAAATTTTAAAAGTAAAACAATTTCGTTAAATATAATAAAATCTTAAAAGCTTTGTATGTAACTAAGTCAAAAGTTTAGAGAAAGTGTTAAGAACTTGTCGTTACTCTTAGAAAACGCATATTTTTCTGTTGATTCGCTTAAAAAATTAATTAATTAGTGATTAAACAACCAGGACAAAGTTTTATATCTAAAATATGCAAGTACAAAGCTTAAAAATGAACAAAGAAATACTAAAAAAACGTTTAGATATGCGTACTTAAACCTACAGTCGTCGGCACAATTATTTTGCCAAGAAAAAAATATCATTTATTTCTTGATAATTTGAAGTAAAAAAAAAACAAAACAAAACATTTTCCGTATTAACTTAAAAAGTTGTGAATAAAATTAAATTCTTTACATTGGCATAAGTGTTTTGACAAAGGAAAGTTGTAAAAAAACAAGGCTTAATGTTGGAAAAAAGTAGTGATGTTGATTACGATTTAGTAGAAAGTAAAG
This sequence comes from Pollenia griseotomentosa, assembly GCA_963931875.1. Classification (NCBI taxonomy): domain Eukaryota; kingdom Metazoa; phylum Arthropoda; class Insecta; order Diptera; family Polleniidae; genus Pollenia; species Pollenia griseotomentosa. Next base: position 58,776,516 of record OZ007561.1, read on the forward strand.
CCCCCTTTGGCTTGAATACCTTTTTGAAGCCGCCGTGGTAGTGAATCTACCAAAGATTGAAGAACTTCAGTTGGGACCTCGTTCCAAAGAGTGGTGACTTCAGAAATGGTTTCTTCTTTGGTTTTTTTTCTGTGAATCGATAACCTAGAGTTTACATTTGCCAGTACTGGCAAGACAGTAGCAATACATGCAAACGTTTTCACTAATACATACACACTTTTCCAACTGTCGCCCAGTGGTATAAAAAGAAGCAATCGCCACTAATGACAGGCGAAATAGTTAGCACTTTTACTCAATTTTTACTAGTGACTACTGATGTGGCATTTAAATCATACCTATATCTTTCCCTGGTCACCAATATCTAGTGTTGACATGTTAAAATAGGTACCCACGTTTCGCTAGCTAATTCTATAGCTCCAAGTAATGCAGAAAACAATTTTTTTTTCAACGACAAGCACTAGTGGTAGTTCTTTTAGAGCTAGTGAATATACATACGCGGAACTAGTCCCGTAAACCACAAGATCTTGTCTACTGTCTAGCAAATTTTGCAGACAGTAAAATTGGACAGTGATTCGACATTTTCTAACAGTAATCTGAAGTTTTATTAGCAAAAGGAAAAAAAACGTAAAAAAATAAATATATTTTGCTTTGATTTTTTATGTTTTAGTTAAGTGTTATGTTTTTTTTGCCAAATATAGTTATTTTAGGCTGTTTTTAAGTTTCTTTAGTTCATATAAAACACGTATCAAAGTGAACTGTCTTAACTACTGTCTGGACGCCTACTTCACGAAGACAATTAGCAGTGTTTTTGGCAACTAATATGTATTTTCTTACTATCTTGCCAGTACTGTCAAATGTAAACGCTTTGTAAAGAAGATTTATGTAAGACCTCCACAAACTTAATTAGAATCGGTACAAATTTGATTGTGGCTCTTATATGAACACCACTCCCAAAATTGCCATTACTTCCTTATAAATGTTGGTATTGAATAAAATTATACGAATATTAAAATTACTTTAAAACTAGTTAATCTCATATACAGAAGAATCCCGACAATTCACAATCGTAAGGGAATTACAGGGATTTTCGATTTAACAAGATTTCTATTTATTTATTAGAAACGAACAAAAAAATACAAAACAAAAACAAATGTATGCAATTATTGCGATTTAACGCGATACTTCCAAGGTACCAACAATTTGGTACTAATTATTGAGATTTTCGCTGAAACGAGGTACGAATTATCTGAATCCTACTGTTGATGTTGATGCCTAGAAAATATTCAAAACGTTACATAGCTTTTGTAAAGAGTGTTTTTTTAGCTCGATGAAACTAACGAAAGGGTTAGCTGGCCAATCATCATGAATAGATTCAAGCTTACGTAACGCTACCAAATAATGAACATCACGAAACTATTTTTAAATAATGAGATTCATGTTTGGCTTAGTGAGAAAAAAAAAAAAAAGAAAAAAGCTCGCGTAACGGTCAATTGATATTGTTACCGCACCATTATCAATAATTTCTATGTTTGAAAGTATGGAAGACATCGAACCGGGCTAGATATGGTTTCGCAATAAGTCTTAACCCCCTTATATAAATTTTTTTTGGTAAGTCCATGTTTTTCGATGGGTCCCAAATTTTGCACACTCTAAAAAAGCGGGGTGGGGTTTGACTGACTTAAGTTTCTTACTTGTTTTTTTACAACCTCCCCCCCCCCCCCACCTAGTTGAGAAGAGGACATAGTAAGTTCGTCATTGCGTGTAAAACATTTTTAAAAATTCACGAACCCCCTATATGTATTCTGGGTCCTTGAGTAATTCTATGTTTGATTTAACCATGTCCGTCTATCTGTCCGTCTGCTAAAAACATGCTCACTTTCAAACAACTCTAAAAAAGAACGACATTATAATCCCACTGTTTCTAATTATCCTAAGCAGTTTGTGATTGAAATCCAACTTAATCGGTTTAGCTATATATCCAAATAGGGAACAACCACCCCAAAGCATTGTTAAGAAAACTTACAGCAATAATGGCGGAATGCACGGTTTTATATTGGATTTGGCAACAAACAGTTTTATATAACAAGAAATCATACTACTGAATTTCGTGAAGATATGTTCATAATTTACCATAGATGCCATATAAAACCCACTCTCGGACAACACTTTAGTACGCCTAAAACCGTAACAACTAATGCAACTGAAAAAATTTGGTCTGACAAAATTTTATAAGACTAAAAAATCAAACTGTCAAATTTTGTAAGGATCGGTCCAAAATTTACTTTTGGTCCCATATAAATAAAAGCTAAATCATTTAAATATGCCAAAAACCGTAACAAATATAGATATCGTTGTAAAATTTGGTCCAATTTAGCTTTATATAATCAGAAAGAACACCTTGCAATTTTGTGATAATCGGTCCAAAATTTCCCATAGGTCTCATATAAGCAGCCTTCTGAAAAGCACTTTAAAACGTATTTAAGGCTTAAACAAATTTCACTACTGTATTTAACTTTGATTTATGCATTATTGTTAATTTTATAAACCACTGATGGGTTCTACTGTCAAACAAATTATTTATTAAAGAAAAATATATTATTAATAGTTTAAGGTAATTTATGATTTTAAAAAGTGTTTTGCTTCTCCTTTAAAATTTTCAAAATTAAAGATAGGGCCGTTTGCGTTTTAGGCAACAGTATATGGAAGCTATGATCAATTATGAACCCATCCTATATAAGGATTTCTTTAAAGTTTTACGAGTTAAAAACTACAAGGCTTATGAGGTAATAACGATCTTCAGATGGATCTTTATCACTTGTGTTACTGCAGGGTTAAATAAAAATTCGTAAAGGCCTTATGTGTAAAAGTCGCACTGGCTCACTTATATTGGATAAGTGCACAATTAAATATAAAGTGCAGATGGTATATTTACTATGCAATTCGTTTATGGAATAAGTTAAATTTCTCCATTAAGAAAATATTTGAAATGTGCCTGTTGTTGGACATTCCGTATTTACATCAATCTATAATAGTATTTACATAATAAACACAATGTTGTAATTTATCAAGTTTACATTTTCTTCCATAAATGTCATTGAAATCTATTAATATTCAAAACTTTTATTTTTAAACAAAATATATATCGTCGGCTTAATGTACAAACCTGCTAAATCCATTTTTTAAGTAAATTGAAGTTTGGATGCCGTGTGGTAGAGAAAGATACGCCTCGTGTAGCATGTGGTATTTCTTCAATTTGAGTCTTGAAGTGTGTTAAACCAACTATATTTTTGGTTTTTCTTTCAAGCAAATGAAATATAAATACTTTTTTGTCTCTTCTGTAAAATTTATTGAAAGGGAGTTAGCAGGTTTGCATATTAAGCCGACGATAAGTAAGTATCCACACAAAACCAAAATAAGGGGTTTCATGATATCGCTTAATAGTCTCGCAATCTAAACTGTGCATTTTTAAGACCTCGAAGATGAACTATCAAAAATTGCATGAGAATTCATTTACACAAACTACGTAAATTTGCCAACAATTTTGACTCGTAAACTTGCGCTGTTCAATTGTGCATTTATACAATCAGATTTTTTTAAATCTTACCGTCGTTTTCAATGAAAAATCCAAGTGTTTACAAATTACTAACAATAAATTTTTGAAATAATTAAAGTAAATTAGTTGTGGTTTATAGAACACGAGCGCCATACTCGTCCGTTCAAATTATATTTAAAACAAAAACAAAATTTCCAAATTTGTTGGGAAACTTCAACAGAATGTACTAATAAAGTGACCTCACAAGCGCAGCTGTTTGTAGTGATTTTCTTCGTGTGTGACGTTTGTCGTCATTTTTTTTGTTTATTTACTTTTTTTCATAAGGCATTTTGGCATTTGCCGTCTCAATTCTAGCAACAAAATGCCTGTTGTTTTTTCTATTGTTGCATTGTTGTAGTACTGAGGTCACTTTGTTAATACATTTTGAGCTTCAACTTTTGTTTTTATATATACATATATATTTTCTTTTTTTTAATTTATTTTTGTATTGACGTTTCCCACAAACTGACATTAGCTTTGTTTCCTTACTTTATGGGTAAAGTTCGTGAAAGTCAGAGCAAGCATAAATTTCTCTACTAAAGAGACAAAATTACACAAAAGTGCGGGAACAGAAAAACACAATTTTAAGCACAAAATAAAAAGTCAGTGTTTTTACTACAGTCTTTACAAAACAATAAAAGTTTGCGCCAATTTTGAAAAATTGTATTTTGTCTGTAGCATAGTTGGGGGTAGTGCACTAAATATTGATTTCAGTCAGCAGTGCAACATCACTAAATAAAACTGCAAAAAATTAGTTTGCAATCTTTTTGCCAGCTTTAGTGATGATTGCTATTTTTTTAACTACCACTAAAAAAAATTTTGTGATATTTAAAATTTTTTCACTATCACTAAACGCAGATTGAATGCAAAAATCTGCATTCAATTCAAATAGTGCAAAATTTGAATTTGCAATCAAAAAATCTTTATTTGTATGCACTAAATTTTAAAATAATGTAACTTTGTATGTGCATGGTTTTTGTTGTTTTTTTTTTTTTTTTTGATAGGCATAATCAGAGAACATTAAACAAAATGATATTTTGTCAATAACGGTATAATTATTGGCTTTAATCATGAAAAAACAAGTTTTTGATTTTAAATTTAGTGCAACAATTTTAGTTGCACTCAAATGAGCGAAGAAAAAAAAGTTGCAATAAACTTTGCTTTTTTTAAATCAAACTATTTTTTTTTTTTTTTTGAGTGCAAAATTTTTTAACATCACTATCACTTACATATGTTCAGTGAGGCTGCAAATTTCCAATTGATCACTCAACATCAACAAAATGATTGCAATAATTTTGCACTATCACCATGTGAGTTGAAACTGCAAAATGATTGCACTACCCCCATCTATGGTCTGTAAAAATAAACTACTTTTACCAAAAATATAACAAAACAAGCACTTTTACAATTACTAACATTATTTTTTCCTAATATTTCAATATAAAACTTTTTATTTTTTTTTTTTCATTATTTATTTATTGAATCTTCATATATTAAGTATGAACTAACAATAATTAATCAAATCTTATTCTAATTCTTTATTTTATGTCCTGCCAGTGCCAGACAGAAAGTTTCTTCATCATGGTTTCTGTTCACGTATATAGGAGTTTATCGCTCATCTTAATGGGTAAGTGCTGCAGTGTCTCTTCTCCTTAAGCGAGTGTGGCCGCTATCATTTAAAATATTTCGAGCTAGTGGATTTGGGTGCAACTCTAGCCTATTTAGATATTTTACCGCATACTTCGTAATAATAGTCCTTACCAGTGGCACATTGAGATCCTTGTGGATATTTGAGTTTTTAACAAACCAAGGGGTAGCTGTGATTATTCGAAGAAGTTTATTTTGGCGCCTTTGATATTTTCGATATTTGAGGCCGAGGCAGTGCCCCATAGTTGAATACCGTAGTACCATATTTTTATTTAAGTATATTATTTTATTTCACAAAAATTTCCAGAATTTGGTTCATGAACTTTTCTTCACTGCCGTTTTTTTTTTTTGTTTATGTTTTACAGCTGTTTGACAATTTACACAATTTGTACAAAGAAAAAGACTGGACTGTTTCGAGCAAGAAGAAGAAGAATTCAATTATCTTAAACCCGCTCTCTCTTACACAAATTTAAACTACGGGAATGCTTTTCATGCATGAAGAAGAAGAATTTAATTATCTTAAACCCGCTCTCTCATTATCTTTCATGCAAATTGGGATCCCGCTGTGGCAAATCTTTGATACCCTCCACCGACAGTTCGAATATTTCAGAAGTGTGCTCTATGTATATGGTATCAATATATTATTAATTAATATTTATAAAACCGGACGCCAGCATTAAAATTGGTTGCTTTTCTTTGTAGAAATTTAAGCTAGCTTGAGTAAAATGATTTTTAGGAGTGCAATTTATATTGGACCCATGGTAAATTATCAATCATCCCAAAATTCCGTAGAGTGATTTCTGTTATTAGGAAATATAAATTTTAATAAATTATATAGTTTTAGCGTTAACAGTGAAATTACAGAAGACTGCTTATTATGGGATCTAAAGTAAATTATGGACCGTATTTCACAAAATTGCATGACATTTTTTCTGGCCATATGAAGCTAAGATGAACAAATTTTACAGCAATATCTATATCTGCTGCGGTCTTAGGCAAATTGAAGTAACTTACCAGAGTGGGCTTCATATGGGGCCTATGGTAGATTATGGACCGATCATCACGAAATTTATTAATCTGATTTCTAGTCCTATAAAACTGTAAATTATTTAATTTAATTATGGTAGCGTTGTTAATTACGGTAGGGTTTATGTGGGGCCTAGGGTAAATTATGAACCGATCTTCACGAAATTTAACAGTATAATTTTCAGTCATACAAAAAGAATCTGTCTAAAATCTTATATCATTCAGTGCATTATTTCACCATTTATACTAGTTTTTGTAACAACATTATCAATTCTTTAGAGAGGTGGTGCCACATTTTGATTCATAGCTCTGATGCTATTACACTGATTTTGCTGGATTTCAATCTCAAACTGTTTACGATAACTACAAGCAATTTGATACCGAGTTTTTTCTTGTCTTTTGAGTTTTTCGACAGACGGACAGACAGACAACCTGGCTAAATCGAATACATATACTTTATGGGGTCTTAGATGTATAATAAAAAAGTTTCACACGGAATGACAAACTTAGTATACCCTCATTCACTACTAGTGGTGGTGAAGGGTATAAAAACAGAATTATTTGTTATTTAAAATTACACAAAAATTAAAAAGGGTCTTCAAGAAACGGGTGTCGCAAATTTGTCCATTTGCACAAATGGCAATTATAAGCGATATCATGAAAACATGAAACCCCTTAATGATTTTTTTTTTTTAATATGTCTATTAAATGAGTATTAATTAATAATTAATATATATATATATATATATATATATATGAAATTTAAAAAAAAAATCGGTACAAGTTTTAAGAGGTCTCCAGTCAATATATATTGGTATGATATAACGACATATACAACTTTATATGGACATTTTCGTTTAAATTGGCGGATGTAAGAAAAAATTAATATAACAAACAAAAATCTTAAAATTGCGCCAAATGCGAAGATTATATTATTACATAAATCAGCCTAAGAACAATATATGTATAACACATCGTTCTAAAAAAAATTTGGGTCGTTCATTTGTTAATACAATAAAATCATTATACCCACACCACAGTAGTGGAGAGGGTATTATGCATTTGTGCTGGTGTGTATAACACCTTAAAATATTGGTCCTAAAGCATACCTAAGCATACTTAAAGCATACCGATCGACTCAGAACCACTTTCTGAATTGATCTAACGATGTCCGTCCGGCTGGCTGTCCATTTAACTTTGTGAGCAAAATACAGGTCGCAATTTTGGAGATAATTTAATAAAATTTAGCACATAGGTTATTATTGGCACAAGGACCAAGCCTATTGAAAATGGGCCGAATCGTAGGACCAAGAGGGGAGATAGGCGGCAATTTCTGCCTCTCCGAAACTATCAAACCGATTTTAATGAAATTTAAAACATAGATAGAACCATATTTGTACGGACACATAAGCTATGCATTTTTAAGAAAATAGGACCACGAGGGGAGATGGGGGCAATATTTGTCTCTCAGAAACTATCAAACCGATTTTAATGAAATTAAAAACATAGATAGATCCCTATTCATATAGCCATACACTCTCGCAAAATTTGTTTTAAAATACTGTGGTGTAGGGTATCATATGGTCGGGCTTGACCGACTATAATTTCTTCCTTGTTTTACATTCACTTTGCCTTGTATATTAAAAAAGAAATTGAATAAGAGAATTTCTAAATAATTTTAGAGTTCTTATTTAAATTAATCACATCCTCAATGTTAGCTCTTTTATTCTCAATTTGAAGTAGAATTTTTCTCAATTGAATCTATTATTTAATGAATATAAAATGGATATTTTCAATTTTAATTGACATTTTCTGAAATCAGGTTGGAAAGTCTTAAGTTTTATAAAAAAACAAGTAAGAAAGTATAGTCGGTCAAGGCCGACCATATGATACCCTACACCACAGTATTTAAAAACACATCATGCTTATGTGTCCATATCAATATGGATTTATCTATGGTTATAAACTTCATTAAAATCGGTTTGAAAGCTTGTGAGAGGCAGAAATAGCCCCCTACTTCCCCTTGTGGTCCTATTTTTGAAAAACTGTATAAATTATGCGTCCATATAGATATGGATCTATCTATGTTTTAAATTTCATTAAAATCGGTTTGAGAGGCATAAATTGCCCCTATCTCCCCTTGTGGTCCTATTTTTTAAAAGATGCATACCTTGTGTGTCCATATGGATATGGTTCTATCTAAGTTTTAAATTTCATTAAAATCGGTTTGATAGTTTCTGAGAGGAAGAAATTTCCCCCTATCTTCTATCGTTGTCCTACGATTAGGCCCATTTTCAATAGGCTTGGTCCTTGTACCAATAAGAACCTATGTCCCAAATTTTATCAAATTATCTCCAAAATTGCGACCTGTACTTTGCGCACAAGGTTACATGGACAGCCAGCCAGCCAGCCGGACGGACATCGTTAGTTCGACTCAGAAAGTGATTCTGAGTCGATCGGTTTACTTTAAGGTGGGTCTAGGACCAATATTTTAAGGCGTTACACACATCAGCACAAATGCATAATACCCTCTCCACTATTATGCTGTGGGTATAAAAATCTAATGTGCTGTTTTCACAACACAAGTGACTGAACTCGTTGTAAAATTTATATGAAAAACACTCAAAAAACTGAGTGCTTTTCATATAAATTTTACTACACGTTCAGTCGTTTGTGTTGTGAAAACAGCACATTAGTTTTAATTGTTCTTTTTCTGAATTTAAAATAAAATGACTCATTTTTGTATATTCATTTCTAAATTGAATTTAAAAACTCTTGTTTTCAATTAGTCTTTTCTGACATCTCATGTTTTACTGACTTATTAAAAAATATAACTAAGGCCTGGAACAGAATAAAGTAGTTGTAGTAGTAGATGAACCTGAAATATGCTCTGTAGCGCAACAAAGTTAAAATTTTCGAATTTTGAGCTTCAACTTCTAGTGCAACGACCACAACAACTACGTATTCTGTTGACACTACTTTGAAATTGTCGTTTTTTACATTTGACAGCTTTAAGCGCTATTCGTAAAGTTAAACTACAGCAAGTATTCTGTACCCCACTTAAAACTTTTGTATTCCAAATGTTGTAATTTAATTCTAAATGGAATATCTCATTTTAATTCGTTATTTTCTAAAATGTATGCGAAAATTATTACCATTTTAAATGGCTTTGTTCTGAATTACTGTTGAAAATGGCGTATGTTTTTACCTAAGTTTGTTTCCTTTTCCATACTTTCTCATCAAAGCAGTTCATAACAATTTTCCTAAGGTCGACTTGAACATAAAAATCATATTTAACAGTTTTAAGAAAAGTAATTAAAATTACTCATACGACCCCATGAACACTAAGAAAACATAAAACACTTTTACCTTTGTTGAATGAATATGAGAGTTAAAACAGTTAAAATTACGTACTTGTACGAAAAGAAAACGTGTGGTATGCATTTATTTTATTGTAAAAAGTAATGATTAACTACAACTGTATAGAACTTCATTAAGACTTTGAAAAAAAATCGAACGTGAACTCGACATTTGCTCTTTGGTGGAAGAGGAAAACAACAAAATAAAAGAAAACTATGAAATACAAACCAAAGCAATAAAACATTTTCCACAAAACATTTAACCAACATACACGTAGACACACATGTGTCCATACGTCCCTATAACTTTCATACATGTTCTTTCTTTTCTATTCTTTATTTTTTTTTAATTTTAACCACGAAATGAATCTTTAGACAACGAAAAAAAAACGGTCATAAATTCGATTTTCTTACAAGTCAAAAGAGTTCAGTATTAAATTTCATTGTTAAGACATGAGAAATCATGAAATATCTATTTAGACTTAAGAGTATGAACGTTTTTTTTTATTTCAGCTGGCAATTAAAATCAAGTTCAAAAATGTATGTAGGTATTTTACAAACTCAATTTACATACTTATTTTCAAATAATTACCTTAACAAAACCATGTCAAATACTTAAAAAGTTGTATATAAAAGTTAAAATCAAGACAAAAATAGAGTATATTCAAGAAAAACATACAAAAAAATTAATGCTTGTTTTACTTTCTGCAAAGTAAAATCTAAATTCAGAGATTTGGAAAAAAAATTCATCAAAAATCGGCAAATTAAAGTTTTTTACATGTAAATACAAGAAGATTTTTTCCAAATCAATACAGTTATTTTTTTTAAGTTCTTAATTAAAATTAAAATGAATTTTAGAAAATTCATAACGATTATTGACATCAGCTTCAAAATAAACATTTTAAAATTTACCCAATGTGCAAAATGAGCCAAACTTGATTCGAAAGTAAACTTTTTTCAAAACCATGTTTTTATTAGTATAAATAAGACGAAATATTGTTCTCGTTCTTACTCGATAAAATAAAATTATAGTTGCTTACAAATCTTTTTAAATTTTGAAAATATATGTATGATGAATATTATGGAGATTAAAAAATGTTTTTTAGGTTTTACTTTTTTTTTTTTGAAGTACTATCATCTTTAAAGTTTCCAGCAAGTGTAAAAATAGCTCTCCAACAAGAGCAGCTCCATCTTTTGATTCTACGCGATGCTTAGCGACTTTCAGTTCTTCCATATAAGCCACATGGGAAACAATTTTTTTTCATATGTTGCAAAAAAAAAATGTTCAAAAAACTTTACAATTTTTACAGGAATATTCTTGTAGTAAATCAAATTTTGCAGAAAGATTTTTTTGTTAACTTAACGGGTAAATTTTTTAATATATATAATTTTTTTTTGGAAAATAAGAATAAAATGCGTTCACATATCGCCAAAAAAAGAAAGTATTAACCCATGTGCTTAAAAACGCGCGATTGTCAAATCACTTGTGAGTTTAAATCGCCAATTTCATGTTTGGGTAGGCAATTTGTTTATTTGATATACAATGCAGGAAGAAGAAGAAGCAAATTCAAAAGTAAACAAAAGTTACAAACCAAAAAAAATGTCCTAATAGTAAATTATAAAAAGTAAGCGAACATGTATGCGCTACGCAATAAGACATACAGAGATGAACGAATTCTTAACAAATTTAAAAAATATATAACATTTGAAGAGGCACGACATTCCCTTACTACGAACAGGTTTGTCATATGAATAACGGTAGTAACAAAGAATTCATTGTGTAAAGCTGATCGTTACATTCACCAATTTTAATGTGAGCTGAAAAAAGAGCTTTCTGTGTCAAAAAAAAACTTTTTCGTTTCTCCCTTACAAATCTGTGTGTTGAAAGCTCCATTTCTTTATTTGGACAGTAGTTAAAAAAATTAAAGGGGTTAGTACAACATGTTTTAGACAAACACTCAGTAAAAAATAAAAATTGTCTTCAATTAAAAAATTTGTGATATTAATTAAAAAATTAATTAAATTTAATTAAAAAATATGTGATGTTAATAACAAAATTTATTAAATTTAATTAAAAAATGTGTGATATTAATTACAAAGTTAATCAAATTTGCACCAGTAAACAAAGAAAAATTAAATATTTCTTGATGTTAACACCATTTTCTGCAGTAATATTGTTGATATAAGTAAACTGATTTTATTTTTTATTAATGGTTTAATTGATTTTGTGTTGGTTTTTGGTATTTCATAATTTATTTGGCCGAAGATAAATCTATAACAATCTATTATTGAACAGAACTTACATAAAACACACAACCCGGTGTTACGGTTCAAATATCCTCCATTTTACCTAACCCAATAATGTATGCCGAATCATAAGGACACAAATGTTTAAATCATGTTGGCATTTAATCAATTATAAAAATACTAAAATAACTTCGTTCAGTTTTTTTTTTTTTTTTCTTAATATTCATTACCACAACAAATCAATATAAAGTAGTCTCTCTCCCTTAACCATTTTGCTCAAATATTCGTATATTATATTTTTTTATAAGACTTTATTACTGCTATTGGTTATTTGATTTTTCAAGATTGGTTTAATCGCACGTAGCCACAATTTATGCCTCTTTGCAAACATCTTTTTTAAGCGAATTCAACACAGCGTTTTATTTAGCATACGTGTTGTGTTTAAGAGACCATTCATAGTGATACTCGTGTAGCATAAGCGATATTTATATTATATTTTCTATTCTATAGCTATTTCATTTTACTAAAACAAGTAACAAAAGTGAAATTGGGGCAGGCAGGCGCAACAATGTATAATCCTATACCACATAAATCTAATCAATTATGTACCTACACAGAAAGAAAAACACTCGGGATAATTAAGTTTTTTATACATACTTTAAGTACGAGTCGTACTCAAAAATTCAAGTACGAATAACACTAAACCATACTTAAAACAATCCTAAATAGGATTACATTCGAAAATCAATTCCGGAATTTTTTAAAATAAGTACGAAATTCTTATACCAAGTAAAAAAAGATTAAACTTTTCGTTGGTAGTGCCACTCAAAGAGTAAAATTACAAAGTGAGCGTTTTAATCTCATTTAACTTATCAAAGTTTGTTGTAGACACTACAACAACACCACACAAGTAGTTAAAAACGATTTGCTTGTTGTATCTACAACAAAAACAACAGAACAAGACGAAAACACATTATTTTCATGTTTAAAAAGTAAAATTGAAGACACGACTTCTCATTTAGTTTATATTTTTAGTTAAATATGTGCATTAGATTTTTAAAGTTAAAACCAGTAATGCCATTAGGATACGAAAGATACATTTTTCGTATCTTTTGATGACTTCAGGCAGGGCTGCCAGGTACTTTTTTTCCTTGTCCCCAAAAAATTAAAAAAATATCCCCAAAAATCCCCAAATTCCCAAATCCCCATAAAAAAAATCTTAAAAAGTTAATATTTTTTGTTTGTTTTTTTTCTGACCAAATTTTAAGTTTTTTTTTTTAAAATAGTTTGAAAATGTTAACAATAACTCCCCAAAAATCCCCAAATAAAATTTTTTAGTCAAGAAATCATTTTATATTGTTTGTAGCGACTGGTTTCGGCATGTTTTTTTTATTCCTTTTTATGCGATTCCAGTAAGGAATAACAAGCAGAACAATATGCTGTTATTGAAGACGAATGAGCCTATTTTTAAGAATTTGGAGCTTGTTCAATCGTTTTAAGCCATCCTTATAATCAACAATAAAAATACATATATCCGCCATTTATTTAATACTTCGATGCATCATAACTACTAACCAATAGCCTAGCCTTTTTCCCAATCTTTATTATATTGTTTTTCATATTTACTTATTTTTGGGGAATACAAACATATTTGCTTCAAAATTGTCTTTAAAAAATCAAAAATTTTATGTGTTGTCAACGGTTTTAGATTCTATTTTTAAATTCTTTTTTTTTTTAAACACTCACTCAAGAAAAATAACAAGTTTATAAAGTACCTTTTACACACTTCACAAAAATGGTAATCTTAATTAGGACCCTTTACACTATATAAAAATAAGATAAAAATTTTGCTACTTTATACAAAACAAAGAAAAAAAGCGTAAATAATAAAAAAGTGTAAAATCCCCAAAAAATCACCGAAATTTTTTTTAAGTCCCCAAAAAAAATACCCCATCCCCAAATGACTTTCTTTGTCCTTTTTGCTTAAATGAAATCCCCAACTTTGGGGATAAATCCTCAAGTCTGACAGCCCTGACTTCAGGTACCATGTATAGTCCTGACATTTTTCGTATCTTTTGAATCTGTACGCAAAATGTATAGAAATAAAATTTTTTAAAGTAATAATTTCGTTATGAATACTAAAAAGAACAGTGACAACTACGATCCACCGATGATTACAAGTAGTGCGAAGTTGTTCCGAGAAAATATGAACATAGTTTATATTTTTAGGAAATTTTTTTGAACTTTTCGATATAATTGTTGTGGGCACAAATTTAAAAGACTTTCTTAGTTAACATGATTAAGAGCGAGCCATTCATTAGATTCATTTTGAAAGTTTCACAATCAATGGTTGTGAACAACCTCTTCACCGGGGATGTTGTTTTGATAACATCCAAAGATAGTTAGTTACATATAATTAATTTTAAAGTATTTATATTTATGACTTAAATTTCATTTCATCATTTTCTTTACAATATTCATTTTATATTAAATAAAAATATTTGGGGTATTAACAAGGTGTGCTATCATGTTATATTGTCATAATGTTCTAACATTTTACAATGGTTTAAAAATATTGTTGTTGCTTTGTTAACAAAAAGTGTCTTTAATTAATAGAACTTTGCTTGCTATGTTTATTGTGCTGTCGTAATTAATCAGAAGACCCCTGCGCTAAGCGGCTGTGCCGACCCTTATTAGTTTTTGTAGCCGTCGCCGTTGATGGTATAGTTTTATCCGGCTAATATCCGAATTTAACCTGCGGCTATCAATTTTTGCAAAAAACACTTGCGGCGTCAAATTATATCGGCTTAGGACTCTGATGTTTGGTAAACAAACAAAATAAAATTTATTTGTGATTTGCATAAATCGAAAATAGTCAGATAAGATCTAATTTAATTTATTAATTCATGGATTAAAATTAAAAAATATTTTGATGTTATAGTGCATTTACACCTACGCCATAAACAGGTTTTATGTTGTTTATGACGATAAACTAGTTTGAGAAACTTGTTTATCCATACAAATTATAAACACGTTTGTAACTAGCTTTTGTGATAAACTAGTTACAAACAACCAGTTTTTGTTAATGCAACTCTGTTTTTTCACATTTTGTTCTGGCAACACTAGTGATATTTGACATTTCCTTTTATCTTCTTTTACTTCTATCTGTCAAAAAAGCCAAAACAATTATAGGAAAAATAAAATAAATAATGAAAATGTTTAAACAAATTCAAAATTTAAAAGATATGTTAGTTTTTTTAAATAGTTTCTTTATTATGGACAACGAAAATAAAAGGTATGTTTATATGTTCATACGTACATACGTGCATCAACGTTTTTTTTTAAATATTAAGGCTAAGAATATTACGACTTGTCAAAGATAAACAACTTGACTGTCTAAAACGCTGATGTAAACGGTATAGTTTATGAAAGTAGCTTACGATCATAAACTAGTTTAAAAATTACAAGTGTAAATGCACTATTAGGTAAATATTTAATTTTTTATATTTGTTTTAAATCAGCTGATTTAAATTTAAAATAGCACACTAAATTATGATGGGTTGTTCACAGCAGTCGTATTTTTCATGTTATTATTTGAAGACTTATGACTTTATGACACCTTGTGAATCCCCCAATTATGTTAATAAACGTTAAAAGTTAAAAATGGATTTTAAAATTTTTTCCAAATGTATCTTTTTGGGAAAAAGTGTATCTTTCTGGAAACTTAAATGTATCTTTCTCGAAATTTCACTGGTTAAACCCATTTTTTATCATTCTGTAAGGTGCAAAACGGGTAACTTAATCAATCATAAAAAAATTCTCCTTCTAATAACACTTTTGGTTTATTTCAAGTACGAATCCGGGATTGAATCAACTTTATAATCTTAGTTTTACTAAAATCAATCTCATGTTCGGATTATTTCAAGTACGAATCCGTGAGTGAATATGGATAAGTTAAGTATTTTGCGATTGAAAATCTGTTCTTGAATCAATTTTTCTGTACTTGCTTCAAGAAAATCCATACTTACCGTACTATTGATACCGCTTCGGATTGATTTAGGTACGGCTGGACTAATGTTTCTTTTAAGTGTACTATTTGGGAAAATATTCTGTCGATACCAACATCCAGAAAACATTTTCAGCAGTAAAAATAAGTTGAACTTATATGTCTTGAAACACAACAAGCAGAATTTCCATAAAAATAATACATAGCATACATTCGAGCGACTTCGCCTCTGAATAAATTTTTTTTCTTGCCGATTTTTACATTCTCTATTTTTTTAAAACTTATTCTACGACAAGATTGCTATTAAAAAAATTTGATTTTTCTATCCGAAAGCTGGTTTTCTTTTAAAAATTACGGATTTATTGATCCGCTATTGTGTTAAGATTGCCATGTCGTGTAAAACCTTTTTTAATTTTTACTTAAGACCTCGTAAAGAATATACATATATATATATATATATTCACTTAAGAAATTCTAAGTCGATTTAGCCATGTCCATCTGTTGTTCAGATCCGAACGACTAAGCAGACAAGAATAAGTTGAGTGTCAAAATGTTTATAGTTCTCCTTAGCAATATATCCAAATATGGACCAATCTAGCATTAAAAATTTAAATTTTTATTCTGACTACACGGTATTTACTATCTAACTCACAATCCTACTTCCCAAAGATCTTGAATTTATGTTTTTACGCGAAATAAAATCAAAAATTTGCATAAATTCGATGGCGGGATAACAATTAATTTGGCATGAATGTTACAGAGGCGCGCTAACAAATAATGATATTGTGTTGAAATTCGTTTTATGTGGCTTGATGGTCACTGTAAATGGTGGAAGTTAAGGATTTTTCTTTTTATTTTATAGTACGCTTCTCTCTATATTTTCCTCCCTGCCACATCTTGTGTGGGTTAGCCATTGAATTGTGGTTAGATTTTATTAAAACTTTATCCTCCAGCTCATATTAACCGCTATAATGCTAAATAAATTATTTTGGAAGGCATTAATATTAGGGCTGGATAAATTCTTAGACTTTTTGCAATACGCAACAAGCATTATGTAAAGCGATAATTTGAGCATAGTTTTATTCTTCAACTCTTCACAGAAAAAAGTTTCCAAAATTTTTCACCAATTAAAGCAATAATCAAAAATAAAATCAGTTTTAATTAAAGATTTAATCAAGCGACTTAAACGTTTAATCAAGTAAATTAAAAGTGTAATCAAGCGAATTAAACGTTTAATTAATACTATTAATTTGCTTACAGGTGCAAGTTTAATTAATGTTTTAATTAATATCACAAAATTTTTAATTGAAATTAATTTTTTTTTCTGTTTTCCTTTTTAATATAAAATTGTCTTTGCAATAAGAAATTTTAAAAGTTTGGGTGAAACCATAAAAGTTTTCGTACCAATTTTCTTTTCGCTATTTCATCTTGTATCATTTAACGCAAAAATCTTTTTTCTGGAATAGGTTTTTATACGATTAAGTTAAAACAATTGAACAGTCGTCCCTATTTTCAATATTGAACGAATCCGTTATCCAAAAATGTCTCTCTTGCGAGTTCTATTGAGTTCTTCATTAACAGATAGAGTTTTGTCTACATGAAAATTTTAAAATACAAAGAAAATGCCTTCTGAAAATCGATGCTACAATTTTCAAAAGTTTTACCTGCAAAACTCATCAAAAAAAAATATTCTGTTTATCAGGCCAGTTCTGAAAATCACATTTTATGAAAGTGAATTGAAATCACAAGAAAGGTGCTCTGGGCATACTATTTTGTAATTTCAAAACGTTTAGCTACGTAGACAACTTTTTGAAATCACTTTGTTATTTTTGCGACTATTAAATAAAATATTCAGTGTGTTGCTTATTTATTTTTAATACACACAATAAACTAATTTATTTACAACAAATCATTTAAAATTAAGAAAATTCGACGACACTACAAAAATGATATTTGCTTTTTTTAGATCGCTAATTTGCTAAATGCGGCATGAAAGCAAAGTATTATATTTATTAAAAATCATAAACGCTGTAAAACATCACAGGCAGAATCGATTTATCGCGAACAATGCTAAAATTTGCGAAAATGTGCAAACTTTTAAACAAACACTAAAATTTATTTGAAGTCCCTAAACGGGTTTTAACAACAAAATGCCGGAAAATAACAAAAAAAAATTGCGAAAATAGCGAAAATTCGCAAAAGTTTTTAATATTTCAAACAAGCCATAAAATTGATTAAAAGTCCCTAAAACTATAAGGAATGGCAAAAATTCGGTAAAAATTGCTAAATTAGCGGAAATTCGCTAAAATTTGCAAACAGCGGCATGATAGCAGAGTCTACTATTTATTATAAATCGTTAAAGCTGTAAGAATAGAAAACTTACAGGTTAAACCCATTTTTTATCATTCTGTAAGGTGCAAAACGGGTAACTTAATCAATCATAAAAAAATTCTCCTTCTAATAACACTTTTGGTTTATTTCAAGTACGAATCCGGGATTGAATCAACTTTATAATCTTAGTTTTACTAAAATCAATCTCATGTTCGGATTATTTCAAGTACGAATCCGTGAGTGAATATGGATAAGTTAAGTATTTTGCGATTGAAAATCTGTTCTTGAATCAATTTTTCTGTACTTGCTTCAAGAAAATCCATACTTACCGTACTATTGATACCGCTTCGGATTGATTTAGGTACGGCTGGACTAATGTTTCTTTTAAGTGTACTATTTGGGAAAATATTCTGTCGATACCAACATCCAGAAAACATTTTCAGCAGTAAAAATAAGTTGAACTTATATGTCTTGAAACACAACAAGCAGAATTTCCATAAAAATAATACATAGCATACATTCGAGCGACTTCGCCTCTGAATAAATTTTTTTTCTTGCCGATTTTTACATTCTCTATTTTTTTAAAACTTATTCTACGACAAGATTGCTATTAAAAAAATTTGATTTTTCTATCCGAAAGCTGGTTTTCTTTTAAAAATTACGGATTTATTGATCCGCTATTGTGTTAAGATTGCCATGTCGTGTAAAACCTTTTTTAATTTTTACTTAAGACCTCGTAAAGAATATACATATATATATATATATATTCACTTAAGAAATTCTAAGTCGATTTAGCCATGTCCATCTGTTGTTCAGATCCGAACGACTAAGCAGACAAGAATAAGTTGAGTGTCAAAATGTTTATAGTTCTCCTTAGCAATATATCCAAATATGGACCAATCTAGCATTAAAAATTTAAATTTTTATTCTGACTACACGGTATTTACTATCTAACTCACAATCCTACTTCCCAAAGATCTTGAATTTATGTTTTTACGCGAAATAAAATCAAAAATTTGCATAAATTCGATGGCGGGATAACAATTAATTTGGCATGAATGTTACAGAGGCGCGCTAACAAATAATGATATTGTGTTGAAATTCGTTTTATGTGGCTTGATGGTCACTGTAAATGGTGGAAGTTAAGGATTTTTCTTTTTATTTTATAGTACGCTTCTCTCTATATTTTCCTCCCTGCCACATCTTGTGTGGGTTAGCCATTGAATTGTGGTTAGATTTTATTAAAACTTTATCCTCCAGCTCATATTAACCGCTATAATGCTAAATAAATTATTTTGGAAGGCATTAATATTAGGGCTGGATAAATTCTTAGACTTTTTGCAATACGCAACAAGCATTATGTAAAGCGATAATTTGAGCATAGTTTTATTCTTCAACTCTTCACAGAAAAAAGTTTCCAAAATTTTTCACCAATTAAAGCAATAATCAAAAATAAAATCAGTTTTAATTAAAGATTTAATCAAGCGACTTAAACGTTTAATCAAGTAAATTAAAAGTGTAATCAAGCGAATTAAACGTTTAATTAATACTATTAATTTGCTTACAGGTGCAAGTTTAATTAATGTTTTAATTAATATCACAAAATTTTTAATTGAAATTAATTTTTTTTTCTGTTTTCCTTTTTAATATAAAATTGTCTTTGCAATAAGAAATTTTAAAAGTTTGGGTGAAACCATAAAAGTTTTCGTACCAATTTTCTTTTCGCTATTTCATCTTGTATCATTTAACGCAAAAATCTTTTTTCTGGAATAGGTTTTTATACGATTAAGTTAAAACAATTGAACAGTCGTCCCTATTTTCAATATTGAACGAATCCGTTATCCAAAAATGTCTCTCTTGCGAGTTCTATTGAGTTCTTCATTAACAGATAGAGTTTTGTCTACATGAAAATTTTAAAATACAAAGAAAATGCCTTCTGAAAATCGATGCTACAATTTTCAAAAGTTTTACCTGCAAAACTCATCAAAAAAAAATATTCTGTTTATCAGGCCAGTTCTGAAAATCACATTTTATGAAAGTGAATTGAAATCACAAGAAAGGTGCTCTGGGCATACTATTTTGTAATTTCAAAACGTTTAGCTACGTAGACAACTTTTTGAAATCACTTTGTTATTTTTGCGACTATTAAATAAAATATTCAGTGTGTTGCTTATTTATTTTTAATACACACAATAAACTAATTTATTTACAACAAATCATTTAAAATTAAGAAAATTCGACGACACTACAAAAATGATATTTGCTTTTTTTAGATCGCTAATTTGCTAAATGCGGCATGAAAGCAAAGTATTATATTTATTAAAAATCATAAACGCTGTAAAACATCACAGGCAGAATCGATTTATCGCGAACAATGCTAAAATTTGCGAAAATGTGCAAACTTTTAAACAAACACTAAAATTTATTTGAAGTCCCTAAACGGGTTTTAACAACAAAATGCCGGAAAATAACAAAAAAAAATTGCGAAAATAGCGAAAATTCGCAAAAGTTTTTAATATTTCAAACAAGCCATAAAATTGATTAAAAGTCCCTAAAACTATAAGGAATGGCAAAAATTCGGTAAAAATTGCTAAATTAGCGGAAATTCGCTAAAATTTGCAAACAGCGGCATGATAGCAGAGTCTACTATTTATTATAAATCGTTAAAGCTGTAAGAATAGAAAACTTACAGGTTAAACCCATTTTTTATCATTCTGTAAGGTGCAAAACGGGTAACTTAATCAATCATAAAAAAATTCTCCTTCTAATAACACTTTTGGTTTATTTCAAGTACGAATCCGGGATTGAATCAACTTTATAATCTTAGTTTTACTAAAATCAATCTCATGTTCGGATTATTTCAAGTACGAATCCGTGAGTGAATATGGATAAGTTAAGTATTTTGCGATTGAAAATCTGTTCTTGAATCAATTTTTCTGTACTTGCTTCAAGAAAATCCATACTTACCGTACTATTGATACCGCTTCGGATTGATTTAGGTACGGCTGGACTAATGTTTCTTTTAAGTGTACTATTTGGGAAAATATTCTGTCGATACCAACATCCAGAAAACATTTTCAGCAGTAAAAATAAGTTGAACTTATATGTCTTGAAACACAACAAGCAGAATTTCCATAAAAATAATACATAGCATACATTCGAGCGACTTCGCCTCTGAATAAATTTTTTTTCTTGCCGATTTTTACATTCTCTATTTTTTTAAAACTTATTCTACGACAAGATTGCTATTAAAAAAATTTGATTTTTCTATCCGAAAGCTGGTTTTCTTTTAAAAATTACGGATTTATTGATCCGCTATTGTGTTAAGATTGCCATGTCGTGTAAAACCTTTTTTAATTTTTACTTAAGACCTCGTAAAGAATATACATATATATATATATATATTCACTTAAGAAATTCTAAGTCGATTTAGCCATGTCCATCTGTTGTTCAGATCCGAACGACTAAGCAGACAAGAATAAGTTGAGTGTCAAAATGTTTATAGTTCTCCTTAGCAATATATCCAAATATGGACCAATCTAGCATTAAAAATTTAAATTTTTATTCTGACTACACGGTATTTACTATCTAACTCACAATCCTACTTCCCAAAGATCTTGAATTTATGTTTTTACGCGAAATAAAATCAAAAATTTGCATAAATTCGATGGCGGGATAACAATTAATTTGGCATGAATGTTACAGAGGCGCGCTAACAAATAATGATATTGTGTTGAAATTCGTTTTATGTGGCTTGATGGTCACTGTAAATGGTGGAAGTTAAGGATTTTTCTTTTTATTTTATAGTACGCTTCTCTCTATATTTTCCTCCCTGCCACATCTTGTGTGGGTTAGCCATTGAATTGTGGTTAGATTTTATTAAAACTTTATCCTCCAGCTCATATTAACCGCTATAATGCTAAATAAATTATTTTGGAAGGCATTAATATTAGGGCTGGATAAATTCTTAGACTTTTTGCAATACGCAACAAGCATTATGTAAAGCGATAATTTGAGCATAGTTTTATTCTTCAACTCTTCACAGAAAAAAGTTTCCAAAATTTTTCACCAATTAAAGCAATAATCAAAAATAAAATCAGTTTTAATTAAAGATTTAATCAAGCGACTTAAACGTTTAATCAAGTAAATTAAAAGTGTAATCAAGCGAATTAAACGTTTAATTAATACTATTAATTTGCTTACAGGTGCAAGTTTAATTAATGTTTTAATTAATATCACAAAATTTTTAATTGAAATTAATTTTTTTTTCTGTTTTCCTTTTTAATATAAAATTGTCTTTGCAATAAGAAATTTTAAAAGTTTGGGTGAAACCATAAAAGTTTTCGTACCAATTTTCTTTTCGCTATTTCATCTTGTATCATTTAACGCAAAAATCTTTTTTCTGGAATAGGTTTTTATACGATTAAGTTAAAACAATTGAACAGTCGTCCCTATTTTCAATATTGAACGAATCCGTTATCCAAAAATGTCTCTCTTGCGAGTTCTATTGAGTTCTTCATTAACAGATAGAGTTTTGTCTACATGAAAATTTTAAAATACAAAGAAAATGCCTTCTGAAAATCGATGCTACAATTTTCAAAAGTTTTACCTGCAAAACTCATCAAAAAAAAATATTCTGTTTATCAGGCCAGTTCTGAAAATCACATTTTATGAAAGTGAATTGAAATCACAAGAAAGGTGCTCTGGGCATACTATTTTGTAATTTCAAAACGTTTAGCTACGTAGACAACTTTTTGAAATCACTTTGTTATTTTTGCGACTATTAAATAAAATATTCAGTGTGTTGCTTATTTATTTTTAATACACACAATAAACTAATTTATTTACAACAAATCATTTAAAATTAAGAAAATTCGACGACACTACAAAAATGATATTTGCTTTTTTTAGATCGCTAATTTGCTAAATGCGGCATGAAAGCAAAGTATTATATTTATTAAAAATCATAAACGCTGTAAAACATCACAGGCAGAATCGATTTATCGCGAACAATGCTAAAATTTGCGAAAATGTGCAAACTTTTAAACAAACACTAAAATTTATTTGAAGTCCCTAAACGGGTTTTAACAACAAAATGCCGGAAAATAACAAAAAAAAATTGCGAAAATAGCGAAAATTCGCAAAAGTTTTTAATATTTCAAACAAGCCATAAAATTGATTAAAAGTCCCTAAAACTATAAGGAATGGCAAAAATTCGGTAAAAATTGCTAAATTAGCGGAAATTCGCTAAAATTTGCAAACAGCGGCATGATAGCAGAGTCTACTATTTATTATAAATCGTTAAAGCTGTAAGAATAGAAAACTTACAGGAACAAATCGCTTCTATCGCGAACATGGCTAAAATTCGCGAAAAAAAAATCACACCGAAAAACACAAAAACGGTGTGATTTACAAAACACCACAAAATCTCATGAGTGATTTTAAAAGCACATGTGATTTGGAATCACGTGATTTTCAGAACAGGCCTGGATGTGCAATTAACATTTGTTTGTATGTTAACAATTAAAAACATTAGTGTTTATCTTAGCTTTCATTTTAAATTATTTCTCTTTAAAAAAAATTAAATATAAAACTTACATTTTATTGATTTATCCACAAACTTAATATCAATTTTTTTGAATTCTTTAAGAAAAACATCTGAAAGTGCTACAGAAATATCTCACAATTATTTGTGAATACGATACTAGATATTTTTAATGTCTATAAATTTAAATGTTAAATTAATTATACAATTTTTTTTTTGCATCTTCACAGTAGCATGTAGTTAGTACTTCATATCCATATGTATGTACTACAGTTATATTTTTCTCTCCCTCGGTTAAAATACATTTTTAACCTTCTAAACATACAAACATTCATATTTCCCTTAATGACAAAACTGATGACTATTTTTTGTCGTTTCTTGTTATCTTGTATGCAAATCTACGAGGATCATCTCACACATATTAAATGTAGACAAAAGCCCTACACAGATACAAACCTTTTATAGATCTACTGTACGTACATATGTACATACACATGTTATAAAAACGCATATTTTTAAAGACTTCAAGCCAACTTCAGAGCAATAATAAACATAAAGGTTGCGCAGGCGCGAATATCCAACAACTTGAACAAGACACCAATAATATATTCATTTAATACATGTATGAAAATTATTTACGATAAAAAACCAAATATATGTATGTATGATATTTTATACTGATGTTTTATACCAGATAGTCCTCCTCATAAAAGCGTACATACTCGTTTTTTAAATACATAAATATAATTGTATGATGCCAGATTTTAAAATTTATCGGGATTTCAATAATTAAATTAAATAACTTTGCTATTAATAATGAATATTTCTTTTGAAACTACACCATTTATTATTAAAATTTTATTTCAAACTATAATTTAACCCGCTACTTCGTTAGCATTGCCTTTTTCTTCGTGGACATATCTGTATGCCAAAGTTAATTTTTCTAGGTTTTTACTTGTTTAAATTCCGGAAATTCAAAAAGTACCAGTTAATATACAAAAAAGTACCAAAAACTTTCCTCTTATAGATTCTTATTCACTCAGGACATTGCATCTTTAATTTTATGTTTATATGTCCAATACTTACGGAAAGGCACCAGTTAAAGAACAAAAAAGTACCAAAAAGTTCTCTCATAGATTCGTATCCACTCAGGACATTGCATGTTGAATTTTATGTTTTAAGGTCCAATATTAACGATAATCAAAAAAATACCAGTTCTAGAACCAAAAAGCTGAAGAAAGATTATAGGTTTCCCGTATTTCCCATTTTGGTATTATTTTTACCCGACTGTCAATTTACTTATTACCTCGAATCGGTTGGATTTTTACATTTAAGATAAACAAAATGTCGAATTTTTTTCGCGCAATAGTAATACGTTAAAAAAATAACTTTACCAAAATATAGAGTAGAGTTTTAAAATATAGGAAATTCAAAGGGGATTACAAAAATTTGTATAAGATATCAGCCATGTTCGGCAAACCGAATGCATGCGAGTGAATTGAAATCGAACTAATTTTAAAAAAGATGCTGTTTTAAAAGTTTATAAAAAACTTACCAAAAATTTTTCATAACCGGCTGGGACCTCTCATATAAAGTGCAGAGGCGAAAAAGGCAAAAATATAGTAAAAAAGAAATAATTCACAAAAATATGAGCTGAAATCCTATGTTAAGTAACTGCATAAAGTTACTCGGTACTACAACTCTACAAAAACCACAAGCAGTTTGTTGTTGTAAAATCTTTGCAAAGTGTCAAAACCAGTTTAACAAATTAAATGTAAACAAAAATACTAAACAAATTTTGACATCTTATAAAGCTTAAAAAAAAAGTTATCGCTGGGCTGTTAAATTCACCTGTAACACCCAGTCTCCACCTAACATAAAATGCAGTTAAAACATGAAGTTAAGACTTGCTGTTAAAATGGTTATATGTTTATGGTGGCGTACACGTAGTGAAGTTAGAGTTAAAACTTTTTATTATTTTCAGTTCGTTGACGCGTAAAGTATGTAGCTACAGTGTGTTTGTGGGAAATAATTTAAGTTATTTTATACTTAAATGTTTGTTTGTATTATATTTTTCACAAAAAGCAAAGTTTATTATGTGTAGTTTACAACGCTTTTAACAAATTAATTAAAGATGTCGAACAACAACTACAAAATAGCGTACTGTCAAACTTAAACGTCAATTTATGTTATAAAAGAACTTTTAAAAGAAATGTTATAACAATCAAGTTAAAACTTTAACTGGAGCAGTCTCCACTTAACACTAACTTGCAGTTAGTGTTAAAGTTTGTCATTTTATGTTAGGTGGAGACCCCGGGTAATGAATATGTCTTGAGTACAATTGAATTGTTTTTTTATTGTTTATGGTTTAACTATATCGAGCCCTAACCGCGAATACAACGTAAGCGACATCATTTTAAAATTTGTTTTTTTTTTAATAAATGACTTTATTGGCAGCACTTGCATCATCTCCGAAAATATCATGTTCACATAAGGTACCGTTACGATTTTATAGCAAGAACAATTTTATCGTAAACGACAAATTGCATACAAAATTTACATGAAATAAAATAAAAAAACTTTCTCCTGAAAAATTTGATTTTTGGCGCTTACGTTATTTTCGCGGTTAAGGTGCTTTAACACGATATATATATAGCAGTGTACTTGTCAAATTTCCCACTGCAAAATCATACATGTCGTATAAACGCAAAAAAAATTTGCTTCCGTAAATGTCAGATGGAATTAGCAGTGAAAATTTTTCAATTAGAGCGTGTTCTATTTTGATCTGACAAAGCATCCGACATCAGCTGTTTTGCAAGTCATTTGTTTGTGGCGGCATATATCAATTTTTATTTATTTATTTACACATATTCTTTAAAAAAACCACATTTTTAATTAACTTAAATAAAATTAAAAGTGAACAAAAATATAAATATGTAAATAATTTGCTTCTATGAACGATTTTAGGTCATGTCAGATGAAACCAAAAACGAACGTGTGAAAGCAAAAATTATAAACCTTCTGTATTTGTCAATTTTGAGAGACATGTGCAATTACATATGGATTTTACATCTGACAAACCCACTACAAAATACAGATCGTGTAAAAGCACCTTTAGGGGTCGATAGTTTTGTCTTCTGTTTTATAATTTAATAAAAGTATTAATTCAAATAGATGTTTTTTTCCATTGGATACAATTATTTTAATTATACAAGGAATGCGAACAATTTAAAATTCTTATTCGATTAATCGGACAATATTAAATTATAAAAATCAATTAATTCCTTACTCAAACAAAACCCAAAGTAGAGTAATTGGATACTCTACTTTTTACTAAGCCCATCAGAGTAGTTCAGGTACCAATAAAAGCAGGATTTAATCAAGGCGAATTCAACTACATGGGTGTCGGAACTACAACAATCCAAAAACAACATAGGGTTTTTTGCATTGCATTGTTAGTGCTAATAGCTCGAAATGTCAACCATTTTTAGCAAAACACTAACAAATTAAAACAAATAAGCTCGAACTGTCAAAATCAGATGCCGTTTTGACAACACCTGTAGTTAATTCGCCTTGGATTTGATGAAGCAATAATGAAGTCAAAAACTTTAGTGTCATTAGTGTTAAAAAAAAAGATTTTTATTGTTGGATTCGGTATCTAAATGAAATAGTGTTTTCTTATTAACTAGACGTTCGTAAAATAATCGCGTTTTCTAATAAAAATAGAATGAAAATATTTGTTTGTGTTTTCATTTATTTATATGCTACTTTGTTGTTACATCTTATGCTACTTTTTTGCTCCATCCTTAAATATCTTTACTGCTGTTTTTGTTAGTTCTGTGCCCTTATTATTCGACAATTTATATAACTACTGCATTTAAATTGTATATCTAAAAGTAGCCAACGAAATTTAAGAACTCTTCTACTCTTTGAAATTTATATTTTTGCTACGACTTCAACTATTGCTAAGAAACTGTGAAAGTAGCAGTAGTAAAAATGTGGCTCCAAGTACTTTACGTTTTTTTAAATAGACTACATATTTAGTAAATTTTCGTTGTTACTGCAACTATTAGCTAAGTTTTTTTAAACACTGATATTATTTTTCAATCAAATTTTTACTATTTGAAATATTTTTGAAACTTTTTTTTATTTCAGTAAAGAATGGTGTAGTTATCTTATTTACAATAATTTCAACTGTTACTAACAGATCTATCCCCTCTTTAATGGTTTTTTAAAAATTCATTACTCTGGTTTATTGTTGCCGTGTTAAAGGAAATGAAAACTTTATTAATGGATCGCATAAAAAGCTTTCACAACATCAAAAAGCCACCATGATTTGGCTGTATTAATGGGCCTACAAATGTAGTTTGATAAGGATAATCTTCTTTCAAAAAAATTAATTTCATATTTCAGACATTATTTAAATTATTTATTTAAATATTAATAATTTTGACAGTTTCTACTAAATATCCTTAATTAATAAAAAACTGGACATCTAAAATATAAGAATTTATTATATTATAAATAAATTTAAAAATTGAGCCGGAAACTATATTTAATTCGTTTATTTAAAATAAAATACAAAAAATATGTAACATGACTTTTACAAGTTCTTTTACAAAATGTTTTAGCCAAAACACAGAAAATGAAAATTATTTTTTTTTATATATATTCAGCTCGTGAGGCCTAACTCCGCTTATGTAAATAAAAATGCAAGTTTTTTATTTCATTTTTTCCCGACGTTTCGTGAATTTTATGTTTACTTCTTTAGGGGATTTTTTTTTTTTTTTAATTTACTAAACTTTTAAAAAAAATCATGGCTATTAAACAGTTTAAAAAAAAAGTAAGCACACGTTTTTGTCCTGTTTTAATGTGTAAAAATATTTTCGATTCATTTCAAAATATTTGCAAACATTTTTCTCCCCCCGTTCCTTAAGAAAATCATTTTTTTAATGTAATGAATGGTTAAGTTTTATTTATTTAGAAAAAATAAAATAAATATGTAACATACAAATTCCACTATTTTGTACATAGTTTGTCCACTTTGTTTGTAATTTATGAGCTCCTAACATTAAATGTGAATTCATGTTCTGATTTCGAATTCTTCATGTGAAAGTACAATCACACACTTATACAAACTCATGTATGTAACACGAATACAATTTAAGCCTTAAGGATTACATAACAAAATAAAACACAACAAGATTCTTTCAAACGAGAGTGTTGGCTGTTTTTCATGCATTATTGGTAATGTTGTAGTGTTTTGTTAAACGAGGATAAACTGAAAAAGTACGAAAAGTTCTAACTAGAATTAATTCGTTTACGTACTTATCGCTGTAACGACTGATTTCAGAAATCAAAATCCCGACTAAAAATGTGTCTGCCAATAATGTGTTGAAATGCATTGAACCGATTTGTCAGTTACCAAGTTCTCTGGCTCAGCGAATAAAGGCCTAACGAACTAACGCCTAATTTTTCAAAATGAAAGAATGCCTAAACAAGAACGCCTAAGAAGAAAGTGAAAGAACGTCTAACTTTAAAAATGAAGGAAAGTCTAATTATAAAAATGAAAGAAAGTCTAAATTGTTAGGGTTTCTTTCATTATGAATTAACACCTTATGAAAGAAAACCTAACAACTGGAATTAAAATGCTGAAAATATATTTTGAAAGGAAAAAATGTATTTGTATGCATTTTGTAAAAGGGAAAATCAATTGCTTTTATAATTTTAAAAACTAATAATTTTCCCTTTTACAGAATGTTTACAAGATAGTGTATGCATTTTGTAAAAGGGAAAATTAATACCATACCTAAAAATCAAAAATGAATAAATATCTAATTAGGCGTTTTTTCATTTTTAATTGTTAGGCTTTCTTTCATTATGAAAAATCACCTAACAATTTTAATGAAGGAATGCCTAAAATATTAGACATTCTTTCATAATGAACAACCGCCTAATTCCTATATAATTTTTTGTTGCAATTTTTAGGCATTATTTCATTTTTTTTTTTTAGGCGTTAGTTCGTTAGGCCTTTATTCGCTGAGCCAAGTTCTCTATTGCGAACTTAATCATTCTTTCAATATAAGGACGGTCATCGTCATATCATCTTAGAATAATACAGGTCCAGATTTTTTTTAATAGATTTTCTATGATTGTTTCAATGTGTGATGACAAAATCAATATATAACAAGTAAGATTGCTATATTCGGCTATGCCGAATCTTTGATGCCCTCTACCGAATATCTATTTTTTATTAGTTTATCTTTATTAAAACAAACGTCAGCATTATTGGTTGCGGTTTAGACCTATATTAAATTACACTGTGCAACAAAAAAAACCAGCCTCAATGCTTGCAACGCGAAATGAAAGTAGACTACTAGAAGAGCAATTCTGTCGAAGGGTTTTGAAAAGTAAGCTCGGGTTCCCGAAATTAGGGGCCCTGAAGTTTTTGAATTTTTTTAAAAGGCGTTTGGTATAAGTCAAAAAAAATATACTAAATGTACATCTGAGCTAAAAAATAATTTCAGATGTCTGCAGTAGAATCGTATGGCGATTCTTTTCTTAGAATATATTGACCCTCTAGCACTCATTTTAAGGGGTAATTTTTGTCCTTTTTTTTAACTTCCTCACAAAAGTATACTAAAACGGCACTTTAGAGGGTTAAAAATGCTCCACGAATATTTTCTGCAACAAATTTCACTATGGGTCTTCTAAGATCAAAAGTTCGTGCAATGTATGTAAAACGGATTTTTGAAATTCCGGGCCTTGAAATTTTTAAATTTTTCGAAAAACCGTTTTACATACTACATTACATAATATAGTTTGTTCATTTCTTTTGAGTTTTTCGAAAGTGAGCGTGTTTTCAACAGAGGGACAGGCGGACAGACAGACGGACATGGCTAAATCGACTTAGAATTACTCAGGGTTTAAAAAACTGCAGTCGAAACTAAAAACTGTCGAACAAAAAACGAAAACGTGTGTACAACTTTAAGTTTGTTGAGTTGATTTGCCAGCGACTGTTTACATCAAAATTAAAAGCAACCGTTTTTTCTTGGCCAATGACAAATGAAGAAGTGGAAGAAAAGGTAGTTTTTCTACTTTGACTGCAGTTTTTTAAACGCTGGAATTACTCAAGGAGCCAGAATATATATACTTTATCGGGTTTAAGGCTGGGATTTACTATTCACACGAAAAGCTGACAGAATTATATCCGACATAAAAAAAATATCTGCAAAATCTGTTGTCTAAGCCACACTTTCACACAAAAAAAGTGCAAAATCATATGACTGAGCTTATTTATACAATAGAATGCAACTCTGATCGCATAGAGTCTATCATTTTATGTTTATTTTCATAAACATTTCCAAGTCTGACTCTGTCTGTCACTCAATTTAATTTTTTGGCCACTTTATCATACTTAATGGACACAACAACTTTTTTGGCAAATCGTACGACTAAATAGGATAGTGATTCGCTGAGAAGGCAAAACAGTTAAGAACACTTTCCTCCTCTGTTTTTTTCAACCGATTTAAACCAAAATACACCATTTGAAATTTTATTTAAATCTGAGGGGATAGAAAAGCGTAAAAACGGGTAAATTCGGTAACCTCATATCTTCAAAACTTAAAGAGATAAAAAAATGTAATACTTATCGTTGTTCATAAGAAAAAATAAGTGGACAGGTGTCTGGTAATTTTTTGAAATGCGGACTTCTTTGCCGCCCCATTTATCTTTTAAACATATTAAATTATGGGCTCCAACTACAATTTTAAAATTTTTGATACTTCAATGGTGAGAAAAAAGTATCAAAAATGGAAAATACGGGAAATTTAATTTCTTTCTTTTAATTTTCCGTGCTGCAAGATGTAATTTTAGAATTTTCTATAATATTGAACTTAAAAACTTAAAATTAAAGATGCGGGGTCCTGAGTGAATGAGAACCTATAAGATGAAAACTGGGGGCATACGATATCGAGCAAAATTGTTCGAATTTTTTTATTTTGGTATCATGACACACCATATCGGATGAAATGTATCGTAATTTAAGATGATAGCATTCGATATCGAGTAACCAAAGACATTACATCTCTCGAGTTTTCATTCGATACGTTAGTGTCTATCGTTAGCAGAAAACTACAACAGTTTCCTCGGTACGATAGTTTACTCGATATCGAATGTGATTAGTTGTTATTTTTTGTTCTTCAACTGGTACTTTTTGAATCTCATTTAATATTGGGACTAGTACATAAAATTAAATATGCATGACTCTGAGTGAATAAGAACTTGTTAGGGGGAGCTTTTTGGTACTTTTTTCATTCTACAACTAGTACTTTTTTGAATTTCGTTAATATTAAACCTATAAACAAAAAATTAAACATGTAATGTCCTGAGTGGGTGAGAATCTAAAAAAAAACCTTTTGGTACTTTTTCGTTCTTTAACTGGTTCTTTTGGAATTTTTATTAATACTGAACCTGAGCCTTACCTCCTATGCCTGTATATTTTTCTAATAAGTATATTTAAATAATTTATCCACTTACTCTCGTATGTTTGTAGTTTGTTTTATAGTTTAATGGATACAAAGTGGACGACAATCTTTAACACACATACATTAACAAAAAGACAAACGTAGTTACAAAAATATATACAGATACTTAGAGTTAATATTAAAAGTTTGATTTCACCAATTTAAAACCATAACAATTCACATTCTATCTAAATGTATCAGAGTAGAGAGTATGGGTGTTTTTTTCTGTAACAAGCAACACTGGCTTTAAAAAGTAACAACGACAACAACAAAAATCAACCAAATCGTAGTAAGTATTGGTATTACTAACTAGAAGTTTAAGAAGAGGTACGTGTTATTGAATTTATGAGCCATATATTGCAACATTTATCAAAGTGATAAATGGCACTGGACATAGTCAAGTCAAGTAGTATCGCATACATCTTTCTCAGTTATTTTTCTGCTTTTGAGAGTTTCCTTTTTTCCTGCCTAAAAAAAACTTAAGCTCAGCTTGGAAAATATTCTCAGCTAGACTTTTTTGCAGTCTTTATAGCTGTGTCTTAGTTGTTGCTGGTTAAGTTTAAGTTGAGGGGAAATATTATACTTGCGTTTTAATTAAAAACATTTACAGAAGTATTATTTACTTTAGCTCAATTTGTTTGCTGGTTTTTTATTCTTCAATTTGGTTTTTTGGTTGTTGGATGAATGTTGGCATTTTACAGATTTACAAGCCGAAAAAATTACATTCGTCGTTTATTTTGATTTTGCGATTGTGTGGAATTGCTTGATTTTTTTAAATTGTATCTGTGCGTAGCTTGTTTGACCATGACTTTGTAGTTCAAGTTCCAAATAATGGTAAAATGTTGGGTGGTCAATAAAGAAAACCACTCTGACCAGTGCAAAATTTTTTTTAGCATAAAATCAACGTGGTATTTTAATTTGGTTTATGCGTTTGTAAAGTATAAAACATTTTAGTCATATCATAATATAAACAAAATATTGTATACTTGTTTGCCAAAAGTTATACAATGTATGCAGTCAAACAACGCCGTACCCCATATTCAGATTTTCCAGGGCGCTAATTCTGTCAGTCGTATACGATCGATTACTTACTCATACGTTTGAATTTGTTTACTTTTGGGATTCTGTGAGTCGTTATCGAATAATATGTATCGAAATTTCTAATGAGAGCAGTCGATAGCGAGCCACTGTTCAAATGCAGCTTTGCGTGTTTTTAATAGTAACGCCTTTTTTGTAAACAAAGGAATAAAAACACAAAAGAAAATTAGAATATTTTAAAAACTAAAGAAAAAAGAAAATGCATTACATTCTGCTGGTGTCTAATAATTGTAAATTTTTCTGTATATACAATATACTTCATTGCTATCCAAAGGATAGCTAAGGTAAAATGTAACAAGAAAATTCAATATAATAGTCTTGTAGTGCATAAAAGTCTTTCCTAAAAATTTAAGGAATAGAACTATTACAAAAAAGCTTTATAAAATACATAACTGAAAATTAGCTCATAGAATATATTTTAGTGATTTTGGTCAAAATTAACTGAAATAAATTGTACCCAAAAACAGATTATGGAAAACTTTATGGCTAACCATACAGATTTAGCAAAAAGTATATTGCCGAACTCCAATTCTTTAAGAGCATAATTAAATGGTGCCTGTGTCATATGAAACGTTTTTTGAAGCTTAAAAATGAAAAATGAAATTAAAGCCATAAATGATTAAAATCTATCTACAACTTTTGATTTTATTCACATAAGATGAAAAATTTTAATTAAACTTAAGAATTTCATAAAACGTTATATTTGTATGGGAGCCCCCATAAGGGGTGGTCACAGAATACTAACAGAACTGTAAAAAGTGACGTGTGAAAAAGGCCCAAATCAGTTGCGAGGGCAGCTTTCGAAGAAAAAGACAGAAAACTTTTTTTGGTAGTAAAATGGCAATGTGTAAAAACAGGCAGCAACAATCAACACAAATGGCGTGATCAAAACAAAAATAACAAAACACAAACCACGTTAAACAAATGCATTAGTTCAACAAACGTTGTGTTTTGTGCAAACAAAATTTATTTATTAATATTTTTTTATTTTATAATGTTATTTATTTACTTAAATATTAGTTTCTCGTGTTGTGGTAAACTTAAAAGTTATTTTTTACAACAGCTTTGCAAATAAATCTCAACTAAATAAATTTGTGTTCATTGTATTGCGGCATAAAAGATGATGCAAAGAGAAATGCAAAAAGAGCAGCTTTCTTAAAAAAAAAAACAACAAAAAAACGCAAAATCATCCGTCTCGTGACAGTTCTGTTAGTATTCTGTGGGGGTGGTGATAAAGGCCAAGTATGCTTTGAGGAAATTTTAAGGACAAAAAACTAATTGAGGTCGGTCACTCATTTTACACCCCTAGGGGTGACTCCTAGGCAGATATGGGACTTTTTCTTAAATATAGTTCTAGCCTGTATTAAAAATTTTGTATAGGAGCCCCCTTAAGGAATGGAGATAGATAAAATAATGAAATAGTATTAACTTCTAAAGCTACGGTCACACTTGTCAAATATTTTTTGACGGAAAAAACGGGACCAACAAGCAAAGTAAATAATCATTTCGTTCAATTCCAATATTTATTTTGATTATAATACCACATCTTACAAAAAACAGTTTTTTACTATGCCTAGTAGTAAAATTAGAATATTATGTGATATTAGGACCATGTTAAACCTCACTAACTATTAACAAAAGTAGTGGTTACGGTTATTTGGTGAAATATTTAATAAGTGTGACCGTAGCTTAAGTTAGTTCATAAACGTTCACAAAAAGCAGTGGAGAGAATACTAAAGGATTCTATCGGGTATATTTTCAGAACACTTTATGTAAACCTTCATTGTCGTTTTTGTCCACTTAGAGTTTTTGGCATATGCAACAAACCAACAATGAGCTGTCAAATCCATGTCATCAATATGTCAAATCCATATATCTACATACAAATAAAGGGACATCTAGATTCCTAGTGCTGCTTCCTTGTGTAAATGTACCTTGATTTATTTAAGTTTTCACAACATTGGATCATGCTTAGAGCTGTATATAAATGTTTTTTTTTTCTGTAATTAACTGTGACGTTTTTGTTTAAAATAAATTCTTTATATTTAGATCACTTTAGTCATTGTTGACCACAAATATACAATACACTTTTGATTTGAAATTAATTTTTGTATTTTTACAATGGTTTTAGGTAATGAATTGGAATAAATTTTTGCTTTAATTGTAATATAAAAAACTAAACAAAGCTTAAATAAAGGGTGTTTTTTTAAGCTAGATAGAACTTTAAATTGTAAAAAGTAACACAAAAAATTAAATTTTGATGAAATATTTTTTTTATCGTTTCAGTATACTCTGACAAATCATCATGAATAGACTCACGCTTTAACAACGCTACGAAATTATCCAAATTTACTTTGAAAATCAGTCGTCGATTCGCTCAACTTATAGACGACAATTTATCGCAAAATTGTGTTCAGCGATGAGGCGCATTTTTGGCTTAACAAGTTTGTTAATAAGCAAAATTGCCGCATATGGAGCGAGACCAATCCACAAGAGACCCTACAGACTCCATTACATCCAGAAAAATGCACCGTTTGGTGCGGTTTTCACGCTGGTGGCATCATCGGACCTTATTTCTTCAAAAATGAGGCCGGAGCTCGCGTTACGGTCAATGAAGATCGTTACCGCACCATGATCAATGATTTTTTGTTTGAAGATATGGATGACATTGATCCGGAGGAGATGTGGTTTCAACAGGATGGCGCTACGTGCCATACGGCGAACGCAACCATCGACTTATTGAAATCAAAATTTGGCGATAAGTTGATTTCGAGAAATGGACCTGTCAATTGGCCTCCAAGGTCGTGCGATTTGACACCTCTCGATTATTTCCTGTGGGGCTACGTGAAGTCACTGGGTTATGCTGATAAACCAGCAACAATTGACGCCTTGGAGGCCAGTATTGTTCGTGTTATTCGTCACATACGGCCAGCAGTGCTCGAAAAAGTGGCCCAAAATTGGACGTCCAGAATGCGCTTCGTCAAGAACAGCCGCGGTGCCCATATGCCCGAAATCATTTTCAAATGTTAATGTCACGTATTGATCTTTCGAATAAAAAAGAAATTTTGATTACAATTTAATTTTTTGTGTTATTTTTTACAATTTCAAGTTCTATCGGGCTTAAAAAAACACCCTTTAGTAACTAGAATGATGGTTCAATTAAACTGCCAATAGAATGTGGAAATAGCATTCGAGAAAATGTTTAATATAAAAAAAACTGCAAATTTTTTATAAAATGTATATTCTCTTATTTTTTATGTATTGTTTTTTTTTTTTAACTTAAATTTTAATTCGAATAGTGATCGTTTGTGGTTTATCTATACAAAAGATGGGAAATAACGGGTTTTTTTCAAATTTAAACTAAACAAGTTAGAGTAATATATTCGGCTGTGCCGAATCTTTGATACCCTCTACCGACAGTTCGAATATTTTAGGACTGGGATCTATATTATATCTTTTTATTATTAATTTATCTTCATACAAACAGACGTCAGCAAAAAAATTTTAATTTATAAACAAGAATTAAGTTACAATTTTATTATCTTTTTATTTGAACAAACATTTTAAGATTGTTTTAGGT
The DNA here is from genome assembly GCA_963931875.1 of Pollenia griseotomentosa. Classification (NCBI taxonomy): domain Eukaryota; kingdom Metazoa; phylum Arthropoda; class Insecta; order Diptera; family Polleniidae; genus Pollenia; species Pollenia griseotomentosa. Next base: position 58,813,472 of record OZ007561.1, read on the forward strand.
TTTTAAAAAACGTATTCTTAAAAAAGATTCTACCCAAAAAAAACGTGTTCATAACATTTTTATCTAACACTACATTTGAATTACATAATAATTTTTTGATTAAGCAAATATTGAATTTAGTAGTTCAAGTTTAGTCAAAAAAATCGTTGCTTAATTTGTTAAGCACGCCTTTAGATAAAACGTTTATAAAATTTTCGAGGCCATCGTTTTCCATATCATTTAATAACTTCATTTCTCCACAAAGATTTTAAAATTCATGTTGTTCTGCGAGCAATTAAGAAATTAAAAATAAATCTTAAGCAAACAAGAAAGTAAAGTCGGTCAAGCCCAACCATATGATACCCTCCATCCCAGAATATAAGAACAAATTTTAGCAAGTGGTCCTTGGTCCTTGTGCCAATTAGAACCTATGTGCTAAATTTCTATAAATTATCTCTAAAATTGCGACCTGTACTTTGCGCACAAGGTTTACAGGGACAATCTGCCAGATAGCCAGCCGGCCAGCTAGTCAGCCGGACGAACATCGTTAGAACGAGTCAGAAAGTGATTCTAAATCGATCGGTATACATAAAAGTGTAAGTATTTTAAGTGTTACAAACACTATCACAAACGCATAATACCCTTTCCGCAAATGTGGCGTGGGTATAAAAAGATTCTTCCTTGTGACAATAAGAACTTACATATACAACAAATTTCATATGCATAAATATCTTCAAAATTGCGTTCTTTGTACGTAACAACTTTTCGCACACAGTGTGCGTTGACAGCCAGCCAGTCGGACGAACGGACATCGTTAGATTGATTCAGAAAGTGATTATAAGTTAATCGGTATACTGTACTTTTTCAGACCATAGTCGTATTGCCTTCACACTGAATTTTGACCCACCTAGGGCTGCTCCGTTCAGGAACCCGAGGGGACAAAATGGGACTCCTTCAAGGAAGGGGTCCGAACTGGGTTGGCGCAACTGGCCTTGGGTGACTTGCTGCCGACGGATCTGGAGGGGGTGGTGAACAGGTTCACTCATCTTCTAAGGGAAAGCTATGAGCAGTCCTGCCCGGTTACGTTTCCGGGTAGGCGAAAACAGCCTAAATGGTGGACCAGGGAACTTCATGTTCAAAGGTCCACGGTGAGGAGACTGTTTAATAGGGCCAAGCTTACGAGAGCACCAGATGATTGGAACAATCACAGGGTGCAGTTCAACAGGTACAAGGCGGATCTGAAAAGAGCAAAGCGACTATCATGGATGCAATTTTGTGCGTCCATCGATAATGTCAACGAGTTGTCAAGATTCCGACGGATTTTATCTAAGGACCCTAAGGCCCTGGGTTACATCCAAAGGTATGACGGCTCATGGACTGACTCTAGCTCTGAGACCCTAACCTTACTGATGGAGACGCACTTTCCCGGGTGCAGGGTAGCCGGTGGTATGGAAGACGGTCAGTGGGACGTCATGTCCTTGACATCGGATCATACTTCCGCTTGCGTTAAGGAAATGGTCACAGGGGAGAAGCTTGCGTGGGCGGTCAATACTTTCAACCCATATAAATCACCGGGTCCGGATGGCATTTTTCCGGCCATGCTTTGCAACATCCCGGACGATGCATCATTTCTGCTGGTGGATATATTCAGGAAATGCCTCAGTAGGAGGTATCTGCCTAGGGGGTGGAGAGAGGTCAGGGTGATTTTCATACCCAAGGCTGGTAAAGCTGGCCACTCGAAACGGGGGGATTTTAGACCTATTAGTCTGTCTTCATTCCTGTTGAAGACTCTTGAGAGACTAGTAGATTTCTATCTCAGGAGTAATATTGAGACCCGCCTTATTAGCAACGCTCAACACGCCTACTTGAAGGGTAAATCTGTTGAGAGTGCGTTACATGAGGTGGTTGGTAGTATTGAGCACGGTCTGAGGAATAAGGAATATACTCTCGCCGCGATTTTGGATATAGAAGGTGCCTTTAATAACATCAGGATTGAGGCGATTAGAGATTCATTGATGGAGCTGGGAGTTAAGGACTTTCTGGTGGAGTGGATAGTCTGCATGCTTAGCAGCAGGATTATAAACTCGAGCCTTGGGGATCAGGTGATAAGGAGAAGGGTTACCAGGGGAACACCACAGGGGGGGTTCTATCGCCTCTACTGTGGTTGCTTGCGGTCAACGGAATCCTCAGGTCATTTGATTCCATGGGCAGGAAAGTTGTTGCCTATGCGGATGACATAGTTCTGCTGGTCAGGGGAAAATTTCTGTCCACGATCGGGGAAATTATGCAGGTGATGTTGGGCGAACTCTCGGCATGGGCAAAGGACAGGGGGCTGTGTGTTAACCCTGTGAAGACTGAACTGGTGCTATTTACCAGAAGGTACAGGATAGAGGGATTTAGGGGGCCAGTGTTAGATGGTGTCGAGTTGCCTCTATCGAACGGTGCAAAATACTTTGGTAACTTTCTGGACTGCAAACTGTCTTGGAAGAGAAATATTCAGGAGAGGATGAAAAGGGGACTCAATGCCTACTACACATGCAGGAACTCCATTGGTAAGAACTGGGGTCTGAGGCCGGATATGGTAAATTGGATTTACACATCGGTGGTTAGACCTATACTTACCTATGGATGCACTGTTTGGTGGGGCGCGTTGAGTGTGGATAGCTATAGGAAGATGTTTAGCAAGGTTCAAAGGAGTGCATCTCTGGGCATCACGGGCGCAAGAGGCAGCACTCCACAGGCAGCGCTGGACATCCTACTATATCTATCCTCTATCGAGCATTATGTGAGGAGTGTGGCTACTAGGAACCTACTTAGACTTTACGAGTCTTCCTTGGTTAGGCGGGATGATCACACGAGAATCTTGTACGAGGTGGGTCTGCTTGATCGGGGTACTATTCTTGAGAGAATTTCGGATCATAGGACTACGACTCTGGACTTCGGTGTTACACCACCGGTGGAATTCCCGGATAGGGAAATCTGGAGTGGATCCAATAAACTGTTTGAGGGGTGGGCAGTATTTACGGATGGAACCAAGATGGAAACCGGCACTGGTGCCGGTGTATATATCGCGGACACCGAGGTAGAAAGGTCATTCAGACTCCCTGATGAGTGCAGTGTCTTCCAGGTTGAGATCCTAGCGATCTGGAGGGCGACGGAGGTGATACTGGACCACATCGTGGGTGGATCTGAGGTGACAATTTACGTCGATAGTCAAGCGGCGCTTCGGGCATTGAGGAACTATACGGTGAACTCATGGCGGCATTCAACGTGAGGCTGTGTTTGGTACCAGGACACTGCAAGGTTGATGGCAATGAGGTGGCGGACGAACTCGCGAGAGGAGTTTCGAGTCTCGACTTAGTGGTAAGGGACGGTGGGTAAAGCCCCCCCTATGTTATTACTATGGGGTGATACGGGAGAAATTCCGTGATGACGTTGACCGATCCTGGGGGGACAGAATGGATTGCATGTTGTCTAGGGCACTATGGCCCAGATTGGACGCGGGTGCAACCAGGGTTCTACTGGGATTGGATAGGGTTGGTCTTAGAACACTTATAGGGTTCTTGACGGGTCACTGTCCTGTTAGGGCTTTTACGAGCAAATGGGATAACACCATACCGGACTTCTGCAGGTTGTGCGAGGATGCAGAGGAGTTAGAGACGATCGAGCACGTACTGTGCCATTGTCCTAGGATGCAGGGCCTCAGGCAGAAGTGGCTAGGAGATAGGTTTCACGACGAACTAGGGTGCATAGCTGGATGTAATCCGGCCGATCTACTGGGGTTTGCCAGGGAAATAACGCGGCTGTTTCTGTTGAGGGGACTGTAAGGGGGGTATTGGTCCTACTTTCTAATTTTTTTTTTTTCGTCTATTGCATACTTCCTTTTCTCTACTTTTCACTTCTTCTTATTCTATCTTATATTTCTTTGAAGGGATTCACAGTGGACTGTATAACCTAACCTAATCGGTATACTAAAACTGGGCCTAAAACCAATATGTGTTGGACACATCAGCACAAACTCTTTCGCATTAAATCTTCCAAAAATTCCCAACATTTTTAGATACAATTTTCTTCTTTTTAACTTTTAAATATACATATTTTATTTAATTTCTTGTTTTCAAAATTTACAAAATTAATTTTAAAACATTTTAATACAAAATGTATTAACAAAGTGACCTCAGTACTACAACAATGCAACAAAAGAAAAAACAACAGGCTTGTTGTTGCTAGAATTGAGACGGTAAATGTCAAAATGCCTTATTAAAAAAAGTAAATAAACAAAAAAAATGACGACAAACGTCACACACGAAGAAAATCATTACAAACAGCTGCACTTGTGGGGTCACTTTATTAGTACATTCTGATTTTAATATAAATTGTTTTGAATTCTATGTAAATTTGTATTAAATTTTTTTAAACTTCAAATAAAAAACAAAACAAAGTTACTGTTACAAGTAAGACTTTGAGAGTTTAAAATTCTTATTCGCTTTAGGGTTTTATTCGTATAATATTTTTAGCTTTTCTAAAATCTTAGGAAAAGGTTTCCTTATGAGCTGGCCTAAGCAACCAGTGAAATGCGCATAGAAGCTAGCTTTCCCTCAACAATAAATTTCAGTGTATTTATCAAATATGAAAAATTGGGAATTTAGCACGTCATAAAGAAATCTTATTAATAACATATTTATAATATCACAATAAAAACCCTTTTTTATTAAAATTAAAATTATGGCTGACTTCATAAACGCAGTATTGCAATGCAGCACCAAATGGAATAGCCTCAAAAACTCTACAACTTTTCTGTAGACAGTACTTTGAGTTCATAATAGCATGGTAACTGTATTCACTGCACAACGGTTGCGAAATTTGTGCATTATTTTTATTTGTAATGCCTTTTTAACGAATTTGTGTTTTGTGATGCTTTGCAATACTGCGTTTATGAAATCAGCCTTTATCTCAATTTTTGGGCAACTTTTATTTGTTTAAAGAAAAACACCATTAATTAATATGTTATGAAAAATAAATATTTTATTGTATATTTAAATAAAAGAAAATGCGATACTTTTATGGTAATAATTAAAATAAATACTATAATTAGTATTGAAGTTTAACAAAGAATTCTACATTATTATTAAGTTAAAACAGTCCATAACCAAATAAAAATATGTAAAAACTTATTAGTGTTGGAAGTACAAAAAAAAATAAATGTAACTATACTTTTAAAGTATGCAGGTTTTCTGCATATAAAAATAATACGAAAATAAGAGGAAATTGAGAAATAATGCATTCAAAATGATGCTTTAAAAAGGTGAGCCAACAGTTCGGGCTCAGACAAATCCATTTTATATTTTTGTACAATATCTTGGACTTTGAGACGACGTCTGACGTGAGCTGGTTGGAAACTGAAAGGTGTAAGTGAAAAATTTAATGAATGCGGTTTAACCGATTGATGTATTAAACAAATTTCTTAAAATTACCCTTCATTATCTAAGCGCCTTCTTTTAGCCATATTGTGAGCAGTCTGTCGAACAAGGTTACCCACAACTCTTCTACTCAAAACCATGCCATCAACAAGAGGTGTAGCAAAACTCATACGACCTGGGGGACCCTGCAATTTGACTCTTAAGAGTCCGGATTGTAAAGCGTGTATAAAAATAACATGAACATCACATGCTCGTGGTATTTGTAAAATATTTGCTTCTTCTCCCGTTTTCGTATAATGTAACAAATCCTCTGTAATAATTAATATATTTTGAATGCGATTTGGTTGTGGTAAGTGAAATAAATATACAAAAAAAAATGAGAAAATTAAAAAAAAAATGGTTTTTCTCTAGTTTTTCTTACCTATTGGCAAATTTAAGAGATCTTCAAAAGATTCCAGCCAAACTAAATAAATTTTGGCTGGTGGTTGTGCCAGTAATGAAGGTTTCATTGCATTAGCTTTACGTCTAGTAGGGGGTACAGGATCTTTCGATTTATCCAATTCCAAAGACATATTCCGCGATCTTTGGGGAACGTTTTTGTTGGCTTCCCCCAAAGTTGAATTCGTTTCAGTGCTACGTGACCAAACATTAGTCGATTGATCTGTGGAACTCGAAGAATGACAGCAACCATCTGTGTCCGAATGTAAATTCCATTCCGTGGGCACTACAAAAGCTATTTCAGAAGCCACATCAGCCCAATATAAGACCTTAGATTCGCCATTAAATTTCATATCTAGAGGTTGGTTACGATTTTGGGATTTATCTTCAGACTTTTGTGTGACTGTTTTTAGAGACCAAGAAGTAGAAACTAAACCAGACCAACCTGAATGCTCGGAAATATCAACGGGCCAACCTATGGAAGTTATGTTAGGGAATTCTTTTTTTTCACATTAACCCTAAAAAATACAGCTTACCTAAAGTCAACAACATATTGCCAAAGTGTGGGTCCAATGTGCGTATATTTTCATCATTCATATTACCTATAATTTCCTCAGCTGTTGTCTGACCAGACTTAACGTAGAATACATGAACAGTATCATAAGTTCTGGCACTCAACTTGTCCAAAGTATTCAATTCCGCCGCAAAATTAATACGTTTCGTATCCAATACAATTAAGGGTCTTTGGGGTGGTGCACCCAGTGTTTCGGCTGGGCTATTGGGATTTCTCTCTTCAAAAGTTAAAAAGCCAAAATGGGATAAGAACAAGCGTGCTGCCTGAAATTCGTGACACACAGGAGGGGGACAACTTTCCTGTGTATGCGATAAAGAATCCGAACTATTATCAGTTTCTGCCCAGGCCAATTTCTCCTGAATGGTTTGATTTTCCAGCATTGTTTCCAATTGTTTTATATTTTCCTGACCGTATTGTTCGCGTATTTGTTCGAAAGTAGGTATGGAAAAATCAGCTACACAGGGTGTAACTTTTTCAACACCTTCGGGAAAATGTTTCTGATCAAACTCAATACGTTGTGTTACTTCGTTCATGGGTATTGGTCGTCCGGGATTGACAGCGTGATATTTTGTACCAGATTTGCTACGAGGTAAATGTCGTAATTGCATGGTCCAGGCATGACGTCCGAACGGGCCGCGAATAAGCACTATAATGTTTATTGATAGTATCCAAAAAAAAAAATTTTTTAATTTGTTGAATTTTTGGTAGGTATAAATAAATATAAGTCAATTAGACGGCCTTAAAAGTTTCAAGTAACCCATAGAGCGAAAAACTTTGTTAAAAAAACACTATTTGGGAAAAAAAACTTACACGTAACTGTTGGCTGAGGATCCTGATCATTGCCTAGTGGTTCCTCTAACAATGCCAAAATTGTTGAATTTTCCGTAACAAAATATTTAAACTTTGATATTGCTTGTTCCGTAGTGATCGAAGAACTATTAGTAGGATCCAAAGAGTTACAATGTTTCATCAAAGCCACTTCATCTAATAAAGAAGAAATCGATTCCGGACCACATTCACTGGGAAAATACCCAACCTGTTCCAATATTATAGTTAATAATGCTTCGGCTGCATCTCGCACGCGCATTGAGGCTGGTTTTAATTCTTTTTCATCTTTAAACTTGGGTATATCGCCAGATTTTCCAATACTTTTTGTACCCGAAATGCCCAATTCAACGACTTCTAGGACAGTTTGTAAGCAATCCTTGTCCTGCAATAAATAGGGATGTTGCATAAGCCAGGCAGATGTACATTGAAAGGCTGCAACTATGGTACTGTGCAGATCTTTGCTATGAGCCGGAGGTGGTCGAGAACATTGATAGCAAATATAGTCACAAATCCATTTAACGGCACGCTTACATTCCAAGGCGTCTGTGGAAATTATCGTAAGATTTTGACTTGGTTCTTCAATTTTTACTAAGTTTTCTAGGGTTTTTTTACATATGTATGGTTTGAATTCAATTTGTTTTTCATATTGAAATGAGTTTTGGATTTTTTACATTATTGAGGTTGAAATGTGAATTTGAATGTATGTATGTTTTGATTTGATTTTGGTTTGAAAATAAAAATGTACAAAGAAAAAAAACATGAATATGTTTATGATGTAAACCCAATTATGACCCGATTTTTTATTTTTAATAATATGCAGTAGATGTAAAGGGGTTTTTTTAGAATTTGGGAACAATTTTCAAAGGTTTCATATATTTTGTTTGTTAATAAAAAAAACATGTAGGCATGAATAGAAAGAGAAAGAAAAAACAAAAAAGAACCAGTGTTAGTAATTATAGTTTAGTTATTAATTACCGTTTGTAAATTTCCTGGCTGCAGCATTTATTAATTTGGCAGTGTTATTTTTTATACAAATGGGAAAAGTAGGATTTAAGTAAAAAAAAAATAATAAAATAAAGAAATGGAAGGAAAGAACAAAAACACCACAAAATTACAAACAAACAAAAAATCGGTTGAAATGTGTAATTATGAAGATTGTTAATTTTATTAAAAACACAACATAATAAAATGAGTAAGTGTTTATTTGTGTGCAGAAATAGTAATAAAAAGAAGGAAAGCATTCATTTCCCGGGATTAGTAGTAAAAAAAGAGAATAAAACAACAAGAAGACACATTTGTTAGGATATAAAACCAAATTAATATATTATTTGTAAATTAACAAATACAAGGAATATACAAAGAAAAAAAAAGCCAACCACATTTAATTTATTTTACAAAATAAAAATGAATGACGATGGTTTAATTTTAGCTTGAAATCCTACTCAAATCAGAAAAGAAACTTAAAAACTGCTGAGTTTGTTTAAAACTACTAGAGTCCGACCGAACGTTTGGTGTTCGGTATCAGAGTTCGGCTGATGTTTGGCGTTCGGTAAAATTTTCGCCGAACACAAACTGTGTTAAAAAAATTAAAACAAAACCATTTCTTAATGATAACTTCCTTTTTTTAAAACACTCAGATATAGAAAATCATACAATTAAGTAGAAACAAACGTACATAAAAGGTTAATCTTTATAACAAAAAGTTAGCCAGAGTTTGTACACTACGTACAACGAGCTGCTAACTAGAATGCCGATTAAGCTTAGCAGCTTGTTAGCACAGAGTTAATTCCAAACAAACTTTTCTCCATCAGCTAACTTTTAATAAATCCACTCTGAATTTTAATGATGCCACATTATATTACTCAAAATACAACACGATTTGCGTTAATCGTCGCTGGTTTTGTCATTTTTTTTTTTTTTGTTTTTTTCTCCACATACGAATAAAAATTTTAAAATTAAAAAAAGATAGAAAATTAAAAAAACACTAGATAAAAAAAACAAACCAAATTTTTTAACATTAAACGGCTGTTTTTCAAAAGTTGGCAAACGTTAACCAGAGTTTAGCAAATCGTTAGCCAGAGTTTGGTAAGTGTATTATGAATAAACTTTGTTCTTACTTCATGCCAAATTTAAATTATGAATACGGCTGCTAGAAACACAGACGTAGTTGTATGTATGTAAACTGAAATTCTACCCCATTTTATAACCTTAAGGCAGTAGCTTAAAAGTACCACCGACGATCGTTTCTAATGAAAAGCTGCTGGACAACTTTATTCCAACCAAAGAATCAATTAACAAGGCATAAATGCAGAAAACTTAAATTTTCTGTCATTATAATACTAAAATATGTAATACTAGTGCATTTAATTTTTTATCTATGCTCATTATTGGTTTGACCTACCGACCATTTTTAAAACAACTGAGTTAGGTATGGGCAAGGCGAATTCAACTACAGGTGGTGTCGGAACTACAACAAACCAAAAACAACCGAAACAACATAAGGTTTTTTGCATTGCATTGTAAGTGCTTACAGCTCTAAATGTCAACCATTCTTAGCAAAACACTAACAAATCAAAACGTTTTAGGTTACGATATATAATTTCCTTAGTTGTGTGTTCCTCTTTTTTGCCTATTCAGAACTTTTTGAAGCTCACTGATGGGCTAGAAAGCTGAATATTCGTATGCATACAGTAAAACAGCTACGGCAAATCCTAACATTGATTTTTTTGCCTGTTGGCGAAGAATTTTATAGTCTCCACAAAAATATATATTTTTCTTCAAAACATATGCCGGAAGCAGTAGTGAAAATACAAAAAAAATCTATCGGGTACATTTTGAGAAACTCTGACTTTTTGGCATACGCGCCAAACCAATAATAAGCTGACGATATATCGTTTACGTTTCCCAAGAAATGTACAAAGTAGTATTTATTTTTAGTATTACATAGTAATGTCAAATTAAAGGTACAAATACTTTTTATTAAGTACCATAAATTTGGTTATTTTGTTGTACTTCAATAAATAAATCCCAAAAGTGAAAATTGTGTCTATATACCCCGAAATTCGCCTATTGCATGGAATTCGTAATTCAAGCGAATATTTTTCAAAAAAAAAAGTAAAAAAACCTTAATTATAGATGTGAAAAACCACTGACTTAGGTGGGTGCAGACTCTGCTGACATTTTCTTCCAAACAATGCTAAATTACTAAGTTAAAGCGCACAAAAAGTGAGATAAACGAAATCTGAAAGTATGTAAGGATAAGTATCCAAGCAGAATGAAGTTCCTTGGAGTCATCTAAATGATAATTAATCTGTCAAACATCAGATTATGTACCTATTAATAAAATTTTGCAACACTTTCATTGTTTTTCTTCTTTAAGCCATTTCGCAAAATACTAGGGCGTTCAATTAATCGGGTTTTTTTTTTTGTTTGATGAAAAGATTAATCGATATTTGCGTTTTTAACTTATTCGATTAAACGAAAAAAATTTTTAAATTAATCGAATAATTCTAAATTCAGAAGTTTTATAAATTACGAGATTATTTTTTTCAATAACTTTAGAAAAAATTAGTACTTGAGTAAATAAACTTTTTTTTTTTTTTTTTTTGTGAAGTTTTTGAAGAACATTTACGTTAATACATTTTTGGACACCTGTTATATTTAGCGTTATTAGATTTATCCTTCGTACAATATTTTTAAGCCAAACCCATTCTAAAGAGAGAAACGCATGAACTATTTTGTTAAAAAATACGGACGTATTCTAGAAAACGAAATGAAGTGAATTTCAAATCAAGCAAATTTTAAAAACGACCCTGTAATGAAAGTTCATAAAAATATTACATTTTATCTACTTCAATCTTTAACAGGCTGTTCAACGATCGGTTCAAATCGGTGAACAGGCTGTAAATATCTATTATTTTTGCAAGAACAACACTTAAAACCACAAAAAACTACGGTCATTTTGTATATAGTAATTGAATTTAAATTATCGTTCTATTTCAATTTCACTTCATTTCGATTTCTAGAACATACCCGATAAATTAATATAAATCTTTGAATTAACATACCTACTGAAATGAATTATAAAATTGTGTTGAAAAATGTAACAAAAATATAAGCTAAATTACTCACTTAACATGACTGTTTTTTTTTTTTAATTCCAACGGACACATACACTTGGTTTGTTTATTTGACTTAAAACTTTAAACATTTAACAGAAATACTATGTATATATTATTATTATTTTATTATTCGATTAATTGGTATAAATTCTTCGATTAATTCTTTAATCGAAATTAGCAATTTTAAATTATTCGAACAATTAATCGTCTAAAATTGTTCGATTAATCGAACAATAATTAATCAACTGAACACCCTACAAAATACACAAAAATTCGATTATTTAAAAACTGCTGCAAGTTTCAAAATAATTAATTTTTGCTCATCAATATCAGTTTATTGTAGGTTGGCATAAGAATATAAAAGCAAAATAAGATATAAACGACAAACATTTTATTGTAGGTCAAAAATTGACCTGGGTGACATTGACCCAATAAGACCACAAATGTATATATATAAAATTTAACTTTGATGAGATCGGAAAACAAAAAAACTTTTTTACTTAATTTTGCTACTATATAATTATTTTTATTCTTGTTTAGGATTAAAAAAAATATTAGGTCGATTCTGTACTAACCAGAAAAAAAGTGATTTGGAAAGTCAAATTTGTTTATATTGACACAAGGAATGCAGAAGGGTAAAAATGTTAGGTGGTGGCATGCAGGTGCGAAGTTAATAATTTTAAATTTAGTCATCGGAATGTTATAATTATAGCGGATTGCACCCTTTGTGATAAAGTCAACTCTGTTTTATTCAATACATACGATTTTATACTACAAATGTCGTTTTCGTATATATTGAAAATTAATGAATCTGCTGGGCAGTGATGTTATACGTAGGAAAAAATCCCTATTCGTAGGCATTTTCTTCTAAAAAACATGGACGTAGGGAAAAAAGGACAGATTTTCTAAAATCATTAAAATGTAGAGACTTTTAAAAAATGTGACAAAACTGTATATATTTGGCAGCCTTTTTTGATTTGTGACATTATACTAATAAAATTGTTGATACGGCAACATTACAAATTGTTAAATTTCTTTGAGTGAGCGCTTGCCGCCATTTCAACTTTGGTTTTAAGATAAATTTGTAAAAATCTCTTTTACAAGAATGGAGATGATTTAAATTTAATTTGTCTGAGCAATAAATAGATAATTTGTTAAAGCTGGAAAGCAAAAAGTTTCGAAGAAAAGTCACCATTTTAATAAAAATTTCATTTTCTCCCTTTAGTCAAAATAAGCTTTTTTTTATTTATCACTGTCACATAGCAATACTCATAGCGAAAGGTTTATTTTCTATCATTGATGTTAATTTGTGGGCTGATATTTTAGCCAATCTTTTTATTTGTTCGGCAATGAATCATATGTACATATATGAATCCTTTTTCAATCGCTCAAGTGAAAAATCAGTTTTTGGATCACCAAAAGTTATCTGAGAAAAAGCCTGATGATCACCCAAGCTAGCTGGGATTAGTTATTAAAAACTATGATTTGAATATATTGATATTCGTATTCTGTGAATTTTCAATGAAAATGTTATGATTTTTTTTAATTAACTGTTTTACTAAGATACAAAATAGGCAACATGCACAAACAGCCTGTGTAACATTGAAGCCAAAAGCAAATATTATACTTTAGAATTTTAAAGTCGTTAAGCTTTATAACGCTTACGCTGATTTTTAAGCTTTCAGTTACAACAATCTGATTGTACTTCGTTTTTTTAAAGTATTTTGAAGGGTATGGCCTTATATGAGCAGAGAAAAACTTTGCCAATAACAATCAAACCCACATACAATTTTGTAGTGTAATATAAAATCTATTTATGAAGGAACTTTGAATTAAACACAATCTTTAAAAAAAAAGTTGCTGAGTATTCTAGTTATTCTAAATATAAAAATTTTATTTTTAAGGCGTATTTTTCAATAATTCACAAATTGAATTAGGAATGTTGAACTATGGTAAGGTTAATATTATTTATTACTCAAAGATCCTTCTTTCCATATTTCTGTTTAATAATTAAAAAAGATTTGAGTGAAAAGTATTTACAGACAAAATTGTATGTACATACTAATTTAATATTATTTTGTGCTAAAGCATACTATTAGTCACATAAACGGTATGGAACCCACATTAAATTTTAATAAAAAAAAAAACAATGAAAAAAGCATTCAACCCAAAACCAAAAGTAAAAAAGTATAAAGAAATACTCAAATATAGCAAAAACAACTCAGAAAGTTAATGAAAAAACATAATTAAAATAAAAAACATACCCGAATCTCTGATAAATAAACGTGCCAATCCCGAAAGCAATTCCAATGCAGCCAATGAAACATTCAAGTCAGTTCGCCACGAAGATATTAAACGATGGCATACCAGATAAGTGGCATGAACAAATAGAGCATGTGCATTATCTATTTAATAAAAAAAAATTAATAATATAATAACATTTTTTTTTTAATTAAATGAAATAGAAAAAAGATTTAAGCTTAAGAAAGAAAAAATTAAAAATAAAATTATAATTTACCATAACCAGAAGCTGTTTCATATTCATGTAATGCTTCCAAATCATCGAATATTGTTATACTGGGATATTCATGTTGTGATGTATTATCACGGGCATTTAATGTTGCCGAGCCATGATATGAATCGGCTGCAGTTGAACTACCAGCAGCTACTGAATTACCAATAGTGGCGGTACTATGAGCACCTAAGCTACTATTACCAACACTAGCTATTGAGGCAGAGCGCTCTGAACAAGCTACTCGTTCAAATAATAATTAACAAATTAAGTAGCGCACAAAAAATGATAAAATGCAAAAAGCCAAAAAGAACATGAAATAAAAAAAGATATAATTAAATAAAATTAAAATCATAATAAAAAAACAAATTTTTATAATTCAAAAAGATAAAAGTATAAATTACAGACTGAACCATATTTATTGTCATATATTTTTTATATTTCAGAATTGTACTTGAAGGTTAAAAGTAAAGCAAGACGAAAGTACTGGTAATACGTCTTATTTGTAAAAATAAATAAATATTAGTTGTTTACCTGAACTTAGAACATTAGTTTCAGCATTTCCCTGGCCAGGCGAGGGAGAACCATGATGAAGATTATGATCGGCTGTTAAAGCCTCGGCATCTTCAAAAGTAACTGCATCTTGTACTGTCAATAATAAACCACCTAGTAACATGTGGGTATTTTGGGCATCGGTCTCGACTTGCAAAGCATTCATTAAAATATTAATCAATCTGGGTTTAAGCTGAATGAAAGTGACAACTCTAAAATGAGAATATTTTGTGGAAACATTTCTCTTTCTCTTAATCCAAAAATAAACATACTTTTCTGATGAATCATTTGTAAGATCTCTAATGGGCAACGTTTGAAAATGCAATGGTAAAGTTAAAATCGATAGTAAAATTTGTATAGCCGATCTTCTCAATTCAGTTTTATTAAATTGCATTGCTTGAGTTTTAATTTTTAAATCCTTGGCTGGCAAAACAATTTCCAAGGCCGCTATAAATGATGGCAATAAAACATGTATGCCATCTAAATCCAAACGAAACAGATCAGCTGAATTAAGTAAAATACTGGCCAAGGTCTCATCACACTCCTTGTTTTCGGTAATTTTTAAACATTGTTGTAAAGCCATATAAAAACGAGCTAAATACACAGGTAAAATTTCTTCGCCCGTCTTTTTGGCACAGAAAATTTTGCACAAAGTTCCGATTGCCTCTGCACGTCCAGATTCATATTTATCAATAGTTAATGTGGGTGGTAAACTCGAAGGATCATTTAAAGAATTAGGTTGTGATAGAGAGATGCTACCTTTACGATTCTCCATTATCATTGATGAAGGGCGTTTACTGGCCTCCGAAGCTTGTTCTGAAATAAAAAAGTCTAATTATTTACAGGGTAATCTTCTTCAATAAACTTTCAATACTTTTAGTATTTATCAACCAAGCATCGCCACCAATATGAGCAGCTTCAAATAACCATTCACCAAATAAATGTAAAATACTATTGCACTTAGGTCTAGCGGTAGCTAAAGGCGGTCTCTGCTCTAAGCCCAAAGAAGGTAAAGCTAAATAAAACCGTATTTATATTAAAAAGAATAATTCTGTTTAATATTACATTTCAATTAACCGATTACTTACATCCCAAACTACTACTGGAAGGAGGACCAGAAGTTGGTGTCAGCGGTGCTGGAGCAGCAGATGTTGAAGATCGTGAAGTTGTCAAACCTATTAAAGCGGCTTTACTAAGACCTAAAAATATTAAGTTATACATATTTAAATTAAATTTTAATAAAATTATATTTTTGTGTTATTTTTTACAAATTTTTTTATAAAAAGAGAAGGTAACCAAATGACTTTCCAGCACTATTTAATTGAAATAAATTTTGTACCATATTGAACAAAATATTTGCACATCACTATTTTTAGTTTGTTTAATTAATTTAAATGTAAAAAAAAATACCAGCTGCAGCCTCAAATTTCACACAGTCTTTTTAAATATTTGTATCATAAATTTATATTTATAATTATGTACACTAATGGCTCATTGTGCTTAGAATAATTAAAACAAATGGTGTAATTTGTAGCATGAAAAATAATAAATGTTACCAATTAAATTGAAATAACAAATCGTATATGTATGTAGAAGTATCGCTGCAAGTCGTAAGAAAACTTTTATTAAAAAAATTAGAGAATTTGTGAAATCAATATAAAATTTATCCGAAAGCAATTTAATTTCAGTCGATACTGGACAAATTGAAATAATTTTTTCAGTGTTGTGAAAACTTTAATAAAGGATTTATAACACTGAAAAAATTATTTCGATTCGTTGAGAATCGACAGAAATAATTAGAAATAAAATTGCTTTCGAATCGAAAAATTATTCGATCACGACTGCCATAATTAGCCCCCTGGATTTTAATAATGATGTTTTCTGCATAACAGTTAGAAAACCGTATCTAGAGAAGAGTAGATAAGGTTTTCTGCAATTTTCGCCTACAAAATTGAAAATCATGTTTGTTGCTCAAGGAATACAGTAATAACAAAAATCGAATCTAAGTTAAAATTTGTGTTCGAACTTCCTATATATCATATCTTTATAATGCTTTATTTAGGTATAGTTATTAAAGGCATAGTTGGCGATAGTGCACTAAATACGGATTTAAATCAGCAGTGCACTTTCACTAAATAAAACTGCAAAGAAATTAGTTTGCACTCTTTTTTACCAGCTTTAGTGATGATTGTTATTTTTTAACTACCACTAAAAAAAATTTAGTGATACTGCAAATTTGTTCACTATCACTAAACGCAGATTGAATGCAAAAATCTGCACTCAATTCAAATAGTCCAAAGTTTGGACTTGCAATCAAAAAAGCTGCATACAAATATTGTATCACTAAAATTTAAAAAATGTAACTTTGTATATGCATGGTTTTTGTTTTTTTTTTTTTTTTTTAAGGATATGCATAAGCAAAGAACATTAAACAAAATGAAATTTTGTCAATAACGGTATAATTATTGGCTTTAATCATGAAAAAACAAGCTTTTGATTTTAAATTTAGTGTAACAATTTTAGTTGCACTCAAATGAGCGAAGAAAAAAAAGTTGCAATAAACTTTGCTTTTTTTTAAATCAAACTATTTTTTTTTTTGAGTGCAAAATTTTTTAACGTCTATCACTATCACTTACATATGTTCAGTGAGGCTGCAAATTTTCAATTCATCACTCAACATCAACAAAATGATTGCAATATTTTTGCACTATCACCATGTGAGTTGAAACTGCAAAATGATTGCACTACCCCCATTTATGATTAAAGGGAAGCAATTTGACTGAAATACCTTTGGTTCTTCTACAAGTCTTTTTGGCATCCAAGCAAATCGGTGAATCACGGTCTTTACTAACGAAAAACCAGACCTTAAGCTCATTTGGGTATGGGATTATATTTTCTTAGATATTTATGACATTGATCAGGTCATAAGGGGTCTCTTTGCATTATGCTGTAAAGTATTTACTCACGGTATTTTTTTTAATCTTAAGAGCATATGAAACAATATTAGTCATTTAATATGATACTTAGTGACAATATTGTAAAAAGACTAAATTTCCTGCGACTAAGGAAGAAGTTGTCAAAATACATTTATCCCTTTAAATAGGAACCAAGTGATTATAAGATTGTTATATCTGTAATATTAAGAACATCCTTTTGATTATCTCAAAAGGTACTTAAAGGTAATTTTGTTAAAGAATTTCGGTATTTTAAGTTTATTCAATAAACGAAACCGTTTTTGAGTTACGCGAATATATGTTGTGCAACCTCCTCCGTTTTCCAAATAACGGTTTATCTCGAAAACAGAAGCTTACCTAAAAAAACGGTAAGCACCACTGGATTTGGCTTAATAGAAAAAAAATATCAAATTGTAGCACAGTGTAATTGGCAAAACATATTTTGTTCATACTAGGGGGGCAAGAGTAATCAGTAATGTTCTTTTGCTGTATTTTTTTTAAAGAAAAACTTTGGTTCTGCTTGTAAAATTTGTTTATTTTATCAATCAGAATATGTTCCTTCAAGTTGAGAAAATGATATCGGCTAAGTGACCAAAGCCAGAGTTGATGACTATTTGGGCTCGTTTTATGGCATTTTGTAAGCGTTTTTTTAACAGGGTGATTACTTTTGCCCCATCTTG
Source organism: Pollenia griseotomentosa (assembly GCA_963931875.1). Taxonomy (NCBI): domain Eukaryota; kingdom Metazoa; phylum Arthropoda; class Insecta; order Diptera; family Polleniidae; genus Pollenia; species Pollenia griseotomentosa. Next base: position 58,831,530 of record OZ007561.1, read on the forward strand.
TATTTTAAGCAGCGTTTAAAAACTGCAGTCAAAGTAGAAAAGCTGCCATTTCTTACACTTCTTCATTTGTCATTGGCCAAAAAATTTTGCTTTTACTTCTGATTCATTAGATGTAAACAGTCGCTGTCAAACCAACTCAAGAAACGAAAAGTTGTACACAAATTTTCGTTTTTTGTTCGACAGTATTTGGTTTCGGCTGCAGTTTTTTAAACCCTGATTTTAAGTAAAGTTAAACTCTTTTTTTTTTATTTTTCTATATTGTAAAGTCTATAGTGTCAATTAAAAGAGGTGCATTGTCTACCTTATATATGTATAGTATTGCGATAAATTAACGGTTCCTAACGACTTGTAAGGGTGTAAAAATACTTGTTGAGTCAGCGCCAATGTAAATTTTTTTTTATTAAGCAGAAATATTTTTCGAAATTAACTTCGAATTCCAAGCAATTTCAAGAAACGTATGTATTGCTTTCTTATTTTTTTCTACAAAATATAATTAAATTAATTTCTTAACGCACACAAAGGTTGCATAATTAAAAATCATTTTTTTTAAGTCAACTATAACATTAAAATTAATTTACAAAACTTTTTGCCAATATAATCATAATTTATATGGTATGAACCGAGATATTATGAGCACACCTATTAAGTTTGTCACTATATATATATACATACTAGCGTGGCGGTTAGTTGTATGGAGAATTTTTTTTTAATTGCTCTTGTATTCTCTCCCCCCAAATCGGTTTAGTTTTATTCAAAAAAAAAAAAAAAAATTCATAGCGATAAGTTGTGTTTTAGAGGGGGCGTCCGCACTTGAAAGTTTGTCTTCAAGCCCATTTATTCAAATGTAATTTGTTTGCATATGACTAAAGGCTAGTTTACACGGTAATACAATATATTACGACTTTGTAGAATCAAAGTAATATGAAATTCTCTCCGTGTTTAAAAGAAAAAAATAAAAGTCTATTGTGAGTATATTTCATATTTACACGGATGGTTTAAATAAAATCAAAAATAATGGGGGTATTCACGTCACAAGTTGCACCCTTGCGAAAAAGCAAAAGTGCAAAAATATATCAACAACCACACAGACAATTAGTTGTGCGTAAATAATTGCCTTAGTGGTTGTTGTTATGTTTTTGCACTTTTGCTTTTTTGCAAGGGTGCAACTTGTGACGTGAATACCCTTAATAAAAAAAAGCAGATGGTTGCAGTTTTACAATTTTTACAAAAACAACATGAAAATTTCCTGAGTTGATTTTAGTTGTTTTTGTAATTGTATAAAAATACAACCACCTTCAATATACTCTGTTAAAATACACCTCTAGCGTGATGAAATACTTAAGTTTCTAAAATGGTTTAGAAAAAAACTATTTACCGACCGCTTGTCAGATTTTGTATTCGTATTCTCTCTCACTCAATTCATCTTGCTTTTACATGATATGATTTTTCTCATTATACATCATGTCGTAATACAATGTATTACCGTGTAAACTAGCCTTAACTCTTTAAAAAAAAACATTTTACAAGAATATGATACATACAGCGGTGCCATTTGTCGAGATTTCCCTATTTTTGCAAGTTTTTTGCGATGCCAAAAAGTTTTTAATTTATTTAAAGTTTTTTCAAGTTTTTTATAATTACATAAAGTTTTTGCAGTTTTTTATAAATACTATGTATGTATGTAGTTCCTTGTTACCTATTTTATATTTAAATTTTTTATATCTTAAAATGAATTCCTAATACATTTTGGTATTTTCTTTTAAAGATTTGGCACTTTGAAAAAAAAGTTTTTTCTTGCGAAAACAAGTTCTTTTTCTTAGATAACAAGACTTTTTTAAAAAATATATGGTAACGCTAGATATTTATATTAGAAAATAACCAACAAAATACCAAAAATATTATATGCATTTCATATATATAAAATTATTTCACGTAAAATTCGGTCGAAAATTTCCTTAACATTTTGAATTACACTGTTGCAAGTTGAATTTTTTTGCATTGCTCTGGATGAAATCAGAAATTCGTTTAGTTTCACAAACTGCGCTGCCAAATAGCGGTAAAATAGAGCAATTCTTTGCGTTCTTTTGGGTTATCTTCAGTGTTACCACCAGAAAAATTCAAAATTACACTTGAGATGAAGCAAAATTACCCGATTTAAATGAAATTACACCTGATATAAAATTGAAGTTTTATTTAATAAAAAGGGATTTACAAAGAAGCAAAACACAACAAACTCATTAAGAGAAGATTAATATTAGTCAAAATCCTAAATAATGAGTTTAGCTTCCACATTTGGTTGCGTATATCTAGGAAAGGTTCAAAATGCTCATTGCCATTCCTTTATAATGGGTGTTTTTTATGCCCGATAGAACATATGAAAGGTTAGCTGTCAAACGAACTGTAAAACTGCTTTCACTTTTTGCTCAGGCACATAATCATTAATAGATTCATGCTTAAGCAACGCCAGCAAATTATCCAAATTTACTTTGAAAATCAGCTATCGAATTTCGAAACTTATACATTATTAAAATGACGCAACTTATTTTTTCACAACTACAGGCAATGTGTTGATTTAGAGAAAATTAACTGTCAATTAGATTTCAAGGCCGTGCGATGTGACACCTCTTGATTTTTTTCCGTAGGGCTGTGAAGTCACGGGTTTATGCTGATAAACCAGCAACAATTGATGTCTTGGAGGTCAACATTGTTCATTTTATTCGTGACATGCAGCCAGCAATGCTCGAAATAGAGGAACAAAATTGGACGTCTGCAATGCGTTTCGTCAAGGACAGGCGCGGTGCCTATTTGTTTGAAATCCATTTCAAATGGTAGTGCCGTGTATTAATCTGTGTTTTCTACCGTTTTAAGTTTCATGGTCTATATACCTTATTATATTTATACCTTATTTAGTAATCAAAATGCCTGCAGGGTTATATACAAATGTCCCTGTCGTAATTCAGTTTTGCAACTTTAAAGGGCGTTAAATATTCTTCAAACTAAAGCATTAAAAAAATGCAAGATAAAAATAAAATTAATTATATGTTGGAATACTGAAAACATACCTTTCCCCAGGCTAGTTTTTAGTTTGAATAACTTGTTTCAATAAACTTCAGTTTCTACATCACTATGGTAGGCATCTTTATCCAAATCTTAGGATGCATCTTGCGACATTCATTACCAAACTTTTGAAAATATATATTTAACGATTGAAGCATTTTCATAAAAAGAAACCGGGGCTTTTGTTCAGAAGACTGTGCATTTTTTAGCAACAATATTTAAAAAGAAAAAATGTCATCACTGAAATCGAATCTTGATTTTATTTGGGTATCTGAAGTAAGAATTTCAAATAACACCTGACCTAAGAGAAATTACCCACGCTCCACCCCCGACAGTAAAAATTATACCGAATTCGGGTAATTACCCACAAAGTGATAACACTGGTTATCTTTCTCAAATAAACTGCTGTTAGTCAAAATTTTTAAAGCAAAATTCAAGGCGAATTCATAAAGGTGACCGCATCATGAGAGAGTTATGCTAACTATCCCTTTTTATTGAAAAATACCATGTATCAAGGTATATTTACACAAGGTAGACTTACTTGTTAGTGTAGACATGCTGCTCTATAACAGGAACCGAGTTGTCAACATTGTCTTCATATAAAACAATAATAATTTAACGCACACATATACAAATTTTGGCTCATATACACGAAATTTGACGTTTGGGTTCCAACTTGGGTAAACAGCTGACAAACATATGGGCCAACGAGTTTACCTTGTGTAAATATACCTTGCTATGTATTTTGTTTTTGTAAAAAGTTAGAGTGAATGTCAAAAATTTTTGTTAAAAATATAAAAAAGGAAATTTTTTTGTTAATAAAATATAAACAATTGCTTTAAAAAGTAAATCTTGTTCCTCTATTGCAAATTAATTGTGGCTCCACTTATTCCTTACGCATTTTTAATTTCTTTCTAATTTCTAAATTTCTATTTTATATTCACTTTTTTTATTTTATAAAATTTGAATAAGTTTTTCTCCAATTTTTATTGAATTTTAAATTTGAATTAATTTTTTCACAAAATGTAAACAAAGCTTGACATTCAGTATACACACAAAAAAGAAACAATAAACAGATGACTCGAAAATTTCACCTTTATGAATTCGCCTTGTTCTAAACTATACGTAGTATATGTGATATAATTTAATAGACATAACCTCTGTCCGTACATGCTTAGAATAATTTTCATATAAATATAATTTTGGTATATATAATTTTTGGTATTTTGTTGGTTATTTTCTAAAATATAAATTTTAGCAAAAAACTTTCTTTGAGGCTAATGTTGTTGACTAAGAGCTTAAATATTGCCATATATCATATTCTTGTAAAATATTTTTTTTAGAGATAGTCATATGCAAACAAATTACATTTGAATAAATGGGCTTGAAGGCAATTTATCGCTATGAAATGTTTTTGTATTTTTTTTTAAATAAAACTGAACCTAAGCAGTTAAAGATTGAAATCCAGCTCAATCGGTTCAGTACGAATAGATTTTAGCCCAAATGTCGAACAACTGCCCTATAAAAAATATTTTTGATACAAAAACTTACATAAATTGCTGACAGAATACACCGATTCTCATTAAATGTTGCAAAATTTCATTCTATACGCCTGGTAATCATACTATACAATTTTATGAAGGTCGGCCCATAATTTACCATAGGCCCGTTGTTAAGACCACTCTCGAAAAATGTTTTAGTATGCCAAGAGCCATGAAAAATAATGCTATTGCGGTAAAATTCGGCGTGTCATAAGATTAGAAAGCACTCTGACAAATTTCGTAAAGATCGGTTCATAATTTACTATACGCCCCATTTAAAGAACGCTGACAGAATACACTTTAGTACACCTAAAACCGTAACGAATAATGCTCATTTAGTTAAATCTAGTCTCTCATAGTTTCAAAAGAAAAAATATCACTCAAATTTCATGCTCAAAAATCACACAAATTTCGTAAAGATCGGTCAATAATTTATCACAGGCCCCACAGCCGAATATAGGACCTTACTTGTTTAACAATAAGCTCGTTAATAATACTTAAATATGAATATGATGATTCAAATAGTTATTATTCATTTTGCTCGCAAAGTTATTTTATTGTCAGTTAATTTCGGCATATAATTGTGATGTAATGAAAGGGATTTTTTACACACTTTATTATACCAGTTTTAAATCTGGAACCAGAATATTTTTTTTTTTTTTTTGTGTTTAATAACCCGTTACGACTTTCAACAACAGATCTATTAAATATTGTTTTGTTTTTGTAAATATTTTGTACAAACGTGATTGCATGTGTACAATATTTGAATGAAATGTGATCGTAATTTTATTTTAATTTGTGATAAAGAACATTCAAGGTTAAATTAAAAACGATTAAAACGAATTTTATAAATTTCAAAAATTAATAAAAACAAAAAAAAATAACTCACAAACAAGTACTGGTCTTTTGGATACCTTCTTCTTCAATGGATGAGATAAACTGACAAACAAAACAAAATTAAGTGCAATAATAACTCAATAATGCTGTGTGTGATAAAACAATTTTGTGGGCGTAAATTTCAAACCAAAAACAATTGATATCGTTTTAACATAAAAAACAAACTTAAAACTAAAAAATATACATAAAAATACTTAATTATTTACAAGTAGTAAATGGTTATTTACAAAAAGGTTTGTTGTTTTTAAACCAAAAGCAAACGCGAAAAGCAAAAAAAAATAATTAAAACCAAGAATATAACAATGTATATAATATTAGTGCAGTTAATTAAAAAATTCATAAGCGACATGAGTTATTTTTAGGGGAAAAATTTAGCAAACAAGAATAAAATTACAAAAGTTTTAAAATTAAAACAGTATGAAAAATAAGTTTAAATCTAAATATCGCACCCTTTTGTTGTGTTAAATTTGGGGCAACACTAAAACTTTTCGCCAAGCGTCTTTGCAATGGTGGTGTAGGAGAATGTGGTAAATTCGATTGAGGCAATTGTTCTTGTCCAACGATTGCAGTTGCTGAAGGCAAACCAAATGATATGGAACCTAAAACACCAGCAGATTGACTACCACTTGTCGCAATAGCGCCAGTCGAAGAAGTATTTCCAATATTGATTCCCGCCGAAGATGGGGATGGTACATTAGTAGTAGAACCAGTTGCAACACTACTATTATGATGATGTCCATGATGATGTCCCATTATAGCATTAAATGCTGAACTAGCCGATCCACTTATGAAATTATGAATATGGGAATGTTGTGCCGATTGATTATGTTGTATAGTCGTTTGACTATTATTTGATAAATTATTATTGTTCATATGAATACTGATGCTGCCATGATGGTGAAAAAAACTGTGGTGGTGATGATGCTGATGTGTAGATGCTGAACTGGTTGTAGTTATACCATTATTAGTGGCTTCGTTTAGGGCTAAACGTATGTCCATTAAATTGGTAATACCATCTTCAGCTAAACGTACAGGTGGTACATAAGTACCTATTTATTCATTCATATTTTACAAATTTACCAATTAATTGGTAGCAAAGTAATAAGAGGGAAAAGTGATATATTTTAAGAAATTACAATTTAATAAATACATACATTTAAATATTTTTTTACCGTATAATGTGGTAGGTATTGATATCAGAATTAAATTAATATTAAAATGGATATTATTAAAATAAATGACAGTATAAAATCGGCAACTAAAAATTCATTTATATTAAACTTTAGATTTATTTGTTAATTGAATAAAGAAATAAATGTTGTAGATAGAAAGAGAATGTATAAAATCGTCAAATCTTTGGTTTCTCTTATAAACTTTTGCATCTAGCTTTAAAAACTATAAAGTTCATAAAAATCTGTTAATTTTATCATAACTTATTTAACTTTAAATTATTAAACTTTAATTATTTATTTATTAAACAGTAATAGTTATAAAAAGCCTTACAATGCCAACTAACTTATATTACAAACCTATTATTCCTGATTATTAATACAATTTTTGTGACAATGTGCCAAAAGAGAGAAAAAAATACTATTTTTATTTAAGGATTTTGTAAATAGTTATTAGAATTCGCTATAATTGGAATAGTTATTAGAAAATATTTTTCAAATGACAATACACAAGCTATTTTTAAAATAAATGGAAACATGCTTGAATTTTAAAATATTCACTACAATGTATTTACAAGAACTAGATATCAGCAAATTAAAAACAAACACTTTGTCTTTAAGTTTAAAATTTCTAAAAATATTTTTAACATTTAATAAACTTTAATAATGATTACATTTCTACCGCTGAAAATTGTGGTATGAAATCAAAAACAAACGGCTTAACTAAACAAACATTTGCGGATATGAAAAATGCTCTTGCTCATACATTTTCAATAAAACAAACCGAAGAACGATTAATCTAGTTGGATTTTTTCTTTTTCAATTACCTCATTTTTTCGAAAATTTTACAGAAATATTTACTATTTACACATCAATTTAGTTCTAATTTCAATACCAAAAATTTTTTAATCTTCCTAAAGCATAACAAAAAAATCGAGGTATATAAAAAAAATTTACAATTTGTTTAATAATTTAATTTTAAACCCTAAACCAAAATACTTATGAAAAATTTACAAAATAGGTGATCGATCTACTCATTAATATGTATATTTTTTCTTATTTTCAGAATTGAAAACTTCAATAATATTTAATAAGTTATAATTTTCTAGAATGATACATACCTAAAAATGCATCAACTTGACTAGATATACCCTTTATAGCTTTAAGAAATATAAGGGGTAGAGCCTGTAAACAAGGATGTTGATAAGTTTCTGCACCTTTGTCGTGTGTCAAAGCCCATTGAACAAAATGCGATGACTTGCTGATAATATGTGGGGCACATAAAGCTGTTGGATTGCCAATGGTGCGTAAGAACCGATACCAAGTTTGGGCGACGCAGTCGTTAGTCATTCCATTTGGTATAAGTTGGGCATCTTCCTCGGCTTTAAATTAAAAAATTATAATTAGCACAATTTTTTTTTTTTTTTTTTTTTGTAAAGTATTCTAATACTTACATATTTTTATTTCTGGAAAAGCTGGGCCATAGGTAAATTCCAACAGTCTAGCAGTTAAAGCCAAATTAACACGATTCCACTGATCAACCAATGCAACACGATGGCGCCACATTGCACAAGATTCTTGTAATGTTTTCCATAACGAAGGCGAGGGAAAACATCTTACGCAGGCCAAAAGCCAAACTTCAAAAAGTACTTGTAAAACTCTTTCACACAATTGATCACCTACATCGTCTTTTATTGTGGGTGGTGCCAATAGGATTTCATTTATAGCTAAAAGAAATAGCAGTAATGATTCCCAGGTTTCACGATCCATAGTTTGTGAAATTTGTGCAGTCTGCTGCAGAGTACGTAAAACACGATGACATAAAACTGCTTGACGATTAATAGTATCAATGCCTTAAAAATAAACAAAAAACGTATCAAGCATATCGAAATATGTGTCATTTTATTTGCTTTTAAAAACAACTCTTAGAATGTTTATAAATGCAGGTATTTCTAGTAATATGAAACCTACCAAGCTCTTTTTGATATATAAATGGTAAGACTTGAAATGAGAATGTGTTTAAAATTTAGTTAGTAACATTTCTAAATTGAATGGTAAATTTTGTTTTACTTGCAGAGCCTGAGTGATGTTTATGATATAATATATGATTTAATGAAAAAATTACACTTACTTTCACCTTGTCGTGGTACGAAAAGATTATGAAAATGATTAATAATTTTACGACAATACATATTGGCATCTTCACATATTGGTTTGGGTACACTAATTTTTGATTGCGGATGCAATGCTGTCATCCATTCGCAATAAACGTTTACACAATCTTTAATAGTTTCGTGTTCTTGTAGCGGTAGAGATAAGCCAAAGCAAATAACATCCATACACCAATTCACCTGAAGTATTAAAATAAGGCATTAAAAAGCAATACTGCAAAAGATATTGTAAATACGTCTAACAATCTAATAAAAAGAGTTCTTAATATAACCGATGAAGAGTTCCATAGGAAAAACAAAGAAAAATAAAACACATATTACACAAAAACAATTTTCCGCAAAACTTGCAAAAAATCTGATACGGGATTTTGAAAAACTTAATCCCAAGAACATTAGAGCCAACAAAAAGCAAAACATTTATAAAGCTTTTACTTATGTTCCCAAGAATAAATTAAAATTCAGAACTACTGCACACAAATCAGATCAAAAAAAAAAATAAATATATCTACACAAAAAACAGCACTTACGGCCCACTGTGCGAATACTCTTCACTCTCCAAAACCTAGATGACGTACAAATATTACAGGGGGAAGAGAATTATAAACACCGTATATGTTGGAGATGCTAAACATAATAAAAATACCAACCAAAGGGAGTTCGGCTCAACATTTCGTTATTAAGTTAATAAGGCAAAGTAATAATTATCACAAGTGCTTTATTTATTATTTTTATGTTAGTACGATAATGACGACGCACAATACTTTGATGTAGAACAGAATTGTGCGAAAATAGAAGGAGTTGACCCAGACTAATAATATTTAGCATGGAGGTATATATGATAATAAAAAACAAAATTTCAAGTTTTGAAAAATTCCGTCAAAGGATGCATGCACCTCCCATATACCCTTTAAAAAAAATTTGGCAACACTTTTTATGTTGAAAATTACCAAATCTATCTAAATATAGTGTTAAAATTGATGCAGTTAATTTTTTAAAAATTCTATATATATTTCATACAAAAATTTAAAAAACAAGTACAATTTGGTGTTCCGGAAAAAGCACAAAAATGACACTTAAACTCAAAATGTAGTAAATTTTTTTCTTTACATCAATAGTAAGGGCGGAGCATATATTCTTAAAAAAACTAAAAAAAAGGTGCACTCAGTTTTCTTTTAAATTTAAAGTAAATATTGACGATTTTCATATTTTTTGCAAAAACAACCTGCATTTTTTTGCGGCTATATAATAATGTCTAATAACTATAGAGATTTTCTTAAAGTTAGTTTCTTTAGAAAGTTAATTTTTAATCACAGTACAAAGAAAATAGGATAATTTTATCTTTTTGGGCCTCTAAAAAAGATCATATATCTCTAAGTTAGAACTAAAATGTGGTAAGTTTCTCTTTTGATTCTTAATGGCGGACACTTGGATTATTAACCGGCAGAAAAAAGTGAAATAAGTATTCACTTCGTTTTTTTATTTGTCCATAAATATTTTTTTACTTTTTTTTAGTTACGGCAACACTTTTTTAAGATTCAGCATTACTAGTACATACTTTCACTCGTAAAACTGTTCTGAGTGGAGAAGCAGCTCGCGCTTTTTGTCATTATTTCTTAAGGACAAACAGGTCGTTTTTGTTTCTCTGCTTTTCGTAAGTTTTGCAATGTCACCCCGCATTGGTTAGTGGTTCGGCGTCGTATAACTGTACCGAGTTACAGTTTTTGCGGTTTCTACATTAACTATATGCAATCGTTTTTAACCTCAATGTTTTAATGTGTTGTCTGGTGGAGAATAAAAAATAACTCAACGTGACTGGTGGAGAACCATATATAACTCAGACGTTTTACTGGTGGAGTACCAAGGAAATAACTCAGTCGTGTACTGGTGGAGACCAAAATACTCTGGAGCGTATTCTGGAAGCTCTCGCCTTCCTATACGAAATTTTAGGTCGAACGAGGTGGAGTTGCCAAACTCCCATCGGACGCGTCCCCAGGTGGCGGATAGGGGGAGGTTTAGTGCACACGTCGGTTATTATTGTAATCGTACTTAGTACGCTTGCAATTGTAACCGCCTTTTGGCATTTAACCTTTGGGCATGACTTGTCATTCCCCGCGGACCAAAAATTGGATATGGGCGGTTCCCTGAAAAAAAAATAACCTGGTCCCTTGCCATTAAATAGGTTAGGCTATGGGCTAATAACCCATTCTCGTAAAAAACCTTATTACTGAAACGCTAACAAATTCAACAACAACAACTCCCTCTTTAACGACGACTCTCGGCTTCAAACAAAGGATTATGATTGGAACATGGAATGTTCGAACTCTCTCAGAACCATCCAGACTTTTACAAGTTTGCAATGAAATGTCATCCTATAACATCGACATACTGGGCATAAGTGAGGCAAGATGGCTCAATAGTGGTGAACAACACCTACAAACAGGACATTTCTTTATATACTCCGGCAATGAACATCATAAGGTCAACGGTGTGGGCATAGTAATGTCAAACAAGGCCAAAAAGACCTTGCTGGAATATAAACCCATATCGGAAAGAATCATAACAGCGAGATTCAACACTAAGTTTCGAAAAATGTCTGTAATTCAGTGTTATGCTCCAACCGAACTTGCTGATGATGATACTAAAGACTCGTTTTACCACCAACTTAATACGGTACTCAGCAACATCCCCAAAGGCGATATCAAAATTATAATCGGCGATCTGAACGCAAAGGTTGGAAATGATAACTCTAACATACAATCCATCATGGGCAGTCACGGTCTTGGTAATGCTAGAAACAACAATGGTGAAAGGTTGGTCGATCTCTGCGCAAGTCATCGCCTTTTTATAGGTGGCACGAAATTCCCACACAAAAACATCCACAAATACACATGGGAATCACCAGATGGTATAACACGAAACCAAATAGATCATATTATAATAAACAAGCAGTATCTTGGCTGTTTACTTGATGTGAAGGGAAGAAGATCCGCCGATGTTGACAGCGACCACGTACTACTTGGAGCTTTTAGACTCCGGCCAGCATCTATAAAGAAAGAGCTTCCCGCAGATAAATACAACCTGCAGCGCCTAAAAGATCCCGAAACGGCCGCCCGCTATAAAAACACCCTTCAACAACAACTCCACAACTCTGGTTCCAACCCCCATTCATGGACTGACATTACAAAAGCTTGCAACCATAGTGCAAAGTCAGTGCTGGGGCCTAAGCCAAATATTCGTAAGCCGTGGATTAGCGAAAATACATGGAATGAAATCTGCAACCGTAAACGTTTGAGGAGGTCTTATCTAAACGCAAAGTCTGATACCTCGAAAACTTCCACTCGGGCCGAATACCGACAATCGGCCAAAACCGTCAAACGTATGGTACGTACAGACCATAAATTATATTTAACCAGCATCGTGCAAGATGCTGAAAAATCCAGCAATACTGGAAATATGCGTGGAGTCTATCAAGCAATCAACCAACTCCGAGGCTGCAATACCAGGAAAACCACGGTTATTAAAGACCTCGACGGAAGCGAACTAACGTCAACCGAAGATCAAGTACGTAGATGGCGCGATTTCTTCAGCTCTTCATCAAATAACACAAACAACTTCGATGAAAGTTCCTGCCCATGGGCATCTCGCAGGCGCAATCCAAGTAGAGCCATCTCAACCTCGCCTCCTACTCTCGAAGAAGTTAAAAACACTTTGCGACAGTTAAAAAACAACAAGTCACCTGGACCAGATAATTTACCTGCTGAGCTTTTTAAGTACGCTGCAGAACCACTAGCCGATGAGCTTACACCAATGTTACGTCATATTTGGGAAACCAACAACATACCCAATGAATGGAAGAAAGGGACCATAGTAACAATACCCAAGAAAGGCGACATTAGCCTCTGTAAAAATTGGCGAGGTATTACACTCCTCAACACCATCAACAAAGTACTTGCCCTTATAATTCTCCAACGCATCACACCCTATGTTGAGACGATCTTACGCAAAGAACAAGCAGGCTTCAGGACAAATCGTTCGTGCGCAGACCATGTGACGACCCTAAGAATTCTAATAGAACAATCCGTTGAATTCAACAGCCCTCTGTACCTACTTTTCGTGGACTTCGAACGAGCGTTTGACACTGTGTCAAGAGAAGCTCTCTGGGCCTCACTCAACTGTAGAGGTTTCCCAGAAAAAATTGTACACCTAATACGTGAGCTATATACCGATGACGTATGCGCTGTTCGCTTCAATGGAAAGGAAAGCCAACCCTTCTCAATTGAATCTGGCGTAAGACAAGGTTGTGTCTTGTCTCCAACGCTTTTTCTCATACTTCTCGATTGTGTTATGGAACAGACAAACTCGGATTCTCCATTTGGTATCCAATGGAACTTATTAGAACGTCTGAACGACATTGATTATGCTGATGACATCTGCCTACTTGCACACCGACACAGCGACATGCAGGCCAAATTATTTCATTTGGCTAAGAACGCCGAAAAAGTAGGTCTGAAGATAAACATAAAGAAAAGAAATCTCATGCGTGTTGTAGCAGCAAACAATCTTCCCATTCAACTTAATGGAGTCGTAATAAACGAAGTGGATTCATTTTGCTACCTTGGTAGTACATTAACTGTAGATGGTGGGTCGGATAAAGATATAAATGACCGGATCAATAAAGCTCGATCAGCCTTCCAATCGCTCTACAAAATTTGGAGATCAAGCAATATCACTAGAAAAACAAAACTTCGTATTTTCAACAGTAGTGTTACAAGTGTACTTTTTTATGGCTGTACTACCTGGAGATTAACTCAGGAAAGCTTGAGAAAGCTACAATCATTTACAAACCGCTGTCTACGCCAAATCCTACAAATTTTCTGGCCGTACTGGGTCACAAACGAACAGCTTCTTGAATTGGCAAACCTCAACTCGATCAAGAATGAACTAAAGAAACGCAAATGGAAGTGGATAGGGCATACACTTAGAAAGCCTCCACATGAAATATCACGCGCAGTGATGGAGTGGAACCCGCAAGGTCAACGAGGTCCTGGTCGACCACGCCTAACGTGGATAAGAAACATAAAAAATGATTATGAAGATATCGGAATGACATGGAACCAAGTTAAATCATTAGCTAATGATCGAAAAAGATGGAAAGAGTTCGTTGGCGCCCTAAGTTCAAATTGAACGTTTTATCTAACTTTTTTTTACTATTGTAATCAAAAATTTTATAAATAAAGGAATGGAAAAAAAAAAAAAAAAGTCAAAAAAAAAAAATTATACTTTAAATAAAGAAGAATTTTTACCAAATAATAACTTAAAAATTTGTGGTACTTCTTTAAAATAAATTTTTAATAATTTTTTTCCTAGTACATGAATTAAGTTTAATTTTTCTTGTAAAATTTTATTAAAAATTAGGACAAGTTTAGCGACTTCTAGCAGCGGCGAAACGCATTTAACATAAAAAAAGTTCTTCCTAGATGTTATTTATTTAGATACGAATACAGTACAGTAATTTTTTTAAACATTGGAAAAACATTGTTTCACCTCATTTTTGTATGTATATGGAACAAAGTACTGTGCGACGGTAGTAGCGACTTGCTTACAAGAATTTTTTGTGGGTGTAAATTATTATTTGGTTAGTTTTTTTAAAATTTTTGCTATTTTTATTGATGTTTTATATTTTTTGCTTAAATTCTCGTTTATATTTTTATTTTTGTTATTTAATAGACTGTTCCTGAGGATGTTATTCAAAGAATAACGAAATATTGGATAAAAACAAGTTTGAGTGCTATATTCGGCTGTGCCGAATCTTTGATACCCTCCACCGACAATTTAAATATTTCAAGAGTGATATGTATATGATGTCTAATTATTATTAATTTATCTTTATAAAAACAGACATCTGCATTAAAATTGGTTGCGGTTTAGACCTATATTAATTATTGACCGACAATCAGAAAGTTTTATGCTTTTTTTTAGCAATTTTAAATAGCTTGAGTAAAATATCCTGATTCGTAACAGTTAAGGCCGACATTAAATGGTTTTCAGAAGGGGATTTTATATTGGAGCCATGGTAAGCTATGAACCAATCATCCCAAAATTCTGCAGAGTGATTTCAGGTATTAAAAAACAAATTTCAATACAGTGGTGAAATTAGTTTTAGCGTTTGCAGTGAATTTCAGAAGGGTGCTAAACTGGGATCTAAGGTTTATTATGGACCGTAAATCACAAAATTGCATAACATTTTTTCTGGCCATGTGAAGCTAAGTTGGAAGAAATTTTACCGGAATATCAATATCTGCTACGGTTTAAGGCTTATTTAATTATTTTACCAGAGTGGGCTTAATATGGGGCCTATGGCAAATTATGGACCGATCATCACGAAATTTCACAGTGTCATTTCTAGTCCTTAAAAACTGTGGCGTACCAATTTCTATTATGATAGCACTGTTAATTACGTTTTAATGCGTACTAAACTGTTTTCCGGGAGTAGGGTTTGTATGGGATGACCTAGGGTTAATTATGTACCGATCTTCACGAAATTCCACAGTGTCATTTCTAGTCCTAAAATACTGTGACGTAACTATTTCTATTATGATAGCACTGTTAATTACGGTTTTGGGCGTACTAAACTGTTTTCCGTTAGTAGGGTTTGTATGGGGCCTAGGGTATATTAGGGCATATTCACGAAATTTTACAGTGTTTTTTATAGTCTTATAAAGCTGTGACGAGCCAAAATATGGGAATCACCAGATGGTATAACACGAAACCAAATAGATCATATTATAATAAACAAGCAGTATCTTGGCTGTTTACTTGATGTGAAGGGAAGAAGATCCGCCGATGTTGACAGCGACCACGTACTACTTCTTGGAGCTTTTAGACTCCGGCCAGCATCTATAAAGAAAGAGCTTCCCGCAGATAAATACAACCTGCAGCGCCTAAAAGATCCCGAAACGGCCGCCCGCTATAAAAACACCCTTCAACAACAACTCCACAACTCTGGTTCCAACCCCCATTCATGGACTGACATTACAAAAGCTTGCAACCATAGTGCAAAGTCAGTGCTGGGGCCTAAGCCAAATATTCGTAAGCCGTGGATTAGCGAAAATACATGGAATGAAATCTGCAACCGTAAACGTTTGAGGAGGTCTTATCTAAACGCAAAGTCTGATACCTCGAAAACTTCCACTCGGGCCGAATACCGACAATCGGCCAAAACCGTCAAACGTATGGTACGTACAGACCATAAATTATATTTAACCAGCATCGTGCAAGATGCTGAAAAATCCAGCAATACTGGAAATATGCGTGGAGTCTATCAAGCAATCAACCAACTCCGAGGCTGCAATACCAGGAAAACCACGGTTATTAAAGACCTCGACGGAAGCGAACTAACGTCAACCGAAGATCAAGTACGTAGATGGCGCGATTTCTTCAGCTCTTCATCAAATAACACAAACAACTTCGATGAAAGTTCCTGCCCATGGGCATCTCGCAGGCGCAATCCAAGTAGAGCCATCTCAACCTCGCCTCCTACTCTCGAAGAAGTTAAAAACACTTTGCGACAGTTAAAAAACAACAAGTCACCTGGACCAGATAATTTACCTGCTGAGCTTTTTAAGTACGCTGCAGAACCACTAGCCGATGAGCTTACACCAATGTTACGTCATATTTGGGAAACCAACAACATACCCAATGAATGGAAGAAAGGGACCATAGTAACAATACCCAAGAAAGGCGACATTAGCCTCTGTAAAAATTGGCGAGGTATTACACTCCTCAACACCATCAACAAAGTACTTGCCCTTATAATTCTCCAACGCATCACACCCTATGTTGAGACGATCTTACGCAAAGAACAAGCAGGCTTCAGGACAAATCGTTCGTGTGCAGACCATGTGACGACCCTAAGAATTCTAATAGAACAATCCGTTGAATTCAACAGCCCTCTGTACCTACTTTTCGTGGACTTCGAACGAGCGTTTGACACTGTGTCAAGAGAAGCTCTCTGGGCCTCAATCAACTGTAGAGGTTTCCCAGAAAAAATTGTACACCTAATACGTGAGCTATATACCGATGACGTATGCGCTGTTCGCTTCAATGGAAAGGAAAGTCAACCCTTCTCAATTGAATCTGGCGTAAGACAAGGTTGTGTCTTGTCTCCAACGCTTTTTCTCATACTTCTCGATTGTGTTATGGAACAGACAAACTCGGATTCTCCATTTGGTATCCAATGGAACTTATTAGAACGTCTGAACGACATTGATTATGCTGATGACATCTGCCTACTTGCACACCGACACAGCGACATGCAGGCCAAATTATTTCATTTGGCTAAGAACGCCGAAAAAGTAGGTCTGAAGATAAACATAAAGAAAACAAATCTCATGCGTGTTGTAGCAGCAAACAATCTTCCCATTCAACTTAATGGAGTCGTAATAAAC
Organism: Pollenia griseotomentosa; assembly: GCA_963931875.1. Classification (NCBI taxonomy): domain Eukaryota; kingdom Metazoa; phylum Arthropoda; class Insecta; order Diptera; family Polleniidae; genus Pollenia; species Pollenia griseotomentosa. Next base: position 58,848,812 of record OZ007561.1, read on the forward strand.
GAAGTGGATTCATTTTGCTACCTTGGTAGTACATTAACTGTAGATGGTGGGTCGGATAAAGATATAAATGACCGGATCAATAAAGCTCGATCAGCCTTCCAATCGCTCTACAAAATTTGGAGATCAAGCAATATCACTAGAAAAACAAAACTTCGTATTTTCAACAGTAGTGTTACAAGTGTACTTTTTTATGGCTGTACTACCTGGAGATTAACTCAGGAAAGCTTGAGAAAGCTACAATCATTTACAAAACGCTGTCTACGCCAAATCCTACAAATTTTCTGGCCGTACTGGGTCACAAACGAACAGCTTCTTGAATTGGCAAACCTCAACTCGATCAAGAATGAACTAAAGAAACGCAAATGGAAGTGGATAGGGCATACACTTAGAAAGCCTCCACATGAAATATCACGCGCAGTGATGGAGTGGAACCCGCAAGGTCAACGAGGTCCTGGTCGACCACGCCTAACGTGGATAAGAAACATAAAAAATGATTATGAAGATATCGGAATGACATGGAACCAAGTTAAATCATTAGCTAATGATCGAAAAAGATGGAAAGAGTTCGTTGGCGCCCTTAGTTCAAATTGAACGTTTTATCTAACTTTTTTTTACTATTGTAATCAAAAATTTTATAAATAAAGGAATGGAAAAAAAAAAAAAAAAAAGTCAAAAAAAAAATTATACTTTAAATAAAGTGTGGGCTCATATCAAAGAAGAATTTTTACCAAATAATAACTTAAAAATTTGTGGTACTTCTTTAAAATAAATTTTTAATAATTTTTTTCCTAGTACATGAATTAAGTTTAATTTTTCTTGTAAAATTTTATTAAAAATTAGGACAAGTTTAGCGACTTCTAGCAGCGGCGAAACGCATTTAACATAAAAAAAGTTCTTCCTAGATGTTATTTATTTAGATACGAATACAGTACAGTAATTTTTTTAAACATTGGAAAAACATTGTTTCACCTCATTTTTGTATGTATATGGAACAAAGTACTGTGCGACGGTAGTAGCGACTTGCTTACAAGAATTTTTTGTGGGTGTAAATTATTATTTGGTTAGTTTTTTTAAAATTTTTGCTATTTTTATTGATGTTTTATATTTTTTGCTTAAATTCTCGTTTATATTTTTATTTTTGTTATTTAATAGACTGTTCCTGAGGATGTTATTCAAAGAATAACGAAATATTGGATAAAAACAAGTTTGAGTGCTATATTCGGCTGTGCCGAATCTTTGATACCCTCCACCGACAATTTAAATATTTCAAGAGTGATATGTATATGATGTCTAATTATTATTAATTTATCTTTATAAAAACAGACATCTGCATTAAAATTGGTTGCGGTTTAGACCTATATTAATTATTGACCGACAATCAGAAAGTTTTATGCTTTTTTTTAGCAATTTTAAATAGCTTGAGTAAAATATCCTGATTCGTAACAGTTAAGGCCGACATTAAATGATTTTCAGAAGGGGATTTTATATTGGAGCCATGGTAAGCTATGAACCAATCATCCCAAAATTCTGCAGAGTGATTTCAGGTATTAAAAAACAAATTTCAATACAGTGGTGAAATTAGTTTTAGCGTTTGCAGTGAATTTCAGAAGGGTGCTAAACTGGGATCTAAGGTTTATTATGGACCGTAAATCACAAAATTGCATAACATTTTTTCTGGCCATGTGAAGCTAAGTTGGAAGAAATTTTACCGGAATATCTATATCTGCTACGGTTTAAGGCTTATTTAATTATTTTACCAGAGTGGGCTTAATATGGGGCCTATGGCAAATTATGGACCGATCATCACGAAATTTCACAGTGTCATTTCTAGTCCTTAAAAACTGTGGCGTACCAATTTATATTATGATAGCACTGTTAATTACGTTTTAATGCGTACTAAACTGTTTTCCGGGAGTAGGGTTTGTATGGGATGACCTAGGGTTAATTATGTACCGATCTTCACGAAATTCCACAGTGTCATTTCTAGTCCTAAAATACTGTGACGTAACAATTTATATTATGATAGCACTGTTAATTACGGTTTTGGGCGTACTAAACTGTTTTCCGTTAGTAGGGTTTGTATGGGGCCTAGGGTATATTAGGGTATATTCACGAAATTTTACAGTGTTTTTTATAGTCTTATAAAGCTGTGACGAGCCAAAATTTGTTATGATAGCGTTGTTTATAACTGTTTTAAGCGTACTAAACTGTTTTCAGGGAGTAGGGTTTGTATGGGGCCAGGGTAAATTATGGACCGATCTTCACGGAATTTTACAGTCTTATTTCTAGTCCAATAAAACTGTGATGTTCTAAATTTTGTTATAATAGCATTCTTTTTTACGGTTTAATCGTACTAAACTGTTTTCCGGGAGTAGGGTTCATATGGGCCCAGGGTAAATTCTAGTCCTATTAACCTGTGACGTGCAAAGATTTGTTATGATAGCCTTGTTTATTATGGTTTTAGGCGTACTAAACTCTTTTCCGAAAGTAGTGTTTATATGATGCCTAGGGTAAATTATGGACCGATCTTCACGAAATTTTACAATTTCATTTCTAATGTGTGCGAGTTAAATATGTTTCGACGTAACGGCTTACTTCACTACATATTTAACTCTGGATGAAATAATTAAATATGACATATTTAACTATCGCATATTTAAATATGTCTTGTATCAGATATTTTTAAATTGGGCTTAAGAATAATATGTGGTTGTTTTAATAAAAAATATTTCAAAAAATGCAGAAAAAATATCTAATTAATTCATTAATTATTTCCTAATAATTTCTATGGACAAATTAAAAAAATCGAACAAAAATAAATTGGAGTTGTCACATCCTTCGTTGTCGCTCATCCGGACAAATACAATTAAGACATCTGGGTACCATAGAAGGATAGTGTGGTCCCTAGTCCTCGTTTTCCATATGGTCCGGAAGAGTGACAACGAAGGATCTGTTCAGATATGGCCAAAATTGGAAAAAAATATTTTTTTGTTTTGATTGGTTACTTGAATATCTAAAGTTTCTCTGCATAGCCGGCCTTTGGCCAGGGGAAAGGATTTTTTCCCCCTATGATATAACAAGTAGCTGCTTCGCTTACTGAAGCTTCTTTGCACAGCCGGCCTTCGGCTGGGCGCAAGCATTATCTTCTCTGTGGTATAACAAATACCCGCTTCGCTAACTAGAGCTTCTCTACGTAGCCGTACTTCGACCGGTTGCAAGGACCTTCTTCACTATGATATAACAAATACCGGCTACGCTAACATAAGCTTCTTTGCATATCCGGCATTCGGACGGGCGCAAGGATTTTCTCCTCTTTGTTACAACAAACACCGGCTTCGCTAACTAAAGCTTCTATGCATCCTAGATTCTTAAATTTAGCAAAGGGGGAAAATAATTAACGAATACTAAAACGAAATATGTACCTACATATTTGCAATCGTGAGCAAATTACCTTTAATTTGAACATACCACTAAGTGGGCGGCGCTGTTTTTTGGTTCCAGGGGAACCCTTGGTCCTCAGCCCACTTAAAATTTAATTCAGCTTTTTAATTCTAAATCGGGTGGCATATTTTTTTCGTGTAACCCGTAAAATGTATTTTAGAATAAATTTTGCTTAATTACATACCTCTTCATCTTTAACCAAATGACTTGGTTCGGCATTCTGAGTAATACCCAAGTTTGTGGCCAATTGTTTGACTACTGATACTGCAACTTCACGACCAGCGCTAGCAGGAAATTTATTTAAAACACTGTAACTTTGAGCACCACAGCTATTTGCTGATATTTGTGCCGACAGAGATACCCATTCGCCATACATTTTTTACAGATTTGAAAATGTTTATTTTTTTTTTTGGTTTGTTGTAATTTTTACACTTTTATCAATAGACTTTTTTATGATTTTTCTTTAGTTTTAAAACACGTCAACAACAAAACTTCTTAATCACTGGGCGAGTCATACTCATTTAATTGCAGTCAAGTTTTAAAACTTTTTATAATCATATTGTTTATTTAAAATAGTGCTTATTTATTTGAATTTATACGAAATATACAATTTATTTAGTGATTTTAATTGCGTCTAAAAAAATTTGTAAATCATAAAAGAAAATTTACACCTGCCTGCAAAAATTTACCCTAGGTCTACACTAAAGATAAATATCTCAGCAAGTTGGCAATAACGTCAGCAGAATAACAGAGAAATATTTCTTATTGTTCAGCTTATGTTAAAGGCATGGGAAAACGTATTTATGTTAACTCATAATTTTAAAGATATCAAGGAAGAAGGTGCTTTGTAACCCCGGGTCTTCACGTAGCAATATTTATTGTGGCAAACGTCAAATTTCATTGCTCCATAAAATTTGCGACGTATAGACCGCATATTGCCATGAGTTGCAATCCATTGCACAATGATTGCTTGATCAATTATTGCTTAGCAATCTGCTGTCAAATCAGTTGTCATTTGTCTGCCATTTCATTTCTCTGTGCGGTTGTTTATTTATTTGTGTGTTTATTTATTAAAAAAGCAATCAAGAAAGAGCCGTCAAGTGAAAAAATCCTTCAACAAAAAACAGCTTATATTTTTAAATATATTATTATATACGTATTATATTTTTAAATAAACGTAAATATCGACAAAAGCAAACGGCGAATTTGTTTTTTTTTTTTTTTTTTTTGTATATTTTTATTTTTTACTTTTTTAATAGAACAATACAAGTTCTAGGTTTTTTTCAAACGCAAATTAACAAAAAAGTAATTCAAAACACAGATACGACAATTACAGTTAATTATTTTATTAATTTAAAAAAGAAAATTTAACAACCACTTTAAAACACAACATAAAACATTGGTTATAATTACAGCCACAAAACTTTATATAACTACTCGCGGTGAAAATTGCAAATTTATGTTAAAGCAATTTCAAGAGTTGTCCAGCAATATAATCAGCAATTATTGCTCCATTTTTCTGTCTTTGCTCTGAGGACGTTTTTGCTTGTACTTATACTACATTTACACCTACGCAAAATCTAGTACTTACGAGATTTCGAGACAAATCTAGTTGTTTTTGACTAGATTTCCCATACAAAACAAAATCTACTTCGTGACAAGATTTCGACGAAATCTACTCAAAATCTAGTAGTACTTAATGATGCAACTATGGTTTTTACAATATAGCACTAAAAAATATTTCCCTGCACAAGAAAAAATGACATTTAAAAAAAAAAAACAAAACAAAAATTGTTAAAAAAAATATTAAAAATTTTTATAAAAATTGTAAAAAAATTAAAAACACGAATAATATTGATAAAATAAATATCGTTGATTATTAAAAAATAAGGTAATGCAAATTTTTTTATGTATATTTCTTTTTGTGTTTGTGTGTGTAACGAAAAAACTTTAAGTCAGCTGTTGTGTTATAAAAACAAAATCTCGCTAATGTCAAAAAAGTACAATGTAAACGCACTAGATTTCGAAGAAGATTTTAACCCTGCGGCCACACGATCAAGTTGTTCTTGATACTCTTTTACATATACTGCTTGTCAAAATTTACAAAAATTGAAAGCTGTGACGTAGGCTGCACTCAATTTGTAAGCAATTTACTTTCAAGATGTCGTAAAAAAAAAACAATTTATAAAGACTAACATGTAATCAGCTGTTAAATTGATAGTAAAATTGTAAAACAAATGGAGAGGTGAAATTGAAAGCAATCTCGTGGTCAATTAAAAAAGTGTGAGTGTGTTAGTAAAAAAGTGAGAGTGTATTGCAAATTGAAAGGAATTGAAAGGCAAAACTTGATCGTGTGGCCACCAAGTAAATCAAATCTACAAGATTTCGGCCTAATGTTAACGCTGGGTCTCCACGTTGCAATATTTATTGCTTAGTACAAGCAAAAACGTCGGCAGAACAATGGAGCAATAATTGCTGAATTTATTGCTGGAGAACACTTGAAATTGCTTTGCCATAAATTTGCAATTTTCACCGCGAGCAGTCGTATAAAGTTTTGTGGCTGTACATATTTATAACAAATGTTTTATGTTGTGTTTTGAAGTGGTTGTGAAATTTTCTCTTTTAAATTAATAAAATAATTAATTGTAATTGTCGTAGCTGTGTTTTGTATTACTTTTTTGTTTATTTGCGTTAAAATAAGTTGAATTGTTCTATTGAAAAAATAAAAATATACAAAATAATAAATTCGTCGTTTGCTTTTGTTGATCTTGACGTTTATTAAAAAATATAATATGTAATAATATATTTATTGATTGCTTTTTTAATAAATAAAAACACAAACAAAAAACAACCGTACAGAGAAATGAAATGTCAGATAAATTACAACTGATTTGACAGCATATTGCTAAGCAATAATTGCTCAAGCAATAAGAAGAGCAATCATTGCGCAATGGATTGCCACTCATGGCAATATGCGGTCTATACGTCGCAAATTTTATGGAGCAATGAAATTTGACGTTTGCCGCAATAAATATTGCTACGTGAAGACCCGGGGTAATGTAGTATTAGCAATAAAAATTCCTACGTCCCAATTTACACTAGGGACATTTCTTGCCGGACATTTTTTGAATTCTCTTTTAATCTTACCTGAAGCGTTTACATATGAAGTCAGACAGAAAACTAATATAAAGCAACAAGATGTATAAAGCAACAAGATGAAAGAGAAATGAAAAAATGTCCAGTACAGATAGTCATGTACTACACACTCTACCTTTTCGACCCTTCGCCATCAAACTTCGTCTGTCCGGCAAGAAATGTCCCTAGTGTAAATTGGGACTACGTGGAGACCTAGCGTTATAGTTGAATACAACCCTACAAGAAATGCATAACCAAAACCAGAAAGTACTAATAAAGTGACCTCACAAGCACAGCTGTTTGCAGTGATTTTCTTCGTGTGTGACGTTTGTCGTCATTTTTTTATTTATTTACTTTTTTTAATAAGGCATTTTGACATTTGCTGTCTCAAGTCTAGCAACAAAATGCCTGTTGTTTTTTCTATTGTTTCATTGATGTAGTGCTGAGGTCACTTTGTTAATACATTTTGACCAAAACTAAAAAAATGACTAACACACTTGCAACAATTTTACATTAGTTGTTCCACTCTAACATATATGTTGGAATAGTACAACTAACATTTCCCAAATAATGCCAATAAGGGAAATCACGATGGGTAGTGCAAAGTGTGCAAACGATGCGAATGCGTGCAAAAATACACACGTTTGCACAATAAAACAACAAAATGTACGTATTTGCAATTTGCTCTATTTTACTTCGTTTGCACTAAAAAAACCATGAGCAAGATTAGTAGTGCATATTTGCTCCGTTGCAAACAAATGTAAACAACAACATTTGACATATTAAGCATCATATTGTTTTTAAGGAAACTTATAAATTGAACATTTTCGTGGGTTTTAATATTAAATAGAGAATTAAATTTAAATTAATTAAAAAGAAAATATTTATTTTGATTTGCTTGTGTATAATTGTAAACAAATGCAGATTTTTTACAGTGCTGCCAGAAGTTTTTAGTGCTGCCAGAATAAATTTTTAGAAAAAGAGCACATTTGCACAAAAAATAAAAGTGGTATGCTCACGATCAATCATAATATGCACTGCAAATTTACACATTGCAAATTTGCACAATGACCATCGTGATTACCCTTAATATTTTAATATATTTTTATCATACGCGTGTAAAAATTTGTAAATTTCTTAAATTTAATATTTGCCATGGGTATTAAAGCAAAAAATCGATTAAATTAATTATTTAATTTGTAACTAAAGTAGTGAGGTAAAAAATTACTATAATAAAAGTGACACCGCCAAAAAGTTGTAATCAGAATGCTAGTGGTAAAGGAGGGCGGCTTCACAGGACGTGGTGGTGGATTCTTAGGAAAGATTTTTTGGACACAAGTTGTTATAATTTATTTATATTTATAATTTATTATAATAAAGTTAATTTAAAAAGAAAAAATGTATTACATATTTTATAAAGGTTAGTACTAACCAATATTTACGTTATGAATAACTAGTTAGTGCTAGCCAATATTTACGTTATGACTAACTAGTTAGCGTTGACCACTATTTTGGTTATCATTGACTAATAAAAAGCAGCAGAGTAAGCAGTACAGATATATGTTCCGTAGTCGAGTGGAATTCATTAGTAAGAAAGAGATGTAAAATCACATGTACACAAGAGTTTCGGTTAGTTTTTTCATTTTGCTCTTAATAAACTATTTGAAACTTTAACCAATATATCGGTCCACACTACCGGTCATACAACTAGTAAAATATAAGAATTTTCCAAATGTATGGGACATAATATGTGATGGGTATAAAAACAAAAAATAAAATTTTTTTTTATTTTTTGATTTTTCGTTTTTAGTGTCATCGTCTGTGGTAAAAACTGAAACATAAGTAGTAACACATGTTTTGACAAATATTGCCTGGTCTTGGGTACCTTTATACCACAGAATACCACAGAACTGTCACGAGACGGAAGATTTTGCTTTTTTTTTTTGTCTCTTTTTAAGAAAGCTGCCCTTTTTCATTTCTCTTTGCATCATCTTTTATGCCGCAATACAATGAACACAAATTTATTTAGTTGAGATTTATTTGCAAAGCTTTTTTAAAAAATAACTTTTAAGTTTACCACAACACAAGTAAATAATATTTAAGTAAATAAATAACATTATAAAACAAAAAAATATTGATAAATACTTTTTTTTTGCACAAAACACAACGTTTGTTGAACTAATGCATTTTTTTAACGTGGTCTGTGTTTTGTTATTTTTGTTTTGATCATGCCATTTGTGTTGATTGTTGCTGCCTGTTTTTACACATTGCAACTTCACCACCAAAAAAAGCTTTCTGTCTTTTTCTTCGAAAGCTGCCCTCGCAACTGATTTGGGCCTTTTTCACACGTCACTTTTTCAGTTCTGTTTTATTCTGTGCTTTATACTATGACGATTCAGTCAGTTTTACGATTTTCTCGGCAGTTTAACGATTTTTAAAATATTTTGTCTGGGTACTTTGACTGCATTATCAGCATATAAATAAACGCCATCTTGATTGTTGTTTTTAATATGGTTTTAGATATAAACGTTTTTGGAACGTTTTAAAATACGCTATATAGACAACTCTAAACAGATGTGCAATTGTTTACAAGCTTAATATATTTTTTATAAAATTATTGGTTATATTGTTTAATTTTTTATAAATATAAAATTACAACAAATCGTTTGACAAAATGAGCCAATTTTCCCGACAGCATTTTGCTGAAGTAGATATTAAAGAACTTATACATCATTACAAGCAGTATGAATGCTTGTGGAACTTTAATATCCAGGACTATAAAGATAAAGCATTGAAGCAGAAAGCTTGGTTACAAATAGCCAATCACTTTAACAAAGATGTTAATGAAGTGAAACGAAAGATAAAATACCTCCGTTCTGCCTATGTGACTGAAAAAAGAAAAGTTGCGGCATCAAGAAAATCTGGTAAAGAATCTACATACAAACCAATGTTATTTTACTTCAATGATTTAGATTTTCTAACTAACGTAGTGATTTTGCGAAAATTTGGAAACGATCCAGAACAATGTAAATTTGAGTTTGTAAGTATATTGTTATTTGGCTTAAATCTGTTTAATCCAAGCTTAAATTATTGACCCCAAAGTTAAACAAAGATAACCATAAAATAAAATAATAAAAATAAAATAAAATAAAATTCTGTTTAATAGCGAAATATTTGTATAATAAAAACGACTTTTAAAATTCTTGCGTTTTACGTTTTCGGTTTCCAGCACACCCCTGAACGTTTTACTGTAGGTTCGGAACGAATACGGTTTTTATTGGCGGCCTATATTTTCCTTTAAATTGTGTATAAACTCAACTTTATTATTAATTTAAATAGAAAATATGGGTAAAGCGACGACTCCCGGGAAATGTTTGCTCATAGTAAGGTTGACTGTTTGTTTTATCTAAAATATAACTTATCCAATTGGGGGCAATATTGGTATCACAAAGAGGCTTGTAAAATTAATCTTTTAAAATTCATCGCCAGCTAAATTTAAAAAAGGCTTAAATCTAGTTTAAGGACGAAGCTAAAAATTAAAAAAGGTACGTAGGGTGATAGAAAATTGAAAAATAAGAATGAAATATGAAGTGGTAAAAGTGGCACAAATGCATTACGTTTCTAAACGTAGGTATATGGCCAATATTGGTATAATTTTGAAGCTTTGGAATATATATTTCTTGCTATGTATATAACATTTATTTTCGAAAGCCAATTTTATATTCCTTAAGGCTTTTTTTCCGTATTCCATAATACTTTGTGAGATAGAATTCTAAAGAGCTTTGTTTCGACTGTAAAAACAGTTTGTATTTACACTATCACACATGAACCTGCTTTTGTTAAAATGCAACCCTGCTCAAAAAGAAGTATTCCCCTTTATTTATAAACAATTATTAAATTTAACAAACCTTTATTAAGGAAAATTTTCATAGAACATTTCTTCTGTAAACCTTAATTAATTTTAAAAATTTTTTATGAATACATACATGTCTTATTGTTAAGAAAAATATCAGAAAACCATGAAGTCGTGTTGTGTCACATTGCACTTTTTACTATTACATATTACTTGAGTTTTTGACAGGAATTAATACAAAGTAACCTAAAACCGATCTTTATGAAACTTTTACAGTTTATTACTAATAGTCTGCAAGAAACTATAGGCTATATATATATATTTTAAAATTTTAAGCGGGCGTGGCACCTCCCATACAAAGGCAATATATTTATCTATATATCTGTAGAAAATCAAGAGCGAAGGTTTCAAACTGAGGTACAAGAATTTGTTCATCTATACACATCATCCGACAAAGTATGAGCGGGATTGAATAAGTGGACGTGACACAAAATACATTTCTTTATATCTAGAGAATGGACGGAGAAAAATTATCCAAATTTTGGTACACACGGCCGGGTTGTCAATACAAAAAATCCGTCAAAATGTCGGTGTTATTAAATAAGTGGGCGTGGCAACTTCTATAAAATAGATCAGTTGCAGTGAAATTTAGTACAAATAGCTTCGATACCAATACAAAACATTCGAAAAAAGTGGGCGGGCATGGAGAAATGGGCGAGGGCCCAAATTAAAATTTTTATACAGTGTGAAGCATAAATCTTTTGAAATAAAACAATTTTTGAAATTTTTTTAAAAACAAGTAAGAAAGTTTATGTTATTTATTCCTATTTTGTAAAATAATTCATATATGCACTCTTATTCTAAGAAACAGCCATAAAATATCCTTGGTACCCTCTAAAGTGATCTATGTTTAAGTATTGTCATCTCAATTATTTTAAATGTTTTTTTTTTTTTCTTCATTAATAAGGGAACATTAAGAATGTATTTAGAGCTATTTCTTGCTGATATTAGTAGCAACAATTGGTTTTTTTATTGAAAAAAGTGTTAAATAAAATGACTCACAAGGAGCTATCCTTTGAGGAGCGCAATATTATTATTAATAATCATAGATTGGAAAATTCATATTCTAAAACTGCACAAATAACTAATAGAAGTAAGTCAACAATACAAACGGTAATAAATCGCTTTCAAAAAGAAAAACGAGTTGAAAATAAGACCAGGTCTGGGCGTCCTCGCAAGCGTAGTATCCGAGGAGAAAGAAAAATAGTGTCTTTGACTAGGAATGACCGCTCTAAAAGTGCAACAAAGATTGCTGCCGAGTTGAAAGATTTTCATGGACAAAAGAGTTTCTGCGGAAACAGTACGCAGATCTATCAAAAGAGCTGGGTACAACGCTCGTACAGCACGCAAAAAGCCCTTTCTTACTTGTTTTTAAAAAAATTTTAAAAATTGTTTTATTTCAAAAGATTGATTAATGCTTCACACTGTATCTGAAGTAGTCAGATATACCATTCACCATGCATTGTGAATGGTGTATAAGATTCTGCTATGGCCGAACAAAACACTTGTTAATTTTTTTTTTTATTAAAATGCTTGGTTAAACTAGATTTGTTTCTAAAATATAAATTTTTTCAAAATTCAGAAAAAGATGTTCACTTTATTTCAACAGGAAAATATTCAGATTTCACAAGATGGCGAGGATAATGATGAATTCTTAAATTATGAAAACACCGAAGATATTGATCTTAAAGAACCCGAAATTAACTGCAAATCTGAAGTATTTCTTGAACGTGATATAGATGCGTCACCTCCACCACAAAAGATGATAAGCAGTACACCAAAAATATCAAGTTCGCAATCTTTAGCTTCACGGCATGCAAAGAGAAAAATTAGCGGGGAAATGAAACTAAACAAATCTTTCCCCGTTAATTCTTCATCAACTTCTATATCTAACCTACAATATAAAAAATTGTATATCTCATTTGGGAGAACAATTTCCCTTCAGTTACAACAGTTACCTCTGGAAGAGGCCATATTAACAATGTCTGAAATACATACCATACTTACAAAAAAAACTTTAGGACACCTTAGAAATTTACAAAATAGTCATGAGTCGGATTCAGAAGATTCAGAACTAAATAAAGAAACTTTTAACGATTCCAGTTAAATTCATTAAGTTTTTGTTACAATCTGTAAGCCATAAGATGTAATAAAAAATTTATTTAAGAAACCCAATATACTATACATATTATGATTCAAATAGTTATTGATAATTTTCTTCAGACGTTTTTTTAATAAAATAATATAAAAAAGCCTCTTAAGTGTATTCAATTTTTAAAAACATATTTTGATTTTAATTTATGTATGTACATACCGCAGCGGTTCCTATAAGTAGAGACATTTCTTTTTAAATTAATACTCATATCAGAGAGGGGTTACAACTGAATTTTTTTTTTAGCTAGAGAGTAAAGAAAACGATTAATATTTTTACAGCGGAATACAAATATGATCAGTGTGGTATATCCTTTTATATGAGTTGATGTCTGTGTTAAATATATATTTGTTTGTCGTGCTTAATTCCCAATTTTTATTCTTGATGAATACACTGAAGTTTATTGTTGGAGGATAAGTTAGTTTCTATGCGCATTTCACTGGTTGCTTAGGACAGATCATCAGGAAACATTTCCCCAAAAAATTTTAGAGAAGCCAAATTTATTAGCAAACAAAACCGCAAAGTGAATGAGAATTGCAAACTTTAAAAAAGACTTATTTGCAACGATATCAAATCTTAAACAAAATACCAACAATAAAGAGTGATTTTAGCTTTTCTTACATTTCCCACTACAATTGGTTGGAATTCTCCCAACATTTATTTAAGTTGTAAGTGGGTTAAGAAAAACCAAAACAAATTGCCTATTTGTTTACGCAAGATAATCAAAATAAAGCAATATGACAGTGCAGTTTTGTTTGCTGTACACTTGCAAATTTATTATCATTTATTTCATTGCCTCGATGGCTAGCTGGTAGCGAGCTAGTCTATCAGCGCCGAGGTTACGGGCTCGATTCCTGCCAGAGACCCTGGTTTTTTTCCTGCAGACAAGCATAGAGCTTCGCGGGATTAGCTTAGGATATTAAAAAAAAAAAGTATCAACTCAGTTGTGTTGTAAATCAGACAACTGGTTGTGTTGAGTTGTAATTTTTTGATGTTTTTGTTCGCCGCAATATAGCAAAGTAGTAAACCATAATTCAAAAATTACAACTCAACTGAGTTGAGTTGTGAACCGTTATATGGGCCTTTATCTTTTTTTACATTCGCCACTACAATTGGTTGGAATTTTCCCAACATTAATTGTAGTTGTAAGTTAAGAAAAAAAAGCAAATTGCTTTTTTGTTTTCACAAGAAAATCAAAATAAGCAATTTGCCAGCTCAGTTTTTTTATGCACGTGCACTTTCAAATTTATTATATGCTTCAACGCAGTAAAGAGTACGAGTCACTCGATTTGCTACCATTTTTCTTTCGCATCGCAATAGAGAGTACCTCCCAGTTTTTTTTTATAAAATACATTTTTTTTTAATATGTATTTAAAAAGTTCGTTAGTTCAAATCAAATTGTGAGATTTATTTTAAAAATTTTCAAAAAGGTTAAAATAACTGTAAAACATAACTACACTAGACAAGATGTTTTAAAAGGCAAATGTGATTTGAAATCACGCGATTGGAGTTTAAGTGATTTTCAGAACAGTCCGGATAATTTTTTATTTTCTACTATAATTTTATAGGCTTTTTTATTTATTTTATTTTCTTCAATTACATAACCGGGCCCTTAGGGCCTTTTATGGTTAATAAAAGCTACTAATTTAACAACAAACTTCAGTTATTAATAAAAAAATATAATAAACAAGAAAAGAATGTTACTTATGTATATAAAATTTAAAGTAACTATCTTACAAACGATAAAGAAAACTTAAGTTCAAAAAAAATTAATACTTTAAATAACAACGACATAAAGAATGCTATATATTCTGTTTCCATATTACTTAGATGGAAAATTTCAACACATTGGCAATTATTCGTTTTAGTGAATTGATAAGTTATTTAGCTCTGCAAATTGTAACAACTTAGATTTAAATAAGTGCAGCGAATAAGAAAATTCTCTTAGATCTCTTGGCAAAGTATTCCAGATTTTTGAAACCCGAATTTGGTATGACTGTCCAAAAGTGTTCAAACGTCTAATAATTTAAGGATTCCTTGTTGACCGAAAGAAATTAAACACAATAGAAAACCTATTTTTTTTTTTTGCTCGAAATAAGTTCAAACTTTGAACATGTATAAAAAAACCTATGGTATATTTTAAATAAAGTTTTTTTAAATGAAACTATGGTTGTTTCTTAGTACACACCATGTATTTTGTATATTTTTAAACGAAGGAAATTTAAGCCATTGACAGATATATTACAGAGGCTCATGATAAAATCGTTTAAGTATAAAGAAAAATGTCTAGACGAAAGTTAACTTAAATTTTATTTAATGTAATATATACACACTTTAAAAGTAAGTAAAAATACAATTATATTTAAAGTGTTTATAACAATGTTATTAATAAAAATGTTTAAATAGATATTCCCCTGAAGAAGTCAACAAGAAATTGACGAAACGTTGGGAAAAAAATGTAATTAAATGTGTTTTTAATTTACAATGAAAAAATTTAGGCCCTATTAGCTTACTAAAATCTCAACTTCAAAAATAACACCTTGGCCAAAAAATAAATAAACGAAAACTTGTTTCTTCTATAAGCTGTGCTCCCAACTTGATAATTATGTAAGACTTGGATCTTTGTTAAAAAGTCCACTTTATTTCATCCAATTGAATTATATGCTCAACAACAAAAATACAATTTCAAAAACTGAAATATTTCAGTTGATATATGTAATGTGCGAAATATTGGATGCTAATAACGATTGGTTATTATTTGTAATAGACTATTCACATTAAACAATAAATAAAGCAAACCAGGATTATAAGTTGAGTATGAGAGGAAAGGATTTTGAAGTTTGTAGCCAAAGAAGCAAGAGAATAAAAAGAAAAAGTCAATGAATTGACTGATCTTGTAGCACAATAGACGTTATAGGCTCTAGTTTTCACAAAAAACCTTTGATAAGAAGGCTTTTAATACAAGTATAGAAAGGAATTAAACGCCAGCATTGGCGTAGCTGGGAGGCTTGAGTGGACAAAACCACCCCATTTCCGATTTTGCCCACTCCAGACGTATTCCTTTTTTTCTTTTAACCCTGGTTGGTTACTGTTCGTCAAATCGAAGAAGCTCATTTACATTTTATCATACATATAACTCTATTATCGGGCCTGTTCTGAAAATCACGTGATTTCAAATCACGTGTTTTTAAAATCACGGCCGTGATTTTGTAGTGTTTTGAAAGTCATTCCATTTTTGTGTTCCTCGGTGTGCTTTCGGCAATTGAAGATCACACCATAACTATTGCAGACTGATTTTTTGTAATATATTTTTTAATTTTGTTTTAATAAAAAATTATTTTGTATTTATTTTTTATTTTTAAGAAGCGGGAGCACTTGCCCACCCTATAATAACAGTCTAGCTACGCTTATGAACGCAAGATATGTTTAAACTACTAGAAAGTACTGATTATATATTCCAAGAGTCAGATAGTGAAAATGAAAGTCATTCGAATACAAGTAGTTCGGATTCCTCATGATTCTTTATTAGTTTGCTAAACTCTTCAATTAATTTCTTTAAAACATCAAGTTGAATTTAATATTTTGAAGTTCTTAATATTTTTGAATTTGTTTTTACTTTCAATGGGGGTATTCACGTCACAAGTTGCACCCTTGCGAAAAAGCAAAAGTGCAAAAATATAACAACAACCACACAGACAATTAGTTGTGCGTAAATAATTGTCTTTGTGGTTGTTTTTATATTTTTGCACTTTTGCTTTTTTGCAAGGGTGCAACTTGTTACGTGAATACCCTTAATGTAATTTTTGGCGTTGCGTTGCGTTTAAAACAATTAGAGCCTAAAAAAAATTATAAAAATTGTACGTATTTTTCATATTGAAAATTTTAAGCACAACTCTTTTTTTAATATGTAATAAACATACATGGGCGTACTGCAGTACAAAAATAATGCATTACAAATTTCAAGTTTACTGATTACTTAAAAAATGCAGTAAATTTTTACTTATTACTAAAACAAATGCAAAAAATGCTTTTCAAATATAAATTGTCTAAAAATTAACCGATTACACTATGTGACAGATTTTTGACCAAATGTATTTGACGCCTTATCCCTATGTAAAATTCTCCGCTGAATCCGAATATGAAGTCAGAATGCTCAAAAGTAAAACAGTTTTCGAGATAAATTTACCGTTATTTGTGTTTTGGAAAAATGATGTCAATTAAATGCAAATATCTTCAAAAATATTAAACGGATTGTATTTCTTTTTTTAAATAAAAGATAATAAAATTACTTAAAAAACAATGGATTGCTAGTGAAGATTGGTCAAGAAATGACAGAGTTAAAGGGGACAAAAGTTCAAACTTCATTAAAATTTTGCTCTTTTCAAGTTATTTTTTTTTATACTAAACAATAAAAAATTGTGCATGGGGCATTAGGTTAGTTCAACACGAACATTTTGCGCCCAAGAAGACCTAGATTGGTGCAAACATAATAAAGCTAGAGAAGATTTAGTGAATTAACCCACATAGTAATTTAACAGTTTTAGGTTTTTTTTAATATTTTTTGTTACTAAACATTTCGCTATGTGTATTTACTGTTTTTTGTGATTTGGTAAAAATCAAAAAGTGGAATATATCAAATAATCTTCTGTAACTTTACCGATTTGGATCCTATTGAGCACAAAATGTGCGTATTGAAATAAGCTAACGTCGTAACTGATAAAACTTAAAAAATAAGTTGAAAAGAGCAAAATTGAAAAAAATCATTAAAATTTTTGTGAAATTTGAACTTTGGTCCAATGTAACTAAGTCATTACTTGACCAATTTTTAAGAGCGACCTGTGGTTGTATAAGTAATTTTTATTATCATTGAATACAGAAAGGAATAACAAATCCGTCCAATATTTTCGAAGATACGTTTATTAACATGACATCATCTTTTTAAAAACCGCCAATAACGGTTATTTTGAAAACTGTTCTTCTTTTGACTATTCTGACTTCACATTCGGATTCAGCGGACAATTTTACATCAAGATTAATTTGGTCACAACTTTGTTGAAAATTTGTGACGCAGTGTTATTATCACAACAGTAGCTGCGTTCGAGAACACAAAAGTTTTTACTAAACTTTACTGCATTTTACGAAATTGCTTTCGAGTACACAAAATACAGTAAATGAGAACACAAATTGAGAGCGAAAAGTGACAGTTCTTGTCTGAGTATTTACAAAATTATTACTGCAGAAATTTTTGCAGTAATTTTGTAAAACAAAAAAACATATGTTTCAAAAGGTAAACAAACAAAATGCTTACAAATTATGAAAAAATTGTTAAATAAAAGAAAAGTTGAAAAAAAATTAAACAAAAACAAAATGTGAATAAATATTAATTAATTAAACTGGCTTATGAAGCATTTATTTGGCATAATACCAACATTTGAAACTTTTTTTGTTATGTTAATTTTTTAGAGTTGTAAAAGTGCTAAGTACTTGGGTACTTAATTAATCAATAGCAAAAAATTATTCATGTTCATTTGAATAAATTAACCCCCCACAAAGTAACATCAAATAAAATAAAAAACAAACAAATATGAAAGATTACATAAAATAATTTGTCTATATCAAAATGTATTAACAAAGTGACCTCAGTACTTGTTGCTAGAATTGAGACGGCAAATGTCAAAATGCCTTATTAAAAAAGGAAATAAACAAAAAAAAATGACGACAAACGTCACACACGAAGAAAATCACTGCAAACAGCTATGCTTGTGAGGTCACTTTATTAGTACATTCTGGTCTATATTTTCCAAAAATGTTTGCGTTATAAGATGTATTTAATCGAGTACCGATAAGAAAACGAGTTAAGTAGTCAAAAGTGTTAACATTTTTCAACACTTCAATTATTTGTCATCAGCTGTTGCCTTTATTTTACGAATTTTTACAAAATTTGCATTCTCGTACTTTTTTGGAAAACAGCTTTTTGTGAAAGCATATTTTACAATTTTCTCATTTACTGCATTTTACTGTAAAAGTACTCAAACGCACCTAGTAAATGAATCTAATGAATCGCTCGCTCTTAATCATGTCAACTAAAAAAGAAAGGGAGAGGTGCTATCCTTGTATAGGGCTGCGATATCAATGAACATCATAGTCAATGGGGGAGCGCTGACATCAACAAAAGGTGTGAGTTAATGTTTGATTTTATAACTACCAAGAGCCACTTTTTAGGTTTGAGATTAAAGTTAATTTAATTCTATAATTAGCTAATCTGAGAATTAGGTTAACCTAGTATCAATTGAATTTGATATTTTTGGGTGGTGGCTTAAACCATGTATCGTTACCATACTGAACACAAATAAATGGCAGAATTTTTTTTACCAATGTCAACTTTTTATCACAGCAATATGGATGTTTTCAAAGAAGAAAATTCGCGAATTTAATATTGTTTACATGGTGTTTAAAGAAAAAATATAGAAAGGAAAAATTATATAAAAGTGCTAAGCAATATATTATGTGTTAAAATGTATTTATGCCCACACCACAATAGTGGAGAGGGTATTATGTATTTGTGCTGATGTGTGAAACACCTTTAAAGTATACCGATCGACTCAGAATCACTTTCTGAGTCGAACGAACGATGTCCGTCCGGCTGGCTGTCCATGTAACCTTGTGCGCAAAGTACAGGTCGCAATTTTGGAGATAATTTGATCAAATTTTGGAATTACTGGCACAAGGACCAAGCCTATGGAAAATGGGCCGAATCGTAGGACCACGAGGGAAGATAGGGGGAATTTCTGCCTCGCAGAAACTATCAAACCGATTTTAATGAAATTTAAATCATAGATAGAAACATATTTATATGGATACATAAGCTATAAAGTTTTTCAAAAATAGGACCACAAAGCGAGTTAGGGGGCAATTTATGCCTCTCACAAACTTTCAAACCGGTTTTAATGAAGTTTATAAACATAGATAAATCCATATTCATAGGGACACATAAGCATGATGTGTTTTAAATACGTTTTTTAGGGTATTATATGGTCGGGTTTGACCGACTATACTTTCTTACAGCCATAATTAAACAAGAGCGGAAAGCGTTTTCTAGCTGTCAAAAATTCTCATGCCCATACAATTTGTATGAAGCATACCGAAATAGCGTGGCGGCAACGCTTTGCGATTGGAAAATCCGATTTTGACAGCGCGTTTTATAGTGAAGTTGGCCGCTTTTGTTAATATATAATGGCAATTTAGCTATTTTTGGCCAATCTAGCGGTTTTATCTTCATGTTTGGTTTCTATTATGTGGGTTTTATTAAACATGAAATGTAACACTACTGTTTTTGACTCAACGTTGACGCTTTTATTTACAGTGCAGCCACACGATCCAGATTTTCTTGATAGTCTTTTACATATACTATTTGTCAAAATTAACAAAAATTGAAAGTTGTAACGTAGGCTGCATTCAATTTTTGAGCAATTTACATTCAAGATGTCATCAAGAAAACAATTTATAAAGGCAAACGACAAATTTGCTCACTAACCTTGAAATCAGCTGTTTTCTTGAACGTAAATTGAAGCACTCTCTGGAAAGAGAATTTTAAAGGCAAGTTCGTTTCAATTTTTAAAAGTATGAGTGTATTGGTAGAAAAGTGTGAGAGTATTAAAACTTGATAGGCAAAACTTGATCGTGTAACCCTCAAGTTAGGTATGGCATTTCTGCGTAAGAGCAAAGTAGAATAAAACGTTCCGCCTACCGCTTTTATTTAGGTATGGCTGTTACTTGTTTTGTTTATATTTTTGCAAAAGTTGTTCATGTTAAACATGTGTATGTTGACAATTTAAGTTTAGGTTCAACCCACCACCATTGGCCGCTTAAACTATCAAAAAAAAGTTAAAAAAAAATACAACTCAAAAGAGATTAAGGTTAATTTAATCGCTAATATCTAACCCAAAAAGCTGCTCTAACAATCTTATTATCTGTAATAAGGGTAACACGCCGACGTTCAGAAATAAAGATAGGCAAGCAGTAATAGATCTGACATTAGTAAACCGCGACGAGCAACTTGTTGTGGACTGGAGGGTAGCAACGCACTGTACTTTTTCAGACAATAGTCGTATAACCTTTACAATGAATTTTGACCTGTCTGGGGTTGCTCCGTTTAGGAACCCGAGGGGGACAAACTGGGACTTCTTTAACGAAAGGGTTCGAACTGGGTTGGCGCAACAGGCCCTGGCCGATTTGCCGCCGACTGATTTGTAGGGTGTTGTGAACAGGTTCACTTATCTGCTAAGGGAGAGCTATCCTGCCCGGTTAAATTTCAGGGTAAGCGTAAATAGCCCAAATGGTGGACCAGGGAACTTCCACCAGGAAACACCAGGGAACACCTACAGGGAGTATTTCAATAGGTATAAGGCGGATCTAAAAGGGCAAAGCGACTATCATGGAGGCAGTTCTGTGAATCTATCGATAATGTCAACGAATTGTCTAGATTCCGAAGGATTTTATCCAAGGGTCCTGGGGTTTATCCAAAGAAATGACGTCTCATGGACTAAGTCTAGCTCTGAGACCCTAACCTTTCTTATGGAGGCGCACTTTCCCATATGTACGAAAACCGGAGGTATGGACGATGGCCAACGGGACGAAATGTCTGTGGCATCGAGTCATACTTCCGCTTGCGTCGAGGACGATGTACTATTTCTATTGGCAAATATATTTAGAAAATGCCTCAGTAGAAGGTATCTGCCTAGAGGGTGGAGAGGTCAGGGTAATTTTATACCCTAGCCTGGAAGGGCAGGCCACACGAAGCCAGGGGATTTCAGGCCTATTAGTCTATCTTCATTCTTGTAGGGATTCCCTGGTAGAGCTGGGAGTTAAGGACTTTCTGGTGGAGTGGATAGTCTGCATGCTTTGCAGCAGAACTCGAGCCTGGGGGATCATGATACAAGGAGAAAGGTTACCAGGGGAACACAACAGGGGGGGGGGGTTCCATCGCCTCTATTGTGGTTGCTTGCGGTCAACGGGATTCTTAGGTCATTTGATTTCCAGGGAAGGAAATTCGTTGCATATGCGGACGACATATGTCTGCTGGTCAGGAGAAAATGTTTGTCCACGATCGGAAACTATGCAGGGGATGTTGGGCGAACACTCCGCATGCGCTGGGGTAAGGGGATTGGGTGTAAACCCTGAAAAGACAGAACTGGTACTTTTTACCAGAAGGCATACGATAGAAGGTTTTAGGGGGCCAGTGTTGGATGGCGTCGAGTTAACTCTATCTGACAATACTAAGTACTTGGGTAACTTCCTCGACTGTAAATTGTCTTGGAAGAAGAATACTCAGGAGAGGATGAGAACGCCTACTACACATGCAGAAACTCCATAGGAAAATGTTGGGGTCTGAGACCTGATATGGTCTCTTCTTACTTATGGATGCACTGTTTAATGGGATGTGTTGAGAGTTGATAGTTATAGAAAGATGCTCAACAAGGCTGAAAGGAGGGCATCTCTGGGCATCACAGGTGCAAGGAGAAGCACTCCACAGGCAGCGTTGGACATCCTATTATATCTATCCCCCATCAAACAGTATGGGAAGAGTGCGGCTGCTAGGAACTTATTTAGACTCTACGAGTCTTCTTTGGTTAGACCAAGTAGGGATGATCACACGAGAATTTTGTACGAAGTGGGTCTGCTTGATCAGGGAAGTATTCTCGAGGGAATCTTAAATCATAGGATTATGACCTTGGACTTTGGTGTAACACCACCTGTAGAGCTCCTGAATTGGGACGATAGGGGGTCTGTGGTGACAATTTACGTCGATAGCCAGGCCATGCTCAGGGCATTCACAAATCATACGGTGCGATCGTGCTTGGTCGCACAGTTAAGGATTGCTATGAGAGAGCTCTTGGGGGTATTCACGGTAAGGCTGTCCCCAAACACTGCAGGGTGGATGGAAATGAGGTGGCGGACGAGCTCGCGAGAGAGGTTTCGAATCTTGACATAGTGTAAGGGAGGGGGGGTAAAACCCTCTTATGTCACTACTATGAGGCAATACGGAATATATTCCGCGATGTCGTTAACCGATCCTGGAGGGATAGAACGGATTGCTGGGTGTCTATGGCACTTTGGACCGGTTTGGACGCTGGGGAAACCAGGGTCCTATTAGGATTGGATAGAAGTGGTCTCAGGACGCTTATAGGGTTTTTGACGGGTCATTTTTCTGTAAGGGCTTTTACGAGTAAATGGGACAATACCATACCGGACTTCTGCAGGTTATGCGAGGATTCTGAGAAGCTGGAGACGATTGAGCATGTACTGTGCGACTGTCCTAGGATGCAGGGTCTCAGGCAGAAATGGCTAGGAGATTGATTTTTTCACAATTTGCAAAATGTGAAATATTAATTGATTTGCTGGTAATTCACAAAAAATATTTCAAAAAAGTTATACAAATTTTAAGTCTTATATTTGAAAACTAGGCCAAGTTAGTTCAAAAAAGCTAGTTTTAAATTCGAAGTTGGATACTTCCCAAACTTTAAGAGATAAGTTAAGTTTATTTAACACTTTAAAACAATCATACATAAGAAAAAATTATAGGTCAAATTACAAAGAAAACTTAAAACTAGAATGTTTTGCATTAATAAATATTATTGTTTTGCAGTAAATAACTTAAAAGAGATAAATTTAGCCGAACTGGTCGTTTTTTAATATAGAAATATAACTTTGGTACATAAATACATATGTCCACGAAAGAAAGGGAGACGCTCACGAAGTAGCGGAATTAATGCTAGTTTAAAATAAATATGTATGTATGTATGTATGCATATATCTACAAAATATTACAATTCGTTTTTAATTATGTTTTGCCACTGTTCCGCTATGTTTCCTTCATTTACACAGTATTTGCAAATATTATCTCTGGCTCTGCTCTCGTTTTTATATGTTCCCGGCATCTGCATTGGCAAAGGTATAATAGGGTATGGCACTCCCAGATTAGTTAATTCTTCATTACAATCTAATGGCATTGATAATTTTTGAGTTAAAAAATTGTGTAATAAACAAGCAGTTCTAATGACTAATTTGGCTACATCTGTTTCGATGTCGTTGAGTCTATGGATGATCTTAAATCTAAAAAATATGATTTCAAATGCCATTTGTACGGGTAATCGCACTCTATTTATCCTGTAATTAAATGCCTTTTGTGATCGTGTGATTGCTGAATTTTCGTTGTAAGAAGTTAGTGTGTAACGATCCATACTAAATATTTCATTGCCAATAAAAAAATATGGTGTTTGAACAGTTTGTCCTTCTAAAGGCATTTCCGAAGGAAGATTAAGAGCGTTTTTTACAAGAGTTTTATATAATCTACTATTTATATAGACATTAGAAGGTTTATCTTCTTCACTCTCAGTTATTTCAATATATTGAAAACGACTGTGTGCATCCAGAACACTTAACAAAATAAGACTTTTGTTAGTGTGATAACATCTTACACGAAATTTTTTTATATCAATGATGCCCAATGTGTGAGGAAATTTCCAAAACATTTCAAAATCTTTTGCTATATTCACCCAATCGATCTGTAAATTAAGCAACTATGGAAAAGAAAATATTTAAATAAAGCAAAAAATGACAAAATTCGGAATAATTAAGGGAAAGCTGAATTTTTGCGAGAAACTTTCTCTTTTGTGGTCAAAAAAGCCGAATTTTAATTTTTAAAGTCGGATATTTCCTAAACTATAACAGAAAACTATGCAAGTCGCTAATTGTTTTATTTAAAGATCGGACTAAAATTAAGAATTCCGGATAGGTTTTTTAGAACGTATGACGGCTCTTACGATATGTTTAGAGACCCAAATCGAGCATTTAATATCGAATACAAGTCCTTTATTGCCATCTGAAATTTTATTCCAATCGGACTAACCGTTTAAAAAAACCAGAACTATTTCCAATTTGGTTTTCATAATCTCCCGCCGTGTGACGTTGGTCCGCATACTGTACGTTAGAATTTTTTGAAACTAATTGCTTAAAAACTGTTACTGCCTGTTTTAAGAACGCGAGTACAAAACAAAATTTGTTTTTGTTTTAAATGTTAGTTAAACGAGTCAGTTTTGTGCTCGCGTTCTAAAAACAGGCAGTAAGTCCTACGAAAAAATTACATATGTCTTCAGACAATTTCCTAAACTACACATTTGATATACACATAGGGTCAAAATCATAAGTACATAACTTTCTTCCGCAAATTATGATTAATTAAAAATGTTCATTTAAATTTAATTTTTTTTATATATTTTATTTGGACTAAGTTAAACAAAAAACAAGTAAGAGTGTTATATTCGGCTGTGCCGAATCTTTGATACCCTCCACCGACAATTTGAATATTTCAGGAGTGATATCTATATGATGTCTATTTATTATTAATTTATCTTTTTAAAAACAGACATCAGCATTAAAATTGGTTGCGGCTTAGACCTATATATTGAGTAAAATATCTTGATTCGTAACAGTTTAAACCGAACTTAAATGATTTTCAGGGGGATTTATATTGGAGTCATGGTAAGTTATGAACCAATCATCCCAAAATTTCTGGTATTAAAAAACATGGATTTTAACACAGTGGTGAAATTAGTTTAAGCGTTTACAGTGAATTTCAGAAGACTGCAAAATATGGGATCTAAGGTAAATTATGGGCCGTTTATCACAAAATTGCATGACATTTTTTCTGGCCATATGAAACTAATTTAGAAGAAATTTTACCACAATAAATATATCTGCTACGATTTAAGGCGTATTTAATTAATTTACCAGTTTGGGCTTTATATGGGGCCTATTATAATTTATGGACCGATAATCACGAAATTTTTTAGAGCTATAAAACTGTGAAGTACTCAATTTTATTCTGATACCATTATAAATTACGGTTTTAGGCGTACTAAACTGTTTTTCGGTAGTAGGGTTTATATGGAGCCTAGGGTAAATTACGGACCGATCTTCACGAAATTTTGCAGAATTATTTCTAGTCCCATAAAATTGTTACGTGCCATCTTTTGTTATTATAGCACTATTAATTACGGTTTTAGACGTACTAAACTGCTTTCCGGGAGTAGGGATTATATGGGGCCTAGGGTAAATTATGGACCGATCTTAATGAAATTGCACAGTGTCATTTCTAGTCCTAAAAACTGTGACGTGCCAAATTTTGTTATGATAGCACTATTAATTACGATTTAAGGCGTACTTAACTGTTTTCCGGGCGTAGGGTTTATATAGGGCCTAGGGTAAATGAAATTTTACAGTGTCATTTCTAGTCCTAAAAAACTGTGACATACCAAATTGCGTTATGATAGCGCTATTGATTACGGTTTTAGGCGTACTAAACTGTTTTCCGGGAGTAGGATTTATATGGAGCGTAGTGTAAATTATGGACCGATCCTCATGAAATTTTACAGTATGATTTCCAGTCGAATAAAACGAACATTTGCAAAATTTCATATCATTTCGTGCATTGTTCAATCATTTATGTTAGTTTGTGTAACAAAATTATAAATTTTTTAAAGTGGTGGTTCCACATTTTGATTCATAGCCTCTGATCCTACTGAACCGATTTGGCTGGATTTCAATCCCAATCTGCTTAGGATAACTACAGGCAATTTGACATCCAGTTTTTTTTTTATTTCTTTTGAGTTTTTCGAAAGTGAGCGTCTTTTCAACAGACGGACATGGCTAAATCGACTTAGAGTAACTCAAGGAGCCAGAATATATATACTTTATGGGGTCTGAGGTTAATAATAAAAAAGTTTCAAACGGAATGACAATCTTAGTATACCCTCTTCACAACTTATTGTGGTGGATGGTATAAAAAAATTAACATTGAGGCCATAAAAGAATAATAATTTTTTTATAAATTGAAAAAGAAATTTAAAAACAATTAGTGGACAAAATAAATCAGTTAAAACTAACTTTAACTTCCAGTTAACAATGTATTTTTGACAGCTATATATCGGAAAGTTAATTATAGCGGAACTTGGTGAAATTGGCCGTTAATCATTCTTAATAAACCAGTAGTTATAGCTCAATATAATCAAGCACATTTTGTTAAAGTTTAATTTTTTAATCAGAAATGGCTCTAGACGACATAACAGGTTCTCTTTTAGCGAGAGTAACAATGTGATTATCTGTCTTTGGTAGAGTTTTTCTTGACCTTTCACGAGTTTCCCTACTTGTTTATGGTTTAAGGACGTTATGGACAAAAAACAATCACCTATCCAGAGATGTTGCTAGTGCCTAAAGACTGTCAGGGAAGTCTGGAAAACGAAAACAAAAAACGGAAGAATTTGGAAGTTGTTTTTAATACACTTTTAATGAAATTTTTACAATTTTTGTTATGAAATTCTGTTTAATAGAGTAATATTTGTCATAAAATTATTTTATTACAGAAATCTTATACGACGTTTAAAATTCTTGTGTTTTGCGTTTTCGATTTCCAGAACACCCCTATGTATCTCTGGTTTTTTTAAATTTGACACTAGTCTTCTTTCTTCTGGAGTATATTGTATTTGTCGACCTATCTGTTAATGCAATTTCATTAAGTGTAAGTTTTAATTAAATAAAATAGCAAATAAATGTACAAACCTTCTTGAAAAGATGAACAATATTACAGAATACGAAGTGAACTTTTTTTTTTGACCAAGCCAAAATTACACTTTGTTCACAAAATTAGCAAAAATAAATAAATCTAACGGGATTTTTGCAACGCTTTTTTTAAAAACATCTTTGCTAATATAGACTTATCGAAAACTGTCGATATTTTCAAACCAAATTTAAGAAATTCAAATATACTACAAAAAAAAGGAAGTAGGTATGTAATTATTATTTAGACCATATATGTTATCGTTAGCTGGATTTTACAAAACCCGTTTTTCCTGCCTTTTACCAGTGTTATTTTTTTAGTGATGCATAAAGAAAGCTTCGTGCAAACCGCTTTCCCTTAATTTTTTCGATGATAAGCCTTTATAACCTGTTATACACATATGTATGTAATTATATATGTGCCAACAAGCAATAACAACTTAACTCGATTTAGGCAAGGGCTCAGCCGAACATTTTTAAACTCAAAAACCGTTGCCCAAAATTAGGGAATTATGATTAAGCTTATAGTTACAGGCTCTTTGTTACTAATTTTATAACATTTTAATTGAATTTTTAATGAAATAACAGTTGGATGAGGATTAAAAAGAAATAAGTCAAGTTTTTCTTAACTCGACTTAAGCTGTTATTACTTGTGATCACAGATATATTTGTCAGTATTCCATACCTACCATTGGACAATCCAAATCCAAAATATCTATAATACGTTCCAACATTTCTGGTACAATTTTCATAAGGTATCTTCGAGAAACATGTGAAATACTTGCCAATGATCGATAAGAGTCGCCAGCAATTAAATACCTTAAAGTAATTGCGAGGCGCATTCTTAATGAAAGGGAAGGATATATTAAAGTACGTCTATTAATTTTGGAGGAAGCCTATAAACATACAAACCTTTTAAGCAACTAAATCTCATTGTTAAAAATATGTATATATGTACATACCTTTTCACACAATTCCTCAAAGTTCTCCATGGTAAGCGGGCAAAATGAATCGTCACTATATGTGTTTTTCCAGGCTATGTCTTTTAAAAGTTGATTTTCGATATCTTCCGATTTAACATACACTTTTCGTTTTTTTATTTTTGGCTCCTCGTCATCGAACTCATCGCACGCATCCATTAATTTGTTCAAGCATTCCAACGCCCATAAAGCATTTAAAGCTTGCTCCGCTGCCATATTTGTGCTAAACAAGGCAAATATCCTTTTTAATATTTTTTAACAACAAAAAGTTTGCTTTTAGGTTTTGTGTTTGAAATGTATTTAAACCACATACCAGTGATGGGATATGAGATTTGTATTTTAGTACAAAGCGAATTCAACTACAGGTGATGGCATCAGCGTTGCCAGAAGCTTAGGTTAGAAAATATTTTGAAGAGAAAACCATAGTAAATATAATAAGTAATATAAGAACGTGTAAATATACCTTGAACTATACCTTGTACTTATTATACCATAGAGAAAACCATCAAATTTTTGTTAATTCAAACAGTAGTAACAATTAATATATATACACTATTTTGAAATAAGTTGTTCTATGCTAGTCATTTTATATCTCGAGAACCACTCAACCGATTTACAAGTTAATACATGCGTTAAGCGGCCCATACACTTGCAATATTATTGTATATGCTATTCGCCGTATTATTTCCGTTTTGTGCTATATTATGCAATAAGTCGCACCATGATTTCATTCATCCAATAAAAAGGTGAACATAACCTATAGGAATAACATAAACAGCATTGTACAATGCTGCCAACACACTTCACTTTCTTTTCGTTGTGCAATAAAAATCAAAAGTCTTGATTGTTGCCAATATATTGTACCACCTTCGAATATCACATACACATTGGCGATATAATTGTACAATACGTAAAATTGAACAATTTTATTGCAAGTGTATGGGCCGCTTTAGAAAGGTCTACTTGTAGTGGACGACAAGATAACAAAGTAGGTAACAAAGTAAATCTTGTTTCACTCAAAAGAAAGAGAGCAACAAAATATGTCTCTCAACCAGTGTGGCCATATCCAAAAATATTTTACAGCTAAATCGGCTTTAAAATAATGCTAAAAAATGCTAACAAAAATCTTAAACTGCCAAAAAATAATGCTAAAATTTAAATTTTATTATTTTTTGTTATTTTAGTTAATATACCTTTATATGGGCATTTCCTAGAGTTACGAACGTACGTTCGTACGTTTTTGCTGTACAAATAATATAGAAAACAAAACTTTTCCTAGTTATAAACATAAACATGTGGTCACGAACGTACGCAAAATAGAAGTCTACTTTAGCTGACAGTAGTGAAATGTAAAAATCTGCGTAATGGAACGGAATATTCAAAAGTGATTAGTTTATTTTAAAAGTGTATTAATGTAGGTCTCTATCCAGTATTTACACAATAAAGTATCTCTATTGGCTTTTGTTTAATTGGCTTATGTACCGGTCGCAAACGTACGATTTTTCCATAAGTTTTTTTTTGTTATTATCACCATGCATTTTCCCATAAATATCTTAAAATTTCCGTAACAAAAAACTTAATACTCAATTTACAATTGATTGTAATGAAGAGATTATGAAGAAAGAGTGCAAACATAACATATTTTTTTGCATGCAAAATAGTTATATAAAAATCAAAGGAACTTGACCTATAAATGGCTTTTATTTAGTATTTCAATAAAATTTATAACATGTTTAACAAAAAATTTCATTTTATAAATTAAATACGTCATCAAAATTAATATTATGCTTCAACTTCTGAAGAATCGATCGAGATATCCTTATAATATATGTCCTTATCGCATTTTTATGTGAGATCGTACATTTTTTTAAAACTATGGCAAAATTTTAAACCACACTTAATATAAAGTAGCGAATTTAAAGTCTTTAACGTCAGTCTATTTCGAATTTTCGTTTTCAAGAGATTTATACAACTAAAAACCTATTTTAACTTCCGCGTTGCTAAATGGCAAAACCCAGAACTTTATTGCAAAAGAAGCTAATTCACTAAATGGATTTTCTTTTAATGCTTTTTTATATCCATATACATTTATCCAGAAATCAACTGTTGAGTACTTATTTAACAATTCATATGAATTTATTTTCTGCCACTGTCCAAAGTTGTAATTTCTTCTACAGTGAAATCTATTATTTCTTCTTTAAAATGTTCGCTTAAGTTGCATTTATTAGCTTTTAAACTGTTTTCTACACAATAAAAGTTAGCATTTGTTAAATTATTAAAACTTTTTGGCAATCGTTGTCTAAGTTGACATATTAATTGAGCTATAAAATCTCGGCATGTAATTCGTATTTGTTTTTCTATTTCAAAAGTTATGGTATCACTCTTCGTTTCCAAAAATTTTTCAAAATCGTTATTGGAAAAAATCAGCTTAACATGAATTTAATGGATCAAAATGATCAAATTTTAAAACATTTTGACATGAAAGATCTTTTAAAAGATTGTACAGTTTCTATAGCAAAAGAGTAGGGTTTTGAATGTGCATTCAACAAAAAAGTGTAGTGGATTTTCAAAAAAAAATTACTTGAATATTCTTAAATTAAATAATGCTAAAAAATGCTAAATATTTAGTTGAAAAATGCTAAAAAAAATGCTAACTGCTAAATGAAAAATTTGCAGCAAAATCAGACAAAAAAATGCTAAATCTAGCTGCAAAAATGCCAAAATGGCCACGCTGCTCTCAACCTGATTAAAATTGAGTATTTCCGGCTGAGCAGAACAAAATTTAGGTGATGCCAAGTTAAAATAGTGAAATATTGTGAATAGGTATGGCAACTTTAGCCACTTAATAGAGAATAATATCTTCTTCTTGTTTTCGGTGTATGGGAGAGTATTTCGGCTTTTAACAAGATAACAAAGTAAAACCGGAAATGTTATTTATATAATAATAAATAATTAAAATATTGCGACAAACTATTAGAAAGACTAATATATTCAAATTAGTTTACAATTGTTTGTGTTTAAAAATATATATTTTAAGTTTAAAAAAAATAACTTTCTATTAAACTTCACTCATTTTTTCCTTTTGGCTAAGGGGCAAAAATAAGGACATCCTCCTAAGGTTGGCTATATGTGGCGTATAGCTAAGTACTTAAGCTTCATTTTTGTATACAATTTATTTCAAACTTAAGTTTTTTTTAGAACAAAGTTTGAAAAATGAAATTTCTATTGAACTTCACTCATTTTTTTCTTTTGGCTAAGGGGCCAAAATAAGGATATCCTCCGAACTTTGACTATATGTGGCGTATAGCTAAGTACTTAAGCTTCATTTTGGTGTATCATTTATATTTTCCT
This sequence comes from Pollenia griseotomentosa, assembly GCA_963931875.1. Classification (NCBI taxonomy): domain Eukaryota; kingdom Metazoa; phylum Arthropoda; class Insecta; order Diptera; family Polleniidae; genus Pollenia; species Pollenia griseotomentosa. The sequence continues at coordinate 58,880,397 of OZ007561.1, forward strand.
AAAGTTTTTTAATGAACAAAGTTTAACAAAATAACTTTCTACCAAACTTTACTCATTTCTTCTTTTGGGTAAGGGGCCAAAATTAGGACTTTCTCTGAAGGTTGGCTATATGTGGCGTGTAGCTGAGTACTTTAGCTTCGTTTTGGTATACAATTTATATTTAACTTGAGTTTTTTTTTAGAACTACGTTTAAAAAATAAGTTGGGAACGAATTGTTTAATTGGACCAGGTTTTCCAATAAGTTTGTTGAAAGTCGAAAATCATCGCCCATGTAATAAAAAAGAAGTAGAACATGAGTGAGTGCATGTTAGTTCTCTCATATTCGATTATTTCTTTTGGTAGGTAATGAAGATAAATATTTATTTATTTATTATGCATTTTAATTTTTTTTTTAATTATTGCTATTACCAAAATATGTATGTATGTATGTATGTTCACAAGCATATTTAGCTGTTCAGTGCGAATATTTTTATTTAAGTTTCTAAGCGAACCTTAACATACGAAATTTGGAATTTCTTAAAAAATTTAAATAAAAATATTCAACAAAAATTTGTTTAAGTGCATACATATATGATACATATTTAATTTTATTTAACACCCAGTCTCCACCTAACTTCAAATGCAGTTAAAACATGAAGTTAAGACTTGCTGTAAAAATGGTTATATGTTTATGGTGGCGTACACGTAGTGAAGTTAGAGTTAAAACTTTTCATTATTTTGAGTTCGTTGACGCGTAAAGTATGTAGCTACAGTGTGTTTGTGGAAAATAATTAAAGTTATTTTATACTTAAATGTTTGTTTGTATTATATTTTTCACAAAAAGCAAAGTTTATTATGTGTAGTTTACAACCATTTTAACAAATTAATTAAAGATGTCGAAAAACAACTACAAAATAGCGTACTGTCAAACTTAAACGTCAATTTATGTTATAAAAGAACTTTCAAAAGAAATGTTTTAACAATCAAGTTAAAACTTTAACTGGAGCAGTCTCCACTTAACACTAACTTGCAGTTAGTGTCAAAGTTAGTCATTTTATGTTAGGTGGAGACCCCGGGTAATTAACAAACCAACAAGAACTTTCAAACAAATAAAACAGCTACCACAACAGCTGTTTTCGCAGTTGTCAAGTAAGAACAATCGTGTGACTGTGCTGCGGCAATTGTTGTAACCATTTCGCTTTGTACCAACTAGCGGCAATTAAATTTGTTTAAAACAGGGCAATCGTGTGATTTCAGAATATTTTATTGGTCCAATTTCATTATTGTGCGTCAATAAAGCACAATAAAAATTGTGTCATATTGGTGCATTTGCGGCAATCGTGTGATCCCAGCTTTAACTACTTTGTTATCTTCTCGTCCAAGTAAAATCTCGTTCGATTTAAATTTCACTTTATTTCGATTTCTAGAACATGCCCGAATATCTCAAAAACGACAGATATGAAAAACTATCATAATTTTTCTGTTTGTTTTTATATCTAATAATGTTTTGTTTAACTATACACGTGCCCAGCAATATTGTTTTATTTGCGGTTGATTAACATAAACAAAAAATGTTGTTACAGCGATCTTTTTATGGATGTTTTCTTCCATACGTTTTCCCCATATCGAAGAAAATAAACAATTCATGTCAGTTGTAGACTGGGAGTTACACATGCAAGTAGTGGCATGCCATGTATACATCAGCGTTGCCACGACCAACAAAAATTTGTAACCAAAATGTAAAAATAAAGTAACCAAAAGCGCAAAAAAAGTAACCAAAATTATTTGTATCAAAATACTATTTTAATCGCACTTCAGTTTAAAAATATGTCTAAAAAAGATATTGTGTTTGTTTGTATCTTGTAGGCTCATAAGCCATTGGACCGATTTTTATAAAGTTTTGACGGTACTTTTTGTTTATTTATTAAATATGAGTTACAAATACAATAAAAAGTTGTATTCTAACTTAATTAACAGAGCAATAGTAACGAAGACCTTTAGCCCGTTGTAGTGAAACAGACCAGAGTCTCTGGCGGGAATCGAACCCGCAGCCCTCAGACTGATATACTAGCTTACTACGATTTTAACAGTATATTACAGATGGTCTGGAAAGAACAATAGGCTTTATAATTTTTTAAAATTTTTAGTGGAAGTGACTCTTCCTATACCAAGTTAACACTTATTTTCGTCAATTTTAAAATCTTTATTAGCTACAGCTTTCAACCTTTTTATATGAAGAGCTCTAACAAGTAAAAGTCTTGCTGTGTGTTATGATATCAAAGTGCAAAATTAAGCTTAATTATGCGTCAGATCTTTTATATATAAATGCTTATTGCCCGGTGTAAATATAATCATATTAAACGGGATGGAATCGGAAGGGCCTTTGACCTTATCGTTTATCTAGAAAGGTGTTTCAGTTAGACCTATGAAGCAATAAGAGTAGCAGATAATGGCCATCCACACTATAATACATATATATACCTTATATACTTAACTTGATAGTCTGTTAAAGTTTATGTGCGGCTTTTATAACACAAGCAGGGTTACCGCTAGGAATTTTTGAAAATTCGCACAGTTTTTTGAGTGTTTTTTGTATAAATTTTACCGGACGGCCAATCACTTGTTTTGTGAAAACAGCACATAAAGCTTCTGAAACAAAAATTTTTCAGCAGATTAAAAAAGTATTGGTTTTAGATGCACAAATACCACACACAATTTGTAAGGGTCAAAAAAAGCGGAATGGGTAGTTCTTGCTCCAAAACCAAAAATTGTTTATTCTTGTGTTAAAAAAAGTAATAAAAAAAGTACACGAGTACACATCGAGAAAAAAAGTAACCAATTTTGGTTAAAAGTAACCAAAACGGCTACGCTGGTATACATATGCACAAGCAGGGCTATTGATGCCTACAAATGTCACTTTCGACAAATTAAAAGTTTATGGGGTATTCCATATTAAAGAGAAAAATTCAAAAATTTTAACAACTTTTTGCAAATTAAATATAAATAAAATTATAAAATCTGTTCTATATTTTCTTATTAAATCTTTACTAGAAGTCCATTCCACAATCTCTGCTTAGCAAAAATAAAGAGAGAAAAGCATGGAATTATAAGTTTCTACGTTGTGGTGTCGAAACGCCGTCTGATTTTGACAGTTTGAACCTATTTGTTTTGATTTTTAACAGCCGTATTCATAATGAAAATTTGGCATGAAGTTAGCAAAAAGTCTATGTATAATACACTAACCAAACTCTGGCTAACGATTTGCTAAACTCTTGTTAACGAGCTGCCAATCGTTTGTTGCGACAGACTTGTGGCGAAAATGAAAACAATATTTTTGTTGGTTTAATTTTTTTTATTACCCCACGAAACACTGCAGAGTGATTTGGGGGCATAATTGCCTTACAAAATTCAAAATGAATATTATGAGGTACATGCCACGCTTTGCTTAGGTGGTTTTTTCCTTGGGGAATCCTAGGTATACGTGTGGTGGACCCATTGGTTTTGTGGTGATGTCTGGGTGAAAAGTATACTTTGTGTGTTGCAAGGGGGAGGAAGATGAAGTTTTTGTGTTTCATGGTAATTGTTGAGGGACGTGGTGTTCCCAACTGTGATCTGCCGGTATGCGTTTTCTGCATGTGTGTTGGAGTGTGTCTGATGGTTGATATTTTCCATTTGTTGGCAAAAATTTATGTTGTGTTGGAGGTTGTCTCGATTGGGAAGGTGTTCGCAGTTGTAATCGTTTTGAAATTATGTTTTTTTTTGTTCGATTTCTAATATTTAAATGATTTGTATCGTGCTTGTATTGAGTGGTAGTTCTCTCTGATTGCTTGGTTAAATTTAATGTGGTTAAGCTCATAGTTGTACTAAATAGTGTAAATGAAAAGTTTATGGTACTGCCAGTCAGGAAAATGGTTATTGTGAATGAAAATCAGGGTTGTATTTAAACAAGATTTTCATTCATAAAATGGTCGAAAAGATAGCACAATTGGGGTCTGGGATCTTTCTGTTAGGAAAATCTATGACAAATGGAAAATTTAATGGTGATTTAAAAACCGATTGGAAATTTAGCATCAAAAATGGTGATCATTTTGGGGCAAAGACAGATTAAATTATATGATAGAGAAATATCGCCATTGTTATACAGACAGTTGAACAAATCGGAAGCAAATTAAGGCAAATATAACGTCTTGTGTAAAATTTAAACATTATAAAGTAAAAAAAAAACGTCAGTAAAAAGCTAAACAAAAGTTCTATTAAACGTTGATAAAAACAATAAGAAGTTAAGCATCCAAGGAAGATTGGAATAGTTTTTATAGTGAAACAAGGACAGGCGGATTAAATCCTATATAATAGGTAAGCACAAAATAGTGGCTTGATGAAAGGAGGAAATGAAAGGCAAATGCAAATTTATTTTAATAGGTACACTTTGATAAAGAGAAAGAAACTAGCAGTGGCCGGCTCTGGGTACATAAAGGGCTAAAGCCGGAAGCGCTGGTCACGACCGGTGTTGGTAAAGAAGTGGTAATAAGGGAAATGAACCGGATTTAAAAAAAAAAGGTAATCTGTAGTTGTGACAGCGGAGAAATATATATAAGGGCCAATATTAATAACAGCGGCCATTTGCTTTCATACAAGAGAAGAGGAAAAACAGGGATTGAATTTAATAAGAAAATTATAAACAAAAACAAAATATATAGTCATAAGTTAGAATAAGTGTATGTAGGTTATATTTGTGTTAATATCATATATTTTTTTTGTGTGAGGGTGGTTTGTTTAGGCCTAAATATATATATACATATAATTTTGATTTCTTTTTGTTGAAACTTGATAGTCAATAATATTCTTAGCCTTAGCTGTTTCTGTAGCCTTCAGGCAGGGAATTTGTGAAGTGCAAATTAGTTTTCAGTAGTTTTGTGCGTCCTTGAATTGAATAAGGGGAAAACGACCGCCTAAGTGAGCTCCTTTAGGTAGGCTAGAGTAACCTTTAAAAAGAAAATATGAAATTTAATTAAATAGTGAACCTCACAGATTCATATTACGGAAGGATATAGAAAATAGTTATTGTAAAGGCAATTTTTTTTTATATAATTAATTGTGCTTAGGTATATATTTGGGCATAACAATCTAGCCAAAGAGGTCTGGTAATAGATTAGTGTTTGTAATTATGATGAATGTAATGTTAAGTTATTTGTAGGTTGTAGTCAAGAGTTTTTTTTTGCTACAGATATAAGTTGTTTTATTTGTTAATTTTAGGGAAGATTTAAAATTTTGTTTTTTTTTTTGCAGAAAAAGGGAGGCAAAAGTGTTAGTGGTTAAGACACATTTTGTTAGAGTTTAGATCATTTTTTTTTGTTTTGCTATTAAATAAATTATGTGAATATTTTTTTTTTGTATGTTTTAAACAGAATTATGTTTGTGCGTTAAATCTTTCGTTTTGGATTTGATAAAAGTGTGAGGTAAGTGTGGGTAAATGAGAGTGTGTACGGGGGACACAAATGTACGTATCGGGAGTAAAATGTGTCCTAGGTTGGGAGGGCAAGTGGGGGACAACGTCACCTCGTCCTTCCTCATAAGTGTTTCCCATTTGCGGTTGTTCGTCGATACATATATATTTTTGTTGCCATCTCCTGTAAATTTTATTTATTTTTTTTTTGTTATTGTCTCTGTGCTGTGGTTGTGGGTTGGAACCTACCCTGGTGATGCGTGTTGAGCTGGCTGGCATCACAACCAAAGTGACTTTAGGGACACGTAACAATATGGCGCCCAATTTAAAAACTAAGTTAATCACATAATATACTGTACACCTAAGTATATGAGGATAAAATAGATGGCCCCGGGTCAATAAGTAGGAAGTGAAATCATTAGTAGCCATTGCATAGTTAACTCATAAAATTTGCTTATGAGCCGCAAGGTATTAGTAGACTAATGGGCTTTGTTGTGCTAGTTTTGGCTATATTGGGAACACGTCCAAGTAAATGGCCTTAGTGGTGTAGGGGATATTTTAAGTATTGAAGCGTGGGAATTTGTTGTTAAAACATCCCATTGGGTACTGAGGGTATCAAAATTTTTTTTTGTTTAGATTTTTTGTGCTTGATCTTAAAATTTTAACTGAACGTTTAATGACAGCCGCTTTGAAACAGAATATCAGAGGTCTGACGTGTCACCGTAGCGTTAGTTGGTACAAGTAATCTAAGTCCCCTGAGCCGGCCTATAGTGGCCGCTCCTGAATAGATTAGAGGACTGATGTATTAGGGTTAGGAATAAAGTGTTGCGGAATATCTGTAGACTGGGGCCTATTTCTACAATATGGTAGCCGATTTGGTGAATAATGCAGAATCGCGTATTACTTTATAATAGTGGCCTTTAACATGTTTAATAATACTGGGGAAGAATAAAGTTTTTATTTTGGAAATAGTAGTCTTAGGGAAACACGATATGAGGCCCGAATGGGCACTTTTTATGATATTTTGTTGAATCACATTCAATATACCACACTCTCATCAAATTTATCAAATCCAAAAACAAATGAAATTTGTTTCGGTTTTTTTTTAAATTTTTTTTATATAGATTTGTTTTTTTTTATGGATGTAGGTAATTGTGTTCTTTTAGTGTATCTGAACAGTATTCACTTATAATTATATTTAGCATTTGTTGATGTTCATAGTAGATTTAGGACAAATTAATTAATTCATATTTCTTTTATATTAAGTCAGTGTTTAGTAAAAAAAAAAAAATAAAAATAATTTTTTTTTATGTTGTAAGTCATTAGATTTTTTTTTATGTTGATCTTTTATGGCCGAATTTTCGGAAGCTCAAGAAAAAGAGAATTTAAGAAAATCGGACAGGTTAAAAAGGCATAGGGAAAGGAACGTTTCGTTTGATTTGAACCGTTCGTCACCCCAAGTTCAACCCAAATATAAGAGAAATAATAAATCGTTAAGAATGGCAAATAGATCTGCACAGATAAATGATCTTTCGGGGACAATCAATGTCCAACAGCAAAATACCGGCGCCAGACCTAAGGAGGGGGTGTATAATAACTCCAATATGGCTACGTATAGCACAGGGCATGGGGAAATGACTCCTAGCGTTAGGCAAATGGTAACAGATAGTGTTGAAGGAATGAAGGCTAGTCTAGATAGATCTTTGAATAAACTCATAGATGAGAAAATCGGTAGAGAAATGCACAAAGTACAAGAGAGTATAAATCTTTTGTCGGAGGCAGTCAGAACTCTTTCTGTGAGGGATCACGGTCGCTCGGAAAATCCTGGAAATGTCTTTAGGCCGAACGAGGGTAGTCAACCCCCACCGTACGCTAGGGTTAGTAGATTTGACTTTCCTCCACCACCGGTCTCTGGTGCACAAAATGACAATTGGAGAATACGGGTGGATAAATTCGGACTGGAATTTAAGGGTGGTAATGATCAGTTATCAGTTGAGGAGTTTATTTTTAGACTCGAACACATGCAACGACAATATGGAATTCCATGGCAGGAGATTTTGCGGGATTTCCATCTCTTAGTTGCGGGGACGGTTCGACAATGGTACTGGGCTCTACTTCAGACGACGGTAATATCTGATTGGAGTACTCTTAGGTTAGCATTATTGAATCGGTATAAGACAATAAGATCAAATTGGGAGTTAATGCAAGAGTTAGTGGAAAGAAAACAGGTACCAGGCGAATCAATAGATGACTATTTTCATAATCTTAACCTATTAAGGGCAAGATTAGAAGTTCCAGTAGCTGAGGGTGAAATAATCAAAATAGCGAAACGGAATTTAAGGGAAAGCATTGCTAAAATTGTTTACCCGATGAATGTATCATCTGTAGAACAGCTAAGGATGGAATGTTTAGAAGCCGAAAGAGTATTTTTAAAAAACAATTCAAGAAATATGGTATCTCAACCAATTAGATCGCACAAGTATATAAATGAGGTAAGGGCAACTTTTGAGGAGGACGATCAGGCAAAGCAAGTAAACGAATTAACATCCATTAACAGGCCAACTAAATGCTGGAATTGTCTACAAGATGGCCACGTTTTTAAAGAATGTTTGTCCAGGCAAAGAAATCTGTTTTGCTACAAATGCGGCAGGCCAAACACGATAACGCCGAACTGTCCAATATGTAACAAGGATCAGGAAAACTCGATGAGGGGCGCGGTTTTAGCGGGGAAGCCACGTTCGGAGGATCATGCCCCGAAACAACTTTAAAGCAAACTCCTAATTTTTCAAAAGCTCGCCACTATAAAACCCTAGAAGAGCGAGAGAAAAACTATGCGAGGGTTAGAAACCAAATATTTGGCAACGGAGAGCTCCGGAGGGAAAAAAGGGCAACAGAATCAACAAAATATGAATATATTAGAAGGCTAAGAAATGATTTTATTGCTAGGAAACATAAACGCAAAATTCTCGTTGACGCCGTTGTTCGATGTAGTGCTGTTACAGATTTAAGACCCTATGCTAAAGTACTGATTCAGGGTAGAGAGTTTTCAGGGCTTTTAGACTCGGGAGCGTCCGTCAGCCTGCTGGGGAAAAACTGTCGAGAAGTTATATCAGATCTGGGGGCAAAAATTATGAGAATTTTTAGTAGAGTTAGTACGGCGAGTGGACAACAACACCGGATTTTAGGAAAAAGCGAATTAGAGGTAGAATATGATGGAAAGAGGCAAAATATCATGTTTTACTTGTGTCCGGATTTAGAACAACAAATGTATTTAGGAGTAGATTTTTGGCAGGCGTTCAATATAGCGCCACAAATAGTCTCGACAGCAGAGATAAATGTGGAAATGGTCTGCAAAATTAATAACGAAGATTTGCCATACAAATTAAACAAGCATGTATTGACTCTACAACAGCAAAAACAACTGGAAGAAACAGTAGAAAAGTTCCCCGCATTTGAGAAAATAGGTTTAGGATGTACGGAATTAGAAAAGCATGAAATAAAACTGGTAGAAGGCACTAATCCTGTGAAAGACAAACATTACCCTATTTCTCCTGCAGTTCAGACTATAGTTTATGCCGAGTTAGATAACATGATAAAGTTGAATGTAATTGAGGAGAGCAATAGCCCCTGGTCCAATAGGACCACAGTGGTAAGAAAACCGGAGAAAAATAGGTTCTGTTTAGATGCTCGTAAACTAAATGCGGTGACCATAAAGGATGCATATCCCCTACAGAACATAGACGGAATTTTAAGTCGTATAGATCAAACGCATTACATAAGTAGTGTCGACCTGAAATATGCCTTTTGGCAAATTGAACTGGAGGAGGAGGCAAAAGCCTACACGGCTTTTACAGTTCCAGGTCGACCGCTATATCAATTCCGCGTAATGCCGTTTGGTCTATGCAATGCGGCTCAGCGTTTGTGCCGCCTAATGGATAAAGTTATACCGGCGAAGTTAAAGCAGAATGTCTTTATTTATTTGGATGATCTCCTTATCATATCGGAACAATTTACTACTCATATGAAAATTCTAGGAGAAGTTGCTGAATGTCTAAAAAGGGCAAATTTAACAATCGGGTTAAAGAAATCTTTATTTTGTTTCAGAGAGTTGCGCTATTTAGGTTTCGTAATTGGTGGAGGCATGCTTAAAACGGATCCGGAAAAGGTTAAGGCCATACAAAAGATTACGCCACCGAAAACTCCGAGAGAAGTTAGGAGCTTTTTAGGAACTGCTGGGTGGTATAGGCGCTTTATTAAAGACTTTGCCAGTATAGCAGCACCTATAACCGACACCCTAAAAAAGGGAAAAAAGTTCAACATGACCTCCCAGGCATTAGAGGCTTTCGAAACACTTAAAATTTCATTAACGACGGCTCCAGTTTTACGTCACCCGGACTTTGGTAAACCGTTTTTTATTCAGTGCGATGCTTCAGAGTATGGGGTTGGAGCAGTTCTTTTCCAAAAATGTGGACTAGAGGAAAATCCGATAGCATTTTATTCTCAAAAATTAAATAACTGCCAAAAAAACTATTCGGTAACAGAAAAGGAATGCCTGGCTGCAGTACTGGCTGTTAAACGTTTTAGGCCTTATGTTGAAATGATGAAGTTTACCGTGATAACCGACCACTCTAGCCTAAAATGGCTTATGTCCCTTAAGGACCTTAGTGGGCGTTTGGCAAGGTGGTCGCTTCAACTGCAAGCCTACGATTTTGATATCGAACATCGCCGAGGATCGGAAAATGTTGTGGCCGATATGTTGTCTCGAATGCCAGTAGAAGAAATACAAATCTATGACGAAGTATTTGAGTTTGAAACCACTGCCTTTGAGGATGAAGAGTATGTGCAACTACTGAAAAGTATCGAAGAAAACCGAGATAAACTACCTGACCTACGTGTGGAAAATGGAAAAATATACAAGAAAACAGGGTTTGAAAAGGTTGATGGTGACGATCCAGTCGTTTGGAAGTTGTGGATTCCTCAAGAAATTACACACACCTTAATTGAAAAGGCCCACAATGACGTCACAGCCGCCCATGGAGGAGTTAAAAAGACTCTGGAAAGACTCAGAAGGCTTTACTATTGGCCACGCATGGCTATTCAAGTACAGCAATATATCCGGAAATGTCAAATTTGCAAAGAAACCAAAGCTGTTAACCACCATACTATGCCAACGATAGGGTGTGCAGTCCAGACCGACCGACCGTTTCAAAAATTGTATGTAGATTTTTTGGGAAAATATCCGCGATCCAAGAAGGGTAACGCATACATATTTATTGTAGTGGACCACTTTACGAAATTTGTTTTTTTGAAGGCAATGAGGGAGGCTACGGCGAAGAATGTGGTCCAATTTCTTGTGCAGGAAGTATTTCAGAAATTTGGGGTACCTGAGGTTCTGCACAGCGACAATGGTCAACAGTTTATATCAAAACAATTTGGGGAAATGATTAACAATTATAAGATAACCCATTTAAAAACCGCATTTTACTCCCCACAATCTAATGCTTCGGAAAGGGTAAACCAATCTGTACTAGCGGCCATTCGGGCATACTTAGAGACTGACCATAGAGATTGGGATCTATATCTTCCCGAGATAGAATGTGCATTGCGCAATTCAGTTCATTCTGCCACAGGCTTTTCTCCTTTCTTTGCTCTTTTTGGTTACCACATATACCTAAATGGGGCAGATTATAAATTGGCAAGGAAATTAAAATCAATGTCTGATCATAGGATAAACGGTTTAGAAGATCACGATAGACTTACGACTGTAAGGGAAACAATAAAGCAGAACCTTAATAAGGCTTACATAAAAAGCGCGGAAAGATACAACAGGAGGGCCAGAGTGGTGAAGTTTAGTCCGGGACAGGAAGTCTATAGAAGAAATTTTGCACTTTCAGACTTTAAAAATAACATAAATTCTAAATTTTGTCGTAAATACATTAAAAGTCGCATAGGAAAACCAATAGGTAGCAACATGTATGAATTGGAATCCATGCAGGGCAGGCCTATTGGCATATTTCATGCTAAGGACATTAAAGTTTGACAATGAGGGCAATATATGTATTTCTTCTGTGATATTGTGGGTAGTGCAATATAGTGTAGCAATCTAGGTTAGGGTCTTAAGTGCAATATAGAAATAGGTTTCTGTCTGTGCTTGTCCCGTTTACCTTTCGTGATTATACACCTTGTATTGTCTGTGAGTATACACAGTATAATAGCCGTAATTATACAGAAAATGTGCACAAGGGCAGATTGGCCCGCAATGTATGGCACTACTCAATGGATTTGGACGGTTGGTGAGGGTGAAGGACAATGTATTTTCATTCATGAGGCGTGGAAAGAGGACCTAAAATAGATAGACAGAAATTTATGGAGAATGATGGTTACTGATAAAACTAACCTCGTATTGCCCGGCTAAAGACTCTTCAGGGCGTGGGTGTTCCCCACGTGTGCATATACTAGTTAAATTGTCTTACCATACATTTCTGCACTAGCTAATCTGTACGCACACCCGTCCCACTGCCGTACACTTGGTAGCCCGGGTGTTGTGTTGCGACAGACTTGTGGCGAAAATGAAAACAATATTTTTGTTGGTTTAATTTTTTTTATTACCCCACGAAACACTGCAGAGTGATTTGGGGGCATAATTGCCTTACAAAATTCAAAATGAATATTATGAGGTACATGCCACGCTTTGCTTAGGTGGTTTTTTCCTTGGGGAATCCTAGGTATACGTGTGGTGGACCCATTGGTTTTGTGGTGATGTCTGGGTGAAAAGTATACTTTGTGTGTTGCAAGGGGGAGGAAGATGAAGTTTTTGTGTTTCATGGTAATTGTTGAGGGACGTGGTGTTCCCAACTGTGATCTGCCGGTATGCGTTTTCTGCATGTGTGTTGGAGTGTGTCTGATGGTTGATATTTTCCTTTTGTTGGCAAAAATTTATGTTGTGTTGGAGGTTGTCTCGATTGGGAAGGTGTTCGCAGTTGTAATCGTTTTGAAATTATGTTTTTTTTTGTTCGATTTCTAATATTTAAATGATTTGTATCGTGCTTGTATTGAGTGGTAGTTCTCTCTGATTGCTTGGTTAAATTTAATGTGGTTAAGCTCATAGTTGTACTAAATAGTGTAAATGAAAAGTTTATGGTACTGCCAGTCAGGAAAATGGTTATTGTGAATGAAAATCAGGGTTGTATTTAAACAAGATTTTCATTCATAAAATGGTCGAAAAGATAGCACAATTGGGGTCTGGGATCTTTCTGTTAGGAAAATCTATGACAAATGGAAAATTTAATGGTGATTTAAAAACCGATTGGAAATTTAGCATCAAAAATGGTGATCATTTTGGGGCAAAGACAGATTAAATTATATGATAGAGAAATATCGCCATTGTTATACAGACAGTTGAACAAATCGGAAGCAAATTAAGGCAAATATAACGTCTTGTGTAAAATTTAAACATTATAAAGTGAAAAAAAAACGTCAGTAAAAAGCTAAACAAAAGTTCTATTAAACGTTGATAAAAACAATAAGAAGTTAAGCATCCAAGGAAGATTGGAATAGTTTTTATAGTGAAACAAGGACAGGCGGATTAAATCCTATATAATAGGTAAGCACAAAATAGTGGCTTGATGAAAGGAGGAAATGAAAGGCAAATGCAAATTTATTTTAATAGGTACACTTTGATAAAGAGAAAGAAACTAGCAGTGGCCGGCTCTGGGTACATAAAGGGCTAAAGCCGGAAGCGCTGGTCACGACCGGTGTTGGTAAAGAAGTGGTAATAAGGGAAATGAACCGGATTTAAAAAAAAAAGGTAATCTGTAGTTGTGACAGCGGAGAAATATATATAAGGGCCAATATTAATAACAGCGGCCATTTGCTTTCATACAAGAGAAGAGGAAAAACAGGGATTGAATTTAATAAGAAAATTATAAACAAAAACAAAATATATAGTCATAAGTTAGAATAAGTGTATGTAGGTTATATTTGTGTTAATATCATATATTTTTTTTGTGTGAGGGTGGTTTGTTTAGGCCTAAATATATATATACATATAATTTTGATTTCTTTTTGTTGAAACTTGATAGTCAATAATATTCTTAGCCTTAGCTGTTTCTGTAGCCTTCAGGCAGGGAATTTGTGAAGTGCAAATTAGTTTTCAGTAGTTTTGTGCGTCCTTGAATTGAATAAGGGGAAAACGACCGCCTAAGTGAGCTCCTTTAGGTAGGCTAGAGTAACCTTTAAAAAGAAAATATGAAATTTAATTAAATAGTGAACCTCACAGATTCATATTACGGAAGGATATAGAAAATAGTTATTGTAAAGGCAATTTTTTTTTATATAATTAATTGTGCTTAGGTATATATTTGGGCATAACAATCTAGCCAAAGAGGTCTGGTAATAGATTAGTGTTTGTAATTATGATGAATGTAATGTTAAGTTATTTGTAGGTTGTAGTCAAGAGTTTTTTTTTGCTACAGATATAAGTTGTTTTATTTGTTAATTTTAGGGAAGATTTAAAATTTTGTTTTTTTTTTTTGCAGAAAAAGGGAGGCAAAAGTGTTAGTGGTTAAGACACATTTTGTTAGAGTTTAGATCATTTTTTTTTGTTTTGCTATTAAATAAATTATGTGAATATTTTTTTTTTGTATGTTTTAAACAGAATTATGTTTGTGCGTTAAATCTTTCGTTTTGGATTTGATAAAAGTGTGAGGTAAGTGTGGGTAAATGAGAGTGTGTACGGGGGACACAAATGTACGTATCGGGAGTAAAATGTGTCCTAGGTTGGGAGGGCAAGTGGGGGACAACGTCACCTCGTCCTTCCTCATAAGTGTTTCCCATTTGCGGTTGTTCGTCGATACATATATATTTTTGTTGCCATCTCCTGTAAATTTTATTTATTTTTTTTTTGTTATTGTCTCTGTGCTGTGGTTGTGGGTTGGAACCTACCCTGGTGATGCGTGTTGAGCTGGCTGGCATCACAACCAAAGTGACTTTAGGGACACGTAACACGTTGGCCAACTTTTGAAAAACAGCTGTTTAATGTTAAACAATTTTTTTTAATTACAGTTTTTTCTTTTTTTATTTTAATTATAATTTTAAAAACTTTTTAAAATTGTGAAATGTGGAGGAAAATACAAAAAAATTACAAAACCAGCTATGATTAATGCACAACGTGTTGCATTTTTGAGAAATATAATGTGGGATCATTAAAACTCAGAGTTGATTTATTAAAAGTTGGCAGATGGAGAAAAGTTCGTTATGAATTAACTCTGTGCTAACAAGCTCCTAGACTTAATCGTCATTCTAGTTAGCAGCTTGTTATACGTAGTGTACAAACTGTGGCTAACTTTTTGTTATGAATTCGGCTGGTAGTGTTTTGCTAATTTCGAGCAGTAAACACTAACAACGCAATGCAAAAAACCTTATGTTGTTTCTGGATTGTTATAGATCCGGCACCGCCTGTAGTTGAATTCTCCTTGGTCTGCTCCAAAGCTAAGGGCCATGTCCAATTAGCAGGACTGCTCGAAACGCCTGCTGATTTTTTGCAGAGTTGTGTTTTTTACGTGCTATTGTTTTTGTAGCAATTTTTTTTTTACATTTTTACCATTTTTTACACAACAAATGCTTTTGTTCTTGACATTTTTATCATTTTTTACACACAAAAATGCGTGTTGCGCTACTAGTAGTTTGGCCATGCTAAGGGCCTTATTCTGTAAAACGCAAAGCACAAGAATTACATTGATGAATCTCGGGATTTTTCACTTTAACAACTTTTGTGTATCAAAAATTTGTATATGTATAAAAATAATCGTTTAATTGAATTTTTATACTTTCTAATTATTCATTGTTTTATGACCGTTTTCTCATTACGCGATTATCTTTTTTCCCAACGAAAAATTGCACATTAAAGAAATTTGGTTTTCTCAATATCTCATTTGTTTTCTATTCTGTCACAAAGCTAACCAGCACCCATCTACCAATTACACCACTATGCCACAAAAAAATGAACCTCAAAAATGAGATATTTTCTAAGCTAAATTGGTGCTGCTGAACACGAATATGGCATTCATTTATTTTCCCCAAGAACCGTTTTCGAGATATACCCGAAAATCGTGTTTTTCTGCAGTTGTTTTAGGTATTTCGAAAAATCTCGAGAACTGTTTAACTGAATTGTACAAGATTTAACATTTTGCATAGATATCCCTTTCGCTCCAGTAATTCAACAAAAAATTAAACATTTTTTTTAACATGTTTCTTAAATAATATTTTGTTTTAAACGTAGTAAGCGTAAAATTGTTATCGTCGCACAAACAATTAAGAAATAACGAAATAATACAATTATTATATAAAATTAATTGTTTTTTTAAGTTTTCTTTTTTAAAAATAAAAAAATATATATATTTTAACTTTTGTTTATAAGAAAAAGTTGTAAAAAAATTGTTCTGTTAATTTTTTTTTTTTTAAATTCAAAAATAAATAAAATCTAGTTAATTAAAAAAAATTGCTTATGAATTGTTTTGTTAAGTTTTCTATTTATAAAATTCAAACATAAATAAATAAAGTGTTGTTTTTTTTTTTAAAAAGTTGTATATGATCAAAAGTAATTTTTGGGAATACAAAATTTGAATTTAAAAGATATTGTTATTCGTGCTTAATTCCCAGTTTTTATTCTTGATAAAAACACTTGAAATTTTTTATGTTGATCAGATAAGCTATTCCTATGCGCATTTCACTGGTTGCTTCCAGGCCAGATCATCAGAAAACTTCATTCATAAAGATTTTAGAAAAAAAAAAAAAAATTGTATATGTATTAAAGAAACAAATTCATTTCGGGATCGGGATTTCCAAAATCCCGAATCACGGGATTTGTTAATATCGATCCCGCTTGGCATACCTAGTAGCTACGTTTTATACATAGTTTCATAGTTGGGGGTAGTGCACTAAATATTGATTTAAATCAACAGTGCACTATCACTAAAAAAACTGCAAAAAATTCGTTTGCACTCTATTTTTATTAGCTTAAGTGATAAAAAGTGAAAAAAAAATTTTGTGATATTGCACATTTTTTTACTATCACTAAACGCAGATTGAATGCAAAAATCCGCACTCAATTCAAATAGTGCAAAATTTGGACTTGCAATCAAAAAAGCTCCATACAAATATTGTCTCACTAAATTTTAAAAAAATGTAACTTTGTATGTGCATGGTTTTTGTTTTTTGATAGGCATAAGCAAGGAACATTAAACAAAATGAAATTTTGTCAATAACGGTATAAATATTGGCTTTAATCATGAAAAAATAAGTTTTTGATTTTAAATTTAGTGCAACATTTTTAGTTGCACTCAAATGAGTGAAGAACAAAAAGTTGCAATAAACTGATGATTGCTTTTTTTAAAATCAAACTATTTTTTTTGAGTGCAAAATTTTTTAACATCACTACATAAATTTGAGTTTTGATTTATTGCAGCTCAAAGACAACAACACCTGAACAGTACGAAAAGCCGGCAAATTTATTAAATTATTTTTTTCACTATAAATATTAAATTTTTGTTTATTTAATTTGTCTATCAGTTTTTTTCACTAACTTTTTATTATAATGCTTATATGTTGTGCTTCATAGTACGTTTCATAGCAAAACTGTAATCTTGTCTTCTTTTTCTTTCGCTTTAATTTGTATACCCTCCCCCACAATTAGTTGTGAAGAGGGTATACTAAGTTTGTCATTCAGTGTGAAACTTTTTTATTATTCATCTCAGACCCCATAACGTATATATATTCTGGACCGTGAGTAATTCTAAGTCGATTTAGCCATGTCCGTCTGTCTGCCCGAAATAAACAAGGTTAGGTTAGGTTAAGAAGGGTAATGTGGCGAAGGGCACACCTCCACTCGGAGACCAATACGGTCCATTGTGAATCCCTTCAATGAAAAGAAAAAGTAGAGAAAGTGAAAAGTAAAGAAAAGTAGTATGAGATGAATAGAATCAAGAAAGCTAGAAAGTTAGTAGGTATCGCGTAGAACCATTGCCCTCTCTACAGTCCCCTCAACAGAAACAACCGCACTATTTCCCTGGCAAACCCCAGTAGATCAGCCGGATTACATCCAGCGATGCACCCCAGTTCGTCGTGAAACCTATCCCCTAGCCACTTCTGTCTGAAAACCTGCATCCTGGGACAATGGCGCAGTACATGCTCGATTGCCTCCAGCTCCTCTGAATCATCGCATAATCTGCAGAAGTCCGGTATGATATTGTCCCATTGTCCCATTTGCCCATTGACCCGTCAAGAACCCTATAAGTGTTCTAAGACCAATGCTATCCAATCCCAGTAGAACCCTGGTTGCCACCGCATCCAATCTGGGCCATAGTTCCCTGGACACCCTGCAATTCCTACACCGAGCGACCAGCCACGATCGCACCGTATAATTTGTCAATGCCCTAAGCGCCGCCTGACTATCGACGTAAATTGTCACCAGAGATCCACCCACGATGTGTTCCAGTATAACCTCCGTCGCCCTCCAGGTCGTTAGGATCTCAGCCTGGAAGACACTGCACTCATCAGGGAGTCTGAATAATCTTTTTACCTCGGTGTCCGCGATATATACACCGGCACCAGTGCCGGTTTTCATTTTGGATCCATCCGTAAATACCGCCCACCCCTCAAACAGTCCATTGAATCCACGCCAGATTTCCCTATCCGGGAACTTCACTGGTGGTGTTACACCGAAGTCCAGGGTCATAGTCCTATGATCCGAAATTCCCTCGAGAATAATACCCCGATCAAGCAGACCCACCTCGTACAAAATCCTCGCGTGATTATCCCGCCTGGGTCTAACTAAGGAAGACTCGTAAAGTCTATATAAGTTCCTGGCAGCCACACTCCTCACATAATGCTCGATAGGGGACAGATATAGTAGGATGTCCAGCGCTGCCTTTGGAGTGCTTCTCCTTGCGCCTGTGATGCCAAGAGATGCACTCCTTTAAACCTTGCAAAGCATCTTCCTTTAGCTTTCCACTCTAACACACCCCACCAAACAGTGCATCCATAGGTAAGTATAGGTCTAACCACCGATGTGTAAATCCAGTTTTCCATATCCGGCCTCAGACCCCAATTCTTACCAATAGAGTTCCTGCATGTGTAGTAGGCATTGAGTCCCGTTCTCATCCTCTCCTGAGTATTTCTCTTCCAAGACATTTTGCAGTCCAGGAAGTTACCCAAATACTTTGCACCGTCCGATAGAGGTCACTCGACGCCATCTAGCACTGGCCCCCTAAATCCCTCTATCCTGTACCTTCTGGTAAATAGCACCAGCTCAGTCTTTACAGGGTTAACACACAGCCCCCTGTCCTTCGCCCATGCCGAGAGTTCGCCCAGCATCACCTGCATAATTTCCCTGATCGTGGACAGAAATTTTCCTCTGACCAGCAGAACTATGTCGTCCGCATAGGCAACAACTTTCCTGCTCAAATGACCAGGAATCCCGTTGACCGCAAGCAACCACAGTAGAGGCGATAGAACCCCCCCCTGTGGTGTCCCCCTGGTAACCCTCCTCCTTATCACATGATCCCCAAGGCTCGAGTTTATAATCCTACTACTAAGCATGCAGACTATCCACTTCACCATAAAGTCCTCAACTCCCAACTCCATCAACGAATCTTTAATCGCCTCAATCGTAATGTTATTAAAGGCTCCTTCTATATCCAGAAACGCGGCGAGAGTATATTCCTTATGCCCCAGACCGTGCTCAATACAACCCACCACCATGTAACGCACTCTCAACAGATTTACTCTTCAGGTAGGCATGTTGAGCGTTGCTAATAAGGCGGGTCTCAATATTACTCCTGAGATAGAAATCTATAAGTCTCTCGAGAGTCTTCAACAAGAATGACTAATAGGTCTTAAATCCCCTGGTTTCGAGTAGCTCGTTTTACCAGCCTTGGGTATGAAACGGGGCATCATCCGGGCTATTGCAAAGAATGGCCGGAAAAATGCCCTCCGGACCCGGTGACTTATATGGGTCGAAAGTATTGACCGCCAACGCCAGCTTCTCCCTTGTGACAATTTCCTCGACGCTAGCGGAAGTATGATTCGATGTCATGGACATCACGTCCCACTGACCGTCTTCCATACCTCGGGTTTCCATGCACCCGGGAAAGTGCTTCTCCATAAGTAAGGTTAGGGTCTCAGAGCTAGACTCATTCCATGAGCCGTCATTCCTTTGGATGTAACACAGGGCCTTAGGGTCTTTAGATAAAATCCGTCGGAATCTTGACAGCTCGTTGACATTATCGATGGATACACAAAATTGCTTCCATGATAGTCGCTTTGCCCTTTTTAGATCCACCTTATACTTGTTGAACTGCACGCTGTGATTGTTCCAATCCTCTGGTGCTCTCGTAAGCTTGGCCCTATTAAACAGTCTCCTCACCGTAGACCTTTGAACGTGAAGTTCTCTGGTCCACCATGTGGGCTGTTTATGCCTACCCGGAAACGTAACCGGGCAGAACGGCTCATAGCTTTCCCTTAACAGATGAGTGAACCTATTCCACACACCCGCCAGATCCGTCGGCAGCAAGTCGCCCAAGGTCTGTTGCGCCAACCCATTTCGGACCCCTTCCTTGAAGGAGTCCTATTTTGTCCCCCTCGGGTTTCTAAACGGAGCAACCCCAGGTAGGTCAAAATTGAGTGTGAAGGTTATACGACTATGGTCTGAAAAAGTACAGTCCGTTGCCACCCTCCATTCAACAACAAGTTGCTCGTCACGGTTCACTAATGTCAGATCTATCACTGCCTGCCTAACTTTATTTCGGCGTGTTACCCATATTACAGATAATAAGATTGTTAGTAGTTACCAATTGGCTATGATGAGCATTAGCATCGCAGCCCAACACAAGGATTGCACCCTTCCTCCTTGCATATGCCGTCAGTTCCCGCACCTCCGTGCCAGGTGGGTCCAACGCTTTGTACGGCATATACACCGAAGCCGGTGTAAGAGTGCGCTTACCTTTGGCTTCTCCATTTACTTCGGTCAAGTCACCGCTCCTAAAAGAATGAGAGATGAGAAAATTCAATTCATTCCTCGCTAGTATACACGTTCTTACCTTGTCCTTTGTGGACGGGACAAACAGTGTATCCCGCAACCTTTAAACGGCTGAGGTTGCTTAACAATGATGCGGGTTTATTTGGTTTAGGTAACCTGACGTTCTCCTCCAAGAATTCCATGGACTTCCGATCCACCGCTAAGCGGAAGTCCCTGCCGGTATTCTCCTTACACACCAGTGAGGTCACCAGCCTCCATTGGTCGGTAAGAAGCCTATTATTCTGGTTGCCCAATACTGCCAGTATAGTTTCCACCTTGCGTACGGGTGGTGGAATTCATACTGTCACTATGGACCTAATTGGCAAATCGGAGGCTTGTATGAGTTCAAACCTTGCCCCCGGGTTAATGTCGCCGCATTTGTCAACTGTGGTTCTTAATAATTCCAATGAATTCTTGTTACCACAGTTGACAACCTTCACTCCGGGTCGGCGGCTTCATCCACCTGCTTTCTCTAAGGATAGGGCCATCCAAGCACGGTACTGATAGGGCCGTAAATTCTTTCGAATTTAGCGACGCTTTGTCGGTACCTTCTCAGAAGTTGCTTATCCCTCGCGAAGAACGTTGAAGGATCTCTCTTCGCCCTCTTATCCAGATGTGCCAGAGAACTCCTTGTTCCGTTCTGCGCCTTCTCTTCCTTCGTGACGCTGAGGGGAGCTGTTAACGACTAGTTTCTTAGTGTCAAATTGCTTGTAGTTTTCCTAAGCAGTTTGGGATTGAAATCCAGCAAAATCGGTTCAGTAGGATCAGAGCTATGAATCAAATGGTGGAACCACCAACTAAAAAAAAAATTGATAATTTTGTTAGAAAAACTAACATAAATGGTGGAAAAATGCACGGAATGATATAAGATTTTGCAAAAATCTGTTTTATTCGACTGGAAATCATGATGTAAAATTTCGTAAAGATCAGTCTGTAATTTACCCTAGGCCCTATATAAGCCCTACTCCCGGAAAACAGTACAGTACGCCTAAAACCCTAATTAATAATGCTATCATAACAAATCGTTGCACGTCACAATTTAAAAATACTAGAAATGACACAGTGAAATTTCGTGAAGATCGGTCCATAATTTACCCTGGGCCCCATATAAACCCTACTTTCGGAAAAGAGTTTAGTACGCCTAAAACCATAATAAACAATGCTATCATAACAAAATTTGTTACATCACAGTTTAATAAGACTAGAAATAAGATTGTAAAATTTCGTGAAGATCGGTCCATAATTTACCATACGCCCTATATAAACCCTACTCCCGGAAGAGTTAAGTACGCCTAAAACCGTAAAAAATATTGCTATCATAACAAAATTTCGTACATCACAGTTTTATAAGACTAGAAATAAGACTGTAAAATTTCGTGAAGATCGGTCCATAATTTACCAAAGGCCCTATATAAACCCTACTCCCGGAAAAAAGTTTAGTACGCATAAAACCGTAAAATATAATGCTATCATAACAAAATTTGGAACATCACAGTTTCATAGGACAATAAATGACAGTGTAAAATTTTGTGAAGATCGGTCCATAATTTACCCTAGGCCCCATATAAACCCTACTCCCGGAAAACAGTATAGTACGCCTAAAACCATAATTAATAATGCTCGTCGAAGTTTTATTGGACTAGAAATAACACTGTGAAATTTCGTGAAGATCGGTCCATAATTTACCCTGGGCCCCATACAAACCCTACTTCCGGAAAGAGTTTAGTACGCCTAAAACCGTAATTAACAGTGCTATCATAATAGAAATTGGAACGTCACAGTTTATCAGGACTAGAAATGACACTGTGAAATTTCGTGAAGATCGGTCCATAATTTGCCATACGCGCCATATTAAGCCCACTCTGGTAAAATAATTAAATACGCCTAAAACCGAAGCAGATATAAATATTGCGGTAAAATTTCTTCCAACTTAGCTGCATATGGCCAGAAAAAATGTTATGCAATTTTGTGATATACGGTCCATAATAAACCTTAGATCCCATATTAGCAGCCTTCTGAAATTCACTGCAAACGCTAAAACTAGTTACACCGCCGTATTGAAATTTGTTTTTTAATACCTGAAATCACTCTGCAGAATTTTGGGATGATTGGTTCATAGCTTACCATGGCTCCAATTTAAATTCCCCTCTTGAAAATCAACCAAGGCAGATGTGTTTTTATAAAGATAAATTAATAATAAATAGACATCATATAGATATTACTCCTAAGACATTCGAACTATCGGTGGAGGGTATCAAAGATTCGGCACAGCCGAATATAGCACTCTAACTTGTTTTTTAATACCTTTTTTTGATTGATGCGTAACTGGGTGAGGGAACGTAATCAAAATGCAGATTAAGGGTGAATCATTCTTTAATAAGCAGTAAGATTTTATAGAAAAAAAATTTTGCTTAATTGTTCATACTAAGTTTTTGCTTTTCCTGATTCTTTTAAAGTAACTTAGGGCTTTTATGAATTTATATGACAATATAGTCTATAAGCTTTAACAGCTTTTTAAGTAAAGATAAGTTCAAAAAAATTTGTTTTTGTTAATAAGTTTTATTGTTGTTGGGTAATTTCATGTGGATTTTCGTTTAAATTTTATTTCAATATATTTTGCTCATACACCAGTCAAGAAAGCCATCATTATAAATTAAAATTCATATTAATGGTATATACCTAGTACTTGTATTTCTTTTTTCTTTTATATTTAATAGCTTTTTGTAGATACATAATATATAAAAGTAATAAAATAATGAATGATATGCGTTAAATATTCATTATTTTATTGGAAAAATAATAAAATTAATTTGATAATTAATCGATTATTATAATTAATTAAATATTAATTAAATTAGTTAATTAATTTTAATAATAAAATTAGAAAACAAAAAAGGAGAAAAGATTTTAAAAAAGATTTATATCTATAAATTTAAACAAATAATGAAGATGCAACAACAAATGAGAAGAACACGACAATTAAAACTAATTGTTTAAAAAATAAACTACATTTGTTTTTATGTTTAATAAAATTTCCGCCCTATATAAAACTACTTTAATACACATTTACTATAAAATAAATGCTTTGAATTATTCCTGTTTTTTATCAGTTGCCGATTTTGGTTTGGAAACTTCAGCTGTATTATCTTTTGGTGTGTCTTTAAGAGCTTGTGTTGTGCCCTCGAGTTTTTTTTGTGCAGCTTCCTCAGCCATTTCGCCTGAAAAACCAAATTCATTAACACGCTTAAGATCAACACGATATTGCCAGCGTTGATAGAGGAATATAAAGAATACAATATCATCACGGAAGCAACCTAATCTGTACATGGTTGGCATTTTTATAACAAATGCAAAAATGTCATCAATAAATGTATTTAAAAATTTATAAGTCATCATTCGCCAAGGCATATGAGCTACAGATTTCAATTTATAGTTAATAAATAATTGTGGCGTCATCATGATAAAGCCAAATGTTAGCAAATAACCATATAACATGTTCAACAAAAAGGAATACCAGCCCTTATGTTCATTATAGACCATAGAGTACACAAAATAGCCGATTAGTAGAGGGAAACAAATCCAACCCAAATATTTAAATGCCAAATTATCATATGCCTTAGTTTCACTTTCTGAGTAGGAGCCTTTATCCTTAAAGGAAATTTTCGGTAGCACGCCAAATATTTTCTGATCCGTGTTGTAATTAATATCAACTACTTTGTGTATTTTCCAAACTTCAATACCTAAACCAATAAAGCATGATACCCGAATCATAAAATTGGTTTCATTGTCAAGCACATAGAGTAAAACAATAAGCGATTGGAATACACCGAAAAATACTGAACGTACGGAAAGACCTTCAAGTGATTGCCGGTTATTCCAAAATTGTATGTCATTTTTAAAGGCCAATAATTCAAAGATTGAGTGTAAAATAGATATGGCAATAGTTAAAGCCAGTAGATAGATATTAGTTTCCAACATAGTCTCTTTGAGAGAATCTTGATCTTCATCGTTTTCCTAAAAAAAGAAAAAAGTGTAAAAAGCGTATTAAAATTATGAATACTTTTTTAAAATTTAGTATTGATCGAGCTGTTTTAAACTAATAAATCTAATTGATAATAGCTTATTATAACTTTCTTAAAAAAAAAAAAAAAAACAATTAAATATAACCTTAACGAAACTGAAATTTAAGCTTACCTCACCGCCTCCGGATGTCATAAGTTCGCCCAAAACATTGCCAGCGAATTTATTTTTCATTTGTTGAGCAGCATACAATTGCCACTTAAACATCCCAATTGGTTGGAAAGTCAAGTGTAATGGTAATTCAGGGGTCGTCTCGTTAATTGGATAATAGTCACGATGTAAATTCCAGTAGTCATTTACAAAAACAATTGGCAAATAAGTTTTTCCACTATCAACAAACTTAACGTATTCATCCAAAGGTGGTGGGACCGTACCTTGGGCCCAGTTTGTTTGGTCGACAACCAAATTAACTGTTAAATTAGGATGCCAATGAGATACTATGGTGTCCTTTAAATTGGCCTGGGCCAATTCAAAGGCTAATTTTTCTTTTTCGCTTGCTAACAGATTATAATTACGATTGACGCGTATTTTTTTGAATTTATTTAGCTGTTTCTGTTGATAGCCCATTAAACCGTTTTTCGCAAAGTTGGGAGCTTTTGGGTCAGGTGATTCGCCAGATTTTGTAACGAAGGCATGTAGAAAAACGGATCCATTGTTCATTAGTTTGGGAGAGGCTTTAACGGTAACTTGATGATAAAAGAGACCATCACGATTTGGTCCTGCTATCCAATTGCCATAAGTGAGATCTTCTTGCAGCCAAAGTAAATTTGATTTCTGGTGGAAGTTAACGTTGTCAGCATTTTCCGAAAGCCATACATGCAAGTCAAATAGTGTGCCATTTTCGAAATAATTCCAAGCATGTATTTTGGGACCAGTGGCAGGAGATTTTTGATTTGGATTGGCGGTAGGTTGTTGACCTTTTCTAAAAAATGAAGAGACAAAGTAAATGATAAGTGCACGGAGTATTAAGGACTTTGTCATGGCAAAGAAAGACTCCATTTTGGATTGAGGTCTTGGTTGGCCTTCGGTCTGGTCTTCAACGGGAGCATCGCCGTTTTGTTCTGCCACCTAAAAACAACATGGTTTTTATTATATTTATTGAAGTATTTAACTATGTAGGTAGTAAGTTATATAAAATGTTTTTTCTAATTGGATACAAAATGGCTTTTTCAGTCTTTTTCATTGCTCCAATACCTGGCTGAACAATTGTTTGCATTACAAATCTGTGACAGTTTCATTCAAACATTTTAGCTCAAAAGTTGAAAAAAAATGGAATCTGGGAATTAAGTTCTCATGGTGAGTAACATTTATTATATAAATTTTCATATTAAATCGAATGTGTATCCTAAGTAAAATTAAAAGCAATGCCAACTGAGGCCTTCAGCTAGATATGCTACAGAATAATTTATAGAACTATACAGCCCAATTATGAATAAAAATTCCACGGGAGTTTTCTCCCTTCTCCAAATTTTTCCTACTCCCGGGGGATTTTTATTCATAGGTAATTGGGCTGATAATTAATTTAAAAAATATTTACAGGATTTATGTTTAATTATGTTTAATATACAACTTCTAAAAGAATATTCTGATAATTATCTGACGAATAACAAAAACATCTAATTTTTTTTATTTATTACTTTTTTGACACGCTCGTCTTTCAATCTTGCAAAGAACCTTTTGCGACTCTCTGTAAGAGTCGTATAACAATTACTGAGCTACCTAAATAAGAGCGTTTTTGATATATGAAAATTCTATTGCCAATACAATTTCAATAAAACAAACCGTCCTAATTATCTGCAAAAAAGGATTTTCCGACAGGATTGTGTTGATTTCGCGACCTTAAGGTTTGTATTTTATAAATTTTATAAAAAGTAGAAGTTTCCACATGAAAAACATATCACAAATTGTAAAATAATCCCTACATGAGTCTCATACGACTCTTGGCATGCTTTTTGAAAGACTCGTTAGATAATCTCTACATACATCATAAAAGATTTCCTTTATGATTCATATAAGCGTCTTTCGCTGTGTTGTGGTAAAATCTTTCATACGAATTAGCACGTGTAACAGTTTCACCCGTGCGAGAAATCGTGGAACAAATCTAGTTTAGGCACGCACACCCAAATAAAAAAAAAAGTACCTAGGGTGATAGAAAATTGAAAAATAAGAAGAAAAAATAAAATAAAAATATTGGCGCAAACGCTTAGTTTTCGAGTTATGAACGTTTTAAGTTTTCATATATATGTGCGATTTTCCATTACATTTCTAAAGCTGTATGGGTAATATTGGTCTCATTTTTAAGGTTTTGACTAGATCTTTCTGGATATATAGAATTTATTAAAAAAAAATTACTCTTAAGCTCACATTACAGTTTTTGTAATTTATTTAAAAAAAAGTGTAATACAAAGTTTATAAAATAACAAACACCAATGTCGCAAACAAGAACTTCATGCTAACTAAAGCTTCTATGCATAGCCGGCCTTCGGCCGGGCGCAAGGATTTTCTCTTCTATGGTATAACAAACACCGGATTCGCTAACTAAAGCTTCTCTGCATAGCCGGCCTTCGGCCGGGCGCAAGGATTTTCTCTTCTATGGTATAACAAACACCGGCTTCGCTAACTAAAGCTTTTCTGCATAGCCGGCCTTCGGCCGGGCGCAAGGATTTTTTCCTCTTTGGTATAACAAACACCGGCTTCGCTAACTAAAGCTGCTCTGCATAGCCGGCCTTCGGCCGGGCGCAAGGATTTTCTCCTCTTTGGTATAACAAACACCGGCTTCGATAACTAAAACTTTTCTGAATAGCAAGAAATACGGTAATAAACCAACAAATATTTAAATAAAATAAAAAACATACAGTCAAAAACAACAATGAATAAAAAATTACCGTTATAAATGTAAGTATAAGTAATTTATAAAAGTCCAAAAACAACAATGCATGAAAAATACATTTACAAATACATATAAATACCACTTTTGGCCCTATAACTTTAGAAATATAGTGTGAAATCGAACATATATTTGAAAATTTAAAACGGCCATAACTCGAAAACTAAGCGTTTGCGCCAATATTTTTATTTTATTTTTTCTTCTTATTTTTCAATTTTCTATCAGCCTAGGTACTTTTTTTTTTATTTGGGTGTGCGTGCCTAAACTAGATTTAAGCCCTTGCGCCCGGCCGAAGGCCGGCTATGCAGAAAAGCTTTAGTTAGCGAAGCCGGTGTTTGTTATACCATAGAAGAGAAAATCCTTGCGCCCGGCCGAAGGCCGGCTATGCAGAGAAGCTTTAGTTAGCGAATCCGGTGTTTGTTATACCATAGAAGAGAAAATCCTTGCGCCCGGCCGAAGGCCGGCTATGCATAGAAGCTTTAGTTAGCATGAAGTTCTTGTTTGCGACATTGGTGTTTGTTATTTTATAAACTTTGTATTACACTTTTTTTTAAATAAATTACAAAAACTGTAATGTGAGCTTAAGAGTAATTTTTTTTTAATAAATTCTATATATCCAGAAAGATCTAGTCAAAACCTTAAAAATGAGACCAATATTACCCATACAGCTTTAGAAATGTAATGGAAAATCGCACATATATATGAAAACTTAAAACGTTCATAACTCGAAAACTAAGCGTTTGCGCCAATATTTTTATTTTATTTTTTCTTCTTATTTTTCAATTTTCTATCACCCTAGGTACTTTTTTTTTTTATTTGGGTGTGCGTGCCTAAACTAGATTTGTTCCCAACTTTTTTGCTATCTTATCTCGACTTAAGATGTTTTGTTAAAATACCACAATTTGTTTTTATGCATCAACCTCTTACCTCATTCCCAGCATTTTGTGCTTCTGTAGACATGATTTCTTGTTTGTTTGAATATTTTAATAAATTTGTATTAATTCATGAAGATTATAATATTATGTGTAATTTGCATATTTTTTACTGCAAATAAAATTCAACAATTTACAAGAAAACTTTTGTTTTCCCACCACGTAGTTTTTATTTAAAAAACAATACGTGGCCCTTATTTTTAAGTGTTTAACTTGTCTTTTTAATGAAAACGTCTTTTATCAATTCGTTCCATACAGGTTCTACAAATTAAAATAATTAATTTTTATTAAAAATGCCTAGGCGGCTTTAAAATGTTTATAAAGAATGCGACAATGATTTGCTTTAAAGTTAAATTATTTTACTCTAATGAACAGGGTTGTCAGGTGTGCCGATTTCACGCCGAAAGTGCCAATCTCAAAACTCCTTTGGCGTTCTTATTTTCGATTTGGCAACATGACTTTGTTAGCTATTTTTGATGAGCCATGAATTTGTTTTGAGAATCGTGTACAAACTTACCGTTTCCTATTTGGAAAGATTATTTTAATGATGGCATACCATATGATATTAATCAGTTTTGACCAAAAGTTCATACCTATGTATACGAATACGGCAGGTACCGTGCCATTTTTAATAACTTGCTTTGGCTGTTTTTCTATGCTGGTAATTCCTATTAAATGTATTCCAAAAAGAAGATAATGAGGAATATCATTTGTTAAATACTAACCACAATATTTTTTTCTAATTTAAGTAAACTTATTCACTAATCATTTTTAGTTTGTTTTAAATAGATACTGAACAAAATATATATCATGTCGACTTTTTTCATTTTTGGCGAATTTTAGTGATTCGAAACAAATTTATTTTAAAGGATTTGTAAAATATATTTTTATTTTTTTTAAATAAATTTTCATATTATTCGAATGTGTATTCTAAGTCAAATTACAATCCTCAAAAGCTTTTATACTTTAATAGTCTTATTCCTTCAATATTTTCTAGGAACATTTTCTCTGCACTATCAGAATTTTCGTTTGTATATTTCTATTACGAGGCTTACTTTAGCTCTCCTTTGGCTAGCAATGAAGTAAATTGTAAAGAAAATTTATACAACTATTATATATTTATTAAATTTCATTAACCTAGCCCTTTGGCCATAATCGGCTTACAAATTTCTACTTAATAATAGTAAAACAAATTTAAAAGAAATGACATAATTTAAAAATAAATTAGTACATAGTACTTAACAACAAAAAAATATTTATACAATTGAAGCACAGCCGCGAATAACGTTGTAAAAGCCACTTTTTGCAAAAACTGTTTTTTTGCAGATAACCGTTAACATTACCCTTTTAGACTGTTTAAACCTTAAATCACCCAAAATTATGCACCCTAACGCCTTCAAAGTGACATACAAAGAATCAACTAGTGGAAGAACGTTGTAAGTTACTTACAAAATGATACAAAGTAAATTGTTTTGAAACGTGGAATAACGTTTTAAATGACATCGCGATTGTGGATATGAAACGTTTTTCCACTAAAAAAAGGTTATAAACTGTAAATTCGCATGTAATTTAAATTTTAAATTTTTTGATATTTTAAATAAAAGTTCTTATTGCCATTATTTTTAATAATCTAAAGAAAAAAAATAAAAAATTAATAACCTTGCCTGTTAAAAACGTTTTTTTGCTCTCCTGAAAAATAATTATTTTGTAACTTAAAACGTTATTCGCGGCTGTGCTTCAATTGTTAAAAACTAATTAAAAAGTCTTTGGCGATTTTTAAAATTGCATTTGGCAAAAAGGGTCAAACTAAATCTGACAACCCTGCTAATATTTTTCTCTTAGTGGTGGGTTTTTGATATACTGGTTTGGTGTGTTTTTAACACATGATAGAAGAACTTAAGTGAAGTTGGTTGTAGTTAATGGATATACCTATAAGCTGCCAACTAATATGAATTATATGGGAATAAGACAGTCGTGGCAGACAAAATTAATCGTTCTGAATGTAAACATTGCGTCTTGTTGTACAGTTTGATGAAGTTATGCAACCAATTGTTACGGTAGAGGTGTGGTTGAATAAAAAAAGGCTTTTTTTTTTTGCAAATACCTTTTTTTTAACGAAATTTTATTTTAAAAAATAGAAATTGGGAATTATTTCCTTCCGAAGGTTACTTTACAATAGAACTATTACAAAAAAGCTTTATAAAATACATAACTGAAATTTAGCTCATAGAATAAATTCGAAAAAATGAAAAATGTTGAAATTTTATTTTGTTTGGAACATACATAATTTTTTTTATTTGATGATATAACTAATTATTTTTCCTTATACATATTTACAGCCGTATTTATAACAAAAAGTAAGCCACAGTTTGTACACTACGTACAACGAGCTGCTAACTAAAATGCCGTTTAAACTAAGATCCTTAGGGCTAAAAAATCAGAGCAAGTTAAACTCTCTTTTTGGTTTAAAATGTGTTTAAACCAACAAATATATAAATCATTAAACATATAAACCATCTTTAAACGCATGAAATTGGGCGTTTAAACTACCAGTACAAATCATATGAATTTGCCAACATTTGTCGTAGTGCTGCCACATGTTATTTTTTTAACAACATGTAATACATGGGACACTGATTTATGGTTGATGAGTTTAAACTACATATAAATTCAAGTTTAGTTCAACTAAACCAGCGCTTAAACCATCAGTGATTTATTAGGCATTAGAATTCAAATTTTTAAAATCAAATTTATTAAAAAAAGAAAGCAAATTTAAAAACAGACAGTAAATTAAAAAAACAAACAAAAATGGTTTGACATTAAACGCCTGTTTTTAAAAACTTGGAAAACGTTTGCCAGCTCGTTAACAAAAGATAAGCAAATCGTTATGCGCCCCATACATGGTTCAATTCAGTTGTCAACTGAGTCTTCCATCTGAATTGATGCTTGGCCACACACTTCATCAACTGCATTGAAAGATTTCAAATTAATTTTAAAATTTAATGAAATAAAATACAATTTTTAAAATACTTAACTTTTTTTTTACAAAAGAAAACTACAAACATTAATTTTGACAGCTAATCAAGAGACTCGAGCACACACAGTATAATCTAATTGAAAGACTTAGTAGTCAACTTGAAAAAATCAAAATCTTTTGATTTTTTTCAACCAACTCGACAACCGTCAAACTAACCAATTGACAAGGCCATACACGCTTTGATTTGGACAGCAACCGACTCAGTTGTCAATTGAATTGAATCGTGTATGGTCTTCTTAACTCGATAACCGTCACACCAATCAATTAACAAAGCCATACACGCTTTGATTTAGACAACAACTGACTCAGTTGACAATTGAATTGAAAAGTGTATGGGCTGCTTTAGCCAGAGTTTGGTAGTGTATTTAGTTTTTTTTATAACTTTTTTTTTTTTTTTAAATTCCCTAAGCTAATCCCGCGAAGCTCTGCGCTTGTCTGCAGGGAAGAAACCAGAGTCTCCGGCGGCAATCGGACCCGCAACCCCGACGCTGATAGACTAGCTCACTACCAGCTAGCCTAACCCCAGACGAGGCACCATTTGTCGAAACATGAGCATGTTTCACTAAATGTTGCTACGCGAGCGGTAATGGATCTGGTTGAAATTCGTGTTACCTTTTTGGTTTCTCAAATATGAAATTTTTTTGATATTTTATGTTTCCAAACATAATGTTTCATCGTGTGGCAACGATTGCAAATTATGAGAATTGGAAAGCAATTATAATTGAATATAAAATTTTTCCAGATTTATGGGACATAAAATGTGATAGGTATAACTAAATAAAAAATTTTGTTTTTGTTTTGTAGTAGTATATTCAAAAAACACGTAATACTGATGTTTCGTTTTTAATGTCATCGTCTGTAGTAAAAACTGAAATATAAATAGTAACACTGTTTCAACAAATGTGGCCTGGTCTGTGGGTACTTATATGAATAAGCTTTGTAGTAACTTCATGCCAAATTTTCATTATGAGTACGGCTGTTTGTTTTTAACAAAAATAGAGTTAAAATTTAAGCGAAACCATATTTTTGTAAGTGAAAGTCGCTTTGTTTTTGTTGCATATCTTAAGAACTTGTTGTTGTAATTTAATATATAAATAAATGGAATAATTAACCTGAAAAGTAAGGACAACACTTTATAAAAATTGTTATTACACACGGTCACTCGTTCAAGTTTTTCGTGATACTCTTTTACATATAAAATTTTTTTGTAAATGAAAGACGCTTGGCTCTTGTTAAATATTTTAAGAACTTGTTGTAATTTAAAATATAAATAAATGGAATAATTAACCTGAAAAGTAAGGTCTACATTTTTTAAAAATTGTTACATCACACGGTTACTCCTTCAAGTTTTTCTTGATACTCTTTTACATATAACATTTTTTTGTAAGTTTTACATAAACTGTTTGTCAAAATTTCCGAAAACTGTATGTGACGTATACTGCACGAAGTTTATAAAGCTAAGTCCCAATTTACAATGTTGAAATTGAAAGGCAGACATTTTTCTTATTCCCTTTTGAACTTGCCTAAACCTTTTACAATCGCGAAATTAATAGACAGACAGAAATTAT
Source organism: Pollenia griseotomentosa (assembly GCA_963931875.1). Taxonomy (NCBI): domain Eukaryota; kingdom Metazoa; phylum Arthropoda; class Insecta; order Diptera; family Polleniidae; genus Pollenia; species Pollenia griseotomentosa. The sequence continues at coordinate 58,913,396 of OZ007561.1, forward strand.
TGTTTTCCTTTTTTCGTTCTTTTTCGCTGTTGACGGAGATGAACATTTTACAGGCATTGATACTAAAATTACATTGGTGTGAGAAAAATGATATGAAGCAACAACATGAAAATGCCGAAAAGTGTAAAAGAGAGGCAAAAAATGTCCAGTACAGATAGTCATGTACTACACACTCTACCTCTACAACCCCTCGCCTACAAACTTCGTCTGTCTGCCTTTCACTTGCCACATTGTAAAAGGGGACTAAGCGATAACTTTTCTCGCTTATCTTTTAATGAGCTGTTTTCTTGAAATCATATGGAAACACTCAAATTGAATAAATTTACAATTTTTAACTTGAGGGTTACACGATCAAGTTTTGCCTATCAAGTTTTAATACTCTCACACTTTTCTACCAATACACTCATACTTTTAAAAATTGAAACGAACTTGTCTTTAAAATTCTCTTTCCAGTGAGTGCTTCAATTTACGTTCAAGAAAACAGCTGATTTCAAGGTTAGTGAGCAAATTTTTCGTTTGCCTTTATAAATTGTTTTCTTGATGACATCTTGAATGTAAATTGCTCAAAAATGGAATGCAGCCTACGTCACAACTTTCAATTTTTGTTAATTTTGACAAATAGTATATGTAAAAGACTATCAAGAAAATCTGGTTCGTCTTGCTGCACTGTAACTCACAGCCTTTAAAAGAAAACTTGGCAGCTCTTTAGTTTACAAAAAATATCCCACAAACAAAAACGTCAATAATTTCCCACCATCTTGGAAATTTCCTTTTTGATTTTGATTAGCATTTGACTGCACGTTTCTTAAGGTAAGAAAAATTTTCTGTACAAAAATTGTGAAATTTATTGGAAAAATTATTCAGCAAATAGTTAAATTATAATAAAATCAGATAAGTAAGTAAAATAAAAGAAAATATAAAAAAAACTGGTAATAAGATTCAAGTAAAACTACTTTAAAAATAATGAAATACATAACCTAGAAAAAAATTGTCTAAACACGTCGCGTATTTTTTTGTGAAATATTTTTGTATGATGGTAACTTGTGCTTTAACTAAAATATGTAATTTTCTGTTACAGATGCAGATCTTCGTTAAAACTTTAACTGGTAAAACCATTACCTTGGAAGTCGAGCCTGCCGACACCATCGAAAATGTTAAGGCTAAGATCCAAGACAAAGAAGGTATCCCCCCAGATCAACAGCGTTTGATCTTCGCTGGCAAACAGTTGGAAGATGGTCGCACGTTGTCAGACTACAATATCCAAAAGGAATCCACCTTACATTTGGTTCTCCGTCTTCGTGGTGGTATTATTGAACCTTCCTTGCGAATTTTGGCACAAAAATATAATTGCGATAAAATGATCTGCCGTAAGTGCTATGCCCGTCTCCATCCTCGTGCAACCAACTGCCGCAAGAAGAAGTGTGGTCACACCAACAACTTGCGTCCCAAGAAGAAGTTGAAGTAGACTACTGGTACGCGGATGGGTGTCACAATCAAATTGCTGTGGAGAGGCAGAATATAAAACTCCCTTTTTTCTATGTATACATTTTAAAATAAGTTTTTTTAATTTTTTATATTCATTTTAAATAAACAAAAATTAAAATTACTGTATGCACATAATTGAAGAATATTTGGTGAATAAATGCAAAAAAACATAAAAATGATACATAGAAAATATGATTATTTTTTTATGATTATTTTTTTTAATTGCATGCAAAATTCTATTTTTAGAATTTAAGTTGCACCTAATATGGATAATTTGTACAAGTTTAGCACAAAAAAGTATTTGTGTTAGCATGTTCTGGGGGCTAATTCTGGCAGTCGTGGTCAAATAGTTTATCGATTCGAAAGCAATTTAATTTCTTATTCTTTCAATGGAATCGAAATAATTTTTTCAATTATGAAAATTAAATAAACGCTTTATAACACTAAAAAAAATTTCGATTAGTTTAGTATCGACTTAAAGAATTAGAAGTAAAATTGCTTTCGAATCGAAAAAGTATTCGGTCACGACTGCCAGAATTTGCCCCCTAAAAATCACTTCGTGAGTGATTTAAAATCCCAAAAAGTGTTTTGGCGGCTAATTCTGGCAGTCGTGATCGAATAATGTTTCGAATCGAAAGCAATTTTATCAGGGGTGTGCTGGAAATCGAAAACGTAAAACGCAAGAATTTGGAAGTAGTTTTTTATACACCTTTAATTTAATTTTTATATTTTTTTTTTGTAAAATTCTATTTAATAGAGATATATTTGTATAATACTTGTTATAAAATTCGTTTATTACATAGAAATCTTATTAAAAACCGACATTTAAAATTCTTGCGTTTTACGTTTCCGATTTCCAGCACACCCCTGCATGTCTCATTATTTCAGTCGCTATTAAACGAATCGAATTTTTTTTTCAGTGTTTTAAAGCATTTTTTTTAATTTCCACAACACAGAAAATTTATTTCGATTCGTTCAGTATCGACTGAAATAATAAGAAATAAAATTGCTTTCGAATCGAAATATAATTCGATCACGACTGCCAGAATTAGCCGCCAGAACACTTTTTGGGATTTTAAATAACTCACAAAGTGATTTGCAGCAGTGGCCTAATTCTGGCATTCGTGATCGAATACTTTCTCGATTCGAAAGCAATTTTATTTCAGTCAATACTAACCTAATCAAAATTATTTTTTCTATATTGTGAAACTCAAATGAATGCTTTACAATAACGAAAAAATATTTCCAATTCGTTCAGTATTGACTGAAATAGTTAGATATTAAATTGCTTTCGAATCGAGAAAGTACTCAAATCACCGCATTCGATATCGAGTAAACTATCGTTTTTTTCTGCATACGATAGCCACTGATGTATCGAATGAAAACTCGAGAGATGTAATGTCATTGATTACTCAATGTCGAATGCTATCATATCAAATTACTCACCCTTATTCCATTTAGCGTTATCAATACGAAACGATATCGTTTTGTGTCGATTGTTGCATATCGGTATGCCCATTGTCAATATCAAGTTTTATCGATAAGCGTCGATGTATTTTTGGTATGCCGTACGCAACGTTAACGTTGGCATCGATTTAAATTGACTCTGTTTTTGTCGTCAGTCTTATTGGTGTCGAAACAGTTTTTTTTTTTTATTTTTCAAAAATAATAATGTTGAATTAAAAAAATGAAAAAATAGCAACAAGGTTTCGTGAAAATTGCAAAAATTTGCAAAAATAGCGAAAATTCGCGAAAATTTTATGTATTCCAAACAAGCCAAAAAATTGATTAAAAGTTCCTAAAACTATAAAGAATAGCAAAAATTCCATGAAAATCGCTAAATTACCGCAAATTCCCGAATTTTAGCCATGTTCGCGATAGAAGCAATTTTTCCTGTAAGTTTTCTGATTCTTTACAGTATTAACGATTTTTAATACATATTAAATTTTTCTTTCATGTCGCTTTTATCAAGTTTTTGCGAATTTCCACTAATTTTGCCATTTTTATGGAATTTTTGCCATTTTTATGTTTTTGGGGACTTTAAGTCAATTTTATGGCTTGTTTCAAATAAAAAAGAATTTCGCGAATTTTCGCTATTTTTGCAAATTTTCCGAATGTTTGCAATTTTTGCGTAACTTTTTGTTGCTCTTTTCGGCAATCGTCGTACCGTTCTGTCTTTTACAGGGCACTATCAACACTGTCGATTTATACTGGGCGAAAAGTGAAATCAATACCTTATGGCATTAGTAAGGGTGATTTTTTTAGAATAAATCAAGCTACCCTCTTTGAGAGCACAACATTAATAAGAAACGAACATCAAATTGCACATTTTTAATAAAAACTTATTAGAGATGTTCTTAAAAAAACGATAAACAATCGACATCGTTACACTGCTGTTATGGCATACAAGTTTTGTATCGAATTGATGACGATGTCGATAAAAATTGATTTTGATATTCAATTGATGACGATGACGACGACGTTAAATGGAATAAGGGTGACTATCTAATCAGAATTAGCCGCCTGGACAAAAAAGTTTTTTTTATAATTGTGATTTTAAACCAGTCAGCTATGTGGCCGCCTATTTCAAATTATTGGCTTAAATCTAATTTACCGACGCAGCTCCAAAAAAAAAATAAGTACCTAGGGCGATAGAAAATATAAAGTGAAAAAGGTAGCGCGAACGTATAGTTTTAGAGTTATGCGCCTTTTATTTAGAGCTGCGTCGTAAACTAGATTTGCTCCAAATTACTTGCTTATTTTTTCCATTTTATAACAAGGTTAAACTTTCGTGTTTTTCAAAACACCCTTAAATTTGATTTGAAATCCGACAAAATTTTAAGATAAATGCCATTTTGTAGAAAAATCTTTCAATAATAATTTTTGAAATTGGCTCATAACGGGCTAATAAATCGATCTTTTTAATACATCATGTGAATATTTTGAAGTACTACTAAAGCCCTGCACGAATGCATTTGAATGCCGTTTCAAAACATTCGTTTGTTTTTCAACTACTGATTGTCGATTGCTTTTTGCTAACGAATCAAATTCTGTATTGTGAAAAACACATAAGGCACGAAAAAATATAAACACACAAATGCAAATGAATTTTAATTAGTGTGTTATAAACGACGAAATACGAAGTGTAAAGAGCTCGGAATAGTAAACAAGAAATGAAAAGCTAAATTCAATTAATTGCAAAATTAAGATAAAAATAATATAATGAGCAAAATGGTTTAAAATAAACAATTATTTGTACAGTTTAAAAGTTCATTTTGTATTTCAGTTGCTTCTATATTTGAATGAAGAAACATTATGGCATTTATAAAATCACCGTTTGAAGCAATGCTGCATCTTTTTTCAGAAATCAAATTCTCAGAAATCAAAACTCGCTCTGAAGCTGCACTACTAGCAGGCGTTGCAAATATTTTGCAGCTCACTTTGTAGAGAAGTGGAAATTCATTTTGATGTAAGTTCCACCATTGCAAAATGTTGAAATCTTCATTAATACTAACATTTTAGCTTTCATACATTAGCAGTTCGTTGGATACTGTATCAAGTTGTGTAGTATTTTCAGTCAGTGGTAAAAAATCAGAATATAATTCTATGATATGGCTAGATATTGCTGTTGCACTTTCAAATGGATTTTCTGATTCATGTTGCTCTTGAAAGTATTTTCTCATAATGCGCATGCATTTGTCTTTAATCAAGAATTTTTCTTCTTCACTAAATTGAACTTATTTGTTTAATGGAGGGAAAAGAAAAACAGCAATTTTATGGTACATAGTTAGATTCCCAATTACTATGGAATCTATCACAATTTCTTTAAACTCTTTTGTAATTTCTAAGTCATTGATATCAGCATTACATTTTTTCCTTAAGCGATGAGTATAAATATAAACAAGGTGTATTGTCGGATACTTTCCCCTTCTAACTTTTTTAAAGTTTCTTCAAAAAGTTCCAAAACTTTAATTTAATTAAAGCTTTTATATGGTTCAAATGAATATTATTGATTCTATTAAGCTCGTTTTTTTGTTGCAAAAGTTGAAATATTTCGGACCAATTATCTTCAACAGAAACAAATAAATAGTAAATTGAATTCCAGCGGGTGGATGAAAAGCTTTTAAGGGTTGTTTGTAAATTTACATTAAGAGCAGAAATTTTAAAATATTTTACGAGTTTAGTACATAAACTACATAATTCTGAAACAGCAGGTATGTACATCTTTCATAGCTTTTTGAATAGTATTGTGCAGTAAATGGTCAATGCAAAATATGTGGTTATTGTTCCGAAAGGCAGCGACCATGTTTGCTCCTCGATCTGTGACAATAATGACTTTGTAATCCAGATCTAAATCGAACTATTAAGTATTTTTCTAACCTTTCGACTGATATTACCATCTAAAAATATACCTATATATTAAAGTTTATAATACACCTATTTATAAATATGTATAATCAAATAAATAAATATTACTTGTACATTTTTCACCATCCATGGAATTAATGCCAAGAAGTCTACTATATATATGTCCATCTTTTATGTAGTGAATGGTCACAGCTATATATGTTCTTCTAATAAAGTTATCGGTCCAAAGGTCTGACGTAAGACCAAAACCAACACTCTTCACAGAATTAATTACAGTCTGTATTTTTCAAAATGTTTATTGTACCCATTCATTAGATTTCGGGAAATTGTTGTTGAATGTGGCAAGACTTCGAACATCTACGTTTTCACCGAAATTGGCGCCAACCGATAGAAGAAACTTTGCAACTTTGTGAAAGCCAGTATCTTCTACTAGTTGGAATGGTCTGCAGTTCTCCACAATCCATTCTGTAAATATCAGAGTTCCATTTTTTTTGTCCCTGCATTTACTTCTACTTTTTTGATGTTCTTATTATTAGATGTCAAATAACATTTATGTCTTACTGAATTAGATGTAGTTGCTCCATTATATTTATAAACATTCAAACATTTTCTACAAGCAACAACGTCCTTTATTTCTTCCTCTGACATATTTTCAACTTTTCCGAATACTTCCCACACTTTACTTCTTCCTCTTTTTGAGCTTATTTTTAACTCTAACAATTGAATTTCTAATAAAAGGCGTACTTAACACTGAAGGGATTTGTGGTACAATTGTACCAAATTTGGTACAATCGAAACTTCATTGGTACACTGGTACAATTCTTCCCTTTTTGGTACAATAAAAAAAAAAATACCCACGAAGTTTTATCATTTCTTTAAGGTGGATTAACTCACTTTTCTTTTCAATAACACATTTTAAATAACATCTCCAGCCGTGACCAGTACTTGCAAAAATTGTATTATTGTTAATTAAGGTTCGAATGTTATACTAACATATAAAGTACAAACATACATAAGTAAATGTACTCGTGTCTTTGTAGAAGCCTAGGATTAAGTGTCTCTAAATCGCCACTTTTGTCGATTGTTTTGGTGAAACTGTCAACCAAGTGTCTATTTTTCTCAAAGGCAGAAAAAAGGCCTTTGAGAAAAATAGAAATATACAAATTGTTGCTTCTTCTTAATTTTTACACCCATACCACAATAGTGGAGAGGGTAATATACGATTGTGCTGATGTTTGTAACACTTAAAATAATACTTTCTGATTCGATTTAACGATGTTCCTCCATCCTGCTGGCTGGCTGGTTGCCTGTCGATGTAACCTTGTTGGTAGAGTACAGGTCGCAAATTTTATGGTAATTCGATGAAATTTTAAACATAGGTTTCAATTCATAAGGTCAAAGCCTACACAAAATGGTGAGAATCGGTCTATAATTTCAGATGACCTCATACAAACTTCTTTCCAGAATGGTGTTGGTGCCTAAAAACCATCCTATTATGTTGGTATTTGGGACCAAATTTATTCTATTGCAATCTAAATTATCTTACCATTTTTTATTGGAATCGGTCCATATTTGGCGACTACCGTATAAATGTTGGTATTGATATAAAAATTGGCGACAATAACTTTTACGATAGCCACTTTTTCAAGACAAAATATTGCGCTGGCGGGTCCACAATTAACTATAGGTCCCATATAAATCCCTTCCTAAAATCACTTAAAGGTAAACAAATCTCATATAGATGAAGATATCATAATAATAGTCGACACAAAAACTTTTACATATATCTCAACCTCATAACATAATTTTGTTCTGGCGGTTCCATGAATTTGTCTGTTTATACTGTGGTGTAGAGCTCGGGCTCTTTATAAAATAAAACATATGTATGTTTTAAGAAAATGTTAAGAACGAAAAAATAAACAAGGTCGGTCATACATTTTATCCCACTAGGAGCAAATCCTGGGCATTTATGGGACTTTTTCTTCAATATATTTCTAGTCTGCATTGAACATTTTGTATGGGAGCCCCCTTAAGGAATGGAGATAGCGGATAGGTATGTTACATAGGGTCTCCACCTGAGATAAGATATAAGATTTTTCTATCAGCAAACGTCAAATTCAATCGCAGAGAGTATTATTTGACGTGTAGACTCTCAAATAGTGTTAATATTAATATTATAATAAATCTTATAAGACAGTTGTTATGAGAAATCTTATAACAACTATCTTATACGATGAGCTGTCAAAAATACACATACATGCATACATAAAAAACAAAAATAAGACGCATTCATTAAAATGTAAAATTTTTTTGTACAAATAGTGATAATCTTGTGATACGTATTTAAAAAAACAATATTTTTAACTAAAAACAAGAAAAAACTAAAAAAAAGAATAAAAACGACACAAGTTTACTGTGCGAGAATCATTCGATTATGAAATCTTATAAGATACGTGTTCCCCTGTGTTGTATTTCTATTCTGCACTATTGAATTAAACTGTTGTATTATATTCTGCACTACTGAATTAAACTGTTGTATTATATTCTGCACTACTGAATAAAATAAAGCTGAGTTCTATTTACTAGAGTTTATTTAATCATTAACTTATCTTCTAACAATGACGTGACACAAAAATAACAAGAGATATACAAGAACAAGAATAAAACGGAAATAGGTAGTTGCTGCTTTTCTGCCAGCTTGCCATACTACCATATTGTTAATATCCATAAGTACAGAGATGGTAATATATTAAATAGTGGTTACTTTAGATACTACAATTCTCCCTCACTTAATAAAACTCATTTTTTCCCCAATTAATTATTTGAATCAGTTACATAATCTTCGAGATACCGTGGCGGTTTCCGTTGAGTTCGTGTAGGTCGATTCGAACGCTGACTTTGGGGTTGTTCGGCCTCTGAATTCTTGCTTGGGGTTGGTGTTTCTTTAACTGGTATTTCATTTCCTTGAGGTACTGTTGATGGTACAAAAGTATTTTGCACTTTGTTGTGGATCGGGACTTGTAGTAATTCGCTTGGGTGATTATGTGTTTGCTTTTCACCCTCATGGCTCTCATATTGATTTCCGGTTGCTCCACTTATTCCAACATTGGTTCCCAGGAGTTGGTCTATATGCCGTTTGAAGACAAATCCATCATCTAGTTTAACAATATAGTGTAATCGACCCAGCTTTTTAAGAACAATTCCTAATTTCCATAACGGCTTACTTGACGAATAATATCGGGCTTGAACTCGGTCTCCCTCACTTAATTGCCTCACTTTACCGATGGGTGTTGGTGACTCATGTAATTTTGAAGGTTTTAACGCATCTAACTTAATCCCTTTCTGTCTTCCCAAGTACTGTTCCGAAGGCGCTTTACCATTCTGTAGTGGGGCTGCCCTATGTATATCTGAATAAAATCTCCCGGATTTTCTTTGGTATTGGTGAGTTATCCCCAACCATAGATGCTAGACGTTTTTTTAGAGTCTGGACATTTCTTTCCGCTAACCCGTTCGTAGCAGGGTGACCTGGAGCTATAAATTTCTGCCAAATGCCTGAGTCTTTACAAAATTTTGTGAATTCTTCACTCTTAAAAATGGTAGCATTATCGGAAACCATGCCATCAGGATATCCATTCCTTGAGAAAATATTTTGTAACATTTCGAGAGTCGAAGATGATGTTGGAGCCGATGCAGATGCCCCCATTTCCGCCCATTTTGACTTTGAATCGACGACAACAAGAAAGTAGTGCCCCTGATAGGGTCCTGCGTATTCTATATGGATACGCTGCCAATTATCCTCTGGCTCCTCCCACGGATGGAGCACTGTTTTTGGAGGGCTGCTTTTTACCGTTGCACAGGCATCACAGGAACGCACGTTTTTTTCAATGTTCTTATCAATAAACGTATCGCCTAGCTAACTGCTTCATCTTGGTTATGCCTATGTGTGTGTGATGTAGTTCATCTAATACCAACTGTTGTAATGAAGCGGGAACAACCACCCGTTGCCCTCTGAACAAAACGCCGCAATCAAGGTTATATTCAGAATCAATTTTGTTTGAATTTTTTAATTCGTATAAAATTTTTGAAAGAATATTGTATTTCCTTGTCTCCTCACGTATGGCATGGAAATTTAATGTTATTGAATTAATTTGATTTATAGTTGAAACGCAAATTGAGTGAACTTCACGATCTATAAAATTTTGTTTATTCATACCTGGGATTATTATTCGTGCACCGGATAAACAATCGGCATTCACATTTTCCTCACTTCTCTTTTTTACGACTTCGTTGTTATAGCCAGCCAAATATGCAGCATAAAGGCGGGATGACGTCATCTGAGGCAGTTTCGAGTTTAGATGAAAAATTTTCGATAATGGCTGATTATCAGTTACCAGCTTGAAAAATCTACCATAAACGTATTCATGGAAATGTTGCACAGAATAAATTATAGCCAAAGCCTCACGATCTAGTTGTAAATAATATTTTTCCGCAGATGTTAACGATCTTGAAGCAAACGCGATCGGTCTCTCTTCTCCATTGACTATATGCGATAAAACCCCTGCTATCTCTGTGGGACTAGAATCACATCCCAGCTGGACCGGTAACTTCGTATTAAACGGCATAAGAACACGATCGCTAGCGATTTCACTCTTCAGCATATTGAACGATTTCTGACAGTCATTTGATTAATAGAAATTGTTATCCTTTTGCAATGGTGGATGAATTTGGTATGAACCTTGCGTAATAAGTTACCATACCCAGAAAACGTCGAACATCATCCCTGCACTCAGGTTGTAGCATCTCTAAAATTGCTTTTACCTTTGAAGGAGATTTCCCTACTTTGTTGAATTGGATTGTATGGCCTAAAAATTCAATTTGCCTTTGAAAAAATTTACATTTTGATGTGTTTAGATGAATATCATATTTTTGAAGTTGAATCAAACATGTTTTTAAATTCGCCTTGCACTCAGCTTTAGATTTACCATGCACCACGATGTCATCGAAATAGGCTTGTGTATTAGGAACGTCCCTTAAAATTTGATCAATTATGCGGTTGAATTCAGCTGGGGCAGTTTTGATGCCAAACGAGAGTCGATTGATGCGGTATGTACCTTTGTGTGTAGAGATCGTTTGAATTTTGGTTGAATTCTCGTCGACCGGAACGTGCAAATATGCCTTGTATAAATCAAGACGGCAAAAATATTTAGAGCCCCTTAGACTATTGAAAATTTGGTTAGTTTCCTATTAGGGTAATGGGCATCTACGAGCCTTTGGTTAACCCCAACCTTGTAGTCAACACACAGACGGACACCTCCATCCGCTTTCGGTATGACTACCAATGTCGAACCCCAATCACTGTTATCCGTTTTTGTAATTATACCAGATTTTCCCAAATTATTTAATTCATTGTTAACACGTTCTGTTAACGCGTACGGTATCTGACGCTCTTTTGTGTATACCGGAGTGGCATTTTCTCTTAATTTTAAAGAAACTTTGTAGTTTGCATTGCACCCTATTTTTTGTTCGAAAACACTTGAAAATTCGGACATTAATTCCTGGACATCACCCGCAATTGTTTTTACTGCACCTTCTGTTTCATCCAATTCGGTTAATTCAATTCCAAGGTGACGGATCCACGTACGACCAATTAGCGCCGTACACCCATCTGGAACCACGTATAGATCATCACTAATTGTTTTATTGTTGAATTTAACATCAACTCGAACTTTCCCATACGGGACAAATGTATTTTCTGTTTAAGAACGAAAAACAATTTTTGTTGGACTTAATTTGTTTGTCAATTTTAACTCATTGAATTGAGTCTTTGGCAAAAATGAATACCCTGATCCAGAGTCTACTTCGAATTTAATTACTCTACCTTCAACAAAAATGTTCGCGTAATAACGTTCTAAATTCGAAGCTTAATCGTTATGGTACACGTTGACTATCCTGTAGATTCCATATTATAAATCGTCTTGTTGAATTTGATGCGTTCAGTTTCCCCGCGTATTGGGTTTACCCCTAGGACCGGAGTCAGGCCCTTCTGCCAAAAGAGAGGCGATGCACACTTTTGCTACATGACCTTTTTTGTTGCACAAGTTGCATTTTAGTTTGGATTTTTCAGTTTGACACTCATTGGCAAAATGATTGTCCTTGCCGCAACGTAGGCATAACCCCGCAATGCCCAATTGTTCATAACTAATTTTCGATTTTTTTGTTGGCCCTTTACAAAACGTTTTGCAGTTTTTTTATTAACAATAACTCTATTAATGTCAGCTGTGTTGCATTTTGAAGAAGTTGTTGCCAATTCCTTAGCATCTGCCTTAGCAGCTTCCAACGCCATAGCCTTTCCTACAATTTCATCGAACTTAGACGAATCGCATTGCAAGAGATGTTCTCGAATGTTGTTATCCTCGAGGCCCCTTATAAATTGCGCTCTAAGAAATACCTCGGCTATTGAAGCTTTACACGGACACGTTGATATAAACTCGCACTCATTTATATCCATACGTAATGCAGCCATATACTCTGCTACAGATTGGTCTACATCTTGATATTTCTGTAAAAATTTATGTTGTGCTACCAAAACGTTTTTCTTTGGGGCTAAATGTGCCTCCAAAACCTTAAGTAACTCGCTGTACTGGATGTCTGTTGGAGCCTTAGGCGCTGTCAACGCCGTCAGCAAGCTTTGCACAATATGCTTCATCGCAACGTACATTTTTCATTGTTACGTAATTTGTGAACCGCTGAATGTAATTCCTGTAATTTTCCTTAGCTGGATCAAAAACATTAAAATTGGGTACCATGGATGTATTAACGTTAACATAAGCGGCCTGCTGTTGTTGCACTTCACTGGATGTTGAAGCTGCAGCACTAATTTTTGCCATTTGCTCAATCATTTTATTCTGCATTTCAAACTGATACTTCATAAATTGGGCAAATTGATCGGCGTCCATTTTGTAGTTTTTTTTTCTAAGATTTTTTTTCCTCGTCGCCAAACTGTTGTATTTCTATTCTGCACTATTGAATTAAACTGTTGTATTATATTCTGCACTACTGAATAAAATAAAGCTGAGTTCTATTTACTGGAGTTTATTTAATCATTAACTTATCTTCTAACAATGACGTGACACACAAATAACAAGACATATACAAGAACAAGAATAAAACGGAAATAGGTAGTTGCTGCTTTTTTGCCATTTTGCCATACTACCATATTGTTAATATCCATAAGTACAGAGATGGTTATATATTAAATAGTGGTTACTTTAGATACTACACCTTGTTTAAGATTAAGATTAACATGAAGAAATTTGTTCTCTCATTCTGCCGACGTTCTCTCACATATTATATCAGATATTATATCAGGTGAAGACTCAGGGTAACGTTACGACGCAATCTCTTTTGAGAGTTTTCGACATGAGATGCAGACACACTTTTTTCTCACTTTTCGAGAAAAGATGGAATATTTTGTTTCACATCTTTTCCATGCGAGAAGTTCTCTCCAAAAGTTACAGAACATGGGTAGGCTTTGCTTTACGCACAAGATTTATATGGACAGCCAGCCAGCCGGACGGACATCGTTAATTCGACTCAGAAAGGGACTCTAAGTCGATCGGTATACTTAATCATTTCGGTACGAGTGGTACACTTTCCCTGGTTTACAAATAAACCATTTTGTTTGATCTAAGGTTATCTTTGCTATAAATCGGTTTTTATTTAAATATCATTGTAAACACGTGCTCAGTTTTTAGATTTTTTTTGGGAGAGTCGGACGTAAACCACATTAGTTGATGAATTTTATAAGATTTCGCTTAGGAATATAGTTAACGAAAACGACATATTTGGTCTAAATAAAGTTCGATTTTCTTTTACTTTACAACGGGTAAGTATATTTTACATTTTTTTTTTTGCATTTATACAAAAAATTAATGGTATGGTAACTATGTGTAGCACCAGTCCTTATTAGTGGTACACTAACGTACCATGGTACAATGGATAACCGGTCCCCTACCAGTCTCCTCGTGGCAACCTTGCCACATTTCCCTAACAGGCGATCTATTTGAGAATTAAATTACACAATAATTACAAAAACCATAATATATCATTGCAATTGGAGAGCCACCCCGAATGGGTAAAAGGTGGGTCTAGGACCTATATTTTAAGATGTTAAAAACATCAGCACAAACGCATAGTACCCTTTGCACTATGTGTGTTGAACCATTTTATAAATTTAATATTGGAATACTGTTCCTTTATTTTGAAAGAAGTTTCATCATCATCGTTTATAGAGATTTTAAACATTTGTAAACGTTGTGATTTAAATGAAATGCATTTTAATTGTTAAAAATGTTTATTTTACTTTTATAAATTTTTTAGGATTATAAAAATTTAAAAGAAAAACGGTAAAAAAATTTTATGGCTAAATTAGCAACACTGTTCTGACGTTACATTTTTTAAATGCGGTTTTTACAAAAGAAAAAAAAACAAATATTACACATTTTTTGCTATTCCAAAGAAATATGCAAACAACATTACCACACTTTCACTTTACAGGAGGAGTTTTGGAAAATCCACAGTTACGGATTAAAAAATTCTTAGAATTAAAAAAATAAAGTCATACATTTTTACATACATATTTGTATTTTATTGTGCAGACAAAACCGCACAAATCGGGCCTGTAAAAAACTTACCTGTTTTTAGAACACGGGCACAAAAGAGACTCGTTTAATTAACATAAAAAAAAAACAAATTTTGAAATTTCAACAACAACAATACAAATGCCCAAAAACAAACTAATCGCTTTAACAACAAAACGACAAAAAATAATAAATAATACCACTAACAATACTAGAAAAAATAGCAATAACAACTCAAATATAAATACCCGAAACAGTACCATTTATAACAACATCAACGGAAACAAAGCCGAAAACGTAGTAACATCAACGATAACTACATAAAAAACAAAACTTAACTAAAACCATACTATGAACAACTTTTAGCAACAACATATGTAATTTACACCACCAGAAACACCAATTCAAAAAACTAAACTTAACTAAAACCATACTATGAACAACTTTTAGCAACAACATATGTAATTTACACCACCAGAAACACCAATTCAAAACAGCATTCGTAAATAACCAATAGCAACAACAACGTAAACAATACCATGTACTAGACCACCAATAAATATACATAACATAGCGTCTTTACCTGACAATTTTTTGTCATACCAAACGTCAAACTTCATATTAAAAAAACGCTGACAAAAATTTTCGAGTTTTTTTTTATATAGACTGACGTTTGGTATGACAAAAAATTGTCAGTTGAAGACGCTATGTAAAGACTGACTTCCAAAACGTTAATTGCTTTATGTTAGAACAAAGTATAATGTTTCATAATGCCGCAGTACAATATATGTATATACAATGCAAGACATCACTGTTAAGAATGTGCATAAACAAACTTAAGCTACTGTCAAAAAGAAACCAAAAAGCCTCTTAAATGCATTTTAAATAACAAAAAGAAAATAAAACAAGTAAGAGTGCTATATTCGGCTGTGCCGAATCTTATATACCCTTCACCATTGTGCGAGCAGAATACAGAGCAACTAGACAAAACCTAAATAATTTCTACATAAACATACATATATACAATACATAAAACTTCATTATAAATTAAATTTAAAAAGTTAAAACTGGTAAATATTTTTTTAAATTGTTTCAGAACCAAGGCGAATTCATAAAGGTGACCGCATCATGAGATAGAGTTATGCTAGCTATCTCTTTTTTTTAAATAATACTATGTATTTTGTTTTTGTAAAAAGTTAGAGTGATTGTCAAAATTATTTGTTGAAAATTTAAAAAGGAATTTTTTTTAATAAAAAATATACACAATTTCTTTAAAAAGTAAATCTTTTTACTCTATTGAAAATTCATTATGGCTCAACTTATTTCTTACGCATTTTTAATTCCTTGTGTTTATATTTAATGTTCACTTTTTTTTCAAGTTTTTATATTTTTATTGAATTTTAAATTTGAATTAATTTTTTCACAAAATGAAAACAAAGCTTGACATTCAGTATACAACCAAAAAAATAAACAATAAACAGATGACTCGAAAATGTCACCTTTATGAATTCGCCTTGTTCAGAACATAAAAAAATAAAAAAAAAATTTTCTTTTTGAAAAACCAAGATTCGAACCAGGGACTCACAGTTTTTAACCTAAGCAAACCCCCTAGACAACTGGACCATGAAGGAACGTTTCATGAATATCATTAAAAGTAAATATGATCAGTTTACAGTTCACAATTCAACACAGTTGAGTTGTAATTATTTTTGATGTTTTAGTTCACCACAATAAAGCAAAGTTGTAAACCATAATACCAAAATTATAAATCAACTACATATTTGAGTTGTGAACCATAATATATATTCACCAAAATCAAGGGGTATAAAAACATTGATTCCCAACGGAATGAGCGATTAGTTCCGCAACTTGCTTAAGCAAATGACAGTTTTATAAAACTTAACATAAAGATAAAATGCAGTAAATGAGTAAACTTTAAAATTTGCTCTCACAAAAAAAGTACGCGAACGCAAAATTTCTAAAAATTCGTAAAATAGCTGATGACAAATAAATGAAGTGTTTAAAAATGTTTACACTTTGACTACTTAACTCGTTTTCTTATCGTTACTCGATTAAATACTTTGTATAACACGAACATTTTTGGAAAATACAAACAAATTATTTTATGTAATCTTTCATATTTGATTGTTTATTATTTTTTTTTGATTTTACTAAACTGTGGCGGGTTTATTTATTGAAAAGAACATGAATAATTTTTTTGCTATTGATTACTTAAGTACACAAATAATTCACACTTTTACAACTCTAAAAAACTAACATAACAAAAAAAGTTTCAAAACTTAGTATTTAGCCAAATAAATGCTTCACAAACAATTTTAATTTATTTATATTTATTCACTTTTTATTTTGGTTTAATTTTTATTTCAACTTTTCTTTTATTTAACATTTTTTTGCACAATTTGTAAGCTTTTTTTGTTAATTTTGTTTGTTTACCTCTTGAAACATATGTTTTTTTGTTTTACTAAATTACTGCAAAAAATTGTGCAGTAAAAATTTGTAAATACTCAGACAAGAACTGTCACTTTACGCTCTTTGTGTTCTCATTTACTGCATTTTGTGTACTCGAACGCAATTTAGTAAACTTCAGTAAAGTTCAGTAAAAAATAGTAAAAACTTTTGTGTTCTCGACGCAGCTAATACCATCAAAAATACTATAAGCAATAATTGTAAAAAAAAATTAATGAAACCAGTTACTATACCACTACCAACAACACCAGAAATAACACCGAAAACATCTCAACACCACCAAAACCAATAACATTAGTAACAATTACTAGGAACAACACCAGTAACAGTACAAGAAATGACGAAATCCATTGTTCCCCTATAAGAATACAACAAAGCTTTAATATATATTTCTTTATTTTTTATATTTTTTTATATTTCTCTTATATTTTTTTATACATATTTTTTATCTACATATGGGCATTTCCTGGGGTCGCGAACGTACGTTCGTACGCTTTTGATGTACAAATAATATAGAAAACAAAACTTTTCCTAGCATTTGTTTTGCGATTCGATAGCATTTGGGTAGATGTATGTTTAGTGCAAAAGATGGATTTCATCGAGTTTAAGTTTTCATAATAATAGTTATAAACATGTGGTCACGAACGTACGCAAAATAGAAGCCAACTTTGGCTGACGTAGTGAAATGTAAAAATCTGCGTAATGGAACGGAATATTCAAAAGTGATTAATTTATTTCAAAAGTGTATTAATGAAGGTCTCCATACAGTATTTACAAAATAAAATATCTCTTTTGGTTTTTGTTTAATTGGCTTATGTTTTTTCCATATGTTTTTTTATTATTATCACCATGCAGATTCCCATAAAAATCTTCAAATTTCCTTAACAAGCAACTTAATACTCAATTTACAATTGATTGTAATGGAGAGATTATGAAGAAAGAGTGTAAACATAACATATATTTTGCATGTAAAATAAGTACATAAAAATGTCTTTAGAAGTAGAAAATATAAGAAAATATAAAATTTTCCAGTTTCCAGCAATTTCCTCAAGTAAAACAGCTGAGATATGCTATGAAACCATTCTTTTATAACAACATAGATTTTTTTATAATAATAAACAATAAAAGACGATGATTATCAACATTTTATTTTTTCATCTTGGTAGGCCATTCTGGGGAAATGCCCATATGTACATATGTACATATAAAAAATGAATTTTGATTAAATCTTAATGTCATACAATTTATTTATTCTATTTATTGTACATTTATTACTCCTGCAGACAAGCTATTTAGCTTCGTGGGACTAGTTTTTAGTAATATTTGTAAATAAATAAATAAATGAATTAAAAAAAAGATAAGAGTTGGACACCATCAAAATTGTGTACAACGTGCTTTTACCATTTAAATAAGTGGAACAAAAATGGAAACGCCATGCCATTTGGTGTTCCAATAATCTGGAGAGATCCCATACTCCAAGTTGAACATGAGTGTTATGGGTGCATAAATAATACAGTAGGGCAACAGCTCCATGCTGAAATAACACAGCTGGCAGCACTACGCCAGATGACGATTTTTTGCTCTAGCATTACTTGTCCAATCTTATGTCAAAGTTTTGTTTATGTTTTCAAAAAGTTTACGTTTTGGGCTGTGATTAGTGTGTCTTATTCAAGTTTTTGATAATTTTAAATTAAAATAAATAAGATAAGGCTTGCCAGTTTAGCACTTTTAGTGCTAGTTTTAGCATATTTTTTTCTGATTTAGAACTAAGAATTTCGAAAAAAGTGCTAAGTGCTAGCTTAGCACATTTTACAATTATTTAGCATTTTTAGCACTATTTTAGATCCCAAAACCACTTTAAAACTCACGTAATCAATTCAAGTAAAGTATCAAATCTTTAAGTGTATCAAGAAAAATACATACATATAAGGCATATAAATTTTTACAATTTTTGCAAATAAGAAAAATGGTATAGCATAGTCGAATAGATCATATATATATTTGTGATTTAAAAAATATATTATATGCTCTATTCGACTATGCTATACCATTTTTTCGCATCAAACGCAATTACTTTTTTTATAAGATCATATAGCCATTTGATTTATCATTTAATGTTAATAAATGTTATTTGTGAAAAAATGTTTAAAAAGGTAAAATAAGTGTGACATGCAATACTTATATGAATTGGCCAAACCTTTTAAATACCTTTAAACATTATTATTTTCCCTATAATAAAATTGGAGCAATGCCAGCACTCAATAATGCTCGTTGGAATTCTGGCGCTTTTGTCTTTTTTACTTATTCCGGAATATCAATTGCAATTATTTGCAATTTGTAAATTTGTATGTAATGCTTAGAGCGAAGTTTGGTTTTCTGATCATACTATCAACAAACATAATTTCGCCACACTTCAAAAATCATTGTCCGGCTTTAGAAAGGCAAATGATTGTTTTCTCAGACATTGGAACAAAAAACCATCAGCTATTCAGAAAGTTCAGCGATTCAACCTCCTATTGGACCAAAGACCTGTTGGACCTTGCTGCAGGCGGGTACAAAAGAACAGGGTGGTCCAAAAAGACCGAAGGGGTTTGAATTCCATATAAATTTTTAATTATTACTTTTTTTTAATAACACTCCAAATTTTGCGAAAAGTTATGGAAAATATTGTTACGAAAGTAACTATTGTTAAGAATTTTTAGTTTTATTTATTAATTATCTTGTATTTAGTAGTTATTTGGTATTTGTTAGTTAGTTATTTTATTAGATTAAATTGTTATTAAATTAATTATGCATATTTTTAGTGTTAAATCACTGTACAGAATATAAATATTCGCGAAAGTTGGCTTTGCAGTCAGTATTAGTTTTAACTTTTAAATGTGCAGATCACAATAGTAAGCTGTGAATTAGTTTTTAAAAGATGTAAATAAAAGTTGTGAACGTGAATAAGTTCTTGTAACTTGTAAACTTGTAAATGGAACAAGTATTTTTCATTGTATTTACATATTTATATTTGAAATTAAAAGAACTCAAGAGGTTTATTATCAAGAAATTGAACCAAAAACGTTATTGAAAATGCAGTAATATGCTAAATAAAAAGTTATAACGAACTCAAACCCCTTCGGTCATTTTGGGCCACTCTGTATAAATGGGGCTAAAGAGGCCGCTTTCTGCTGGTGGCTTACCTGTTCTGTCCCCTTTTGACCACCAAAACATATAATTTAACAACAGGTGTAAACAGTACAGTAATGCAGCATACTATTTCGGAAAAACTGCTATCCTAACGCTGGGTCTCCACGTTGCAATATTTATTGCTAAGTACAAGCAAAAACGTCGGCAGAACAATGACAGAACAATGGAGCAATAATTGCTGAATTTATTGCTGGAGAACACTTGAAATTGCTTTGCCATAAATTTGCAATTTTCACCGCGAGTAGTTGTATAAAGTTTTGTGGCTGTACATATTTATAACAAATGTTTTGTAACGATTCTTTCGGATTACCGGTATTGTTTTGGGAACATGCTACCTAGTAGTTCGGCCGTGCTCGTCGGATGGGGTGTGTTCAGTTCCCGAATAGAAGTTATGAAACAGAATTATGAATCGCCAGCAGAAAATTTAAAAATTTAGGTAGCTTTAAGACAAAATACGATACAATACAGAGGGGAGAGGAGAAAGGAAAAGGTTATCGGATGAGTGTAGGGGTAGCTCTAGATATTATTTGCTACACCGGTCTATACCCTCCCACCATGCTGTCAAAGTGAACTATTAGTTGACAGCCCAATAATAATAAAAAAAAACCTACAAGAATTCACTTAACCCATACTTCCAACTTCACCTTTCATAATAAAAGAAATTAGTATTTCATGTTATAAAACATTATAAAATTTCAATATATTTATTCTAATCTAAGAAATTGTTAAAAGAATCCATAAAAATAGTAAATTACATTTAAAAGCAACAAGTTCTCATTTATGTTTATAATTAATTGGGAAGTTTACCAAAAGATAAAAACAAATAAATGTTTTAAAGTTCTATTTAATACAAAATTTTAAATTAAAAGTGTCTTATGTGTGTAGAGTGTTTTACATTCGTAATATGAATATCTAAAAATAACTAAACAACACTTTAATGTTTAATATCTTTCAGTAGCAACATTTGTTGCATCCGAATTTTTGTTTTTTTTTTATTTTTTTTTTTTTACAAATGAAGTTATTTAAAATACTTTGAAAATATCTGCTACATCTGTTGCAAAATTTTTCTTATTAAATTCTGTTTATAATCTAATTGCAACATCGGTTACGAAAAAAAACATGTTTACGACTAAATAAACATTTGAATACTAAAAAAAAACTAATGCAATTGTATTTATTGTTTAGATTCAAATAATGTATATAAATATATTCATATTACAAATACTAAACAAAATAAGTGAAAGAAAGTGTTTAGAATTATGGCGGAAATAAGATACAAAAATCGAAAACAGACAACTTACTTATGATGAATTTCATGTAAAAATCGAGATGCATTGAACCCGACCCCCTCAGATATCGATGAAATTTTGTTCATAGCTAAATTTGATCAATACAAACAAACTCTCATTTTTAGAAATGACTGTTTTGCGATTTTTTGGGCGTGACACAGTGGGAACGTTTTCGAAAAAACGCGAAAATGGTCGAAAAGAGCTCCATTTAAACTACAATAACTCAGAATCGGCTAAACCGATTTCCATGATCTTGGTATCATTAAAAAGATATTTTAACAGGCTTTATGACACGTTAAAAAAAAAAAAAAAGAAATACACTGTAAAAAAATTTATAACAAAAAAAAATTTTAACTGACGAAAAAACCAAAAAGATCAAGGGTTTTTTTACAGTGTATTAATTTTTTAGAAAGGTTTATCCTTCATCTATACCATATCAAAAAATAAAAATGGGTTCTTTTTTAGTTTTTTTTTATATAATTTTTTAAGTAGTGTCACTTCTAGTAATTGCCCTTATATTTTATAACAAAAAAAAATTTTAGGTAACGAAAAACCAAAAAAGATCAAGGATTTTTTACAGTGTATTACTTTTTTAGAAAGGTATTTCCTTCACCTATAACATATCCAAAAAGTAAAATGGGTTCTTTTTTATTTTTTTTTTTAAATAAGTAATTGCCCTTATATTGTATAAAAAAAAAAATTTAGGTAACGAATAACCAAAAAAGATCAAGGATTTTTTACAGTGTATTACTTTTTTAGAAAGGTATTTCCTTCACCAATAACATATCCAAAAAGTAAAATGGGTTCTTTTTTATTTTTTTTTTTAAATAATTTTTTAAGTAGTGTCACTTCTAGTAATTGCCCTTATATTGTATAAAAAAAAAAATTTAGGTAACGAAAAACCAAAAAAGATCAAGGATTTTTTACAGTGTATTACTTTTTTAGAAAGGTATTTCCTTCACCTATAACATATCCAAAAAGTAAAATGGGTTCTTTTTTATTTTTTTTTTTAAATAAGTAATTGCCCTTATATTGTATAAAAAAAAAAATTTAGGTAACGAATAACCAAAAAAGATCAAGGATTTTTTACAGTGTATTACTTTTTTAGAAAGGTATTTCCTTCACCAATAACATATCCAAAAAGTAAAATGGGTTCTTTTTTATTTTTTTTTTTAAATAATTTTTTAAGTAGTGTCACTTCTAGTAATTGCCCTTATATTGTATAAAAAAAAAATTTAGGTAACGAAAAACCAAAAAAGATCAAGGATTTTTTACAGTGTATTACTTTTTTAGAAAGGTATTTCCTTCACCTATAACATATCCAAAAAGTAAAATGGGTTCTTTTTTATTTTTTTTTAAATAATTTTGTAAGTAGTGTCACTTCTAGTAATTGCCCTTATATTTTATAACAAAAAAAAAATTTTAGGTAACGAAAAACCAAAAAAGATCAAGGATTTTTTACAGTGTATTACTTTTTTAGAAAGGTATTTCCTTCACCTATAACATATCCAAAAAGTAAAATGGGTTCTTTTTTATTTTTTTTTAAATAATTTTGTAAGTAGTGTCACTTCTAGTAATTGCCCTTATATTTTATAAAAAAAAAAAATTTAGGTAACGAAAAACCAAAAAAGATCAAGGATTTTTTACAGTGTATTACTTTTTTAGAAAGGTATTTCCTTCACCTATAACATATCCAAAAAGTAAAATGGGTTCTTTTTTATTTTTTTTTTTAAATAAGTAATTGCCCTTATATTGTATAAAAAAAAAAATTTAGGTAACGAATAACCAAAAAAGATCAAGGATTTTTTACAGTGTATTACTTTTTTAGAAAGGTATTTCCTTCACCAATAACATATCCAAAAAGTAAAATGGGTTCTTTTTTATTTTTTTTTTTAAATAATTTTTTAAGTAGTGTCACTTCTAGTAATTGCCCTTATATTGTATAAAAAAAAAAATTTAGGTAACGAAAAACCAAAAAAGATCAAGGATTTTTTACAGTGTATTACTTTTTTAGAAAGGTATTTCCTTCACCTATAACATATCCAAAAAGTAAAATGGGTTCTTTTTTATTTTTTTTTAAATAATTTTGTAAGTAGTGTCACTTCTAGTAATTGCCCTTATATTTTATAACAAAAAAAAAATTTTAGGTAACGAAAAACCAAAAAAGATCAAGGATTTTTTACAGTGTATTACTTTTTTAGAAAGGTATTTCCTTCACCTATAACATATCCAAAAAGTAAAATGGGTTCTTTTTTATTTTTTTTTAAATAATTTTGTAAGTAGTGTCACTTCTAGTAATTGCCCTTATATTTTATAAAAAAAAAAAATTTAGGTAACGAAAAACCAAAAAAGATCCAGGATTTTTTACAGTGTATTACTTTTTTAGAAAGGTATTTCCTTCACCTATAACATATCCAAAAAGTAAAATGGGTTCTTTTTTATTTTTTTTTAAATAATTTTTTAAGTCGTGTCACTTCTAGTAATACGTACCGAAAGTCTTTTTTGAACTTTTTCACGTAAGTTTCCTTGTTTAACAGTAATTGAATCTTGCGATCCAGGCATCATTCGGCTAATTTCATCATCTTCATAAAATAACTTGACTGTGCTTAGAGTTTCGGTTGGTAAACTACGTCTGCTCATTTTAAAAAGATTGATATCTGCAAACTTCGTTTTATTCATTTGGATATCTTTACTTTTTTTGATACAATCGTGAGATATATCATCCCCAAAACGATCTTTAATTTCTGCGTGACTCATATTGATTGGTAAGAGAGATAAAAGTTTTTGCTTATCCAAAAGATTTAAGCTGTTCTCTATTTGATATTTGATGTTCTCCAAAATTTCTTCGTAAATGGCTTTGACGTTTTCAAGTTGCGCTGACAAATCCGATAATGGATCAGCTCCAAGTGAATCTGCTATATTTTCGAAATTTTGCAGTGATTTTCTATTTCTGTATGCATCTTGTTTCATATATTTCCTTTTAAGAGGCGACATTTGGTTTGGTAGATGAGGAATAATATGATCATTTATATTTTCAATGACTTCCGTCCTTTCGATGTTTGCATTACAAGTTGGAAGTTCATTCAATTCTTCGCTAACTTCATCGCTGGGCGTTGTTGGCAAATAATTTGAGACTTCATTCTGCTCCACGTTGGATTCATTACGACTGCGCGCTTTTCTCAGTGTATTCCGGCAAGTTTCGCAAATACGGCTACAATGAATGTTGGCGACAGCTGGAAAATATTCAATTATATTTGCAGCCTCGTTTTCACTTATTTTACGAAGCGAAGCGCAACACTTATTAGATATTTTTATGCATCTGTACTTATTGTTTGAATTCATATTCACTCAAATTTTTAAAATATACGCGTAAAAATTGTAATGGGATATCTTGGCTTCTCGAAACTGTTTATAATTTTGAATTATGAATTTTTTGTTCTATATATATTTCTCTTTATTATGGGTAAAGTAATAAATGTTTATGACAAAATAGAAAATTATTATGAAGAATACATTGATTTTTTTATTCAGAATTTTGCGGAATTACTAGAAGTGACACTACTTAAAAAATTATTTAAAAAAAAATAAAAAAGAACCCATTTTACTTTTTGGATATGTTATAGGTGAAAAATCCTTGATCTTTTTTGGTTATTCGTTACCTAAATTTTTTTTTTATACAATATAAGGGCAATTACTAGAAGTGACACTACTTAAAAAATTATTTAAAAAAAAAAATAAAAAAGAACCCATTTTACTTTTTGGATATGTTATAGGTGAAGGAAATACCTTTCTAAAAAAGTAATACACTGTAAAAAATCCTTGATCTTTTTTGGTTTTTCGTTACCTAAATTTTTTTTTTTATACAATATAAGGGCAATTACTAGAAGTGACACTACTTAAAAAATTATTTAAAAAAAAAATAAAAAAGAACCCATTTTACTTTTTGGATATGTTATAGGTGAAGGAAATACCTTTCTAAAAAAGTAATACACTGTAAAAAATCCTTGATCTTTTTTGGTTTTTCGTTACTTAAAATTTTTTTTTGTTATAAAATATAAGGGCAATTACTAGAAGTGACACTACTTAAAAAATTATATAAAAAAAACTAAAAAAGAACCCATTTTTATTTTTTGATATGGTATAGATGAAGGATAAACCTTTCTAAAAAATTAATACACTGTAAAAAAACCCTTGATCTTTTTGGGTTTTTCGTCAGTTAAAATTTTTTTTTGTTATAAATTTTTTTACAGTGTATTTCTTTTTTTTTTTTTTTAACGTGTCATAAAGCCTGTTAAAATATCTTTTTAATGATACCAAGATCATGGAAATCGGTTTAGCCGATTCTGAGTTATTGTAGTTTAAATGGAGCTCTTTTCGACCATTTTCGCGTTTTTTCGAAAACGTTCCCACTGTGTCACGCCCAAAAAATCGCAAAACAGTCATTTCTAAAAATTAGAGTTTGTTTGTATTGATCAAATTTAGCTATGAACAAAATTTCATCGATATCTGAGGGGGTCGGGTTCAAAATTTCAGTTTTATCTCGATTTTTAAATGAAATTCATCTTATACAGGTTCCATCGCAGTCAGCAGGCGCCGGATGACAGGTGAAAGGTTGCGCAGTAGGTTTATCGATGAATGTATATATGTGTTTAAATATATAAGTATATATGTATAATTGAAAGGTTTGTGTATTAGATTATTTTTGTTATTGAAATTGAATGAAAATAAGAACAAAATAATTAAGTAGGTGACCATATAAAAAAAAATTTAAGAAATTATGAAATTATTGTATTTGGATGTGTTTTAACACAACAAAATTCAAAACTTTGAAAATTAAAGATAGTAATTTATAAATTTTACTTTTATAATTATTTAGAAATTCAGCGAAAATTAATTAACTATCTCAAATATATGAAGTTAAATTCGTTTGTTACAATTGATATGTTTAATATTATTATTTGAGATATTTTTGTTTGGAATTTATTCAAACAATAATGACATCACACTCTGGAGAAAATTTAAATAGGATTTTTTTTTTTTTTTAGGATGTTAATTCAGTTGGTCACCCTAAAAAAACCAAAAGGGTGCCAAGACTGGTTTTCTCTCACAAATTTATAGTTTGAGGCGATGGAATTCAATAAAATTTAATATGCCTGGTTACCCCAAATGTATAACGATAATAAAAGGGTTTTGTTCTTTTCTTTTTTTTTTATATACTACCGAAATTGAGAACTTTATGATAAATTTTCCCGGTGCGTTGCTCAAAGATTTAAATGCCAAATGTAAGTAACACTTTTGACTAATAAATTACAGCAACCAATTATTCGGTTTAACTCCGATTATAGAGCCCATATAAGTCTCTATGGGTACAATTGACAACGAACAATATTTCCTGGGATTTGGCTCTTGAGTTAACCCGGAGGATGATACTCCAACACACTTAATTTATAAAGTACTCCCTGAGCAATTCTAAAATCATAAATACACAATATAATATTGATCGGATACTGTAAACAAGAACCTTACCACCAAAAGCTTGAGAATAGCGCTGTCCACGATATTGGATGTACAAATTATTACAACTTATAGAAACTTAACACAATTTCTATAATTATTATTGTTCTTCTTTTTCCCCTTTAGTATTTTCTCCCAAACGACTCACTCAAATAATATTTTATAATGAAAATTTTTCCCCAAACATCAAAAGACGAAAATTTAAAATTCAAAGCCTTCCAATATAATTCAATTTTAAAAATAAATCAGTATAGAAATTAATTTGAATTTGATACAGCCGAAACCAAATGTTAGTAGAATGTGAACTACAATTTATTAAATTATCAATAAAAACAGGTCGCCATCACAGTTTTATGTTGTGTTTTGAAGTGGTTGTGAAATTTTCTTTTTTAAATTAATAAAATAATTAATTGTAATTGTCGTAGCTGTGTTTTGTATTACTTTTTTGTTTATTTGCGTTAAAAAAAAGTTGAATTGTTCTATTGAAAAAATAAAAATATACAAAAAAATAAATTCGTCGTTTGCTTTTGTTGATCTTGACGTTTATTCAAAAATATAATAGGTCTGTCTGCGTACACATATTTTTTATGAAAAATGTTGCAAAATATTACAAAATGTTGTCTGTGTACTCCAAATCTCTTGCAGCGAGAGAGCCAAAAAGAGAATTTTTTGACAGTTGGAAGTTAGAGAACTTACAAAATGTTACTGGAGAAATTTCCTCTTGCAAGATTTTGCAACTAGTTTTAACAGCTGTTTTTATTACGTGTGCCAAGATAGCGTCGACGAAATAGCGTCGAATTTGGGAATATAAAAACCGGGAAAACAAAATACCCAAATTATGGTCTTTTGCAGAATAACAACAAAAAGTTAGCGTCGAATTTAGGAATTTAGGGGGATTTCCAAAAGTAAAAAAAGTTAGCGTCGAATTTGGGAATTTAAAATGGGGAAGTAAAAATAACTAATATTTTTAATAAAAATACAAAAAATAGTAAGCACAAATAAAAAAAATACCCATTTAGGAACAAAATAAGCAATGCGTGCAAAAAATCGTTCGGTTAGTTCCCGAGATATTTGGGTGCATCCAAAATGGTCAGTACAAAGCTTTATTGATTTATCCCTTGGAACACAAGCTTTTGCACGGTATAAAGGCTGAGTTCCAAAACGTCGGTTGCAAAGCAACTATCTTTTTTAAATGCATGCTACAATGCAACCGTGTAGGTTATTACAATTCTATTTGTCCCAATGTGCACCAAAAAAGTATTTAATGAGCACATAATACAAAAGCTGTGCATTATTAAACTTGAATATACATTTTTGACTTGTGCTGCAAAGTATATTGATGTTTTGGAACTCAGCCAAACTGTATATATTCTGCAAAAAATCGAACCCAGAAATCTCGGGAACGGAACGAACGATTTTTTGCACGCATGGACCGCATATTGCCATGAGTGGCAATACGTCGCAAATTTTATGGAGCAATGAAATTTGACGTTTGCCGCCATAAATATTGCTACGTGATGACCCGGGGTAATAATAAGCGAGCAATGTTTATTTTCTTTTAATCAAATTTACAAAGATCACATTTTTTTCAAAAAACATAAAATATTTGTTTCTAACAGCATGCCACGGCACAATTTGCCATATTTTGACCTAATTTTTTAGTTACCTAAGTTTTAATATCTTTACTTAAAAATGGCATTACAATTTTGTGGTGATAACAAAAATTTGGACTTCTGACCAATGAAATTAATTTCTGAGCCACTGTGCGTTGTTTGAAACTGGTTAAAACACCGAATGTTCAATTTTTTTCTTTCCAGTTTAGCCACAAAAAAAGATGCAATCAATAGCTATCAATAAAACAAGCAACTGTTCTCTTGACATTTTTGTTTCATCAGTATAATTTTTCTCGGGAATACTTAAACAGGCATACATCTGTAAGTCCTTAACAAAGTTAAAGTAATGAGTGGAAGTATGTTGAACATTGTGTATATTTATTTATATGCAATCTGTAGTACGTATAATGATACTTGATTATCTTTTTGTATGGTCATACAATCAGAAAGCCCCAACCATTAATTAATGAAAGAGGTAATTTTCACAAATTTACATAAAAGAGGAGTTGAAAGTTTTAATTGAATAAAATAAAATACTTATTCATGTATGAGTGTATTCGCTACAAAAATACATACCCATTCTATCGTGCACTTGTGTAAGTATGTACTGTTTATTGTATTTTTCTCCTTGTACGAAAAATTTATTCCTTTCCGTCTGACTGATATTGATTAATACATAAACAATAAATAACAAGTTTCGAGAAAAATTCTACGATAAAAAAATACAACAAATACATGATAAAAATATTGAACAGAAAAAAAAAATTAAATGAACACATAACATTGCACATTTACAAAACAATAAATCTTTAGGTTCAAGCAAAACGATTAATTTTCGCGTAAAAAAAACGAAATAAAAAGTTGTACAAAAATGTATGGATGGTTTTGAATGGACCGACCGTACATGTTCAATAGATTCAAGGTAAAAGCCTAGGATAAGTTGCATTAAAAGTACAAAGGATAGAGGAAGCAGCGTGAAAAACTAAAGACAGACAGAATGAAAATAAAATGAAAATGACCCCAATGGTATTAAGTATAATTAATTAAAAAATCTATCGAACTAAATTCACTTTAAAAGAAATATGTATTGCGATTCATTACATAAAGTGTTTTGGTAGGAAGTGTTATTTAACATCGGCGATTATCTTAGTTAGTATTAAAAATTTCAACCCTCATAACCAGGGCTAGTTTAAAATGGCACTAAAAATGGTTAAAAATGGCTGGCAAAGTGGAACGAAAAAGTATAAAAAATGGCAAAAATAAACATGTTATTGAAAAAAAATTTATTTTTTATGCTTTGATTGTATAGTACAATAGCATGTTTCTTCAAATTGTCAAAAATAAATATTAAAAAAATAATCTCCTGTTATCGCATAAAACAGTTCAATAAATGAAAAACACTCTATCAAAATCGCTAAATATTTGAACGCTAAAAGTTCAGATGGAAAATGGTTGTCAATAAAGTCATCCGTCTCACTTGTACGGAATTTCAGGCATTTATTCTTGGCAAATATGCGCATAAAACATGTTTAAAATTTTAAAATATAATTTAAAAATAAGTAAAATATGTATTATTTAAAAAGAAACTTCCTATTTTTTTTATAGAATTTAAGTTATTTTTTAATATGAAATTTTTGAATAGTAAACATAATTTTTATTGTCTGCACTAAAAATTACATCGTAAAAGTCTAAATTAATCAAATTTACAGGAGGGAGAAAAAACCTCATCAAATGTCTAGCTCTCACTAAATTTTAGATCTGTTTTATTTTGATTAAACTTATTTTACTTATTTAATTCAATTGCACTGCTTGAAAAACGAAATTTTCAAAAAACGTGGACTTAGACCCTTTACAACTTAATGTGACGATATACAGCAAATTGTTGTTCTTTCAATAAGAATATGCTTCTTTAAATTACAAAGTTTAATCAAAAAGGGGTTTCTGTTATGAATTGGACTTCTTCTTCAGAAATTAAACCTATTCTCAAGGAATTTCATTATATCGTCAGCTCATTATTGGTTTGACCTACCGACCATTTAAAAAAATTAGTTTGGTATGAGAAGTATATTTTTGAATACTCACATTCTAAACCCGAAACCTGTTTCGCGAAAGTCTTTATGGTTTCTGGATATTAAGCATTAATTTTGCTCCATATCAAGTTTTGTAAGTATTGTTTTGCTCTAAACGCCACTATTTGACGATTGCACCAAATTCTTCATATAAAAATGTTTACTTTTTATTTGAATGTAAATATAGAAACTTTTATTTCAGCAAGGTACTTGATGCATAGCAATAAGTATACGTATGCAGCACAAAAAATATTTTTCACTTTTAATAAAATAATATTAACTTTTAACTTCATTCATGAAAGTTGACAATTTTTCTTCAAAAAATATGCCGGAATCAGCGAAAAAATATAAAAATATTCTATCGTATACATTTTGAGAAAACTTAATGTAAACCTTCCTTGTCGTTTTTCTCCACTCCGACTTTTTGGCATATGCGCCAAACCAATAATGACCTGACGATATGTAATTCTCTTTTTGAAATCAGTTGTAGATTGTGCGTTTGACACTTTCAAAATTTAGACATCAATTTTAAAATGCTTGTCAAACACAAAAACATCTTGCAAAATTATTAAAAATTACACAGCAGAACGCTGATTTTGCACATCGGAAATGGAGCGTTAGGCATTAAAATAAGATTAATTCATTCATTTATTGTCCCCAACTTTTGAACAAATTTTTTAATACATTTTTGTTCGAGTTCTACATCAAAAATCATTTGAATTATAACAAGAAATTTTAACGAGTTAATATGAAATTTTAAATATATCACAAAAAATGCATTAACAGTAAAATATGCACAACAAAATCGATGCCATTTTTAGAAAAAGTGTGAATCGGATAAATAATTAATTCACATTGCATGTATTTAAAAGTTTGACGAAAAACATGCATTTGAATGTAATTCCACGCCCTTTTAATAACAATACTAATAAACAGGGAAACCGGAAGTATGCATTTAAAAAACAATTTATAATAGTTTCATATGCATAATAAACAAGTAAAATAGTACAGTCGGTCAAGCCAACGCCACCGTATTAACATACAAATTTTTGAACGTTCCTCTTTGAGGCCTATGGGCAGTAATGGACCAACCAGAATACAATTGTGATTTATGGTTAGGATGCATATACGAGTTATTTGTGGATTTAAAAAAATTTACTTTTGCTTCACGCAATTTAAACAGAAATATTTGTCAAAATAAAGGTTTATTTTGATACTGCTTTGAAAGGTTTAACAATTCAGAAGTTGTATTAGTGTTTTATTTAGAAAATTTATATATATAAAAAATTTTAAAAAGAAAATATTTACATACTTCTTTTCGGATCTTTAAAAGGTTTTCAAAAAGAAAATGTTTGAAAACCATTGCATTGGGTAATTTAAAGGTAAATTGCAGATGAATGATTATTTGTCTTTTTTTTGATTAAAATTGAGATACATAATTAGATTTTATATTTAAAATTCAGAATATACAAAACTAATGTAAAATTTTTCAATTGAATTCAAGAAATGAAAAAACTTTTATTTTAAAAAAAAGTTTCTTTTTCTGAATTAAAAACCTATAAATTAAAAAAAATTTGTACAAAAAAGCTTTTGAAAAATCTAGTTTTTCAAGTCCAAATATAAAATTAATAATATCATTTTAAATTTTTATTTTCTTACCTTAAAAATTCTTCTTTCTTTAAAAATTACTTTAACACTTCTCCTTTCTTTAAAAGTATTTTCAAAAATTTAATGCTAAAAATTTTCAACGCAAGGAAAAAGAATTTTCAACAGGACCTCAAATTTACACAAAATTTTTTAAAACAATCACTAACTACTACACAAAGAATTCCACTAAAAATAATTCATTTTACAAAAAAGTTTTATTGTCCTCATCTGAATTCAAGATGAAAATCTAATCTTCAAACTTTCTTTTCCAAATTGAATGTATAAAATTTTTATTTCGAACACACTTTTCTAAAATACATTGTAAAATATCTTATTTTAAAATTATTTTTCTGAAATCAATCGGAACATCGTTAAAAACGAACGTTATATTGTTGAAAATGGTGTAAAAAACACTGTGCTAGTTGAAAAAACTGTCAAGTGGTGCACCCGGCGGTTAAATCTAATCCGAGTACGCTGAATCCAGTGTTGCTAGCCATTTTTTATGTTAGCTCTTGTTTTCGATATATGCTTATCGTTATTTCGAAGATGGAGGAGGTTGCACAACATATATTCACGTTACACAAAAACGGTTTAGTTTATTAAATAAACTAAAAAAAACCGAAACTCCACAATAAAATTACTAGATAACTAGAAGCATTAGAAACATTGTTCTTTTTTTTGAGTTTTTCGAAAGTGAGCGTGTTTCCAAACAGACGGACATGGCTAAATCGACTTAGAATAACTCAAGGAGCCAGAATAAATATTTTTGATGGGGTCTGGATGAATAATAAAAAAAAGGTTTACACAGAATGATAAACTAAGGACACACTCATTTACCACTAGTCGTGGTGGAGGGTATACAAATAATGAAAAATGCTCTCAAACAAACTCAGAAGTATGTATGTATTTGTATTTTGCCTTATTACAATTACGCCTAATTCGAGTTAAAAACTTTTAAGTATAATCACTTGTAATTGTAGGTGCCTCGGTAGGCTAGTTGGTAGTGAGTTAAGGCTCAGTTAGCCGGCAGAAACAGTAACGTTGCATATCAGCTGCTTCATTTTATTGTATGTAAAGCAGTAAGATGTTACCTCTCAATCTGTAAGAAATAGATTGGTTTTACTTTTTTACGTTAAGGTTAAGTTACTAACTGAACCTTTAGTCTATCATTGCGATGATTGCGTGTTTGATTCTCCCCATATACTGGTTTATTTTAATACAAGAACCTGTAGGTCTAAGTTGCTATTGCTCGGTTAATTAGTTAGGATATTATTTGAATTTGAATTTGCAATTCGTAAAAAATAAATAAAAAACATAAATACTTTTTATTGTAATTGAAATTTCCATTATTTTAAATAACATTAAATAAAAAATTGTACTGTAATTTGAAATAGTTTGTTGATTTTGTTCGGCATTAGGTCATGAGTTTAAAAAATTTAAATAAAAAATATGAAAATATGTATTTTGTTTTTAATTTTTCTTTTTTTTCCCAATATTTCTTTCGAAAAAATTCTGTGGTCACAAGCGATAACCGCCTAAGTCGACTTAAGAAACAATTGAGTTTATATTTCTGTGGCCTTTTGACAAAACATCTTAAGTCAAATTTAAAAAGTTGAAAAAAACAATGCTGTTAATTATACGAATTTTCCTTCAAAAACATTTTTGTTTACGATTTTAAAATTTTGTATTATAAACGAAATTTTTCTTTAATTTCGGTTTATGTTATTGTTTGATAAAAATTATTTTTTAGCGAGTTTTTTTTTAAACTTTTTTGCTATCTTATCTCGACTTAAGATGTTTTGTCAAAATGCCTCAGATTTGTTTTTAATAAATATTTCTGAAATAACTACAACTTCCGTTATAATTTTTTCATCTTGTCGGGTAAGAATATTTGATTCAGAATTACTTTTTTTCTAATGCAATTAATTTTTTCAGAAACGCAAGCATATATATAAAGTGCCTTTTCTAAAACTATTTCGACTTAGGCGGTTATTGTTTATGACCACAGAATTACCGAAAACAAATAACAATAAATCACTTGTTTGAAGCTGTTGCTCAGCTGTGAATTAGAAATATTTTGATTACGAATTACTATTGAAATAAAAATAGCTAACTAGCAAGTTTTATAAAAATGTGTCTTTATTAACTGAATATAAATAACAAAGTGAAAAGCATTGAAAAAATATGAAACATATTAAACCTATTTTTTCAATGAACTATTTCTTTATTCTACAATTTATATTAAGGTACAAAACGATAAAGTGTATTTCCAATACGCCTCCTCAACTGCAATCGGTTTTGGATAATATTCCCATTCCATTAGCACATAATTGGTGTTTAGTTTTCGGAACTGGTTTTGTCAATACATCAGCAATCATTTTATCTGTTGAAAGATATTCAAGTTTTACCGCACAGTTTTCTATTGCATCTCGTATAAAATGATATCGATAATGTATATATTTTGTTCTAGAATGATGACTTCCGAAATTTGCCATACATTGAGCACTTTGCGAGTCACACATAATTGAAGTAGAATCGTTAATAGGTCATCCAAGTTCTTCTAGTAGATATCTAAGATATATAGCCTCTTTTGCACATTCGGTTAAAGCAATGTATTCGGATTCAGCACTTGAAGTTGCAACAACACATTGTTTTCTTGACTCCCAGGATATAACTGCACCTGCCAAAATAAAACAAAATCAATATTGAGATTTACGATCATTTGTATCCTGTTCCCAATTTGCATCTACAAAACCAACTAAAGGCAAACTAGTTTTCTTGTACATTAGTACGTAATCTTTTGTTGTTTTTAGATATCTAATAACTGCTAAAGCTGCATTCCAATGTTGTATTCTTGGATCTTGACTAAATTGAGAAAGCTTATTTACACTGCAACAAATATCTGGTCTACTAAAAACTGCTAGATGTAACAAAGAACCAATAATTTCTTGAAAACTCTTCTTATCTACTTGTTTCCTTTCTCCAGGAATTGTTGGTTCCTTTTCAAGTTTTATTTTTGATTGCATAGGAATTTTAGAAGTGGTCTGAAAAATGCGAAATTTTCAGACCATATTTTTCAATTAAATTTTCTATGTACCCTGCTTGAGAAATGGACAAATAACCCGGCTTTTGATTAATTTCAAGTCCAATGCAGTGTTTTGGTTCTTTCATATCTCGAATTTCAAAATTTCTTGATAGTAACGTTATCAACTCGTCCGTATATTTTTCAGTATTACACGCAATGATAATATCGTCTACATATAATGCTACTATAATTGTATCTGTGCCTTTTCTCATTGAATAAATACATTGATCATAATTTGATTTAACAAGATTATACTCTTTTAAAACTGTATCTATTCTTTTATACCATTGACGACTAGCTTGTTTCAACCCATATATCGGTTTTTTTTAACAAACAAACTTTATTTCTATTGCCTTCGTTTATTAAGCCTTCAGGCTGTGTCATAAAAATTTCTTCATCTAACTTTCCATTCAGAAATGCTGTAGAAACATCTAACTGTCGCAACTTAAGATCCTTTTCAACAGCAAGTGCATAAACTAAACGTAATGAATTTTGTCTTACATCTGGTGCAAATGTATGGTTGTAGTCAATACCGTACTCTTGGGAATACCCTTTGGCTACTTAGCGAGCTTTTCGTTTATCAATTATACCATCTGGTGTATATTTTGTTTTGAATACCCATTTGCATCCAATTGCTTTTTTACCTTCGGGTAAATCTACCAATTCCCAAGTTTTATTTCTAATCAAAGATTCGTATTCCTGCTCAGTTGCATGCTTCCATTCAACTATATTCTCTCCAATTGCTTTTTTACCTTCGGGTAAATCTACCAATTCCCAAGTTTTATTTCTAATCAAAGATTTGTATTCCTGCTCAGTTGCATGCTTCCATTCAACTATATTCTCTAACTTCAGCATTTCTTTATACGATTTGGGATCATTTCCATCATTGAAGTCAACAGTATTAGCTTCTGCTCTACTCTTAAATAATGACCAAGACCTTAAACGTTCTTTAATTGAAGATTCACAAGATGCGTTTTCAGAAGTTTCTTTTTCTTCATCTTCTGTCAAAACTTGAGTGGAATCTATTTCTACTGCTGGATTATTACTATCGGGTGTTTTTTTCAGTGGTATAGAACTTCGAATTGAAATAAAACACAAGAAAATCGTTTTAATGACCATCAATTTGGCTTTATTGGAAGGATAATTTTATGCCATTAATGTTTAAATATGATTTCAGGCATGTGGCCGCCGCGGCTGGCTCGAATAAAGCCAATTCTACAGGTCCAATTTTCAACCACTTTTTCGAGCATATGGGGCCGTATGTCGGCAATAACGCCACGAATGTTGGCTTCCAATTCCCCTAACGTTTCTGGTTTGTTGGCGTAGACGAGCGACTTCACATATCCCCAAAGAAAATAATCCAATGGTGTCAAATCACACGATCTTGGTGGCCAATTGACAGGTCCATTCCGCGAAATTATGCGCTCATCGAATGTTTCCTTCAATAAATCGATTGTGGCGTGCGCTGTGTGGCATGTAGCGCCGTCTTGTTGGAACCACAACTCATCCACATTCATGCCATCCAATTCGGGAACAAAATAGTCGGTTATCATGGCTCTATACCGGTCTCCATTAACGGTAACTGCCTCTCCAGCATTATTTCGGAAGAAGTATGGCCCAATGACTCCACCAGCCCATAGAGCACACCAAACAGTCAGTTTTTGTGGATGTAATGGCGTCTCAAGGGTCTCATGTGGATTCTCTTCACTGCAAATGCGGCAATTTTGCTTGTTGACGTAGCCATTCAACCAAAAATGAGCCTCATCACTGAACAAAATTTTGCGATGAAAATCAGCATCGAGATCAATCTCATTTTCGGCCCATACACCAAAATCACGACGCATTGCATGGTCTCGCGGCTTTAATTCTTGCACAAGCTGGATCTTGTAAGGTCGCAAGCCAAGATCTTTGCGCAAAATCTTCCATAAAGTTGATGAACAAAGCTCCAATTGCTGTGCACGGTGGCGAATCGATTCATTCGGGTCCTCTTCAACACTTTGCTCTACAGCGGCAATTGTTTCTTCGGTGCGCACTGTTCGACGTCTCTGCGGATGCGTATTATCACATAGAGTAAACGTAGTGCGAAAACGATCCATGGTTAACCGAATTAATTGCTCTGATGGACGATTATGTCGACCATAAAATGGACGGAGCTTGCGGTAAACTTCGCGAACTGAACCGTTATTTTCGAAATAAATTTGCACGATTTGCAAGCGTTGTTCTTTTGTCAACCTGTTCATGATGAAATGGCAAACCAAACTGAACATAAATGACATTAAAGTTGCCAGATTTGATCACAAAATGCCAGTTTTATCTCTATTCGAAAAACAAACCTGTAAAAAAAACACCCGATAGATGAATCTACAGGCTCAGATTTATCTTGGACTGGACATTGGTTGATAGACTCAACAACTTCTAAATCATTATGATTTGAATTAAGAGAGTTATTCTGGTTACGTTTAATTGCTTTTTTACCTTCGGGTAAATCTACCAATTCCCAAGTTTTATTTCTAATCAAAGATTCGTATTCCTGCTCAGTTGCATGCTTCCATTCAACTATATTCTCTAACTTCAGCATTTCTTTAAACGATTTGGGATCATTTCCATCATTGAAGTCAACAGTATTAGCTTCTGCTCTACTCTTAAATAATGACCAAGACCTTAAACGTTCTTTAATTGAAGATTCACAAGATGCGTTTTCAGAAGTTTCTTTTTCTTCAACTTCTGTCAAAACTTGAGTGGAATCTATTTCTACTGCTGGATTATTACTAGATGAATCTACTGGCTTAGATTTATCTTGGATTGGACTTCAACAACTTCTAAATCATTATGATTTGAATTAAGAGAGTTATTCTGGTTACGTTTAATTGGATTGAAATTAAATTCATAAAATCCCACTTTGTCATCTGCTATCTCATCTATGTCAATATTAAAATCATTTTCTATACATTTTACATCACGACTTTTGAAGATCTCTCGAGTTTTTGGATTCCATAAACGATAAGCTTTTGCATCTATTGTGTAGCCAATTAGAATATATTCTGAACTTCTTGCTTGCCATTTAGATTTTCCTGGGTTCTTGTCTAATACAAAAGCTTTGCATCCTATTTGCCGTAAATGTTTAATATTTGGCTTCCTTTTAGTCCATAACTCTTCAGGAGTTTTGTCATTGTTTAGTTTTGTTGGACACCTATTTCTTATGTAGGACGCTGCCATTATTAGCTTAGCCCATACAAATTGTGGCAATTTGGCCT
The DNA here is from genome assembly GCA_963931875.1 of Pollenia griseotomentosa. Classification (NCBI taxonomy): domain Eukaryota; kingdom Metazoa; phylum Arthropoda; class Insecta; order Diptera; family Polleniidae; genus Pollenia; species Pollenia griseotomentosa. The sequence continues at coordinate 58,952,038 of OZ007561.1, forward strand.
CTATCATCATCGCTCTAGCCATTTCTACTAACGTTCTATTCATACGTTCTGCTATGCCATTTTGTTCCGGTGTATATTCAACGCTAAACTGATGTGTTATACCACATTCTTTCAAAAAACGTTCAAATTCGCCACTTATCAGTTCCGCGGCATTATCAGATCTAACAGATTTGATATTTCTACCTGTTTCCAACTCAACCTGTTTTTTAAAATCTTTAAATACATCAATGTATTCACTTTTTTTTCTAAGAAAACAAACATGTACTTTTCTGGTGAAATCGTCAATCAACGTTGCAAAATAAAGTTTTTTGCTAATTGACTCTACTCTCATTGGACCACATAAGTCCATATGTATTAACTGTAATACTTCAGTAGATGACTTTTCGTTTTTCTTAGGAAAAGCTTGTCTAATCTGTTTACCACGAATGCAACTTATACACTGAAGGTTCTTTATTCGAAATTTTGGTAAACCATTTACCATTTTATGAGATTGAAGCTTTGCTAAATCTACATGGTTCAAAAGACCATAACGTTTGTGTCATAAGTCTTAAATGGTCCCAGGACTTTCAATGACATTTGTGGCGACATCATTGCGCCTTCGAATGGAATTGATAGTGTAAATACCATTGTTCTTATAAGAAGATATAAATATCACTCCATTTTTATAAACCACTATCTTTTCTTTAGTTACTTCTATATTACAACCATTATCTGTTGCCTTTCCTATTGAAAATAGATTACTTCTTAAATCTGGTATATACAGGGTTTCTAATAAGTTAACGGTACTTATTCGTCCATTTATATTTACATCAATTTGAGCTGCACCAATTCCCTTAATTTCCAAAATTTTATTATCTGCCAATCTAACGGTTCCTTTAAATGTCTTATCTTAAGCTACGGTCAGACTTATCAAATATTTGACGAACAAAACGGGACCAACAACCAAACTAAAAAATCATTTCGCTTAATATCAATATTTATTTTGATTAAAATACCACATCTTACAAAAAACTGTTTTTTGCTATGTCTAGTAGTATAATTAGTTTATTTAGTAATATTAAGACCATTTTAAATCTCACTTACTATTAACAAAAGTAGGGGTTGCGCTTATTTGATCAAATATTTTATAAGTGTGACCGTAGCTTAAGTCAATAAATTGCGACTTTAGGCTTGTCATGATAGTTGCCACTGTCAACTATCCAAACAAAACTATCTTTTGAAGAACAAAAATTATTGCTAGCTTTTATAGTTGAAACTACAAAACCTGACGTTACATATATTTCATTTGCTTTATTTATTTTGACTTGACAGTTTTAGGGCCACATGGCCAAATTATGACAATTAAAAGGAAACATTTTCATACCTTTATTATTCGTTTTATTATAGTTACCATGCTTCTTTTTGTTATTATTTTGATAATTGTACACCTTGAGAGCGTTGTCTTGAGAACTTAGTCCTTCAGACTTGTCACCGATTTCCAGGAGCCTTGAACGTAGAACGTTCAGAGAAGGAAACTCACTGGTAGTGTCAAATGCTGCTTTTACCTCTTTGTATTTAACTGATAAACCATCTATTCATCTATTTCAGCTACCATTTCACGAAGTTCCGAGACTGCAACATCAAATTCCACTAAATATTTTGAAATATTTTGGTTTTCAGCCATCTTGAAATTCAGCAATTTCCGGTATAGTTCCGCCTTCTTTCTTGTGGAATTACGATCATAGGTGTTCTTAAGATAACACCAAACCTTATAAGATGTTTTAAAATATTTAACCACGCGTACAATATCTGGTTCTAATGAAATTATAATTTCTGTTCTGGCATCTTGATCAATGTTTTCATAGCTTCGTTTCTTCTTCAAAAAATCTTCATAGGCTTTTCTTTCAGCAGGCGTAGCATTCTCGTGAAACACAACCTCTTCTGGTTGAAATATTTCACCCCTTACCATTCGCAATAGACGATACTTATGCAAGACTGCTTCCATTTGCGGCAACCATGTGGAAAAATTTTTCCCATTTAGCAAAGGTATTTTTCCTGATACTATTGCCATTTCTTTTATCTTTACACGTTAAGATAATTCTCACAATTACAAATTTTTTATAAGGTTTGGGTTGCTGGGCCCATAACCTATTGAAATAAAAATAGCTAACTAGCAAGTTTTATAAAAATGTGTCTTTATTAATTGAATATAAATAACAAAGTGAAAGGCATTGAAAAAAATATGAAACATATTAAACCTATTTTTTCAATGAACTATTTCTTTATTCTACAATTTATATTAAGGTACAAAACGATAAAGTGTATTTCCATTAATTACATGTAAATTTGTTTTACAAATTACAAAAATACAATTCTCAAGTTCTATTGAGGACGGATTTGGCTTGTTTTCAGTATTAAACAAATTGTGTATATGTACAGTAATTTGTTTAACAACCCATATCACAGAAAGGCCAAATATATATATCTATATATATATATATATATATCTGTGGTATTTTGACTTAACACCTTAAGTCAAATTTAAAATATGTATTGAAAAAAATGTTGTTAATCATACGAGTTTTCATTTAAAACACATCTTTGTTTACGTTTTTAAAATTTTGAATTATTAACGGGATTTTTCTTTAATTTTGTTTATTTTATTATTTGATAAAAATGAGTTTTTCACCTCGATTTTTTTTTAAAACTTGTTTCCTATCTTATCTCGACTAAAGATGTTTTGTCAAAATGCCACAGGTATATATATGTACATATGAAAATCAGAAACCGAATAAAGCAAATCCAGACTTTGTTAACGGGTTAGGAAACTAATTCAAATAACACAACATTACGAAATAATATGTCATTTAATCGCGTTAGTAGAAAGGAGTTTTGGCATTTTTATGTATTTGATACAAAATTTCGTTTCTTTTTTTTGTTTTGCTACTTAAAAAAGTATCTGTATACACATATTTTCAAGCAAAAACAGCTATTCAAACATACATATATACATACATACATACATACATACATACATTCATACATACATACATACATACATACATACATATATGCATATATAAACTACAATACAAATAACAGTTGTGCAATTATACTAATGCACTCATTAAGTAATTGAAAATTGTGGTGATTTTGCCAACAACAACCCGTACAACAAAAAAGCGACTAACAAATAAAACTAAAAACTAACTTTGGTGCGATTTTTTTTGTACAGCACTACATTAAGTTACAAAGAAGGCGAGAGGCTGCTTATTTTCTTATGGCCACCATGTTGTCGTTGTCCTTATTGTTGAAATATGCATTTACAGATTGTTAAAAAAGTAAAAAAAAAAATTGAAAAGCTATAGGGTAAAACGAAGTTCGAGACTAAAAAAAAACAAAAGATTAATGAGAAATCGTTATCGCCTGAAATATGTTTAATGAATTGGAAAATAACTAAAGAATTGTTGTACATAAGTATATAAGAAAAAACAGAATGATGATTATTAAAAAGCAACTTAACAAAATCGGAAAAAAATTTAGTTTTTGGAAGACTGTTAAAAAAAGTGAATTACTGCTTATTAAATATCAGAATCGGTTAACTGATTTAAAAAAAAAAATTAAGTAAATAGAAATGCTAAGCTTAAATGATCGATATCTTAAATACAACATGGATAATGCAAGGCGAATAAATACAGGTGACCACATCATGAGATAGAGTAATGCTAGCTATCCTTTTTTTTTTTATAAAAAATACTATTTATTTTGTTTTTGTAAAAAGTTAGAGTGAATGTCAAAATTATTTGTTGAAAATATAAAAAAAGGGAACTCTTTTGTTTATAAAATATACACCTAGGCGAATTCATTTTCCCCTTGATATACACAATTGCTCTATATTTTTTGATTTTATTGTGGCTTTTATAGATGCAACCATAATATGGTTGTGGCTGCGTGATGGAGTACTAATTTTACCGTTTTATAATTTCCGGTGAATAATACGGTTTAATTAATCATAATATGTTTAAAATGTTTCCTTACAAATAGTTTTGTTGGAGGTGACTTTATTGAAAAATATATTTTCTGTGCGTGTAGCTGGTTCATATTTTGATGAACGCACAGAGGGGTCAACAGTACCAACAACGAGGATTAATTCAAAAATAAAGTTAGTTTTTCGTGTAAGTATTTGGTACCATATAAAAGTAGATAAAATTCAACACCAATAACTGTAAAAATTGTGGATTGATGCTGTTTACTTTTTTTGTTATACGCTGCCAAAGTTGAATAATATTTTATAATTTCGAAATATTTGATAAAAAAGTGAAAATCAATATATTTTAATTGCGATTTGAGGGAATTGTTTTTTAGAAAACACTTTTTTTTAAATGGATCCATCAACTTCAGGTATTTAACTAATATATTTATAATTTTTTGTAAAGAAAAATATTAAGGAAGTATTTTTAATTTTTTTTTAAATTGGTCAAAAAAAAAATGAGTTTTTTTTAAGGAAATGTTGATTTTCAAAATGTTTCTGGGAATACTTGGGCAAAACTTTTTATATATTCTCAAAATATGATATTTAAACTTGCATAGTCAAAATAATGAAAATATTTGAGATTTTGTGAAACACATTAACTTGTTTTTTCTGTTTTGTTTCGCTTAAATGATTACACTACGTAACAAAATTTCAACAAAGTCATGACCAGATAAATCTGACAGCTAATTTTTATGTTTTTTTTAAGGAAATGTTGATTTTTAAAATGTTTGAGGGAATACTTGGGCAAAACTTTTTATATATTCTCAAAATATGATATTTAAACTTGATTTTGTGAAACACATTAACTTGTTTTTTTCTGTTTTGTTTCGCTTAAATGATTACACTACGTAACAAAATTTCAACAAAGTCGTGACCAGATAAATCTGACAGCCAATCTATATGTAAAATTTTCCCCTGAATCTGAATATGAAGTCAGAATTGTCAAAAGTAGAACAGTTTTTGAGATATTCCGTTATTCGTGTTTTTAAAAAAGATGATGTGACTGAAATGCAAATATCTTCAAAAATTGTTTTTCTTTCTTTCGAGTGAAAGGGTATGAAATTTCTAAAATAACCATGGATTGCTAGTGAAGATTGGTCAAGAAATGACAGAGTTATAGGGGACAAAAGTTCAAGCTTCATTGAAAATGTTATGATTTTGCTTAATTTTGCTCTTTTCAAGTTATTTTTTTAAACCAATGATTTAAGAGTGTTAATGTTTTATTGCATGTTTATTTAATAAAACAAAATTAAAATTTCACTAAAATTTGACAACAAAAGTTTTTTTTTATTAATCAATATACACAGAATCCAAAAAAAAATTGTTGTCATAAATAACAGGCTTCCCTGAATTAATCCTCGTTTTGCTATGTTTCAACTCACTGTGCAACTTAAGCGCCAAACTTTATAATTTTCCTTTGTCGCTCCATATTTAACGCAGACAATTCGATTAAACAAAAATATATTTATATAAGACGGGACACATTTAACGGAAATTCCCGCAAAAATATTGTCGTATTTTTCTAAATTAAAATTTAATTAAATTAATTATTTTTAATTATTTAAGCTTGAGGTCTTTTTATTTATAAAATAATCTATTTATTTAATAATATTTCGCTAACCTTTGGTTAGCATCGTCAGGAAATTAAATTTACAAATTTTTATACGATAATTTTGTTATCGTTTTTTGTTATTCGTATAAAAATTTGTAAATTTAATTTCCTGACGATGCTAACCAAAGGTTAGCGAAATATTATTAAATAAATAGATTATTTTATAAATAAAAAGACCTCAAGCTTAAATATTTAAAAATATTTATAAAACTAAAGGTCAAATAACAATAAATAACAGTTCATTTAATTATTATATTACAGAATTTTTATTTTCGGCACTACATTAATAAAATATTACATTTTTATGTAACAGAAACGATTTTAAACCCCGATTACTATATGTATATGGTTATTATTATGAGCACAAATAAATATAGTGTTAAAAGAAAATATGTGTTTCGAAGATTACGCTACCAGATGCCTAAATAATTGATTTACTGAAGATATTTTTAGTGAACGCGTGTTTTCGCTGAATGGTCCAGTCAATTGCCCGCCAATAACGTACCATTTCACGTTCATTATTTTATGCAAACAAATCAGATGTTTTTAAAGACTTGAAGGAAAGCGTTGAATTCTTAAAAACACCTTTTAGAAAAATCGCCAAGCCGGTCCGAATATTGATGCAATCAATTGTTATTGAGATTTATAACCAGGGAAACCAGAAATATGCTCTAAAAAACACATTTTATGCGCATTAAAAATGCAATAAAAACTTAAAAATATGCCCTGAAAATTGTTAAAAATTTTAAATTGCTAATTTAAAAACAAAATATAAAACATTTTTATAACAGTTCCATTTAATATAAACAATCTTCAAATTATAGTCGGTAAAGCCCAAACACCATAGTATTTACAGACGAATTCTCGAGATTTTACCCTATTTGGAAACGATGAGTAGTCATGGGATCACAAAAACAAGGTTGTGCCGAGAGGTTAAAATTCATATAAGACTTCTCTGTGCCGGATATTATCTAGATATTAACATCCATATGAGATTTTTTGTCTTAAAGGGATCTAAGGACGGTCGCTATATTGTTTATTAATGTTAACATTTAAAAGGAAGTTAAAGCTATTTATAGATGAGAGCTTTGGGCAAATGTAAGCCGATTCGAAAAGAATTTAATTTGCATTACAATATTTTTGGGGCGAGTTCAATCTAAATACCAACATAATAAGATGGTTTACGGACACAAAGAGTCTTATTTGGAAAAAAGTTTTTATTTGGAAATATATAAATTTATAGACTGATTTTCACCATTTACATTGACTTCGTCCTTAGTACAACCAAAATGTATTTACCAAATTTGATCAAGCTATCTACAAGATTGCAATTTGTACTTTGCGCACAAGGCTAACATGGACAGACAACCAACCAGACGAACAGATGGACATCATTAGATCACTTCAAAAAGTGTTTCTGTGGCGATCGGTATACTTAAAGACTGGTACAGATTTCTATTTCAATTATATCGCCAAAACCGTATATAATTGCTTTTTCCTTAATTTTTGCTTATATGTATATACAATTTTAAAGTTTAAAATAACATAAATTTTCATATTAATCGAATGTGTACTCTAACTGCCTGTTCATCTATTTACGAACGAAGACTTCGATTGCTTAACTTACACGTAAAACAAAAACAATATTTTATAATTTGTTTTTGTTTTAAATGTACAATTTATAAAGCTTTTATAAATACTTTTAAAGAATTAGACAATACTTTCCAGGAATAAGACTATTAAAGTACGAAAGCTTTATAAATTGTAATTTGACTTAGAAATAAATTCCCAGATTCTATTTGTTTAAAATAACATTTATCTTTAATGAAAACCTGCTTTGTCTTATAATTTTAGAGTAAAAATTAAATGCAGATGGCGGAATTGAAGCACACTTTGGGTTACAGATAGATATTTAAACCAGAAGAGCCAGAATTTCCAAAACCTGTATCAAAACATGCCTTAAAATGGCAAACAAAAATGCGTTTTTAAGTTAAAAAAATTTTGCTATTTTAACTAAATTATGCAAAAAAATGCTGCAAATGGTAAAATTTGCACTAAAAAATCGATGCCAGAATTCATAAAAGGCTCTAAAACGGATAAGTATATTGTTTCTACCATCTTTGGTCGCACAGGGAAAAACATGCAATTGCATATTTATGGTTTCCCCGCTTAAAACATAACACAAAACTAATTCATTAACAATCAAATCTTATATATTTTTTTCAATTCTTGCCATACAATTCATACGTTTCCGTAAATAACAAGTTTAGTGTTATTAGAAACCCTAATTGACAGTCAAACAGATTTTGTTTATATATTTTCCTAAGCGTAATTAGTGCAAGATGCATTTATTATGAACCCCTAGTAATACATATAAAACGGAAAAAACAATCATTGTCAATTTACAATAAGTATCAGCAATCAAATTTCAAATTAACTGCAATTCATAGTATAAATAGTAAAAGAATTGAGATACAACAAGAAACATGTAAGAAAGTATTGTAGATCAAGCCCGACCATTTGATAACCTACACCACAATATTGACCTAAGCTTTAAGCTAGTGTATTCCATTTAGGACCCATGGGCAATCATGGATCTGGCAAAAAAATTTGTATTATGGGCATACAATTTATATAAGAACTCTTTGTGTCGAATATTGTTTATATATCTACATCTCAACTAAACGGTATCGTCTCAATAATTGAGGGGGTTTAATGAGACCTTTAGTCTATTCTGGATCAGCTAGCACAAAATGTTTACGTGAAATTATAAAACTTATATTTGAAAAGAAGGTTATGAAATTAAAAGTTTTTTTCGTCAGTGGTGTTTCTATTGGAGCTTTCGTTAAATATGAACTGATTCCGATAAAATCTGGCAAGATGATTTAGGTTCTAATAATAATATGGTTTATGGGCACAGGGATCCATTCCGGAAGGAAGTTTATATCGGGGCTATGTGAAATTGGACCAATTCTAACCATTTCCAACAGGCTTAGTGCTTATGACAATTCAAATCTAATTATTTATATTATTTCCAAAATTGCGACGTGTACAATATTTAAAGATGTTACCAACATCAACACAAACGCATAATATCTCCTTCACCTATGGTGGTGTGGGTATAAATATTGTGATTTTAGCTCAAATACTTAAGTATAAAAACGTGTATAAGGGCAGATTTTTTTTTGCCTTCTATACCTTTTCTTATTCTCAATTTTTTGTATTTCAACAGTGCAAATAGACAGCTGTTCTTCCTTGTGGATACTTCAGTGCGTTTAATTAATTTCATTTAGTTTTAATGCACAACGAAGTAAAGTGTCTGCCAAAATGTCTTAAGTACGCGAATTTAGTACGTGCTATTTATTACTCAATAGAAGTGTTTAATCAAAGTGTTATTGGGAAAGTTTATTAAGTAGTCTTGAAGTTAACAAATTTACATTTTCTAATATGTATGTATATTGTTGTACGAGTATAAATTTTATTTTTGATTTTGTAAGGTTGGATTTTCATTATGACTTTATAGCTTGACTTTTAATTTTTGTGTAGACTATGTAGATTAGATCCTTCGCTTGCAAAATTCAACGTCATACCTGCTTCCTTTACCAAAAATTTGGTCTTAGCGTTGAATTTTAAATTTATTCAAGTATATCGGAAAGAGTTTGATGGGAAATTGGTAAAAAAATATTTATTTTGCCATAATATTCAATAACTTGCTTGATAATTTTACTAGACATAGTTAAATTTCCTTTACACTTTGAAAAAAAATTATTTTAATACGAATATTATTGATACCTACTGTTCAATTCTCATAATATTGTACATATATGTACATAATTAACACCCATGCGGTGTTTTCAGTGAATGATAAAACGAGAAAGTGAAGGAGAATTTATTATTAGTATTGCAATTGCTCAGTGATAAAACACAATTGTTTGATTATATAAGAATTTACACAATTAAAAAAGTATAATTGGTCAAGACAAACGATATGATACCCTACACCATAGTATTTGCAAATCCAATTTTTGAGGCCGATTCCAATGAAATTTGGAAATATGATTTGCCTTACAATAAAATAAGTTTAGAGCAAATTTAATCTTAATACCAATATAATAAGATGATTTATGGTCGCACAGACTCTATTCTAAAAAGAGGCTTGTATGGGGACTGTGTGAAATTATAAACCGATTTTCACTATTCATCCTTGTGACAATAAGAACCTGTGTACCAAATTTCATCGTTGTCTTTAAAAGTACGATCTGGGATCCAATCACCGCATACGATATTGAGCAAAATGTATCGAAATTTTTTATTTTTGTATCACATGGACCCTCGATATCGAATGAAATGTATCGTAATTTGAGGTGATAGCAATTGGTACCGAGTAACCAAAGACATTACATCTATCGAGTTTTCATTCGATACGATGCAGAAAAATACGATAGTTTACTCGATAGGATAGTTTACTCGATATCGAATGTGGTGATTAGAACCCTGGAGCCAGGTTCTGGTAGTTGTGATCGAGTACTCTCTTGATTCGAAATAGGGTATTCATTTAATCGGGTTTTTACTTTAATCGGTTAATCGCTCGATTAATTAATCGAGGTTTTGGTTTAATCGGTTAATAATCGGTTAATTTTGTTATTGATCGGTTAACCGATTAATAAAGTTTTTTTTATAAATAAGGTAATTTCTATGAATAAAAATGAAAAATTATTTATTATTTGGAGTTTAGTAGTAAAAAAAACAGTAACAAATCTTGAACTAAAACGAGCAAAAAAAAATAATTCATATGTAATACATATTTTTTAATTCATACATATTCGGCCACGTTCTGTAAATCGAAATCGTTACATTAAAATCGATTGAGATTTTAAGTTCAATTTTTTAAAAAAAAACGTAGCTTTTCCTGATTTCAAAATTAGTTTTGGTAAAGATATGTGGTCCTCAAAGTATGAGGTAATGAAAAAGAAATATGTTTATCAATTTTAAACACAGGATAGAATTAAAAATTTGTTCGATTTCAATTTCACGTGATTTTGATTTCCAGAACAAGACCGATTATGTATTTATTAAAAAATAAACTGTGAGATCATTTTATTAGTAATTTAAATAGTTTAAGAAAATCTTATAAAATAATCCTTTAGATAAATAATTTGGTTAAAATGTTTTGGATTTAAGCGACTCCTTTCTCTAATTTTGATAAATTTTGACTTGGAAAAAATTCTTTCACTTATCGTAGATTTTGGAGAAATCGAAAGCAACCCATAATACAGAATATCTAAATTCTCAGTCTTTTTTCTGGATTTCTCTAAACATATAAAATCTTCCATTATGCCATTTAAATCCTGCTGTTTGGGTTAATTCTGTTGTTGCGTTACTATCGTAAGTTTCTTCTGTTGTCAGGTCATCATCTAACTCATCCTGGCAAAGTTCAGCAGAACATTCTGCAAAAAAGTTCATTTCCGAATTCCCTAATTTCTGTTTTTGTACTGTATTTTAAAAATGTTTTTATAGAAGGAAATATTTTGTATAAAAAAAATAGTTCTAAGAACAACTTTTTTGGTGCACTTTGGTAACTTTTTTGGTGAATTTTGGTACGGATAACGTAAAATTGTTCATGGTTGCACTGTAGAATGTATTTAAAAAAGCGAGTTGCTTTGCAACTGAAGTTTTGGAACTCACCCACAATTAAAAACAAAAAAAAATATGTTTTAATACTACAAAAATTTATAATTTTTGTTACAACGGTTAATCGGTTAATCGACTGAAATTAACCGGTTTAATCGTTAATCGAAAAAAGCCAATTTTAAATTAACCGATCAGTTAATCGGGTAGTAATTAATCGGTTAACCGATTAACGGTTAACCGAATGAATACCCTAATTCGAAAGCAATTTAATATCTAATTATTTCAGTCAATACTGAACGAATCGGAATTATTTTTTAAGTGTTGTTAAGCATTATTTTGAGTTTCACAATACTGAAAAATAATATCGATTCGTTTAGTATCGACTGAAAGAATTATAAATAAAATTGCTTTCAAAAAGAGAAAATACTCGATCACGACTGCCAGAATTAGGCCCCTGTACTTTACATAAACAGCCATCCAGCTAAATAGCCGGTTGGACATCGTGAAATCGATACAAAAAGTGATTCTTCGAGCGGTAAACTAAATTAATGATATTTTAATGCAACCACATTACCATAGTTAAATGGAGCTTCCAACGAAGCAGGTTAGTAAGGATGAAACGTAAAAGTTTCGCTTACCATATCGCTTACGGAAAGTAATACACTTTTGTGAATGTAACAACCAGCTTTACACACTGAATTTTTTGTTGTTACCTGTTTTTTTTCATAAGCTCCCTTACAAATCTGCTTCGTAGTAAGGGAATGTCTTGGCTCTTCAAATTGTTATATTTCCTAACTGCATCTTTATATGTCTTATTGCGCAGAGCATAAATGTGCGCGCACTTTTTAAAATTGACTATTATTGCTTCGCAAAACAAGACTGTAAGAAAAGAAAAACTCACTGTTTATAATTGTTGTTTTTACTTAAGCTTTGATTTTGTTACGAGTTAAACTGGGGTTTATAATTCTTATTCGCTTAACAGTTTTATTTGTATGATATCTTTCGTTTTTCTAAAATCTTTGTATGAAATTTCCTGATGATCTGGCCTGAGCAACCAGTGAAATGCGCATAGGAATAGTTTATCCCATCAAGATTAATTTCAGTTTATCAATAGAATGAAATGGGAATTTTGCACATTTAAACGAAACCTTGTTAATTAATTTTTTGAATCCCAAGAAAAACTTTGAAGAATTTTTTTCATTGGGACCATAAACGCCCTATTGCCCAATTTGACACAAGCACCATTTATAGAAGACAAAACATTACCACAAACAAAATTATAATATGAATTGTATTTGACAAGTAGATTCTAAATATTGTTCTTTTCCTTCAATCCTTTCCTTTCCTTTATTTCAAAAAATGTACAAATAAAAGAAAGGTTAAATTTTTTTAATTGCGTGGCCACAGTGTAGTGTTTTTATGCTGGTGCTTGTATATAAATGGTCGTCAATAATTTCACAAATAAGATCCATTCCTAAAAATCGCTTAAACCTGCCAAACTCCTTTAAAATGTAAGTATCAAGACAAAAATTACCAGGAACAACTTTTATTTAATAAATAATTTTTACAAATTTAAGTCGAGAGCGTTAATAGAAAATTGACAATAGCTCCCAAATATATTTCTTTCCCCAAAAGTTGCTTTAACCCGTATAAATCTTTCAAAAACGTTACTAACTAGAAATTTCTTTTCAAAAATATTAGTACCAAAATTTTGAGCCAAGGGTATTATTAAATATCTTTGGGATAAATGTCCATTTGGACAAATACTTTAAATAACTACAATAATTCTTATACACCAAAGTGCTTTAAGGAATCATGTGGTCGGGCTTGACCGACTTTAGTTTCGCACTTTTTATTTCATTTTGGAAAATAAATTAAAAAATCCCAAAAAGTCCTAATAACCCTTGAAAAAAAGTTTTTTATTTAAGGTTTTTATTTCTTTTCATTTATGAATTAAGGTTTAACATTTTTAATAAATTACATCAACCCATTCGTTACTGTTTGCATAAGGTTTGCTTTAATACATAAATAATGACGAACGAAGATAAAAGTGTTTTCTTTGTACACAATACGTACTTTGTATTGGTAGTATATAAAAGTTTTAAATTTTTTTTAGTAAAAATTATGTTTTAATTTACTGCCTGTTCATCTATTTACGAACGAAGACTTCGATCGCTTAACTTACATTTAAAACAAAAACAAATTATAAAATATTGTTTTTGTTTTACGTGTAAGTTAAGCGATCGAAGTCTTCGTTCGTAAATAGATGAACAGGCAGTTAATAAGATTTTTATTCACAATATTATGAAAAGAATTGGCTACAATTAGCCATGACTAATTCTTGTCTTTCTGTCTAACGTGGATTTTTGCAAAAAAAATCTTCTCTTCTCTTGAGACCAGAAAGATATCATAACATTTCTAGCTTTGTGTTTTTTAGTATACTTTTGTCTTTTCGTTGACTGATCTCTTTAAACTAATTAATTTTAACAGATCCATTTTTTATATCTAGCATTATTCTCAACGGTTTAAGATGATCTTTTTGCATTTGAACTGGAACTTTATGGAAAAGTACCTACAATTCTTAACCTATATAAATATGTATGTAATTTCTGAACCAATTTTCCTGAAATATTCACAGTAATTTGCTAATGAATATTAATATTTGTAAATTTTCAGATTTGCGTGGCACTTCACATACAAAAACAATTAAGGTATTCCCGTCAATTTTTTTTACACTTGCAACTGTGCAAAAAAGCACAGTTGCGCCTTTATGACGTGAGCAACCTATTTTGTTTGCCCCTTCAATTTTCCGTTTTTGCAAAACGCATTTGACAATATTCCAAGATTCATGCACTTGCGATTATTTAAAAATTTTCATTAATTTTATTAATTTTCAAGTCGAATTAATAACTTATTATTTCAGCTTCTTAAATTTTTTGACGCTTTTTTTAATTGTTTTATTTTTTACAAAGTTCATCTTTAAACACTACAATAAATATATATATATTCCCCTCGATCCTATAAGAAGCATAGGGCCTCAACAAACTTCTTCCATTCAGATCTGTTCATCGCAATAGTTTTTACTTCACTCCAGCTTTTATGCATTTTTTTAGCCTCGCTATCAATTTTCCTACGCCATGTATGTGCTGGTCGGGTTCTTCTGCGACTTCCCTGCGGGTTCCATTCGATAGCATTCCTGGCAAGGTCGGACAGTGGCTTACGGAGTGTGTGTCCAATCCAGTTCCACTTTCTTCCCTGAATTTCTACACACAACGGAATTTGACGTGTTTCAGCCCACAGATTCGTACAACTCTTCGGAGACATTTATTTACGAAAACTTGCAATGTGTTAATGTCTCGGGAGGCAGCGTTCCATGTTTCACATCCATATAAAAGAGTTGATTTTACATTAGTGTTGAAAATGTTGATTTTAACGCGGCGTGATAATGAGGATGATTCCCATACTTTGCTGAGCTGGCCAAAGGATTGTGTGGCATTTTTTATTCGGCCTACAATGTCTTCACTAGATCCACCGGTTCGATTTATAACAGCTCCGAGGTAACAGAATAATTCAACTTCTCCTAATATTTCATTATTTATTAGAAAGGGATTTGAATACAGAATTTATTCTTAATATTGATTCTCAATCCGGCATTCTCTGATTTGTAGGTAAGACGTCCTAGTTGTGCGGCCATGTCAGTATAGCTATGAGAGAGAAGGCATATATCGTCTGCGTATTCGAGGTCTTCCAGCCTTTCGTTCAGCCCCCATACGATACCGCGATTTCCCATCATTGCCTGGTGCATTACACTATCCAGCACTATATTAAACAGCAGCGGAGACAGCACACACCCTTGACGAACGCCAATGCCAACCTCAATCTAACGACTAAGCATGCCATCGTGTAGAATTCGGCAGCTTGCCCTAGTGTACATACTTTTTATTAATTGGATGAGTTTACGTGGTACCCCTTTACATTCGAGAGCATTCCAGATAACATTATGCTCCAGGGTTTTCAATTCAAAGAAAAAAATTTACGTCAAAATGGTATTCCTGCGTTGTTGTTTAGAGCAGAGCTGATTTTATGAGTAATTTTTAAGCATTTTTTTCAATTTGGCAATGCCATAAAAAGTTGCAAAATGTTATGCTTTTACTCTGATAATCTTGCACTTACTTAGACCCTGACTATGTGGTTGTTGTTATGTGTTTGTTTTTTTTTTTCGCAAGTTTTGACGTGAAAACCTTTAATATAAAAACTATCAGGGGTGTGCTGGTAAACGAAAACGTAAACGCAAGAATTTGGAAGTCGATTTTAATACAGTTTCAATAAATATTTGTATAATATTTGTCATAAAATTCTTATATTACAGAAATCTTATTAAAAACCGAGTTTTAAAATTCTTGCGTTTTATGTTTCCGGTTTCCAGCACACCCCTGCATATATCTGGAAAAAGACATGACCCAGTTAGTAGATCTACGCGCAACTACACCAATTCAACAATAGAAAAGCACGCATTTTGTTTGTGTAAAAAATTATAAAAATTTCTAGAACAAAATACATTTGTTTGTGTAAAAAATGATAGAAATGTCAAAAACAATTGCTAAAAAAAACAATTGCATGTTAAAAACACAACTCTGCACAAAATCAGCAGGCGTTTCGCGCAGACCTACTAACTAGGCCATGGAAAAAGGTTACAGTAAAAGTTTTGAAGTTTTAAACAAATAACTTTATAATATACAGCATTTGTAAAAAGTGGGCTAGAATTGGCGTGGTACTTGAAGAACGGTAATAGTAATATAGTCTGCCCAAACATAAACGATGTTAACAAATGGATTATTCAAAATAGTTTTACTAAAAAAAAATTTATTTTTAGCATCTGGAACATTAAGATACCCTTTTGCCAAGTCTGGGTGCTTAGTTATGAATTCAACCATTTCCTCATGCATCTTTTTATTTGCATATGCCATTTTTTTTTGGGCATTCCTTGAAAATTTCAAGATCACAAATATCACTAAATCCACTTTTTAAATATTGAGATTTTGATGCCGTGTGGTAGAGCAAGATATGCCTCGTCGACCAGCATGCAATTTTTCTTCAATTTGAGTCTTAAAGTGTGTAAAAACAACTATATTTTTGGTTTTCCTCTCAAGCTGCAAATATGAAATACAAAAAGTTTTTTGTGTCTCCTGTAAAATGTGCTGAAAGGCTTGCATATTAAGCCGACGAAATATTTTTTATATTAAATCCAACATTATGTGCTGAAAGAAAGTTAGCAGGTTTGCATATAAAGCTGACGAAATATTTTTTTATATCAAATTAAACATTACAAGGCTTAATTTGATTGTTGTACACTTTTAATTGTTTTAAAATATTTCAGTACTAACAAAATAGCTTTTTTCTAACGTTTTTTGCATAACTGACGCTGGTTTTCGTAATAAAGATTTGGAGTTTGGTAAGGGAATTTTATTGTTTGTCATAAAAAGTTGCCGTTTCGAAAGGAACTTTTTGTTTTCGATAAGGTCTAAACAACTTCCGTTCATTCGAAACAAGTAGTACGAAAATAGAACTCGTAAATTATTTCTTTCGAATCGAAATACGCGGTTGCCCCCCTGAAGGTGTAATGGTGAATGACCTGGAAGGCTTTAATATATGGCACCTCGTGTATACAAAAAATTAACTTCATTTTGTTTGTCAATTATTAGTTGTTGAATATA
The DNA here is from genome assembly GCA_963931875.1 of Pollenia griseotomentosa. Taxonomy (NCBI): domain Eukaryota; kingdom Metazoa; phylum Arthropoda; class Insecta; order Diptera; family Polleniidae; genus Pollenia; species Pollenia griseotomentosa. The sequence continues at coordinate 58,969,007 of OZ007561.1, forward strand.
TAGTATTTTTTCAAGAAATATTTTTTCGAAATAACCAATCTTTAATAATTTTTTTTTGTCGAAATTTAGTTGCTATATGAATTTTCCTGTGAGGTGCAGGAATTAAAAAAAAAAACAATTTTTAGTATATAAATTTGACTTCGATGATATATGTGACAGCGCATAGAGAAAGGGACCTAAGGGTAAAAAAAAATCAATTTTCACTTTTTTTTTTTTGATGTGGACAACATCTGAGCATCGAATGAGACCGATCCAATGCCCCAAAAGTGTTCGCTCTCAGAGATATGCGCGTTTAATGATGTGATGGTACACCAAAGATACACGTATTTAAATCTTTAAAATGGCTCTCCTGAACAAAACCGGTTTTTACCCTTAGGTCCCTTTCTATTTTGCGCGTCACATATGTATATGTAATATGTTTACCTACACAGAAAAAAATTAAAATTTGTGATATAAACAAATAGTAAACAAATTAATAGTATCAGTTCAATATTTTTAAATTTTTATTAAAAACTAGTTTTATATATGATTAAGGGTTTTATTGAAACAAAATTCGTAAATAAACATTAAATATCGCTCCTTAGTGTTCGGTTCGGTAGATTTGTGGAAAACACAAACGCTAATAGTGTTTGTGTAGTTAATCATTAAAAACATAACGTTTCCCTGAATGTCATCTTTCGAACACAAAAATAAAACTGTTCATATCAAACTCAACAAAAAGATGAGAACATTTGATTCCATTCGTTTTTTTTTTTAAACCACAAACTTCAATGTTTTGGGTTCAGCTCATTAGTGTTCGCTCGTTTCTGTTGTGCTAGGCGCCATTTTGGCTTGTAAAAAAAACAAAGAGCCAGCAAAAAACTTTACACAAACAAAACACAATACACACACAAGCTATTCGTGCTGTGGTCGTTGCTAAAATTTTTGGTTTATTAATTTCTTCATCAATGTAAAAAAGTAACATTATAGAACATTTAAATATATAGTTTGTTTACAGTACCACTACAATTGTTCTGTTTTGTAACGTAGAACAGAACACTTTATAATGTTTGGCTCTTTCCTGAAAATAGTTACGAACGGTATTCAGGTTTGTGTTCGTCTACGCAAACACTAAAAAAAAATCGTTCCCTGGTGTGTGAGCCGAACGCTACATAATGTTCTGTTTATTTTCGAACATTGGTTATAATTATCAACAACAAAATTACCATCTGCTGACAAACAACGAGAGATTATTTTGTACCACCAATATACAACTTTTTAATTATCGTTTTTAAAGATGGTTTCTACAAGAAACTTTCTTTTCTCTTTTCTTTATATTCTAGTCATAATATTTAACATAAAGTTCAATTACAAATCTTAAGTCTGCTTTCAAACTTTTGATGCTCAACTCTTATGTTTTTAGGTGAGAGAAGAAAGAAGAAAGGGGGTTAGACGGAGATGCCTGTACTCGGTCAGTACGCTTTGTGTATATGCACAAGGATGGCTGCATGGAAATTTTTTCTTTTTTTTCTCTTTGATTCGCTTTTAATAAAATTGTTGTTGTTTTTAACCAAAAAAACTTGAAACCGATTGCTTCGTGTGATTATATTGGCATCTTTAAAAGGAAATTGAAAAGAAGTTGAGCATCAAAAGATGAAACGTGTAAATTCAGACTAAGTTTTATGTCTATTTGGTTTTAATTTTGTATTGACTATTAATCAAAATATTAATTGAGATAATATGGGTTTAACCTTTTGAATTTCAAACAAAAGGTTGTCTATAAGGAAAAATAATTGCTTAAGTTTATATTAAAAGAAAACTTTTTAAATTAATCTGAGAAATTAAATTTTTGACAAAATGTATGCATCTCCTACGAATATTAAAACTTTAACAAAATCAAACTTATTAAAAATCCAGCATTTGTAGGAGATACTAAAAATTCGTTTAAAATATTTTAATTTGTAAATTATTAATCATTTCTTATGAAGCGTCCTTCTTTGCGGTTTAATTTTTTAAGTATATAGGGAAAGGAATAGAAAAAAAAACTAAATTACCATATTTTAATTCTTGTTGTCGCCATTTATCAACATATTGAGGGTATTTAAGATTTATTTTTTTCTAAAAAAAAAAAAAAAAAAATTGGGAATAATTTTAGCTTCACAACATATTGTTGCCTTAAAACTTATTAAGCTCAGTCTTAATTTAGTTATTTACCAAGATTGAAAATGATAATAAAACTGGCTAAACATTCTCGTACTTTTGTGTCTTCAACTGAAACAAATAAAAGTGATATATTTGGCTGTATCGAACTTTTGATGCCCTACACCGCAAATAAGAATATTTTAGAAGTCGGATCTTAAAATTATAAACAATCTTTATAAAAACTAACCTCATAGTATTATAATTCTTTGCAGGTTATGGCGTATAAAAGTATATTGTAAAAGAGTGCTTTATATGGGGACTTAAGTAAATTATTGACCAATCCTTACGAAATTTGGCGGCTTGATTTTTAGTCCTATAAAACTAAGACGGTCTAACTATTACTACAATAGCCTTATTCGTTACGGTTTTAGGCGGTTTTCCGAGAATATGCCTTAAATGGGGCATATGGTAAATAATGGAGCCATCTTCACGAAATTAAGCAGAATGATTTTTAACCGTATACAACAATTTTATGCAGAATTTAATTCCGTCACCGATTTATATTAGTTTTTGCAACAGAAATATCCATTTTATTTATTTCTTTCACACTTGTGCTTGTAACTCTTTGCCCATTGAACCGATTGTGCTAGATTTCAATCCCAAACTGCTTAATTGGAAATAATTTGAAACCAATATTGTTCGTTTCTTTTGAGTCGTTCGAAAGTGAGCGTGATTTCAACAGACGGACAAGCAGAATAACACGGCTAAATTGATTTACTCAAGGACCCAGAATATTTATACTTTATGGGATCTTAGAAACTTAATAAAAGAGTATCAGACAGAATAACAAACTTAGCAAATCCTCATTCTCCATTAGTGGTGTAGGGTATAAAAAGGGGTTTTCTACGGAAGATTAATTAATCTATCCGTATAATGCTAATGGAATATTTGGCCTTAAGTTTTACATTGATTTAAAAAAAGGATATTTTTGTAAGTATTTGGTATGTATAACTTCAAATTCTATAGAATATGGGCATTTCCACTTTTTTATATTTTAGAGCGCAAACAACTTTAGATTTTGAGATTTTGTGAACGAGAGAAAAAATTTGAACTACACAAGACTAAATTTAAAGATTAATTGCATGCTGGCGTAACTTGACAACAAGAAGACGTTTCTGTGGAAATTACCATATAAACGTTTTTACATAAATATATGTTTATGTTTCTAAAGCCCATATGACACTACATTTTTAATGCATTGTTCAAGTTTTGGTGAACAGTACAAATATAATGTAATAGAAAAATTTACCAAGTGCAAAGAGTTCAGCTGTATTAAGATAAATGGCAAACTGTCAACAATTTTTAAAAAGTTATCGATAAAAAATGAAGTTATGTCAAAAAAAATGTAAAATTGTTTAACTTAAAATTGACATTTCAAGCTTGAAATATTAAAAGTGTTGCTGAATCAGCGGTTTATGGGCAAATTCAGCGATTTACCGCTTTTTGTTTTTAGGTTTCTCATAAACAAAAAGTTGGCAACATTTAATAAAATAAACAAAACAGGGATGGCTAAGTTGTTTCAAATGTACTTTTTTGTTGATACTTTTTAAACAAAGATGTATAATACCTTTTTGTGGTATTTTTTATGAACATAAATAAAATTAATTTCAACTAAAAAAATCTTTTAGTACAATTAGGGTAAAAAAGTACAATTTTTAAAGGTTGTTGGTACAATTTTAAAAATTCTCAACGCCATCCCTGAAACAAAACCATAACAAGAGAAAAAAAAAACTACAAAACTTTGTTTACATTTTTTATAGTTTGCTCCAGTTTGCTCTTTCTAACATTTACTGTTTCTTTCTATCAATTCTATATCAATTAATGAATAAAAAATGTAGTGTCATAAGGGCTTAAGTATTTTATCTTTTTAAATATTTTTCAAAGCAGCAAGAACTAGAAAAAGGTACAGCAAATAAGTTTTAAAAGTATATACTCAGTTAACGTTTAATTTTTTTGGATGAGTTTAAATGTCGTAATCACTATCTATGATCGCCGGGTATGCAGAGAAGCTTTAGTTAGCGAAGCCGGTCTTTGTTATATCATAGAGCAGAAAATCCTTGCGCCCAAAAGTGTTTTCGTTATATATTTAATATATACACCCAGAGAAAAAACAACAAAACAATTTTTAAATAAATTAGATTTATTTAAAAAAAAAAAATAAAAAATTAAATGAGCAATAACACCATAATGACTTTATTTCATTGCTTACATGGAAATAAAGCCATATGACTTTTTTCTCAATTGAGTAGTTAACTTTATTTAAAACAAACTGTGAACAAATTTTGTATGAATTCTTTTCTTATAAGTATTTTTATAGGTTCGAAAAATGGTTATTATTCACTTAAGCTCTAAAATTTTTTTAAATTTGATGGAGGTTGATAAAATTTTAAGGGCCGATGTTGATTTGAAATAAAACACAAATTATTTAGGAAATTATTGTTATTTCTTTTTATTTAATAAAACAGTCACTCTTTGTGGGTGCATTGGTTTTTCGACAATCACTCTTGGATTATCATTCGCCCAAATGCGGCAATTCTGCTTATTGACGAATCCACTGAGGGGAAAATGTGCCTCATCACTTAAGATGATTTTCTTTCAAAATTGATCATCCACTGTTGAATAACTTTAACGCGTTGCTCGATTGTGTTTCTTTCAATGGTTCAAATTGAGTTAGTCTGAAATTGAGAAATGTCAAATAAAATACAGAAAAAAGCTTGACGTTTAGGTGTGGTTCACATTCAACATCGGCCCTTAAAATTTAACCAAACTTTACAGGAGACAACATAAAAAAAATTTAAAAATGGCTATTTTCGTGATTTTTGTTCAAATTTCCATAGTTTTCAGGAGTTTAAAAGACAATAAACTACAAATACTGTGAAATATAAATTCAAATTAATACTGTTTAATAAAAAACCACAAAAATCAAAATTTGTATAAAAAACTTTTTTGTGTTTGTCCGTATTTTACGGTAAAAGAAGGCGCTAAAATCACAAATGAGCCTGGTTTTTTATTGTTTCAAGAAAATAATTGTAAAAATAAATTTTTTGGATTAGGAGATTAAAAATTTTTCTGTGATAGCTAACTATACTTTAAGCCAACTGTAAAAAAATTTAGGTGAATTATTTTCCTATACATATATTTTATTGGTTTGAAAAATGCTTATTATTTACGTAAGCTCTAAAAAATTATTAACTTTCTTGGATAATAAAAAAAAGAAAAATAACGTATATGGGTTTTTTTTCTGTTTTCTTGAATATAAACTGGTTCCTAATAAATAAAAAAAAAACCAAAAAAATTTTACCACAATTTAAAAAAAAATTCTTTTTTAAAAAAGGCTACTTTCGTGATTTTTGGTTAAATTTCCATAGCTTGAATTAGAATGAAAATAAACTAGTAATATAATAAGAAATAAATCCAAAAAGAAACTTTTGAAGTTGTTCTTATATACTGTGGTGTAGGGTATCATATGGTCTGGATTGTCCGACTACACTTTCTTACTTCTTACACCCAGGCAGGCCGGCTGGCTGGCAGTCCATGTAACCTTGGGCGTACAGGTCGCAATTTTAATATAATTTCATAAAATTTGGCATATAGGTTCTGATAAGCACAAGGACCAAGCCTATCGGGGCGAATCGGTCCAAAATTTACATAGCCCCTATACAAGTTTCTTTCCGGAATAGGGTCTTTGTGCCGATATCCCATCTTTTTAAATTGGTATCAAGATTAAATTTTGTCCAAACCTATCTTTTTGCAAACAAAATCATCTTCTCAAATTTAATTGGAATCGGTCCATATTTGACCATAGCTGCCATTCAAAAAATACCCCCGAAAAAAGCATTTAATGCCATAACTTCCTTATAAATGTTAGTATTTACATAAAAATTGGCGACAATGACTTTCCGATAACTACTATGTCATGACAAAATGTTGTCCTGGTAGGTCCTAAATAAACCATAGATTACATATAAACCCCATGCAAAAATCTTCTATAGCCGAAGATATTTAAATAATATTCGACAGAAGAAACTTTTAAATGAATCTTAAACTCATAATATAATTTTGTTATGGCGGGCCTGTGATTGCCTATGGGTCCCACTTCCAAAAATTTGTTTTATATACTGTGCTGTAGATTATCATATGTTCGGGCTTGAACGACTATTCCTTCCTACTTGTTATATTTACAAGAGCATTTCAAGTGTTCTTAACACATTTTACAATAAATGATGTTTAGTATTTTTCACATTAATAATGCGATCCAAATTGAGAACAAAAATATATCTTACAAATATCAATTCACATACCAAATTTTATTACGATCGGACAATTTTTGTAGGTGTTATAGCGATATTTAGAAAAAGGATGTATGGCAGGAACTTGAGTACTAGGTCCAATTTAAATGAAAACTAACACATACGTTGCTGGTTATATGTGTATCAGCATGCCCACTTTTGGCATAATTGAAACTAAATTTTTTTTTTTAATTTCAGGACACATAGGAGGTAGGTATGTCCTTGGCCTGATTTTTTTTTAACTTGAACTAAGGTAATTGTAACTACTGTACGAAATTTCAGAAGTCTGCGCCAACTCCTTCTATTTTTGTCCCTTCGTTATATGCGATCACAGCATTGTGTGACGTGCTCTTTTCAGAGGATTTTTCAATAAGTTTTTTTTAGAATTTCAGGTCCCAGCACCCTCACTTCTTTTCAGATATTCGCCTTAAGCTGTTGTATAATTCTTGATTTATTGCCAAACACCATATCCTTTAGGTAGCCCCAAAGAAAAAAATCGGGAGCCGTTAAATGTGGCGAACACGGTGGTCAGTAAAGGTCAGAAAAACGCGATATTATTCGATCGCAAAAAAGCCATAAGTGGACTAGCTGTGTGAACTGTTGCTCCATCATAGTGGAACCACAATTCTGAATTGTTCCCTACTTCGGAAAAAATTATCAACTATTTCCCGACACTAAATGGAATTCGCAATATTATTCGATCGTAAAAAAGCCATAAGTGGACTAGCTGTGTGAACTGTTGCTCAATCATAGTGGAATTACAATTCTGAATTGTTCCCTACTTCGGAAAAAATTATCAACTATTTCCCGGCACTAAATGCCATTCGCATTAATCGCAACTTGTTCTTCGATTTCAAAAAATATGGTCAAATGATTTTTTCGTATGCCATTCAACAATTACTTTTGGATTTCCAGCACCTCATATTCTGCACTATTGTTTATTTGAAAATGGGCCTCATCGCTCATTATTCGATAGAATCTTTGTATCTGAATAATTGAATGCTAACTTTCAAAATTAAATTTAAAAACTTTGGTTCTTTGTACTGTGCTGATTCTTTCCACTATAAATTTCCTACATTTTTCGAAGTCAATTCTGAAAAAATAACCATAAAAAACGTAAACAAAGAATTTATACTACTTAGGACGTCGGCAATTGAATTGGATATTGAAATAATTCGGTTTTTAAAAAAAATATATTCTTCAGGTTTCAAGAAGAACACGAGTTATAAAGGAAATTATTTGTAAAATAAAACTTAGGTAAAAGCCAAAAATTGACCCTAAGGCAGTCTCATACCGGGCTTCTGTAAAAACGCTCATCGACGAAAGTCGTGAAGATCGTCTAAAATCAGTTGTTGTGCCAGAAAACATTGATGCTGTGCGCAAACTAATAAAGTAAGATCGACGTGTGACATATCGCGAGATCGAGATCGAGACATCCTTGGGGATTAGTGAGACGAGACATTTCCCAAGTATTTAGCTGCCAGAAATATTTGGTCACGTTTGATAAATCATAACTTGACAATAATATAGTTGACTGATTAACGTTTTTCGGAGCCCACTGATGCATTCAAAACCCTTTTTGGAGGTAGTAAAGTATAACAATAATTGATAACATTGTATTCAAAATGGCATTGATCATCATCTCGAATACCTCGACAAAACATCAAAGCCATTTGCGATAATAAATTACAGTCTTCTCAGTATGAGGCTTAAAATATAAATATCAACCCTCGTAAATTGTTAAAAAGGCTTAGAGAAATATTTTTGAATCGTTTGGTATACACAGTAATAGTCGTATACACAGTTGGCAAAATACTAATGTATCTCTAGCAGCAACAAATATAATTAATACATACAGTAATACTTACTTAACCAATGTTTAATAATCTAAGCAAACAATTTCAATATCTTCGATTAAGTTTCAAATTTGATTTTGACAACATATACTTACGAATGGATTTCAATAGTAAAATTAAAAAGTAAACATTACAAAATTAAAGCACATAACAAAATATTTGGTCATCACCAATGTTTCTTAATTCAACATTACAAACTTAATCATCAATATTAACTTTGTCATAATAACAGAAATAGAAGAGATAAAGTTACAAGCACTTGTAAAATGCTTAAAATACTACGGTTGGTAAAGGGTGTTTTTTTTTAGCTGCATGAGAACTTAAAATGATAATACAGGACAAACATATTTTTGGAATGAAGTTTTTTTTTATTTTAATCTGGTAGATAATATCATGGCATTTATTTATTAATATGATTTCCGGCATATGTCCGATGCGGCTACCATTCGATCAGTTAAATTGTTTACTACTTTTTCCAATAAATCTGGCCGTATGTCGTTAATGGTGGCTTGAATATTGTCTTCTAATGCCTCAAAAGTTGCTCGTTTGTCGGCATAAGCCAATGATATAACATAGCCCTAAAGAAAATAATACGAAGGCGTTAAATCGCACGAACGAGGGGGCTAGTGAAAAGGACTATTTCTGGACATATAGTTGTCACCAAATTGATTTTGCAATAAAGCGCATGTTAAACTGTATGGCAAGTCTTGTTAAAATCAAATGTCGCTGATGCTTAGATGATTCATTTTTGGAAACAAAAATTTAGCCAGCAAGGCAGCTCCTTGCTCATTTCAAAAGAGCGTGTAAACCGCACCAAACAGTGAATTTTAATGGATGTAATGGTGATTTGTTAACGGCTAGAAGATTGTTTTCGCTCCAAATGCGGCAAATTTGCTTTTTCACGTAGCATTTTAGCCAGAAACATTGCGGACAGAATTGTTTTTTTCAAAGAAAATTTCCACAATTTGAAAGCGTAGTTCTAGCGCTAAACGTGATGCGTTGCCAACAGAATATCAGAAATATCAACACAGTTTGACATTCTCAACTGTCAAACCATAGTTTTTAATATTGAAATTTCGTATGCAGCTAAAAAAACACCCGACTATAACAATGTATGACTGAAAGTATGTTTGAATGGGATGAAGATTAAAATAATACAAGTTAGTGTAAAGAACAAAATCATGTTTTACCAGAAGTTAAGAAAGCATATTCCTAATACAATTACTAGTTCAAGTATAGGTTTTCGTCTTGGTGCTTCCTTACTTGAACAATAACAACAGCAACAAAATAGCAAACATGATATAAATTTTCATATTTTTCAAGAAGAAATTATACAGACAAAATAAAAGCTTAAAAAAATTGCACAAGTGCGTAGATAACAACATCATCTCTCAGAAAACTTTTTCACTCAACAACAACAAAAAACGAAGCAAGACTACAGAGCATAAACAATATACAAGTAGTCACAGGTATATTTATGAGTACATACGTTCGTAGTAAATACATATCTAGTAATTGTTGTACAAGTAGTTACAGTAGCAGCAAAATGCTCTTGACAGTAGCCGTAGAAGTAGAGGCAGTAAAAGCAACAATAGCTGCTTCTTACATATAACAAGAGAGATAGAGTTGATGATAAGTTTCAAGAAATGAAAACATGCGTCACTTCTTTTACTTGACTACATCTTCTTGTTCTTGTTTAGCAGGAGTTTGAAGAAACAATAACAACGACAACAATTTTGATTACATAATAATATTAAATAAGAGATGGTAGCAAACATTCGACGGTACAAAGAAATAGTTTTTATATATGCATTAAAGGGGTTCCTTTATGTGAAGAAAACAGGGAAGATTTAAGGCTTATGGCCTGTTCGTCGATAACGAATAAAGACTTCGCTTAACTTACATGTTAAACAAAAGCAATATTATAATTTGTTTTTGTTTTAAATGTAATTTTATCAAACGAAGTCTTCATTCGTTATCGACGAACAGTCCCTTAGATTAAAAAAATGAGTCAAAATTCTTTCATGAACATAACTGTTCAAAACTGTTTTAAAAAAATATAGAAGTATCGTATTAGGATAAAATTTTAGGTACATATTCGCCATAATGTATCGACAGGGTGGCCCAAATAAAGCCAATTGTAGTCGCTGCGGTAGATATGCTTGCACAATTTGAATTTTGTATAAAAGAATCTTAAGATTCAACTTTAAAATTCTCTGCAATGTTGTTTTATGTCAAATTGGCCGAAACGATGACGAGTTGTGGCAGACGTTGCCTTCAGTGCGAATATTTCGATGAGCTCCTTTTACAGGGCGGTCGATCAATGAACCTTGTTTCTTAAAATGACCGGCTAAAATCCTAATCATAAAGGCTGTTGTAGCTGACTTATTAAAATATTGACAATATTTTCGCTGCATTATAACAATCGTTCGTTGACAACAAAAGAACAATTCGAACTTCCTGTTTCTACTATAACCTGCCAACAGAAAAAAAGCAATTATATTACGAAATAAAACAGTTTAACGTTGGCAGTTCTGGGCCATCGTGTATAATCGAATAAATTTCACTTTCACTTCAAGCCCGACCATGTGATACCCTACACCCCAGTATTTAAAACTGTTTTCAATAAGATTCTTTTTGCTCTTTTATTTAAAGATATGGCTATTGTTAAGTTTGTCTTTTATCTATCTTTCCGAAAACATATTGCCTCCGTTATTTCTAAATGAAGCAATAGATAGTCTGACCTTGTTTCAACAGCAAGTTGTTATCCTACCAAGTATGGGTTCCTAAGTTTATGGTCTATTTCCATTCCCTAGAGCTCAAAATTTTTTTCTTTAATTCCCTTGAAATTTTTTGTAAAAAATAATAGAATGTAGGGGAATGGCCAGTGGACATCATCATATATCTATTTATGTACGGCGGGATGCCATAAAGCCATAGGACATAAAGCCATAATGGCTTTAGGTCTCAATTCAAACTGACATAAAGTCATAATTTTGATATGGCCTTAAGTCTCATATAAATTTTAGTGGAATGGTTTTATGTCCCATTTGATGCTTTGCGTAACATATGCTTTATTTCACTTAATATGCCTATTTATCTATGAAATTAATGAATTAAAAAAATCTTAAATTTCTAGGCTCCAGGAACTAAAGCTGCAAACATTTTGTAAAAGGAAAAATTAATAGTTTTCCACTTTAATTTTCCCTTTTACAGAATGTTTGTAAAATAAAATATAAAGAGCAATATATATAACCCTACAAGAAGTGAATGAGCGAGTAGTCACTTTTTTCACGTTGGTCTTCAGAAAATGATAAAAAGAAATGACAGAAAACTTGATTTCGGTCATTTCATTCTATCATTTTCTTAACACCAACGTGAAAAAGTGACAACTCGCTCATTCTCTTCTTGTAGGGAAGGTTTAAGATTATATAATTTTTTTATTATTGATTTTGGAACTTAAGCATAATTCTTATAAATGAAATTAACAACAAAAAATAAAATAAAATTTTTCCTTTAACAGAATGTTAACAAAAACAAAGTAGTAATGCAGTTAATTAAAAGAATTATATATAACTTTTAAGAAAAAATTAACAGAACATCCTTTATTATTGTCCGACAAATTGGGCATAACGTTTTATTTCCTTTTGAATTACTTGCTTCATTTATTTGCTGATAGCAAGGCTGGCAAACCTTAAAATGCTTACACGGATTAAACACTAATTGCCTTTTCTTATCGCAGCAAATTACGCAAAATAGAGTTTCTTTATGGTTATTATTGTTTTTCGTACAATTTTCTTCTCGATTTTCTTCATTTTCGTTTTCAAACTCATCATCGGATGTATGGATTTCATTTATGTTGTTCTCTGCAATCATGCAGTTTTCAATTTTGGAAAACTTTGTGAGAGTTTCCATCAAATACAATTTATATTGATTTATAACTACGTTTTCTCGGTTTACAAAACGCAGCATTACCATACATTGCTTTTAAATAATCCATAGATTTATTTGAATCTATATCTAGTAAAACATCCAAAATCTTAAAAAATTTTCCACGCTTAGGAAGCTGCATACTTAATTTACTGTGAAAGCCTTCAGCAGAATTACTTATTCGTACGGGTTGTTTAAAAACTGTAAAGTTGGCAGGTTGCTCCCAAAAATTGTAAAAAGGTAAAATATACAAGTTCATTTTATTAATTTCAATAAAAACATATAAATATTCACTTACTTATTTCATCCACTGATGCTCAAAGTACTTTATAAAAGGTTTAAAGAAACTTTCTCGCGATTGTCCACTAATAAATTTTCCATCCATGGCTTCTGTTCTTAAAAGATGGTAAGCTTCAGTAATATGCGAAGGTTTCAGCAATGGTAGGTATACAAATTTTGAATATAAGCATTTGGCTTGCTTATTTCTGTTATTTAATCCCGTTATTTTAGATGCCTTCCTACGAATGTAATGGAACCAACAGCCGATCTTTTTTACTTCTGGGTATACGTATGTATTTAAAGGCGTTGTGTATGCCGCATTCGAAATCACTGATCACGTTTTTGGGATTCATATCTATTACATTTGATTTTATGTATTGTAAAATGTGTTTGTACGCTTCCTCTTTTTTATGTGACATCAGTACATACATATATAAATGGATAAGCCTGGAAGATGAAATAGACATGTTTAAGTTATATTATATTGGCTTATATAAAAAAAACAAATTTAAAGCTACTAACGTGGTCGCTGTGCATTATGTGGATTATAAGTAATTGTTTAAATTTATTTGAAACGGGTATAATATTAAACATAACATCAACAATATAATTACATCTTTCTAAATTACTCTTTTCTCGTACAGTTTTAGAAATTGTGGGCGAAATAAATAATGTGTACGCAAAATTTAATTCAATTATAGTGTCTATATAAAATTGTTTTTCAGCATCATATCTAGACATTCCAAATTCTATATTAATTTCTTGATTTCTGAAAAGTTCAATAATTTCTTCAAAATTCGTAGGTGCTCTAGGTAAAATTTTTCTTGTTTGATTCGCATCAAATTCCTACGCATTTTACCATATTCAATTAACATCCCCCCTGCTTTATGTTTTTTACAGTTATCGTCAAACAATTCGCGTACACTTGATCTCTTCAAACTTGCAGTTTTAACATCGCTTTTAATTGAATTTATTACTTTTAATTTTTCAAAAAGATTATTTTGCGGCCCATGATTATGTACCTTGTCCTGTTTACCAATTTTACGACAATATAACGCACTGTTGAACTCAATTACAACTGCCATATTACAGTTCTTTTCATAACAATAATAATAATCAGCATTATTATATTTGTATTCATATTTATAAATTTGCTGTTATTTTTCTACGTATACCAACTTGCTATTCTTCCTAAATCCAAATATTATATTATATTATATTCAATAATATCTTCCGAATTTTCCATATCAGTTAAATCTTTAAACACGTGGACCACCTGCAATGTCGGAATTTGATTGATTGCCAACAACATTTTGACAGACAAATGACAAATTTTTATGAAAAAGGGTGACATGCAATCATTATCAAAAATATGGCTTTATGTCTCATTTTCGGAAAAAATTTATGGCGTTAAGTCCCATTATATTGAGACTTAATGGCATATGCCCTTATGTCTCAATGGAATGGGACTTGACGCCATATGACACCCCACCTCTATGTACTTGCTCAAAAGTTGTTGAAATAGTATTTTAGATTTTTCCAAAAAGTAAAGGTTTTTTTTTACCATTTTGTAAACAATATATTATAAATATTTACTGGGCTTATGTTTACTTTTATTTTACATAAATCAACTGTCATTTAGTACCATTTAATATAACATCGGGAATTCCCAGGATTTAGAAACCCTACACCTTATACATATGGTGCATTACTTTAAAACAATGAAAATTGCTCGTTGAACCTAAACTACTTTCGAATTGAAAGCCCTACAAATCTTTGTACACTCGTAGACTTTGTAAGAATTCCGTATAAATACAACAATTTGAATACAAAAATATTATGTTGTTTGTAAAAACAAATTCTTATCAGTTTTAGAACACACCTTAAAAATATTTCCAGTTTTTGTTTTTTTTTTTCAAATATTTTCTTGCACTCTGTACAGAAATAAAAATATCATAAACATGATTAATAATTTCACTGGCATACAATTTATTAAAATATCAGCCAAAAAATGTTTTCAAATTTATAATTGATAACCAGTCCAAGTTTTCGTATTAACAAACAATTTTTAAATATGTAAGAAAAAAAAAACCGAGAAATATGCTTAAAAATATGCAAGCAAACTATAAATAATTAGTATTGTGGTTATTTAATTGAACTGTTTATGGTTTTTGATCCAAATTGTAATATTTTTTATCAGGCTAAAGTTCATCAAATTTAATATTCATTAAATTATTTTTATGAAAAAAGGAATTTTACAACATGAAATAAACTAAAACTTATAGATAATTTTTGAAAGCCTGGGTTCGATTTCCAGTTCAATCGAGAATGAGAAATTACCAATAAATTTCAATTAACTCATGATTAAAAACATTAAAATTTGGTTTTACACTAATTTTCGTTTTTTGTTTGACAGTTTTTTGGTTCGACTCCATTTTTTAAACCCTGTTTCTAAATATCTAATTTATTTTAAAAAGCTGTCGATAAAAAATGTGTACTATTTCGCAAAGCAATTATAGTAAATTTGCTAAGAAAATCCGGCAAATAAATGGCAAACTATAAAATCTGCCCACTTGCGGCTAAAGTTTTTTTCTTAACTTTTATAAAGTTTACTTCCTATTTTCCTTCCTTAAAAAAACGCTTGGCATAAACATCATCAGTTGACAGTGTTTATGTTGTAAGTTTGTTATTGTTACAAAAAAAAAAAAAAAAAAGAAAAAGTAGAAACTTTAAAGCTTAAATAAAAATGTTTATAATACATGTCGCCCCAAGAACTTGTCAGACTGACTTGGGAACTGCGTAGAAACTGGTTTAAAAAAATAAAAAAAAAAAAATTAAGAAACGAAAAGTGAATAGTAAGAAAGCAGCAACAACAATCTGATGGATATACTAATGGCAAATTTACACAAGTCTTAGATCTTAAACAATATTTACCTAAAAAAGAACGTGCGTCTCTTAACTTTAATGATAACTATCTTAAACGTGTTGCATCATCATGACTTAACTTGGCAGTGTATGATGTTACAACGCTCTTTGCACTACAATATCTCAGTATACTAGGGAATAATTTACCCAGATGATTTCTTCGTTTTCATTGTAAATAACATGTTTTGTAGCAAAGAAAAGATACAGTGTGACATTGTATTTGTATATAAAAATAAAACACAGCAGGGCTACTTTTTTTCTTACTTCCACTGAACCAAAAATTTACCTTAATACTGCTAAAAGGGTGTAAAATTACAGAAATATAGGCTATTCTTCAACATTTTTATTCAAGTCTACAGACGTTTTTCGTAAATACAGAAAAATTTCGTAAATAGTTATAAAGAAGAAATTTTTTTTGATTTAACTTTAACCTTTTTAGTTAAGCTGATTACAAAATTAGTCAAATTTACTAATTGTGGTAGTTAAATATTCTTAAGTTTGAAGAATTTTTATATTAATATTTTAATTAATAAATATAGTAATTTTAAATATCTTTTTTATTAAAAATTCACGAATCATTATTCAAATTAACTAATAAATTTCGTATATATGAATAAGATATTACGGATTTACTAACCGAATTGGATATCCGATGAGACGTTTAGAATCATAAAAATCATTTGTATTTTTATTTAATTTTGACTGAATTCAATTCTAGATTCCGTTAGTCATTTTGAAGAATTCTATTCGATTTTACTTAAACAAATAAGATAATATTAACGAAATTTTTTCAGCTAGACATCCATTGAGTTAAAATAAAAACAATTTTAAAAAAATTTTACACTTTTACAAAAATTCTTCATGTAAACTAATATTTATATCTCAATGTTACTCAAAAATTCTTCTTCTTACTTTAACGAATTTGAATTCAAAATAACACCCTTGAGGAATTAAACTAACAAAATTTAGTTTTTTAAACGGATTAAGTATTTAAATTAACTTCCTTTAAGGATGCTTACTCAAATATTTTTATGTGTTGTTCCCAAAACATTGTGTTACTACTGGTTTACTACTATTTTAACAAAATCTTTTTTGTATATAACACAATTTTACCTACTCTTTTAACAAAATTTTATTTATATACACGTATTATTTATATACACGTATTATTTAACGAAAACTTTTATACTGATTTGAAGAAAATTTGTTAGTTGAATAAATTTTGATTTCATTTGAAGAAAAATTTAGTTGATTTAACAATTTTTTTAGTTAAGGGCTTACAAAATTTTTAAGTTAATATTACCGATGATATTTAGTTCACTGAAGAGAGGGAAATGTCAACAGTTACTTGAGTTTTTAAAATATCGACCAACGAAAGCAAAAAATAAAATACAGTGCTTTGTTTTTGGTGCTGTACTTGTTGTAGTATTTGCCACTACCGCTTACATGAATTCGCCTTTTATATAGACTTGTGATATTACGAATATCAATTTTGAATATTCGCGAATACGAATGCGAATACGAATACCTGCGCCAAAATTCGCCGAAAGCGAATATCCAATTTAAAATTTCGTGCCATACAATATTTGATTGAAAAAAAAAATCTTTCTTTTGAGTCGAAAAAAATAAATTAGAAAAAAAACTGGCACACCACTTACTGTATTTCACATTATTATTAAAATCGCAACTCTTCTACTGAACATTTTTAAATTTTTACTTACGTAATAATTAGTATTATTATGTAAAAGCCATAAGCACCGTGGCCCAAAGAATCTTTTGTGCAGCCCAAGTTTTCACTAACCGAATCGTAATATACAGGCCTCAAATATCACACGGTGAGAGATTGTTTACTTCATCTGAATTTATTAAGATAACTCCATGGAGCTACAGTCTGTTTGCATACTTACCAGTGTGACCAGATCTTAGATCTTAAAAATATTGTTTACGGCTTGAAGACAAAGAAAATGCTTACGTTTTTTCAAGATTTTCGTTTGAAGTTTATTAACAGTATGAACTTTCATTGAAAACTAAATAAGTTGTAGGAAGCCATTTTTAATAAAATTTAAATTATTGGTAATCTCTTAAGAAATTACGGCGCGCCGCGGCGGACCGCAATACCTCTGATGTAAGCAAAATACAAACGATTTTATTTCTATTATTTGCTCTAATTTAAAAGGTTTTATAAAAAGATATAAAATGCTAAATAAAATGTCAAATACTAAATAAAGGTTTTGCAGATTACCCAAAATTTGCAATGCTAAAATTTTTACACTAATACTTATTCTTTAATGCTCTTAGATTTCGTTTTTATTCGCACACCACAATAGTGGAGACGAAATTATGCATTTGTGCTGATGTTTGTAACACCTTAAAATATTGCTCCTAGATCCACCTTTAGGTGTACCGATCGACTCAGAATCACTTTCTGAGTCTATTTAATAATGTCCGTCCGACTGGCTTGCTGTCCATGTTCGCAATTTTGCAGATAATTGGAAACAATTTGGTACATAGGTTCTAATTGCCACAAGGAGCAAGGCTATTGAAATGGAGCGAACCGGTATAAAATTTCACATATCCCTCATACAAGTTTCTCTGCCCATTAACCATCGTGTTATGTTAGTATTAAGATTAAATTTGGTCCAAACTTATTTTATTTCAATCAAAATAATCTTACTAAATTTTATAAGAATCGGCCCATATTTGACCATAGCTCCCATACAAATACTACTTCTGAAAATAGTTTGCCATAACTTTCTTATAAGCGTTGGTATTAACATAAAAATAATAAAATGATAAGTTTTACAATAGCTACTATGCCATGACAAAATGTTGTACTGGTAGGTCCAAAATTTACCAAAGGTCCCATAATAACGCCCTTACTAAAATCTCATATAGATGAAGATATCTAAATAATATTCGGCAGAAAGCACTTTTACATGAATCCTAACCTCATAACATAATCTTGTTCAGGCGGGTCCATGATTGCCTATGGGTCCCAAATAGGGTTCACTTGCAAGAATTGTTTTTACATACAGTGGTATAGGGTATCATATGGTCGGGCTTGACTCACTACCCAGTAAAAAAAATTTTGGGTTTTTGAAGCACTTAAGAGAAAAAGCGCATAATTGAGCGCTTCAATAAGAGAGCTCTTACACAGCAGTAAATGATAAAAAATAAAATATACAAAAATCTGCTGTTTTAGTGTTGACAACGAAGAAGGTTTTAAAGCTAAAAAATAAAAATATATTATGGTTTACGGAAATTATTGAAAAAAGATATTTGCATGTTAAAAGAAGCGCTTATTGTCAGCAGAAAATAGTCCTCCAAACCGGGAACACCCCATACAAAAATCAGGCATCCCATCAGCAGATTGGAAGCGATTTGAGGTATGAATTCATACATAAAACCTGCTCCTTTTGAAGCACATTTTTTACTACATTCTTACTTGTTCTTACTCTTTTTGCGCTTTTACTTAGTAATTCAGTGTTGTTTGAGAAAAAATACTTTCGCAGATGCTACAGCCACCTACAGCGGTAGTTTTGCACATATTTAACTTATGTTTTTTTCTTTAGTTTTCATAACTTTATTTTTCTTAGCTTTATTTTTCCCAATGTTAAATAAAGGATATTAAACTGTTTTACTTCCCATCCTTAATTATTACATAACAAGAAGAACGAAAAGATCTTCCCAAGTTTCTTTAAATGTCTCCTGCATTGCAGTTATATTTTTCAGTTTATTGCCGATAGATGATATCGAGCCCTAACCGCGAAAATAACGTAAGCGTCATGATTTTCAATTTTCGTTTTTTTTTAATAAATGACTTTATTGGCAACACTTGCATCATCTCCTTAAATTTCATGGTCGCATAAGGTACCGTTACGATTTTATAGCAAGAACAATTTTATTGTAAGCGACAAATTTCATTAAAAATTTATATGAAATAAAATTAAAAAGCTCTCTCCTGTAAAATTTTATTTTTGGCGCTTACGTTATTTTCGCGGTTAGGGGTGATATACTTTGTAGAATTCACCGCAGTGAAGATATTTCCTATTTGTATAATGGGATTGAAAATATCTTGATATATTATTACCAATTTCAGTTTTCGCTTATTTTCTTACAATAATTAGGAAATTGCTTCAAATGATAGAAAGTATATCTTGGAATGCTTAAAATCAACTTCAGTACTTTTCATAAATTCTCTTTGTGGCGGCACAATGCTTCTAATGTTTGTTTGTTTTTTTTTACTAAAAAATTTTATTTGTATTTTTCTCTTTATAAAATCTTTTTTTAATAAAAATTTATATTTTTTGTTTAGTGTTATGTATTTCTTTACACTTTGGTATTTTTTTTTTTGAAATGTATTAACAAAATATTCGCGATATATTCGCTTGAATTATGCTAATGTCGTTAAATAGGCGAATAATCGGCGATGCGAATACAAATACAGTAAAAATTCGACAATCCGGATAATTGATTGCAGACCCCAATCCGGAGTAGCGAATTATCCGGATTATCGCATGTATCTATTTATTTAAAATTATAATAATTCGTAGCAAAATTAAACATAAAAACAGAAAAATACAATTTCAACAATTTTTACTTTATCTAAAATAGATCAATACTAAACTAAAAATGCATGTGCAAACATACTCATATCACACTATTCTAACTGTATTTTTCAAAACATGAATAAAAAAATAAATAAAAACGGGTGTTATTCAATCCGAATATTCCGGATTAGTGGAGTCCGGATTATCGAATTTACACTGTATTCGTAATATTACCAACATTGTCTAATTGTACTGCGATTACATTTTACAATTTTAAGTTTTTTAAATGAAAAATTTAAATGTTGAATTTCGATTTTTTTCAATTTTTGCGATTTTTAAGTTTTGCCGATTCAGCGCATTTATTTAGTAGGGATTTATTAAAAATTCGTAAGATTAAAGATAAAAATGGGGAAAACGGCTAAAATGGTGTATCTCTTTATCTGGTAATATATTTATATATTTTTAACCGTCCGCCGGGCGTGAGATAAAAACGTATATATTTGATAATTTAGCACTTTTTTGTTAATAAAAACATCTCAAGCTGGAGTAACGAAATTTAGAAAATATATTTGTTTGAAGAGAGGTCCGGTGAAAACTCTAAATAAATTTGCTGCTCATTACTGACCATTCCGCAATACCAAAAATCTCAATTTCTTTGGTTACCATGTTTGTTATTAAGGTAAAACTATTATAATATTTTAATTTTATGACTCCATAACGCACTATAGCTTCCTCATATGTTTAACATAAAAACATATTGAAAATGCAATTGTACAACAAATTGTCTTTCACATTGTACTATATATATAGATATATCAGTGTTAGTATAAATACCACTTCCTCTAACCATTAGCCAAATAACAAAAGAGTGTCTACTCTTCCTGGTTGTAAAAATTCTCGTTGTAGTTTGTTAATGTTTTTGCCTTCATTTTTAACTTGACAATTTTCTAACTAGTTTTATTTAAACACTATCATTAGAAAATGCACGCAGATGCACAATCTTAAGAATATAACACGTTATCACAAAAAGAGATAATTTTAAATTGAAGCTGTAGAAATTTAAATAACGAAACAAAAGGATTTGAAATTGTAAAAAAAATATCTAAATTTTAAAATTGGCTATATTTAGAAAGAGGTTAAACATTTTTTTTTTAATTTAAATTTTCATAATTTTGAACATAAAATCTTTCGAAATAGACTAAATTGATTAGAGCTTATTTTTGGAACAATACTTTGACTAACTACACGATAAGTATAATTGATTTGTGTGAATATGTGGCAACCCGAATTGACAGTTGAAAATGAAAGGTTAAGCGCTAAAAACGTTTTGAATTAAATATAATATTGTTTTGAAGCTAGTCATTGAAATTAAATAAACTAGCATTCGTTTTTAAAATAGTAACTAAATAAAGTAATTTTTTTTATACAACCATAACACTTATCTTATTAACTGTTATCCTAATCAAAAAAATTTCAAAAAAACATTTAGACTTATTTATATGACACCTCTTTTTGAAGAACTTCAAACGGAATCAAGGATCCAGGCAAGATTCAGGAAACTGTTGCAAGTAAACATTTAAGAGCAAAGATAAAATTCAAGCTGAAGTAAAACAACAAAATTATTATTACTTTAAGAATCTTATGATGATGGTCTTATATGGTCATCATTGTCATTAGTATTATGATCATTATCATCATCATCATCGTTGTCGTCGTCGTCATCTTTCACATAACTGCACTTAGTAAAGAGAAGTATGACGGCTATAAGGCGTTTTGTAAGAAAAACTGTAATTTAAGAAAATTATTATTTTATAAATACTACTTTTACTCTTTTTTGCTGAGTATTTCAAATACTTGAAAGAATCTTAAATGAGCTAATAATGCAGCTGAAGTTAAATGTTTTTCCAGAATAGTGGTGAACGTGAGTTTATTTAGTGGAAAATTGCGTATTTTAGCAAAACTATTATATTTTGTGAGCAAGAGGAAGATATGATTCTTTTTTTTTTTATTGCAACTAATGGTTATGTTTAAATTATAAAAAGTTAATAAAAACTGCTGTTAATATGGGATTACATATTACAGACTTGATCTGGAAATTATAAAAATTTTAAATTAGGTATTTGTAGTAATTACCTTTCCTACCTTCGGGAACATTGTTTAATTGTTTCCTTTAATTCTGAAAACTTTTTGGAAATAAATATTTTTCTAAGTATTTTACTGACAAATTTTTTATTAAACTTAAACTATTATTGAAAATGAATGGGTATTTTTTTACAAAATGTGCTTAATCTAAAAAGAAATTAAATTGCTTGGTTTTTTGGGTTTTGTTTCATTTTGTTTTAAAATGGTTGGCATTAATGTTCGTCTTGATGAATGAAATACTTGAAATGAGAGCATTTAACATGATTTATTGAGTGAGTCTAATACTAAAACTTATTCCCATTTAAAGTCAAACCAAAATGACAATGAAAAATTCTTTATTTATGTACATATATAAAATTAAGAGTGCAAAAAATAAAAAAATACAATAAATCTTAAAATAAAACATTTTCAGGACATAAAAGGGGTGTTCCAAAATATTCAAAGCGATCGCTTGCGATTGACATTTTTAAAAGCATCGTTTATAAAAGCAATGAGTTTTTTTGCATTCTTTGCATTTACTAAGGCTTCTGGCAGATGTCACAAAGCTTTTCGGAAACAAATAGGTGCCGTCTAGGTGTAAACGTTCACTTATTTGTGGACGAAGGACAAGAAGCGTAGAGTGACTTTTTGAAAATCTATTGTTCTCGAAATAAAAACTTATCAAAACTTTCAAGCACCAAATGTTGGACAACATTATATCTGTCTAAACAAGTCAGAGTGCTTTATTAGGCTGTGCCGTTTCTTAATACCCTCCACTGACAGTTAGAATATTTCAGGAGTGGGTTCAATATGGGATCTATAAATTATTTACCAATCTTTATAAAAACGGACGTCAGTATTAAAATTAGTTTTGATTAAGACCAATCGAGAATCAGTAAGTTTTATGCTCTTTTCTCTAGTCATATAAAATTTAATTGAGCAAAATATCAAGATTCGTAACAGTTTAAATCGTACTAAAATGATTTTAAGAGTGGGAATTTATATTGGACCCATGTTAAAGTTTAAATTAATCATCACAAAATTATGTTGAATGATTTTTAGTATGTATTAAAAAACCTAAATAAGACCAAATTTCAATACCGCAGTAAAATTTGTTTTAGCGTTTTATACGTTTTAAGTTCTTTTTTAAAAGGCTACTCTATAGGGGACCTATGGTAAATTATGAACCAATTACCACAAAATTGCATGGTGATATTTCTGGTTATATAAAGCTAAAATGGACCAAATTTTACTACAATATTTAGATTTGCTACTTTTTAGACTGTACTAGACTGTTTTCCAAGAGTAGGATTTATATGCGGCCTGTGGTAAATTATTGACCGATCTTTACGAAATTTGACAGTGTGATTTCTGGTCATATAAAACTATGACAGACTAAATATAATTAAAATAGAAGGACCAAATTTTATTACAATAACATTATTCGTTACTGATTAAGGCGTACTAAACTCATTTCCGAGAGAAGGCTTAATATGGGGCCTATGGTAAACTATGGACCGATCTTTATGAAATTAAATGTTTATTTAATGTTAAGAATATTGTAACAAAATTTTTCAAATTCTTTGTTTTTTTGACACAAGAACGATGCCTAGTTTAAATGTGAAAATTCGATCCATTATTTTCCTAGCCACCAGAGTTGCTTACAAATCGCTTTAATATGCAGCAAATATTCCTAATAAAGTTGAACCAAATAAGTAAAATAAAAGCAATAAAAGCTTTCCATAAAATTTTGTATCGAAATTCAATTCCTTATAAAAAGCTTTCATTAACGCCACAATTACAGTTGGAGTCAGTGTTGCCAGAAATGGGGAGAAATCTCTAAATGTAGGTATTTTTAATACTAAAAAAGAGGCGTAGGGAAAATCGAACAGATTTTTCATAATCTCCAAAATGTAGGGATTTTTCGTCAAATCGCATTATTTATAAAATAAATTCAGAAAAACGTTATGTTAGTGATATTTTCTTGTCCAAAACGGTTGAAATTTTTTCCTTTTCACTAAAATCTCTTATGCTGGGTACACACAGTGCAATCTACATCAATGCAATCTCAAAATATCAATACTGGTTGGAGTAGACCATAGCTCTGATATAAACTCTACTATCAGAAACACTCTCACTTCCTTTGTAAAGAGAGTTCAACAAAAATTACTTTTGATTCCCTATTGTAGGATTCCGGGGGAGGAAAGTATTCACAACGGTCATACAGCATAAGCAAAGCGATTTTTAACACAAACTTTGGTTGGATTGGTGTTTTATTTAGACCTCATACTTAGTACTTTTTTCTAAAAGAGCAAAAAAATGATGTTATAAAAAAACCGTTTAAGTAAAATTTCATTACTCTCTACATACCGCTTACCAATCAATGCATGTCGTATAACTTTTGGTACTACGAACTAACCCCCAATGAACTAAGTCTCCAAAACGATAATGAACTTAATCCAGTCATTACTTTTAACTTAACTTTATTTTTGATTTACTTAACATTACAAAATGAATAGAATACATAAATTAAATACATAAGTTTTTGAGGTTATTAATATAAAGATTCTTTTTTCTCAATAAAATTACAAATATCAAGTATTTTAGTGGGCTCTGCGAAATAAGTCTCAAGAAAATAATAAATAAATAAGGCCCAAACATTTCTCATACAAATGTGGGAGTAACTTAAATATGAAATAGATCCCAGTCCTCTCGGCTTAAATTAATTTTTTTTAAAGTTATTTAACTTTTTTGCCTGAGACTAATTTTATACTTAAAAACACCCAAATTAAATTTTTTAAAAAAGGGAGGAGGGACCAGGCCGTAGGCCGGCTGTATGGTGAAGTTTTAGTAAGTGACTCTAAACTTAGACTCTAAAATTTAGATTAAGAAACTCGGCATTTTAAGTTTCGGTTATATGACCTCAACTCAAATAAGTATGTCTATGTTTAAAACTACTTTGTAAGAATTACTTAATAAAAACTTGAAAATAAAATTGGTCTTTATTTTTTGGCTCTCTTTTTAACTTTTTTGGAAATAATATAAATTTTTCTGTGAGTTCTTTAATGGATGTTGTGAGATGTTGTGCATTAATAACTAAGCTATTTGTGTATGAAGAATTTTACTCTTATCGTTCTCAAGATATAAAGAAATTTGGTTTGTACCACGCCCACTTCCTTTTTCGATTTTCTGCTATTTGGGGTGGAGACATATCTAACAAATCAGAGGTACAGTCGTCCCTGAGTTATAAGTGGTGTGATTTTATTAATTGATTTATTAATAAGTTGGCTTAAGTGGTTTTTAAACAGTTAAATAATCCCTAAAAACATTTCTACACATCAATAGACTTTTGAATATGTATTAAGCCGTTAAAACCCTGACATAAAATACGATTTAGTTTTCTATGCCGTAAACAATTTCCTTCTTTCCTAATATTTAAATGCTTCCTCGATAAATATGTATTTCCTAAAATCATTAAAAGCTTAAACTAAAAAAACTTAACTGAATATTTAAACTACATATGAAAAATAAACATGATTCTATTAAAAAATTCATTCCTAACAAAATGACCTTTAAAAAAGTACACCAACATAAAAAATCTTAGCCAAATACAACGTATTCCTATAAAAACATGCCACAATATAAAACTGGCAATTTTATTGAAAACATGTCTAGAATAGTTTGTTTTGTGCGTCCAATCATTAAAAATTCGTTGCATGATCGAACAATAACAATATCTTTGTCAAATATGTATAAATAACAATTGAAACCCCACACGAGTCGGTGTCCAATCAATATTAAAGAACAATGATATTGAATATTTAACCAAACTGTTCATACACATCCATAATATCTGTGTGCCAATAAAAATTCTTTCTTTTCTTTTTTTCCATTGTTTTATCTAGTTGCTCCATTGACTATCCAAGAATCTATTTGTTGTCTTTACTGGTTTGCCCAGAAAATTAAAAGCGTTAAACCCATTTCATCATTTATAGGTCCCTTTTCATTTCGATTTCACAAACTGAATATGATAATATGGAGTATAAAGCAAGACAGGGAAAACAAACGTATTGAAATCGGAAACGAAATGCTCAAATTGTAAGGAAACACATTACAATTAAATTATATATAACATTAACATTCCATGTGTGCGATGAACTACTTTTCGTTCTCTACTAAATACTCTTGTATGACACACAGACGAACACTCATACATTCAGATCTGTAAAAAAAAGAAATGTTTACAACACATTTGTAGGGACAGAGCTGGGAAAGAGTTCATTTTACAAACTGCCATATCATATGTCAAACCTATGCATATGACATAAATAATAGACCGATAAAGCACAGGCGGGAAATTGACACTTATTCTTATAAAACTTCCTATAAATAACAAATTTTTGCAAGATTTCTTATAAATAGCAAATTCTTGCAAAATTTTGAATTAATATAAAATTCTTGTAAAAAGTATTACGTTAAAATAATATTACATCCCATACGACTTAATCGTTTTTTGAATTTTTTCTTAACAATAACACTTTTCATTTGATTATGGTTGCATTTTAACAAAAGCATGTGATTACAAACTGTCATATTAAATTAGATTTTTTGACTGTCGCAACAAAACATTAGATTTCTATCCTAAAAAGTATTATGGAAAACGTAAGACTTGTGTGTTAGTGTAAAGTATGCTTTATAGGATACTACATAGCTTTATCGGGTGCGCTTCGATTCCTCTATTGAAATAAAATTAGTCAAATAGTACCAAATTTAGTTACTTTAACTGTTACCGTTCTACTAATATACATTAACCTATATTGTGATTATATTGAAGGTGTCATGACCACTTCTTTCATCCAGCCAACGTTGTGACCAATTTTTTTGTTAGAACACCAAGCTATTTGTTGCGAATGTAAAAACTTTTACAAACTGTGAGTATTCCCCAGATATAAAGAAATTGTGTATTGATAACCAAATATTTGTACAAAATCTTAACTTTTTTCTTGTAACCGTTTTCCGGATCACTTTTATTTACACTTTCTTTGTAATAGAGGAGCCACTCCTACTTCCCCAATCCAGTCCACTTTTTGGCCGATGTTGTGTATTGATAACAAAGTTATTTGTTTTTAATTTAAAAACTTTTCTGTAACAGTTCCCCAGATATGGAGTTATTTATATCGTCTTTGTTTGGGAGGTGCCACGCCCACTTGGAACCTTACAAATATTTACAGCCTATGTTAATTAATTAACCCATTTTATCCTCTAAATATTTCAATTTCCTAAAATTTCTTTTCCGTGGATCTATTCGTTGCAGGACTTATTCATTGTCCAAATATCATGTCTTTAACTTTAGCCATTTGGGCTGCGCGATGATGAATCAGTCACTTGACTAAGTCATAAATTTTATTCAACATTTGCGTCCTAGGGGGAACTACTTCCCTACCACTGTCGACAAAGTAAGTAGTCTATTTTATTTTTTTTGGCTCACAGGATGCTTCTGTAAAAATGCATTTTCCCCCTGCACCTTCCCCCTTTATTTATTTTTTAGAAGGTGTAGTTTACCATAAGAGTGTTTCCTACAAAGCTTGAAGGCTTTTGTCTTTAGATATGCGGTATATAATATTTTTGTTCTATGGGAGGTACAGATCCTCCTCCTTCTACCCCGCCTATTTTTATTTTGAATTTTTTAGTTTACCATAATAGTGGCCTTAACCACGTTTGAAGACTCTCGCTATAATAGTACTTCTGTTACGCGATATTTAATATATGCGTCCTGTGGAGCGTATTGCTCCCCCTGCGCCTACCACCTTTATTTTTATTCTCGAAGGTGTAGTTTACCATTAGAGTGACTCCTACCATGTTTGAACATTCTCACTATAACAGATCTAAAGATATGCGATATTTAACATTGGCGTCCTTTGGGGGTTCCACTTTTCCAGTTTCTATCTTACTTCAATTTTGGTTCTTGGATGCTACTGTAAAAATTCAAGAAAATGGGTGCGATACTTAATATTGGTATCCTATAAAGGGTACCACTTTTCCTGCCCCTATCGACAATATAAGTAGCCTATTTTATTTTCGGGGCTCACTTGATGTTACTGTAAAAATTTCAGGAAAATTGGTTCAGTAAATATTTTTCATTTTTATATATGTGACAATTTCAGTTAAAAATGTGGAAAAAGTGAGTTTTGGAGAAAAACGATTTTTGAGTTAAAGCTTAATTATGACAAAAGTAATGAAGTTAGAAAACGCTTTGCTGAATTGGAAAGAGCGTATTGTCTATTTTAAGTATCACCAAAAAAGTAAAAATCGATTTTTTCATCCATAAGTCCCTTTTAACTGAAATTGTCCCATATATAGATTTTGCAAAAATCTGCAATTTTTAGGGGTTTTTGTTTCTTTTTTTATTCGAAAAGTTACTATTTATAGGAAGTTTTATTAAGACCATGAACTCATTGTTTTACATCAACTCTTAAGTATCAATAACTGTATAAAGTACAAATGCATGGACATTACCAAAAAGTTAATGGTGAATTGGATAAACGATTGTGTGTGAGATAGTTTATTTTTTTTTCTGTACGTTTTAGTGTGACCCTTCATTGTATGGGGGAAAATAAGTGTACAAGTTTAGGGTATGACCCCCTAGAAATTTTCATGAAACCTGGATACCACTTATCAGCTTGGTAAGGCATAACGACAGTAACCACAAATAATAATAGTTTGAGCAAAAAAAAATTTCAAAATCCATCATTTCGCAGGCCTGTGTTATTCTTCATATATGCTGAAAGGCGAGTTCTGCAGTTATTATAATTTATAACTTTATAAATAGTTGGCCGATTTTTATGATCTTGATTTTAAATAGGTAATAAGCCATAGAGTTAATTTAAAATGTAAACTTGATACGGCAAGCCGACATATAGTATCCAGGTTTCAAAAAAATAAAACAATATTTAAAAATCGTAATTTTTTAAAATGTATTTGAGTCGCTTTTAAAACTTTTTTTTTACTGCTTCAAAATTTTGTATATCTTTGTTTTTTTGGTGTTAACATATTTTTAGGAGGTCAGACCGAGAGTATGAATACTTTTTAAGGGTAACCCTAGTATATGTGTATGTTGGCATGTTTTCGTACATGTGTTAGTAAATTGTGTATGGTTAAAGTAGGGAATAAAGGAAATAAGATTCAATGTAAACATGTTCTTAAAATATGCTTAAAGTGTTGTACATTAAGTTTTGTTTTTTTTTGTTATTCTTTCTTTCATTTTCTATGTTATTTTCATTAAAGATTTTCGTTTTTTATTCTTTTACTTATTCTCTCTGAAACTTCAGGATTCAATCTTATGTGCTTAATATTTAATTTTACTTTAATTTTATATGTAATTTTATATGTAATTTTGTTGTGTGGGTCATATTGTATAAAGTGTATATTTGTATGTTGTTTTAAGTTTTAATTGAAACAGAATAAAATATGTAAGGAATGAATATTGATAGATAGATTGAAAACCTTGTTGTAGGAGTCAATTGTTTGGATTAAGAATTATATTTATTTTCTTAAGAATTGGAAACTAAAATTTTAATTGAAATACATATACAAACATATGTACAATACAAATAAATTTTGTAATTATGCATGTTAAGAAAAGAAAACTTATATTTTGTTTTTAATTTTTATAATCATTTATTAAGAAATAGGAAAAAATATGTACTTTAAAATAAGATATTCCAACTGTTAAGACCCTGCGCTGCTTGGTATTTCATAATTGATTACTGATTTTCAGTACTTTAAGTGAAATTTGGCACAAAAATATCCTTTTAGAGGACCAACAATAACATGATTGGAGCCCACCATAATATGGTTGTGGCTGCCTTATGGAGAACTAACTGATTTAACCATATCATAATTGCCTCTGACATTAATATAGTTGAAGTAGCCATTTTATATCCAAACATGTTTTGTAAGAAATAGTTTTGTTAGAGGTGACCATATCAAAAGTATTGGCAAAAACCCTTTTTTATAAAGTGAGCTTAAAAAGGGATGCGGCTTTAAATTTAACTCCAGAACAACTTACAGTTCTTTTATAAAAATTGGTGCTGTAGTCTTGCAAAACAAATTTAAATTTATTAAAATACGTGCAGTAGAGCGACTCAATTTGTGTGGAAGTTAAATTCGTGCAAGGTGCACCCCCCTCAAAATGAACCTAGGACTTTTTTAAGATGACATTTAAAAATATTTCGGCGCCAGCGTTGACCTCTCGTGAGCTGGACCATTTTGAAAAAGGGTCTATTTTTGCATGTTTTGTTAATTTGAGAATCTGTTTACTTACCAACATATACAATATGGGTATGTAAAATGCATCTAATTTGCAAAAATATAAGTTATTTACATACAAAGATGATGTACTTGGCAAAAGAAAAAATTTGATATGCATATTGCTCATTTAAAACGAAGCGTTACCACCCCTTTGCATTTTTGTCAAAACGCGAACTTCAAAAAAACCTGAGACCCGTGTTTAATTAAATCGACTAAAGATTAAAAAATGTTAATTTGGCATTATTATTACAAGCAACCCCGAACAAAAAATTCAAAAACCGTTCTTTTTTACAGAATATCCTTAAAAAAGGACACGGACCCATATTTTAAATGTTGGTAAGGAAACAGATTCTCAAATTAACAAAGCATGCAAAAATATACCCTTTTTCAAAATGGTCCGGCTCACGAGAGGTCAAAGCTGGCGCCGAGATATTTGAAATGTCATCTTAAAAAGTCCAGGGTTAATTTTTAGGAGGGTAAATCGAGCACTTTTTTTGATGAGTCGCTCTAGCATGCAGTAGTCTTCCCATTGATTCATATAGTAGTACACCAATAAACGAATTAAGGATGTGCAATATCCAACCACTTTTATGATGGAAAAAGTACGTTTGCTAAAAATTAAAAATAAAAAAGGTCGTTTTGTAAAAAAAATAATAAAAAACAAGTTAGAGTGCTATATTCGGCTGTGCCGAATCTTTGATACCCTCCACCGACAATCGAATGTTTAAGGAGTAATATCTGTATGATGTCTTTTTATTATTATTATCTTAAACTGTGACGATTTGTTATTAATTATGGTTTTAGGAGACTAAACTGTTTTCCGGGAGTAGGGCATATATGGGGCCTAGGGTAAATTATGTACCGATCTTCACGAAATTTCACAGTATCATTTCTTGTCGAATAAAACGGACTTGTGCAAAATCGTATGTCATTCCGTGCATTTTTGCATCATTTATGTTAGTTTTTGTAACAAAATTATCAAGTTTTTGAAGGTGGTGGTTCCACACTTTGATTCATAGCTCTGGTCCTACTGAACCGATTTTGCTGAAATTCAATCCCAAACTGCTTAGGATAACTACAAGCAATTTGACACCTAGTTTGTTTATTTCTTTTGAGTTTTTCGAAAGTGAGCGTGTTTTCAACAGACGGACAGACGGACAGACAGACGGACATGGCTAAATCGACTTAGAATTACTCAAGCAGCCAGAATATATATACTTTATGGGGTCTGAGATGAATAATAAAAAAGTTTCACACGGAATGACAAACTTAGTATACCCTCTTCACAACAAATTGTGGTGGAGGGTATAAAAAGGTTTTGTTTAACAAAAAAGATAATCGGGCGAAATGAAGTGGATCTAAAATCGAGCAAGTTTAAAAAAGGACCATAAAAATATTCCTTTTTACCTATTTCATTCTTTGAGTACCAATTATTTTAACAATTCAAACTCCAAAACCAGGAGAATCTACGGTCATTTTGTAAACAATTGAACTTAAAAATTTGTTCGATTTTAATTTCAAAAATTTTGCGTGAAATGTTCATTAGAGTACTAGGCTTAAGGTAGAATTGTTTAACCCGAATGAAAATGTATAACTTCTGGCTTGTTGTTTATAAAAAATTTTGGAAAATTTTAAGCGTAGAGAAATTTTTGCGAAATTTTGTGGTTTTTGAGGAAATTTCATGAAAGATTTTTTTTGTGGAAAAACAGCAAAGTTACAACAATACAATATAAGCTACAAGTAAGGAATTTATCTTAAATATTTTTTTTTAATAATAACTAAATCGCTTCATAATTTCACGTAGCTCCCCAGTAAAAACTTCGCCTACAAAATAATGTGTTGAGTAATCAGAAAAACATAAGAGCACTACTTACAATTCTACTGAAAGAACCAATGAATTTTACAAGGGATGTCCCAAAATGAACGCATTAAAAAGCAAGTCATTATTTTTTTACTTTAATACATCCAGAAAAAAGTAGTTATAGAAGTTGTTATACATGTAGTTATAGAAGAACGCTACTAAATAATGAGTTAAAGAAGCTATTCATTTTGAAAAAGTAAGCGAAGTTTTTACTGGGTCTAATACCTGAAAATATAAAAGAGAAAATCTTTGAAATACATACTTATATTTTATCCAAATGCATATTTAGATGGTATGAGAAAAAAGAGAATGAAATTTAATTGAATGCTACGTTACAAGTAATATCCATTTCTCCATTTAACTGCCTTTAGGTTTAAAACTTAACTATGTTGTCTGAGGGTGCTTTGTTAAATGATTGAGTGAATGCAATTTCTATGATTAGAGAAAATATGAAAAGTAGCTTTCTTTGAACTTTATGTTAAGATATTAAGTTGTATACTCAATTAAATATTTCATTTTGCTTAAAGCCAAGATATTAAGACATTAAAATATCGCACAACAAACCGGAATGTTAAACAAATTCATTTGAATTTATCTTTGATATTCAATTATGTAGAATTTAATTGAATTTAATTAATCAAATTGTTGGGATTTATAAACCATAAAATAATTAAACAGTAACGGCTTTAAAATGAATGTTACATTTTAAATGTTAAATTCGAATGAACTTAAAAAACCAAAAATAGAATGAAATATGTTGGAAAAAAAATTAAAAAAAAACCATCAACGAAATCAACAAATTGCCAATTACAGGCATCCAACTGTCAACATCACCGCAGACATGTCAGTGTGATAAAATGAACATTGAACAGTGGGTGGGATTTATTTCTGAACTGCAATGAATGTAGATACTTATAGTACATAGATTCAATCGCCGATATAAACCATTGATTTTTATTTAATTTAAATTACTCATGTAAGGGAATAGACAATTGCGTGTATATCACAGCAGTTTTTCTGTCTATCTATCTAATTATACATTAAAACAATAACAGCTGTGTATGTATTTATATTTTAAAAATGCATTTCTTTGAAAGGTTTAAGATTAATGTTAGATACAAATTGTTACATAAATAAATGGTTTTTTTTTCTAATATAAACACGTTTTATAATATTCATTAATATAATTATTGGAATAATTATAGCTAACCAGCAAGTTTAAGAAATATGTATCTTTATTGACTGAATATTAATAACAAAGTAAAGGCATTGAACAAATATGAAACATATAAAACCTATTTTTTCAATGAACTATTTCTTTATATTACAATTTATATTAAGGTACAAAACGATAAAGTGTATCTCCAATAATAATCTACATACATACATACATATAAATCGGCAAAGGCAAAACAGTTAAGAAAACTTTCCTCCTCTGTATGTCAACCGATTTGAAACAAATACACCACTTGAAAGGTATTAACTTACAGAAGTAAACAATATTTATTCAATATTCAATATTATGTTCTAACCCTTTAAATAAGCTACTAACACATACATATGCAAAACACATAAAAAATTAGTTTTTTTTTCCAATTATACAAAGTTTTTTCTATAAAATAATAAAAAAAATGGGGAGAAAAAAAGTATCATATAGGGGAACTACGGCAAATTAAATTTCTTTCTTTTACTTTTCCTTGCTACATGTGATAATTTTTGAATTTTGTATAATATTAAACTAAGAAACATAATATTATGCTTGCAGGGTTCCGAGTAAATAATAACCTACAAGAAGAAAAATGTTGGTACTTTTTTGTTTTTCATCGGGTACTTTTGGGATTTTTGTTAATATTCGACCAATAAAGATAAATTGAAACATGCATGGTCCTGAGTGAATAATAATATGTAAGGCGGAGCTTTTTGGTACTTTTTCGTTCTACATCTGGTACATTGATTAGTTTTTTTTTTTAATATTAGACATCAATTTTTGTTTTTCATGTCAAAACAAAAACCAAATTGTATGAAAATCTATATTTAAATATGAATTGAAATTTAAATAAAGTTGGTGAAATTGGCCCATAGAAATATAAAACTACTCATGCAATGCCCTAAGTGGATGAGAATCTATTAGAGGAGACATGATAGGAAGAAACATGTAATTTAAAAATTTAAAATGATAAATACAGCAAATTTCGAATCACCAGTACCACTGGTTCAAGATTGATGTTTGACTGTTGGCTGGCAAACATTGCAGTGGTGCAGAGGTTAGAACTCAAAGAATTCTGAAGAATGAATATGGTGATTCTTGAAACATGTAAATTCAACCCAGGTTCGAGCCCCAGCTCAGTCACGAATATTATCAATAAATTTTAATAAAAATTTCATGTTGTAAAAATTCCTTCCTTCAGTAAAAATAATTTAACGAAAATTAAATTTGATGAACTCAAGCCTAACTTAAAAATATAAAAATTTAATGGAAATATTTTGACGTCGAAGGTAAAAAAACTGACAACTCTGCTGCCATTATCCGTCTCTATACTATATTAACTACAAATGACACTGAAATTTAAAGTAAATATAAATAAAGTGATAAAACTTTTTCATTGTTTACCACATGAATTCACTACCCTGCCCACAGAAGTGGCACATAAAAAATATTTCGATTCAATACTATCGATAGTAACTATAGTTGTAAGCTTACTATCTAAACTATCGAATCGGCCGACTATCGATAGTTTTGCAGAAATAACAAATACTTTAGTACTGATACCAAAACTTTCCTGCAGACAAGCCGAATGGCTTCGCGGGAATAGGTTAAGATTTTAAATGAAAACAAACTGTAATTAGAAAATGAATTGAATTAAAAAAAACTTTTGCGAAAACTTTCT
This sequence comes from Pollenia griseotomentosa, assembly GCA_963931875.1. NCBI lineage: Eukaryota > Metazoa > Arthropoda > Insecta > Diptera > Polleniidae > Pollenia > Pollenia griseotomentosa. The sequence continues at coordinate 59,004,197 of OZ007561.1, forward strand.
AAAATACAAAATATGCTCAAAATTTTCTAAATAGCTTACTTTTAATAAATTTGTATAAATTGTAAATTTTTGCAGAGGTTTCTATAAATAGAAAAGTTTTCCATAAAACTAAACTGTTAATTTTTGCAGAGCATAGAAAGAAAAGTTTTCCATGATTTCTTAAAAAGAAAAATTGTAAAAATTTTACAATAAAAAGAAAAGTTTTAAAATATTCCTTAAAGTAGCAAATTTTTCGCGATGTATCCGATAAACAGCCAGTCTTGCGAAATTTCCTATAAATAGCAAAATTTTTCAAAATATTTAAAAAAATAATTTTCCATAAATCTTCAATTAATTTAATTAATCCCCCAACAATAAATTTCAGTGTTTTTATCAAGAATAAAACTTAGGAGTTGAGCACGACAAACAAAATCTTATTAATTGAAAAATTTTTATTCCCAAAAATTACTTTGATAATTTTCTAAAAATCTTCTAAAAATTGCAAATTTTCAAAAATTTTCCATTATAGAAAATTATTGCAAGTTTTTTTTTTTAAATATCTATAGCATTTTGACAAAACATCTTTTTTTAAAAAAGTCGGAGAAAGAATCATTATATCAAATAATAAAATAAACAAAATTTAAGAAAAATTTCGTTTATACTAAAAAACGCAAACAAAAATGTATTTTGAATGAAAATCATACGATTAACAACAGTTTTTGCACTTTTTAAATTTGACCTAATTAAAATGCCACAAATATCAAATTTTCTATAAAAATAAAATTTTTGCAAAATATCAAATATAATAAATTTTTACAAAGTTTTCTATTAATGATAAGCTCTTGCCAAACTTTGTATAAATAGGAAATACTTGCCAAATTTTCAAAACGTTTGATTTTTTTATAAACATCTTTTCCTAAATTTGGATTATTTTTTTTAATGTCACATAACTGTCTTAGTTTCTGTATTGAACACAACATAGTTGCTTAAGCTAGTTTTAAACGTGGCGTATTTAGCAGTGTGCTTTTCAAATCACTTGCTGCAAAATGCATACATATCGTGGAAAAGAAAAATAAATTTGCTTTTATAAAAAGGTAAATTTCAGCATTTTTACAGTAAAATGAAGCAAAGAAGTATTTTATGAGTAAACTGAAAAACTAGTCTCAAAAAAGCTGTTGCCCAAAAAAGTACGGAAACGGAAAATTTGTAAAAATTCGTAAAATTTAGTTTACAGCTGATGGCAAGTAAATGTAGTGTTGAAAAATGTTGTACACCTTTGACTACATGACTCGTTTTCTTATCGGTTATCGATTAAATTTTTTTATTCGAAAACGAAAATACAAAATAATTATTTTATGTAATATTTCTAATTTTGTTGTATTTTATTTGATTTTGCTTATTTGTGTCTGGTTAAAATTTTGCAAAAATATATGCAGTACTAAGTGCGCAAATGCTTTACACTTTAACAACTTCAAAACAAACAAAAAAAACAAAAAGGAAGGCTTAAAAGTTGGTATGAAGCCATATAAATGCTTCACAAGTGTAATTAATTAATATTTATTCACTTTTTGGTTTTGTTTCAGTTTTTTTTCAACTTTCATTTTTTATATAAGTTTTTCACAATTTGGAGGCATTTTGTTTGCTTATTTTTGCTTGTTTACCTTTTGAATCAGATGGTTTTTTCCTTACCAAAGTTTACTGCAAAAATTTCGACAGTAAGAATTTGTAAATACTCAGTAAAAAACCATCACTTTACGCTCCCAATGTGTGTTCCCACTCTATTTTCTCAATGCGAACGCACTTTAGTTAAATGCAGTAAAGCTCAGTAAAAAACTTTTGGGCTCTCGAAAGCAACTAATGTCAGTTCGAATTTGCAATGTAAAATTAGGACGTGTTCTGTTTTAAAGTCAGTTGCTTGTTTTTTTATATTCTTTAAAAAACAAAATTTTTAAATCACGCAAATACAATTAAAAGTGAATAAAACTGTTAATCAGAATAAAATTTGCTGTTGTGAACGATTTTATGTTATGTCAGATGAAACCAGAAATGAACTTGTGAAAGAAACAATTTTATATGGATTATAAACATGACAAAGCCACTGCCTATTAGACAATCATGCTTGGTATGTGAGAATGATATGCCATCATACCATCATACTCGTGTAATAGCAATTCTGACATGCTCAGTACAAATTTCGTTTCTCAATTCAAATTTTTGCAGCCAAACGGTAGCGATGGCGCATTTTTAAAAGGTTTTTGTTGAGAAATATGAAACTCTGCCAGAATTATGGGGTATACAAAGACATATATATCATAATAGATATTTAAAGCAAAAATGTTATTTAAAAATTGAAAACAATTGAGCCAGATGCAACAATTGAAGTCCTAAAGAATACATTACGTTGTAGTCCGCTAATAACTCATCAATTACCAAAGCAGCATCTAATTCACTCGACATTATAGCCCAGCAAAAACTTTACTTACAATCCTAGTTTTAATGACTTCCTGAATTCATTACTTGGTAGCTTTAATAGCCACTATTTGGATTATTAGTTATATGTATATTAAATAATAACTTTATTATTATATCTTAAGTAAGTCATAATTATACACTACAAAAAAAATTTAATATAATGATTTAAATAAGTTGTTATTATACGATTTTAAATAATTATTAAAATCAAATTGCTGTAAATTCCGTTAATATTTGTTAGACATTCGGTAATTCTATATAATTTTGATGTGAAGTCCATGGAAAATCCAAAAATCAATCAAATGTATGTAAATATACACATAAATATGTTCCAAAATTACCCCCACAGCATATTTTTGTTAAACACTTATCGTTATATCGATCTTATGTAAACGTTGTTTTTTGAACAACACAACATTTACATTACACACACTTGTATGACAGTGGTAGAGCAATAAATGATTTTGTTAAGCTAAAGTACGTATTCTTTTTTAAATGTTTTCTTACATTTCGAAAAATTTATTATTGTGTACACTTTCATCCATATAAGAGCAATTTTAATTAGAGCGTTTTAACCTTTTTGTAACTACATAATTTTATAAAACTTTTTAGTATAAAAAACACATTATTTTTTAGGTTATAATTGGCCAAATTATAATGGATTACTTTTGGGACATCGCCAAAAAAAAAAAAAAAAATAAGTACTTTTTCTAGTAGAAAAGTAAGTAGTCTTCTCGTCAAGTTCTCATTATTTTTCTGCTTATTTTGTAAGCAAAGTTTTTACTGGGAAAGACAACCTTCTTTTTACAATGCTTGTTTTGTAATGATGTTTGACATACATGGCATGATAGTCTAATAGCAAAGTACTCTCTCTCAACATACCGTGTATGCCATACCAAGTATGACCGTCTAATCGGCGCTTAAGACAAGCTTTTAAATGGTTTATGAGCTGCAAAATTAAAATAATCTTTATTTTGTTCAGTTGCGTATTTTAATCTTTGCTCGATATTTTTTATAAGATATGATATCGATCTTTTATCATAGACGATAGTAGTTAAACTGTAACTTTCCTTTAATATTGTTTTCCATGAAAATATCATATCGTTTTTGCAATCATATCGTTCTCTGGTTTATTGTGTATGAATAAATGCAGGGAGTCAAATTTTGCATTATAAAGTTTGACAAATTCATTTTTTTTTGATACCGATGTGACGTACCTATTTGTAACCGAACGAGGTAATGACTTATTTAACTCCCTATTTGTAAGCGAGGGTGGTGTAGTGAAGAGTAGTTATATTAGCATTTTAACTCATTATTTTGCAATGTAAGTTTTTGCTGGGCTATTGTCCAATTTAGTTCTATACGGCAATAAATTACTAATGAAATTTCGGTGAAATCAGTTCTGTACCATAAAAGGCCATATAATTTTGTGATGATTATCACTTTAATACGCCTAACGAATAACAATACTTATAATTCTTAGTGGAGTGCATCAGAGATTCGGCATAGCCGAGTGTAGCATTTTTACTTATTTAATTATACTAAATAGTTTCTGTATCAAAATTTTGATTAAAGTTGTAAAATAGTTAATCATTTAAAAAGTGTAATTATATAACGGTTATTTTATCTTTCTTTGTTTGCAAAAATATTGTGGGTAATGAATATATATTACAAAATTTCATGGAATCATGGTTATATGGATTTATAAACCAAACAATAAAGCACAAAGTACAAAAAAATTTCCCACTGCTTTATATGACCAAAAAGATATTATGTTACTGAGGAAGCATCTTTATCACCACGTTCTGAAAAGTGAGATGATGGGAAAAACTTGTTAAAGCAACTGTCTAAAGTAAATTTACTGAATATTTTTAAACCTTCATCGTGTTGCCTGCCCCCTTAGGAAATATTTAGGTCATACATATCAATACAAAATTCTCATCATATCCATTTTAGTATTGTTGCTTTTTTTCTCATTCGTGATTATTGATTTGTGCGTTTTTGATTAACATTTATTCACAGCTGAATATCTCTTTATCTTTGTAAATATGAACTACATATTGTGTGTATAGTATATACATACATATGTATGTATATTCGATGAAAGTAGCATTCTGGTAATGAATTGTAATTTTCATATACAAAGTTGTCATGACAGTGTGTGTAAATGTATGTGTGTTAGATCTTATGTATCAAGTTCATAAAACATTTGTTTCAGTTTGATGCTTAATTGGCGCAGAAATTTACATTCAATAATCGATTGTAGCCTGGGAAATTAATTTTAATGTTTAATTTTTTTTATATAGCAAATTTAAAATATTTTTGGATTAAAGGTTATAAAAATTAAAGAATAACTAGCGTTGATAATAAAGTTATCGATTTTTAAAGTGATTTGAGTTGAAACTAAAATATATTTTTGCACTATTGTATTTTTATACATACAGTAAAGAAAACTTTATGTAGGGTGGGCCATAAGTAGAGTGTTTCCCAGACTTTTCAATTTTCCGGGAAAGAGGGACTTCATTTTCAATTTCCCTGGAATTCCCAATTAACATAAAACGGTGCATAATATAATTTAACAACAAGTAAATAATAATTCATAAGAACTATTAATAAGTTTATCAATGCATTAAATGTTTGTAAAATAAAAATAATAAAATTCTATTTAAAAAATTTTATTAAGCTTGAAAAATTTATTAAAGTCTAATATTTAATAAAAAAAGGTCGAAGAGAATAAGGATTATAATTTACTAAAATTCAGGGGGCTAATTCTGACAGTCGTGATTGCATACTTTTTCGATTCGAAAGCAATTTTATTTGTTCATTGAGTCGATACTGAACGAATCGAAAGTAATTTTTCAGTTTTGTGAAAACTCAAATAAATGCCTTACAACACTCAAAAATAAAAAAAAAATAAAAAAAAAAAATTACAAACGGAATGACAAACTTATATATACCCTTTTCCACTTGTGGTGAAGGGTATAATAATTTTGATTTGTTCATTATCCACTGAAAGAATAAAAAATTTAAAAAAAAGTATTCGATTACGACTGCTAGAATTGGCGCCCTGATCTGAAAGCCAACAGCATTGCATATAAAACCAATAAGGTTAATTTTTTAACAAACCATTTCATTATGTTTCCTTGGAAATAAGATTTAAATACAGAATAAGCATTCACAGAACCGTTCGACAGCTTTTTTCAAATTTAAATCAAGAAGAGACCTGTCGAAGAGAAAACACTTTCCCTGTCTACGGATGCTTGCCTTTACAGTCAAAAGAACATTGGGATCCCGCGATTTTTGTTGACTCGTTAACGTGCCACTCAGCTTGAAATATACATAACTTCACTGTGAAGAATAATGAAAAAAAAATGTTTCCGTATAAGATACGAATGGTACATGAAATGTTGCTGCAAGACGATCCAACCCGCTTAAAACATTCAAAAGTATTAATATTAAAATATTAAAGGTTGACTTATGATTAGCGATGAGATTTTCAAGCACTTATAATATGCACTAAAAACTTAAAAAATTTCCATAAATAATCGTTTTTTTTTAATTTTACTAAAAACAAAAATATTAAAAATTCAGTGTATTGTTATTCGAATATGTATGTTTAAAAAACTAAAAAAACCAATTCAAATTTTTGTTTGTTTAAATAAATAAGAACTGTTTTGTTAAAAGTAAATCTTTGTTTTATTTGAAGAATGCCAATGCATTTGGAAAAATTAAATTTCAGATCCCACTTTAATTCCAGATCAGATCAAAAATGTTTGAAATTTATTTTAATTTTTTTGAAATCCCTAATTTTTTTGCAAAACGTTTTGGATTTTTTTTTAATTCGTCGGGCTATTCTTCCCCCACATTGTTAATTTTACTTTCTGTAATATCAATTAATTTGACTTGAGTATTAAGTTATCTTAATCCTTCCTAATAAGTTATTTTTTCACCAATATATCCGTAATTGGAAAATACAAATGCTAATTGACTTCTGATTTTATCTAAATTTAATATTTTTTTTTGCTTTTTTAATTGCATAATCCTCGGTATCCAAAAGCTCTTCTGACATTCTGAAATTACTCAAAGTTTTTTGAATAGAATTCTGAGGCATCTAGTCAGGCTCCCATCTATTTACTACTGGCTGCAGTGGAAGGGGAACCATGGGATACATTTTATTAAAAATTGTAATATTACCGAATTGGCTTTGCAACGCGGTATACCCCATGTACCAAGCAAGTAACTTGTAACAGTTTTGAATAAAATATTTTAAGCCCATTAGAAGCCTTAACCATATAATGTGCTGTATCGGTTTAAAAAAGAAGGATTTTTTGTCGAAATCTTGAAAATCTTGTATTTAAAGCAAAGCTCCAAAAGAATTTATTTTTTTTTAAACATTTTTTTTCAAGTTTTTTTTTATTAATATGGAAATTAAAAAAAATCATTTTAAAAAAGTCAAAATATGCTAAAATATGCATTTCACCAAAACCTGCAACAATATGCAATAACAAATTGATGCCATTTTAACGCAAATTTAATTATACGGAAAGATAATTGGTCGACATCGTTCTTAGACTATCGACAAAAAACATGCATTTGCATGGAACTCGCATCCCTACTCATGATCCACCCTGTGTTATAAAGGTATATATCGCTCATTTGCATCGTCAAAAAAAGGAAATTTTGGAGTAAGTGATACGGAAATTGTCGCTATCTTTTTCTTAATATTGTGTATAAAAGTCATCTTTACATCTTTTTTACTTTCCTCGTTTGAAGAGAATGTGTCGATATTTTTTCTGAGTGGTAAGAGCAAATTCAAGACTTTAAACACGTTTATTTCGAAATGTAATTGTTTAAGTTATCACGACGTTGCAGCAAATGAGCGATATGCGTACGAAAACTTTACTTATATTATCCTCTAAAGTTGTCAGATGCAGTGATTTCGTGCTAAACGTGACTTTTTTAAAACTTGTTTGGTGTCTAATATTGAACTTTTCGACATGGCGATTTATAAAAAAGTTGGCGATTTTGTTAGCTATTTCCGATAAACCATGTTTTTGTTTAGGGAATCTTCAAAGTTAATGCAAAAAAATATTATTAATTTTATTCTAGCATTTTTATAAATGAGATTTAAATGCCTCAAATATGCATGTGAACAAATTGATGAATCGTGCAAGTGGTGTATTTTTTGGTAAAACGGCTTTTCTTATTAAAATATTACAATTTGGCGGCCGTTCACTTTTTTTTGCCTTAAAAAAACCAGCGGTAACCAGAAGATATTTTCATAAATATTGTGCGTTAAGCTTATTGATATACAAAACACATTTCCCCCACTAAATGCCATTGATTTTGGGTCAGCATTTGAAACTGAATAAAGTCATGTTAAAATGGCTGATGAAGATATTAAAAATTTTAGAGAAAAATATTTTTCATATTTTAAGATGCTCTTGAAAGAATTAATAACTTCAATTCCTGAAAACATGAATATATATATAAATTTTATGAACATTTTTTCATTATTAAATTTTGAAATTTCTTATCGCTAACAAAATTCGTTGTTGATAAAAATATTTTAAAGATTTTTATGAATCCTAACATACCGTTACATACATGTTGCACAAATTTACCGTTTGTTTATTAAAAAGCTTAATTTAATGATGATATTCCGTCTAATTTAAATCAGTTTTTAAAATGTATAAGCTATTGTTTGCTTTGGCTGTATTTTATATATGCTAGTAGTAGCAGCTAGTAATGCCAGTGTTGAAAGAGTTTTTTCAATTATGAACTCCAATTAAAATCCCCTTCGAAATAGAATGCGTAGCTTGTATTACGTTCTATTTCGTAGGCGCGGTATTACGAGTTATAAATTATGTGAATACAAATAGCATATATTGCACTTTTTTTGTACCTTCGCATAATTTGTTGACTAAATGTAATTCCCATACAATGTATTCCAAAAAAGAGGCTATGAGGAATGTGTTTTCACGATGAAGTGTATAGCGTTATAGATCTATAACACTGGTCTACAAATTTGGAAAAAAATTGACTGCAGAAACGAAGCATGTTTTTTAACTATTTAACTATGGGTGCGGTGAATTCGAATCTGGCGAAAATTGGGCTATCACGTCTAGTGCATTTTTTATCGCATGATGGCAAAACTGTAAAACAGTCAATAATGATACAACAGTTTCACAATTATTCATTTGACAGAAGCCCACATTCATTCTAAATCTATATAATAGTAGCGTTAAAGCATGTCAAGGAGATCGTGTGTTACAGATTCAAGCTATTTTTGCTTCGTGTGTGGTGAATATCAGAATCATTAAAATGTGCATATTTATATTATTTTGGTTTTGCAGTCAGAAACTTGGACAAACCAACACCAACACTGTTTTGCATATTCTTCATTCGCATTTAATTTTTTTTTTCATAAAAAAAAATCTAGGTGCAGTGAGAGCGAACAAGAGGAGCGTGTTCACAAAGATTTAATGAAAATTTAAAGAATTTATCAAGGATTTTGAGACAAAAGCATGCTGAGAGACTATTGCTAGACTCTAGTACGTGAAACCGAACCAACAAAATGCAAACGACGTTCAAATAACGCCACACACTTTTGAAAATTCATTGATTTTTAAATAAACTAGTGATTTTTTATGTAAGAAACGAATAAAAACATTTTTTTTGTATCTCGAAAACCTGACGTGATAGAGAAAAACCACCCTGCGGGAAATTTGTGTCAATTGGTCCAACAAACTGGTCCTGGGATTTGTGAAAGTAGAACAAGTACAAAAAGAAAGGACTCATGACCAGTGAAAGGAGAACCAATCGTGTAACTGGTTTATGAAGAACAAAAATGTAGAAAAAGTAATGAATTACTTTCTAAAATGTGGTTCTTGAATTTAATTCTAGGACTTGTGATATTGAAATCATACAACATTGTATTGAAATAATACTACATTTTAGTAACTGACACTAAGCACGTTTATTGAAAATAGATGTGTGACTGATCATATGGTGTCAATTGCCCCCCTCAAATGACAACCCTTTGAAAAAGTGATAGGTCTTATCTGTAGAAAGTGTTGAAACTAGAACCGGTCTCTACCACCAAAGACCTATCACGGGACTACTTTGGTGTCAGTTCCCTTCCCTCTAGGGCAATTACAGATTCGAATTCAGCTTACCGCTTACCCTAGGAAAGATATTTGGTTGATCCAGTACAAAACCTTGTTGGCTAGTGTAATACAACTGTATTTACATACACACTTTACGTAAATAAAATAAATGTTTTATTTTAACTACACAAATTCTTTTTTAGCTGCTTTATGTCGACTATTACAAACAATTTTATCGTAAACTTTTTTATGTTAATTTTTACTTTGTTTTAAATAAACAAAACATTAAACCAAATTATATACATGGCAACTTTTTTACATTTTTAGCGAATTTAAGCGATTCAGAACAATTTAATTTCTAATTATAATAAAAAAAATATTTCCAATAACTCAGGTCTGCAAAATTTGAAAAAGTCGAAACCCTGTGATTTTTATTGTCGAAGCTAAAAAAAATTATAAGGCTTTGGTGACTTTTGACATTGAATAATAAATAAATAATTAGTATTGTGGTTATTTTGTTGAACTATTTATGGTTTTTAATCCAAATTTTTAATAATTTTAATTAGGCTTAAGTTCATTAAATTTAATTTTCATTAAATTATTTTTGTGAAGAAAGGAATTTTACAACATGAAAATTAATTAAAATTGTTCTTGATAATCTTTCATTCTTGACCGTGGCCGGGGCTCGAACCCAGGCCGGCAGGGCTGCGAGTGTAAAACGGCAAATCCATCTGAGGAGATCGAGTGGTTGCGATCGAAACATGTCATGGTAACCTGCCGGCCCGGGTTCGAGCCCCGGCCACGGTCAAGAATGAAAGATTATCAATAACAATTTTAATTAATTTTCATGTTGTAAAATTCCTTTCTTCATAAAAATAATTTAATTTATTTTGGCGGTTTTCAGTTACATTTGACTATGTATTTTGAAATCAATTATACATATCTATTTTCATCGCCAACATGTGTCCGCTATCATACCAAAATACTTATTTGTTAAGGTCAGTTTTATGATGGCTTAGTAAAACAATTAACCAATTTTGTACATATACAGAAATAAGTTTAACCAAAGATTCTATAACTTTTAAAACATTTTTTTATATAAAAAATATAACTACTTTACCATAAGCTCTTATAAATGAGGCTATCAGCGCAGAAGTGGTGTAACCCACAATTTAAGTTGGTTACGGTTCTGGTGTAAGATATGTTCTTTGCACTGTTCTTTAGAGTGCAATAGTCGAGTAAGCCAACTGTTTGTATCCAAAACAGATGGCGCTGAGGTATTTGGACATAAGAAATTCTATGAGAAAATATTAAGACACTTATGTCACTGTTGGGTACACAGAAAAAATTCTCGCCAACTTTTTTTTTTAACTAGCCATCAATCAAAAATAAAATCAGTTTTAATTAAAAATTTTACAAGTGAATTAAACGTTTACTTATATCAACAACATTACTGCAGAAAATGTTGGTAATAACAACAAATATTTAATTAATTAATACTGGGTAATTCCATGTCAAATCGAACAAGAGTGGGAACCGATCCCTTTCGATTTTAATGAAATTTGGTGAGAAGGATTCTTTTATCCTATAAGGAACAATAAAAATGATTTATTGTACGTAAACGAGATGTACATAAGTTAGTTCGTTTTTGCTGTCACTCATATTTTCAATGCTTTTGTTTTTTTTTTAAACAACATCAACCTGTGCTAATTATGTTGCCACCACATATTGATATAAAATTTTGCACAAATTTGTCCTGAAAGACTAGAATTTAAACCAATTTCGTAAAGATTGGTTCATAATTTACAATAGGCCCCATATAAAGCCCACTATCGAAAAACACTTTAGTACGCGTAAAACCGTAACGAAAAATGATGTTATATAAAAATTTTATCAATCATAGTTTTATCGCACTATAAATCACACTGTCAACTTTGGTTAACATCGGCCCATAATTTGCCATATACAAGGCAAAGATTCGGTACAGCCGAATTAAGCACTATTTCTTGTTTTAATTAAAAGTTTTAGTACAATTAATAAAGTCAAAGCCCAGACTATGTAAAATTAATGCTGTAAAATAAAGACTTTGTTTATTGTTTAATAAATGCTTACAACCATCATACATATTTAATGCTTTTGCAAATAGTACGAATAAACAAAGTTTGCAAGCAAAAACAGGCATTTGCAAAAAAACGCTTGTTGTGTTGAATCATGAATAAACATCATTCGTTTGTTTGATTGTAAGTGATATCTCAGTTTTCACTAAAAAAAACATATACATATTTGTTATTTGAGTGGCATGCATGCACATCTCTGGTACGTAACAAGTTACAAATATATATATATTCCCCTCGATCCTTTTAAGAGCATAGGGCCTCAAGTTACAACACAGAGACGGAATTTAAGAAAAATGAGATCAAAATTTTGTAATGTGAAGAAAGCGGCAATTAAAAAACCCTATCAGTTTGGCAACTCTATTAATTTTTACTAACATTTGTAAACTGCTTCATCGAACTATGTTTAAAAGTATTATTTTGCATTTTGCAGTTATAAAACCGCCCAATACTGTTTATTGTCTGCTGTTTGGGAGAATAAAAATTTAAATTGCTTTTGTGGCGTAAGTTGATGTGTTAGTAGCGCGTGTAATTTAATATGTATCTGCATAAATCGATATATTTGGCGTATTTCTAGTTTATGAACTATTTCTTCTTCTATTTTTGTAACAATCATGTATATTTTTTTTTTACTGATTTTGATTACACACAATTGTATAGATTTTATGTTGGAATGAAAAAAGAAAATGTTATTCTATCGCTTCAATTGCATAGTACAGAGGTAGGCAAATTTAGAGACCTAGTGAACCTTAATGTTATCTTAGAGTCATTAAAAAGCGCATACAATTTATCAATTTGTGCATAAAATATTGCATTTATTTTGATTAAATTGGTATGTTATTATACTATTTAATTACAATCTATTACATATAAAAATGTTTGGGAATCTCTTTTTTACTTGCCCGTTCGTTTTTATATGATTATTCTATTTTACATTTTATACTTCAGTATTGTATTTCGAATGGCATAAATTTCCATATTCATGCGTTTTGTCTATTGAATCTTTATGTTGATGCGTTGTTATCGTTGTAAATATTTTTTATATAGCATATTTTATTTTTTGTTATTTTTTTAACTTTATCTTTAAGGTTTGATCTTAGTCGTAACCACTATGGAACTATGGTTGAAAATGCCCTACATCATATGCGCTACTTAAATAGGAGAGCTCTGATAAAATTGGACCTAACGCCAGAAAAAAGTTGTGATTGACTTCATACATGATTTTTTAAAGTAATTGATATACAATTAGGCGACAATAACTTTTACGATGGCAACTATGCCACGGCAATTTGTCGTGCTGATAGATACTTAAATAACCATAAATAAAGACGAAAAGATTTCATTAATACTTTTTTTAAATTTTTTTTTCTTATTTTGTACTCTTTAATTTTTGTTTTAATCTTGTACTTTTTGATTTAAAATCACAATTGTTTTTTAATTTTAATTTTTTTCTTTATCAAATTGTTTAGGCTTTTTTCTATTAACATTAATACTCTTGCTCTATAATTATAAGATCTACTCTTGTTGAGCAGGATTTCAATCAAGAATGATAGAAATAAAGATTACGACATCAGGCATATATAAAAATTTTTTACTGCGCATGTAGGAACTGTGACGTCGCACAACCTTCGTTCTCATTGGCTTATAATTTTTAGCTTTCAAACTGAAATGTTTATGTGTAAACATGACAGTGGGACACTTTATTATTTTTCTATTTAAATTATTTGCAAACTGAAATTTTTTTTTTATTGGAAGTTACTTTTTTCTTTATAATTTTATTTTGGACTTACATAAATATATGTTATCTCTATGTAAGCTATAGTTAAAAATATGGACATTTAATTAAAAGCACGCAACACGTTAGTGTTTCGCACAATTTCGCTCTTTGTGTTTTTGCGGTTAATTTGTTGGCCTTTGCCCACTGCACACTTTATGTTTGTTCTCTTTTCTGCTCTCTTCTATTTTTATTTATTATTTATTTTTCTTAATTTCACTACTTTTAACACACGTTTGAACACTTTTAAAAATTTTATTTATTGTAATAATATTTTTAATATAAAGTATTAAGCAAAATTCTGTACTTTTTGACAATTGATATAATATTTTATATTTGTACTCTTTGAGTAAATTAGTTGCAGGTTTGCCAACTTACACGTAATACATAAATTTTTTGTAAGAAATTACGATTTTCACATATAAAAGAGACTTGGTAATCTTTACAAGGGAACTTCTACGTCATCAAACGGTAAAACATGCGCAAGGCGTAATCTTTATTTCTATCATTCTTGATTTCAATTAATACATAAATAATAAAATATTTATAGCATATTTTTTCTTTCATGATCATCAATAGGTCGTTGTCTTTAAACAACGTTGTGGAGGGTGTCATATTTTGGGCTTGACCGATTATACTTTCTTACTTCTTTAAATGATAGTTAAGTGAATTTTGATATAAAGTTTTCATTAAAAAACTTAGAGTGAATTTTTTTGTTAAATGAAATTGGTGATATTAATTTTGTTTTTTCTTAACCTACTTACAACTACAATTAATGTTGGAAGAATTCCAATCAATTGTAGTGGGGAATGTAAGAAGAGATAAACTCACTGTTTATTTATTGTTGATGTTTTTGTTAAAACTTTGATATTGTTACAAGTAGAACTGTTGCTTATGATTCTTACACGCTAAACAGTTTTATTTGGTTTTATATCTTTAGTTTTTCTAAAATCTTTATGGATGAAGTTTCCTGATGACCTGGCCTAAGCAACCAGTGAAATGCGCATAGGAATAGCTTACCTATCCCATCAACAATAAATTTCAAGTGTTTTTATCAAGAATAAAAACTGGGAATTAAGCACGAATAACAAAATCTTTTAAATTAAAATTTTGTATTCCCAAAAATTACTTTTGATAATAAACTGGCAAGTGCACGGCCTAAAAAAACTATCTGGCAACATGCTTTTGCAAGTTGTTTTTTGCATTTTGTTTTTTCTTAACCTACTTACAACTACAATTAATGTTGGAAGAATTCCAATCAATTGTAGTGGGGAATGTAAGAAGAGATAAACTCACTGTTTATTTATTGTTGATGTTTTTGTTTAAACTTTGATATTGTTACAAGTAGAACTGTTGCTTATGATTCTTACACGCTTAACAGTTTTATTTGGTTTTATATCTTTAGTTTTTCTAAAATCTTTATGGATGAAGTTTCCTGATGACCTGGCCTAAGCAACCAGTGAAATGCGCATAGGAATAGCTTATCCCATCAACAATAAATTTCAAGTGTTTTTATCAAGAATAAAAACTGGGAATTAAGCACGAATAACAAAATCTTTTTAATTAATTTAAAAGTTTATTTTATTTGCACCAGTAAACAAATGAATAGTATCAATTTAACGTTTTATTTACTTGATTAAACGTTTAATTCACTTGATTAAATTTTTTAATTAATTAAAACTAGTGATATTTTTTAAAAAATTAATTAAATTTCCACAAGAAAACCATTTAGTAGTATCAATCAAACGTTTAATTCACTTGATTACATTTTTAATAAAACTGATTTTAATTTTGATAAATGCTTTAATTGGTAAACAATTTTGTAGAGTTTTTCTGTGTTCCCACCACCATTAGTCCAAATAAATAAAGTAAAGGCCCAACCATAATATGCATGGGGACGCTTAAGTGAACTTAAGCAACTCTGCGAATACATATAAAACATATATGGCCAACTTTAATGAACTTAATGAAACTTTTCATTTAGTTGCGTTAAATGTCATTTGCTTAAGCAAAGTGAAAATTTAAACGCACATTCCGTACGCTGTTTGTGCATTGTTAAAAAAAAAATTACAATAAATTTAAATGAATAAAGAAAATAGGAGTAAAAAAGAGGAATTTTACATATTTTAATATTGTATACAATTTTTTTCAAAGAATTTTTACTTGGAAAATATTACAAAATATTTTTATTCCGAAAAATTTTAGAGTCAAGGTCGCAAGTTTTTGTGGGTACTTCGACTCCGACTCCTGTACAAAAACCTCAACTCCGAGTTTTTTACTCCGACTCCATAGCCCTGATATTAACTGTAAGTATGAGCAGGGCTGTCAGATGTGGCGATTTCTCGCCAAACGTGGCGACTTGTTTGGTGACCTAATTTTTGATTTGGCGACATGGCGATTTTTTGGTGATTTAGAAAATTGTTGGCGATTTTGTTGGCTATTTTTAATGAGACTTGAATTTGTTTTAAAATTCGTTTAACTCAATACGAAGATATAATATTGTTTGTTTCTAGTGTTTTTATGTATGTATAAGATGTGAGGCTTTCATATGTATGGTCAGTATTTGAAACTAAATTCTGTTGAAAAGGCTGATGAAGATAATGAAAGTTTTTGAAAAACGGGTTTCGTGTACGTTACTTTAAATTTTTTTTGAAAGAATTAATAAACAAATATAATTCCTTAAAACATAAATATGTTTAAAGTTTATAACATTTTTCCATTACAAAATGTGGCATTTTACTATCACAGATAAAATTCGTTGGTGTTAAAGATATTTTAAAGATTTTTATGAATCCTACGGTACCTTTGGATGTTTTTGAAACACAAGGGGAAAAATAACCTTTTGTTAATTGGAAAGAGTATTTTAATTGTGATATCATAATTTAAATCAGTTTAGGCCAAAATGGTATACCTACAATGATACTGCAGGTACGCACCATTTTAGGGAACTCGCCTTGGCTGTTCTTTATATGGTGGTTACTACAACTATTAATGCAGAGTTAAAATTATGTTTCATAATTTATATGAAGGTTGCAATTCTTCAAAAAACTGTATCCGGAGCGGATGTTCCACCATTGCGAATGGAGCACCAGATACAATAATAGCCTTGGCTAGTTTCTCATGAAGGTTCTCTTTACACTCACTCATCAGACATTGTTTGGCCTGATTTTGATGCTTGGATAGAATTGAATGAGCTTTCAACATCACTGGACTGAGTCGAATTTTCCAATGAAATTATTGTCAGTTTTGGCTGCTTGCACTTGCTGCAAAATGCTTCCATATTTGTTCTAGGTCTTCCCATGACTATATAGCTAAAAACGATTAAAGTTCGTTGTTGCATTTCCTCAATATAAGCTTGAGTAATAAATATGTACATACCTTCTCCACAATGTTAACTCAGTAAAGTACAATTTTAATTAGATTTAATCCGCTTTTTGATATTTAGCAAGACACGTACTTTTGAACAAATTATAACAAACTATCGGACCCGGCGAACTTCGCCTCGCCCCAATTTTAATTTTTTTATTTGGAAAGCCATTAAGGAATAATTTTTTCTCGAAAATACGAACAACTGACAAAAAATTTTACAGAAACCGGCCCAGCCGTTCTCATTTTATGAATTACTAAACATTTTTTACAACATTTTTATATATATGACGTTTCAGCTGATTGAGAACCAGAGTTTGCCAGGTGCTGTATTTCAAATGCTTTTTACAAATTCCCAAATAAATTCCCAAAAAAGGTATTTACCCCGTACCGGGTATTTACCCATACATCGAACTCCACTAAAACTCCACAACCCTGCGTATGAGTAATATTTCAAATAATTTTATATGTAAAACAAGTGCTCAATGTATATTTACACAAGGTAAACTCGTTGGCTCATATGTTTGTCAGCTGTTTACCCCTAGTTAGAGCCAAAACGTCAAATTGCGTGTATATGAGCCAAAATTTGTACATGTGTGCGTTAAATTGTTTTTGTTTTATATGAAGACAATTTTGACAAATTGGCTCCTTTTATAGAGCAGCATGTCTACACTCCCAAATGAGTCTACCTTGTGTAAATATACCTTGCAAGTGCTTAGCCAATATGTTTTGCATATGTTTTGTGAGAGAATTTTAAAGTACAGTGACACTCAAAACTAAGCGCATAGATTTTCTTTAAATTTAATAGCAAGAAATTGTGTTGGTTTTCAAACATTTATAATAATACAGTCCAAGCCATAGTATAATAAGTATAAGGTACGTGCATCGGGGAGAGTTGTCATGTAATGTCAAATTAATTTATTTTATTTTGACCCTTTTTTAATATAAATTTATATGGGGCTTAAAATTGAGACCAAAATTTCTAGTGACTATACCTTGTACCCTTTTTACCATGTTCCAAACTAAATTTTTTTTTACATTGACTTTTAAAATTTTGACTTTTTTAAATTTTTAAGAAAACAAGATGACATACTGACATTGTATTGAAAATTTTCCAATTTTATTAAGTAAAAAAAAGAAGAAAATTCAGGGTAAACTGTAAAATGTATCTAAAAAAACTCCAATAACACCTTCAACATTTATGCTCTTATAACAGTTTCGTAAAAGCATTAAAATGATTTTTAAGTTTCATCACTTAATTGAAACAACATCACAGCACAAGGATCCAAAGGGTCTCCGATAATAAAAGCGAAATGGCAAAATCATTATAGTCCCATTATTTTGGTGGTGGGAATAAGAAAGAACATCAAGCCCAAAATATTATTTTGATCGTTATGATCAAGATTATTTTTTTAAATAGATTTTTCTTAAAAATTTTTTTGTCAGAGAAACATTTTTTCTGCCAAATGCCACATAATTTATTTTCTGCTTTTTATTTTTTTCTAAACAAACATAAAAAATTATAAAAATTTTTTATACCCGTTCCAGACTATGCGACATGTCCCTGCAACAATATGGGTAATCTTCAATCTGTATTTCGACGTTTGTGTCGTAAATTAAAATTTTACTATTTAATTTTAAACATTATTACGTATCATATTCAAGAGAAAAATAAAATTGTTACTGGATTTTACGTTTCGCGCGACACTGCTTACCCTGCAAACGTCTCCTACACCTCTCGTCAGAAGTTTTTTATATCTTAAAATATTTCTATGCAACATGTCGCATAGTTTCGATCAGTTACTGGACAAACATTTAAGGCATTTCTTATGTAGCTATTATTTTTTTGAGCATACATAAAAGTTATTTTTTGTTTAAACATGTATTTGTTATAAGCAAGAGTTAATGTCAAAAAACGAAATAAATGCGAATAATGTGGCAATCAAGAAAATTAAATCAATTAAACGAACCACAAATGTTGAATTGATTACAGAATACTTATTGTAAAATAAAATTTGAAAATTTTGCTTGTTTATTAGGACATTTTGTCGATTTTTCAATTTAATTCATTTGTTAAAAAACTGTATTGTATCATAACAAAAATCTTTTTGTTGAGTTTATTTGTTGAATCTTATGGCTTATAGGTCATAATCGACCTAAAAATTTATATTAATCAATTTAATGTAAAACTTTTTCGAACAAAATGTTATTCTCTTGTTTGTACCAGATGTAATTGTCTTGTTAGGGCCTTTTGTAATTTGATTGCCTTTTCTTTATGAAACTTTCATTATAAGTTAATTTGAAATAAGAAAATAATTTTTATATCAGAAATAACTTTTAAATTTGTTTAAAAAAATGAAGTAATAATTGTCAATTTTGTTAAAAAAATAATTATGAAAAAAGTTATAAAAGTTAGGGTCACTGATTTATTTTGGTATTTGTCACTTAAGGCTCTTTAACACTATAATACTGAGTACTATGTCATGTCAAAGACACAGATAAATCAAAAATGTATAATAATGTAAACCAATTTCTTATGAAATTTCAAAAAAAACGTAAAGATATTAGACAGTCGTATGGCTCACACCATTTTTTTTCAAATTTTTCATTTTATTAAACTTAATCTATATAAATAAAAGAACTTTTTTCCTTTTGAGCTCGAGGTCCTGATTTTATTGTTAATTATTCTAAACTTGAGTTCATAATTAGACGATGTTGACACAACATAATAAGAATTAATTTCTGATTTTTGTACGTTAATAATTTTTTCTATATTATAGCCCAGAAGATGTTTTTCAATGAAAAACGAAATATTGGCAAATTAAAAATTGTAAAATTAGAATAATTAACAATAAAATCAGGACCTCGAGCTCAAAAGGGGAAAAAAGTTCTTTTATTTATACATTTTAAAGGTCGAATTAAACACAATATAATACTTAATCTATATATGTATTAAAGGTCGAATTAAACACAATATAATACTTAATCTATATATGTACTTTGTGAATAGTCTGTAGATGGTTTATATGAAGTTTCCAATAAATAGTCCAAGAGGTTCCGGAGATATGGCATTTAGATTTTCCTATATATTCCCCTACAAATATCAACAAAAACCCATTTTCCATATTATGATTTTTTATTGCCACTTGAAAAGTTACCAAACCATGTATCGTAATGTTTTTTGTGAAGAATGGCATTCGGAATAGATCTTTATGTATATTTTAAATCGCTAGAGGGCGTAAAACAGGACAAAGGGGGTAAAAGATCCCTCTTCCCATGTTTTCTTAATTAATAATCCGATAATAGTTTCAAGTCTTGAAGGAAGCATTAGCTATAAATTTTAACATTTACGGCGCAAAATAAAGCAAAAGGGGTAAAAGCACCTCCCTCCTATACCTTTTTAATAAATAAACCGATTCTTTTGAAAAGTTGGTGTATTTTTTTTTAAACATTTTTCTCCGGTTATTCTACTTCGGCTATGCAATAAAAAATTTATGAAAAACGTTATCGAAGCTACCATTTTTAATGGTAAATGCCGAAACGAAAATGTTTTTCTGCTACGAACTCCGATGATTGCCACAGACGAAAATGAATTCAAACGCGTTTAATTTCCTATTAGATTGGCATTTGCAAGAACAATCAATAAGTCGCAAGGCCAAACGATGCCTGCTTGCGGCTTAGATTTGGGCACACCATGTTTTTCACACGGACAATTATACGTGGCATGTTCTCGCCATCGAGTTTATTTGTGTTGGCTAAAGACGGACTGACAAAAAATATCGTACACGCAATTGCTTTTCTTCGCCGATCATGATATAAAGCACTTTATTCCTCTTTATTTCACTAAAAATTAGTTATATGGCAAAACAACGTTTGCCGAGACAGCTAGTTTTTAATAAAAGCACACGAAGAGTATGAGAAATGGAAAATTAAAATTTTGTTCGCAAATTTTCACTAAAATTTTATTTTAATAAAAAAATGAAAAATTATAAAAACAAATATAAAATTTCGTGTGCTTTCTTTTAAATTTCTTACTTTAAAACTACTTAAATACGATGCATAGACGAAAAAAGCATATTCGCACTACCCACCCGTGCTGAAAATTAGAAAAACAGTTATTGAATAATTTGCAGCCAACATCAGAATAGGAATAACAAAATATTTAACCCTCAAATGCCAACTTTCAGAGTCGCTTACGTTACAGGCGAAAATACATCAGGAGTACCTTGAGGCACCTTTGGGAATCTAGTAATAAAAACACATTTAATTTTTGGGAATTCTGTTTGTTAGTTTGTATTGAAAATTAAAAGTACTGAAACATATTAAAAATATTTAGTTTTGTTTATGATAACAAAAAAAAAACAGTTTTATTAATTGAGCATCATAAATGAAGTTTGCATTTTGAACAAAAGCATTGTGAAGCTTTTACAAATATTTTTTTAGATCTTAAAGCAATTAAAAAAATGGAAAATAATTTAAATTAAGTATATATTGGACGTATTATTTAATGTGTTAACAATGAAAAATAATAAATGTTTGCATTTTTTAAACCAGCCTTCAATATTCAAGTTGTTGCCTAGGCCAGAGCACCAGGACTTCATCCAAAGATTTTAGAAAAACTAAAGATATTATACAAATAAAACTGTTAAGCGAATAAGAATTATAAGCAACAGTTTTACTTCTAACAATATCACAGCTTAAACCAAAACAACAAAAATAAACATTGAGCTTATCTTTTCTTACATTTGTATAATATCTTAAGTTTTTCTAAAATCTTTGGATGAAGTTTCCTGATGGCCTTGGCAATCAGTGAAATGCGCATAGGAATAGCTTATTCCAGCAACAATAAATTTCAATGCTTTTATCAAGAATGAAAATTGGGAATTAAGCACGACAAACAAAATCTTGTCTAATTATACAAATTTTGTATTTCCAAAAATTATTTTGAAATATTTTGAATAAAGTTTCGTTTAGTTTTAAAAAGGTATCGTTTAATTTGAAAAAGCTTTCGTTTAATTTGAAAAAGGTTTTATTTAGACTGAAAATGCTATATATTTGCCGCCACAAGCAAATGACTTGCATAACAGCTGATGTCAGGGGTTTGACAGGTCTAGAACACGCTTTAGTGGAAAAATTTTACACTGCAAATTTGAGGTGACATTTACAGATGAAAATTTTCTTTTGCATTTACATGAAATTTAACAAGGTACTTTAGACTGTCAGACAAGTGTCTGTTAGAGAACAAAGGTTTCGAGTTTTCGAAAAATAATTTTGAAAAAAACCTTTTTACAAAAAGTAGGAATTCTAACAAACTAACAAACAAACTTAAACCTTATTTTTAAAATAAATTAATATATTTATAAGGATCCCTTATTTAATTCAACTTATTCTCACAAATGTTTAAGTCATTCTGAAAATAGATACAGGGTTTAATTGTTTTTGTGGCCAGCCTTTTCAAAAGCAGGTTAAATGGCATGAAAAATAAAAATTTTTTCATATTCTTTCTAATTTTTTTGAAAACTTAAAAAGAAAACTAAAATATAGAACCTGTTATCTAAGCTAAATTCTGCAAAAAGACAAACAAACAAATAAATATACACCTAATTGTCATTTAACTTGACATTCCTGTTATTTTAACAAATAAACAAGAAATGGATGATAAAACAAATGACAAAATATTAAATGACTTGAAGTCTGATTGACTGACAACATTCTAACTATTTTATGCAAAGAATTTAAGGCTCGTAATGAATTATTTGTCTAAAAATTGTTTGTCATTTAAAAATATTTATGAATAAAATATGTATAAAACAAAAGTACAGATTTCGCACAATAGTGTATTAACTCAAAAATTTTTTTTCGCTTTTTGAAAGAAATCGACACGTGATGTTTCTATCTTGCCGCTGTAAAAACATCGTGTAATTTTGTCTACTTTTTGGTCATGAAACGGTTGGCTCAAACATTATTTTTCCTATGCTTTTATTACCTCATTAAGAATTGTTTTGCTTATACTAATTATTTTGAAATTTTGAGTTAAAACAGTATTGTTGAACAAGTCCGATTATGTATAATTAATTCAACAATAACAATATTACGATAAATTCTTATCGCTCATTTGCTGCAACATCGTCATAACTCAAAAATATTAAAATATTAGAAAACGACTTTAAAGTTTTAAATTTACACACAACATAAAACATTTGGCTACTACTATGCATTATTGATATTAAGACAACATCTGCCAATGCTGAACAATAACATGTTGTGTTTAATAATTCATCACTATTCAGTAACAAATTTACGATTTTTAGTAATAGGTGGTTGTTATTTCATACGTTACCTGGTAAGTAGTTGTCATCACAATTGTCATTATTCTGAAAACTTCAATAAGTACTTACTAGTAATATCCTCAATATGTATTCGTTTACCTGAATATTTGTTTACTAATAACACAGTACAACAGCCAATCTGGGGGGTGAGAAATTCCAAGTCAGGGTGATGGTACTAGGTCAGTATAGTAAAACCCTCAAAGGGTTTGGCGTTCGTATGTGTCAGTTTTTTTTTATGACATTTTAAATTTTTTCCTTATCTTGATGTTTTTTTGTTTAACATAACTCGAGAACCACTTGTCCGATTTTGCTAAAACAAACTCAAAAAAATTTAGAATTACAATTTCTTTAATCCGTTCATATAACGTTTTTCTTTATAATCAACAGTTTTGCCGGTAAAAATAAATTTGTGGAGAAAAAAAAATATTTTATTTTAATTTTTAATTTTTATTTATTTTAATAAATATTGCCTATTTTTAGGCAAACAAATATTTTTTTCTCTACAAATTTATTTTTACCGGCAAAACTGTTGATTATAAAGAAAAACGTTATATGAACGGATTAAAGAAATTGTAATTCTAAATTTTTTTGAGTTTGTTTTAGCAAAATCGGACAAGTGGTTCTCGAGTTATGTTAAACAAAAAAACATCAAGATAAGGAAAAAATTTAAAATGTCATAAAAAAAAACTGACACATACGAACGCCAAACCCTTTGAGGGTTTTACTATACTGACCTAGTACCATCACCCTGACGTGGAATTTCTCACCCCCCAGACAATAACCCCAAAAATGTTCCATAGTGTAATCAGCTCAATAACTACTTATTAGTTGTGTTGTTTTCAATACTTAATTGCCATATTCACAAAACCCATTGTATCGTTGTATCGATTGTATGTTGTATAAAAAAACAATAGTGAGCTATGTATTTTTATACAACATACAAGCGATACAACGATACAAGGGGTTTTGTGAATATGGCAAATAATAAATTAATGGTATCGTACTCAATAACTACTTACAAAGTCTATTAACTAGTGATCTTTTGGCTTCTAGTAAGTATATTGTAAGTACTTACAATTCAACTTACTCGTAGTGTAGTTATAAAATAACTAGATATTTTTTTACTTATAGTAATTGTATTGTAAGTACTGAATTCTGTGGACACCTCGAACAAAAATAAGTAGTTATTCAGCCAAAAAATAAGTAGTATTTATTTTACTCCAACATTACATGCTAACTTACCAGGTAAGTAAAGTTTTTGCTGGGTAGCTAAGTTTTGTCTGCTAAGGCGCAGTATATACTAGACTGAAGACACAATAATCAAGTAATAATTGCAATAAGAAATTTGTTTTAATTATAATTATTAGGAATGGACTTATTCCACTTTAAAAAAAAAAAACAGAATTTTTGCGATAAAATTTTATATCCAAAATATGTTTGTTAACTTTATGGTAACATCGCACTCCATTGCAAACATAATAATACATATGGATAGAAAGTATCTATATCTAAATAAAATTAACATTGTCATAATAATAATTTAACATTATGTCACTTTTAAAAAAATAAGCTCAAATGGCGATTTAAAAAAAAAAAAAAAAAATTTTGAAATAATTACTTACAATAAGAATTAGAAATAATTTTTTTTTTAACATTTTTCTGTATATCTTTAAATATTTTTTGAAAAAAGCTTAATATCTTATTGAAAAATACTTGGACGTGCAGCCAAACAAAAGCAGCTTGTAACAAGTAAGAAAGTACAGTCGGTCTAGCCCTACTATATGATACCCTACACCACAGTATTTTAAAACACATTTACGAGAGTGTAGCCTATTCGGGAGCCATGGCGTATCAGGCTTATGTGTCCATATAAATATGGATCTATCTATGTTTAAAATTTCATTAAAATCGGTTAGAAAGTTTGTGAGAGACAGAAATTGGCCCCTACCTCCCCTTGTGGTCCTATTTTTTAAAAACCTTAAAGCTTATGTAGCCATATAAATATGGATCTAACTATGTTTTAAATTTCATTAAAATCGGTTTGATAGTTTCTGAGAAGAAGAAATTGCCCCTATCTCCTACGATTCGGACCAGTTTTAATTGGTCCTTGTGCCAATAAGAACCTATAAGCAAAATGTTATCAAAGTATCTCCAATATTGGAACCTGTACTTTGTGCACAAGGTTACATGGACAGCCAGCCAGCCAGACGGACGGACATCGTTAGATCGAATCAGAGAGTGTTTCTGATCGGTATACTTTAAGGTGGGTCCAGGACAGACCTGGGGGATCTCAATTACATATCAATTACAATTACAATTACATGTAATTTGTAATTGAGGTAGTCTAAATTACAATTACAAGTAATTGTAATTGAAAGTAAGGACTTAACTCAATTACAATAAAATGTAATTGTAATTGAAAAATGTCAATTACAATTACTTGTAATTGTTAATTGAAAAAAATCAAATACAAATTACATGTAATTGTAATTGAAAATGTTCAATTACTAATTACAAGTAATTGTAATTGTAATTAATCAACAAATAATTACTTGTAATTGAACAAAATTCAATTACATTTTTAAAACCATAAAATAAAACTTAAAATTCTTAAAACGATTTTCTAAATTATATGAAAAAAAATTGTTGGATGTATAAAAAAAATTATAGAATAATTATGAATTTATTAAAATGTATTGTACAAAGTTCGGTAGAATGATGAACGTTTTCTTTTAAATATTAGAATATAATATTTAATATCGAAACATAAATTTAACAAGAAACAACAAAAACATACTTTGTACTCTTTCTTTTTTGCATGCATAAAAATAGTAAACAACCAAAGGCCATACATCACATTTCTCTTTTACTAGTAGCTAAAAAAAATGATTGTTAATAACCGGTTTTTGTGTAATACATTCTTGTTGTTGTTGCTGCATCGATATTAAGGTTGTTTGTTGTTCGATATTAAAAAATATTTAGATTTTGCAAGTTCTTCGCTCTTTAGAAATTTAAAATAAACATCATTATTCAAAACCATTCCATATTGAAAGTCGTGTTAACAAGTGTAATTGATAACAAAGTGTTGTAAATAGTTTAAATAAATTTTGAAAATAAATAGTTTTGCTAGAAAAAAATGGATATATTTTCACAAAGTAGCCTCCGAAAACAATAATTATCTTTTAAATGAAATATTTGAAATTCAAGTAAGTTAAATAGAGATTTTTAATTTGTAAAGTTTTGTTATTTCATACCTGTGAAAAATCCCAAAATGTTCGAAAATTTTAAAAATTCACAAAGTTTCAAAAATTAAATACCTTATTTAACTGTATTATAAAAAAAAATTGTTGAACTGGGATTAAATGTTAACAAATATTTTAATTGTTTTATTTTGATGCTATTTTTTTCTGTGTATCATTCCTTAAATTTTAATAAAACTTATAATTTTAAAATTTTTGTTAAGAGTTCTGATGATGTCGCATCATCGTCTGGATCAAAAATAAAAAAAATTGAATGCAAAATGTTCTCTTTGCATTAACAAGACTACAATTATTAAAGTAGCAAAAGGTGTGACATCAAATTTCGTAACTCATCTTAAAAGAAAACATCCATCAGAGTACGATAATTATGTAAAAAAAAGAAAAACTGAATCATCGGTAAAGAGGGTTGAATCTAAACAAGAATTATTTAATGAGGATATTCTTAATTTTGTTGTCCAAACGGCATCACCACTATCAATAGTAGACAACCTTTATTTCCGACGGATGTTTGAACATCGTGTAGGTCTTAAAATTCCAAGTCGCAGGGTGATTTCGGATAATTTACACAAGCGGTTCGACAAAATTAAATCCAATATTAAAAAGAGTATGAACGGAAGTAAATATTTTTCCACGACAGCTGATATTTGGTCCAATAAACACAAGAGCTTTTTTTTAAACTGAAAATTATTAAATGGTAAAGACTGGCTTATCTTAATAAACTTAATCGATTAGAAAGACTTCGGCTTTACAAATCACTATTAAAATTTCCAATTTTAACGAAATCAAAAACGACCGTTTTCATCACATACCAGAATATTATTATTTAAGCACGCCTTATTTAGTCCAATAAATAAGGTTGTTGTTATAATTGTGAAGTTCAAACAGAACTTCAATGTTCGTTTCAAATGTTATTTTTGTAACATTACTTGTTGCATTCTGTTTTATTTTTATATATAACACCTTGTTTAATTATATAAATAGGATACTTGTTATGTTTGAAATTTTTTTATAATATGTAATTGATAATTTTTGTAATTAAATACTTTTTTGACAATAAATACTTAAAAAAGTAATAATTACTTGTTTTTTTTAAATTACTTAATGAAAAATTGTTTTTTCCAATTAAATGTAATTGTAATTGGAGTTTTTTCCAATTACAATTACATGTAATTGTAATTGGAATTTTTTCAATAACAATTACATGTAATTGTAATTTAAGAAAACTTCAATTACAATTACATGTAATTGTAATTGATTTTTACTTCTTTTTCAATTACAAAAAAAATGTAATTGTAATTGAAAAAATTCAATTACAATTACATGTAATTGTGTAATTATAGGTGTAATTAAATACAAAATGTAATTGAGACCCCCCAGGTCTGGTCCAGGACCCATATTTAAAGGTGTTACACACATCAGCACAAATGCATTATACCCTCTTCACTATTGTGGTGTGGGTATAATAAAGATTTTCAAGTTCATAAAAATATTTATATTCGTTTATGAATAAGGGAAATAACGTTTTGTGTTTATACAAACGCGATTTTCGTGACGGTTTGGAAAAGACAATTTGACAATTTTTTTCCGATTTTGTCTGGCAACTATGGGAAAGGAGTTTTAAATTTATAAGTCCAAAAATAAAAGTATGTAATATTATTTTTATTAAGCTTATAACGTTTTTTAATATAATTTTTTAAATTATCGGTTATTATTTGAGAAGATTCTATTTTTTTTTTAATTTTAATTAATAATAATGTTTTATAATTATGTATAAGAATAATTTTTTCTTCATTTAACATTAAAATTTTTTTTGTTTTTCTTTGATACAAAGGGCTTTTAAAACAAACAGGCATACATACATAAGGTCTCAAGGGCATTGAAACCAAATTCAAACAATACAAATTAAACAAATACACATCCAAGAATTAATAAATATGACAGACTGGATGCATGAATGACTGGCTGAGTGGAGCCGAATCTATTTAAAAATTCATGGGCTTTTATTTAAAATCTTATATTAAATGTTTCTGATGTATGTTTGCATTCATGCAAAACAATAACTTTTGTGGTCAACTCAAGTAATAAGTGCAATGTTTAAACGTGTTTCATTCGCATACAGTCTGTTCAATAAAAATTGGTTTAAATAGTTGAAGAAATTTGTATAGCCTGAACCACAAGGATTAATATCATTTTCATAGTAGATTTAAGTGTATGACTGTCTGTCCGTCTGGCTACAAAGTACAGGTTCGAAACTTTAGAATAATTTAATGAAGACAATCTTCCTTTCTTACCCATGTACCCTACTATGATGGAAATCTGTTTAAAATTCTAATACAACCCCTTAAAATGTTCTGCTGTTTTGCGTAACTATAGAATCTATATATGTAAACAATAATCAAATTATGTGCGTTGCTCTAATCGCACAACCTGAGAACGGCTGGATCGATTTCGGTAATTTTTTCTGCTGATTGTTTAAAATATGTCGAGAGTGGTTTTTATGGAAAGAAAAGTTAGAAAAGTTTCCTCGTGGACGTGGCACACCCCATTCAAAAATAATACGGTTACAATTAAAGTTTTCAAATTTGAAACAGATAATTTGGTATGCCAAAAAGTGGAGTGGGTTAGAAATGTGGAAGTGGCACTTCTCATGCAAAGACAAAATAGATTTTTATATATATGGAGAACGCTAACAGTAAAATTGGTCAACTTTGTACAAATAACTTGGATATTTATACACAACATCTGTCTGTAAAATTGGGCTCAATTGAAAAAGTGGGCGTATCACGTCCCATAAAAACACAATTTAAATTTAGTATATCTGGCGAACGGTTACAGTTAAAGTTTCCAACTTTAGAACAATTTGTTTGGATATTAAGACAAAACATCTGTTAAAAGTGGGCGTGTCACCCTCCGTACAGTATAAATAACAGTATATCAGGAGAAGAATTTTATTCAAAATTTTCATATTTAGAACAAATGGCTTGGTTATCTTTACAACACATCTGTCAACAAATGGAATGTGTTAGAGAAATGGGAAAGGCACATCTTATACAAAGACAATATAGGTTTCAAAATATCTGGGGAACGGTAACAGTAAAAGTGTTCAAACTTTTTACAACTAGCTTGGATATAAATACAGAACAACTGTGAAGAAGTGGCAGTGGCACCTTCCATACAAAGACAATATGAACTTCTGTAAACCTTGAGAACAGTAACAAAAAATTAGAGAAGGTAGTCGAACGGCATATTCAGCTCTCAAATTACCATTGAACTTGCACAATTATGAAACTCCAATATGCAATTTTACCAAGAACCCTGCAAGAGCCAAAGTTTTTTAGCAGAGCAAATTGATCGTTTGAAATTAATGTACGATGGCGCATAAGAAGCCCTTGGCAGCACTACACCGAACGATGCATGATCTACGAAGCAATCAGAACCATTTTGGTGGTGCGATGATTTTGTTGGCAGGTTATTTTTGCCAAATGTTGCCAGTCAACGCCAGCCGATGAACTTGCCGCTTGTTTGAAGTCCTCATTTTCGTGGAAACGCGTCAAGAAACTTAAATGAGCGCGTGGAGTTTCATAACAATGTCAATTTTTGCCAGTTCTCTGAATCAAGGACCGAACTCATCTAAAAGATATTTCTAAACATTTCTAAAAATAACATTGTGAGGCAGCAACACTGGCAATTAGGGACTATCGGTTAAATAGTGACATCATCATCTTGATTTATAATAGAATCCACAGATTTCTACGTAATTAATTCGCAAGCAACTTCACTTTGAATCATAAAATTCAATTTCTTTCATTCAAAATTTTTTGATCATAAGTATTAAAAAAATAATTCATAATTCCTATGTGTAGTTCATAATTACCTTTGATATGTTGATATCGGTATAAAACCCATTACAAGTAATGCTCTCTAAGACTTTTATTGCGGATAGTTGAAAACACTGGTCGGCGTAAAAAAGTCGGAAGCAAGAATTAAGTGACTTCAATTGGCTTCAGCTGAATCCATAATAATAATCTCTTATTAAAACACAACAATAGCTTTTTATTTAATATTTATCAAAAGTCGTTTGCACTAAGGCCTTTTAGAATTGTGTTGATACTCCTATTGTAGGAGTGTTAAATTTTCAAGAAACATGTATTTTCATACGGACCATGATAATCGTTCAAAAAGTCGATTTTGAATTTTTTTTGTAACGTTTCTTGAAAACATATGACGATATGTATATATATAAATTTTTGCTTTTGGTTCTAGAGTCAATTTCAATTTACCGATCAACTAACTCATCATCACTTTTTGAATCGAACTAACGATGTCCGTTCGTCCGGCTGGCTGGCTTCCAACTCAAACCTTGTGCGCTAAGTTGTGCCTAAGAAAGTACGCAATCACGGAGATACTTTAATGAAATTTGTTATATACGTTAAAAGTTGTCACAAGGACGAAGTCCATTGGAAATTTAAGGAATCGGTTCATTATTTCACATAGCCCCCATACAAATCACTTTTCGGAATAGACTTTGAGCACATAAGGTATCTATATATGTCGGTTTATAGATTAAATTCTACCCATAATTATTTTATTGTAATCTAAATCATCCTACCAAATTCTATTAAAATCGTTTCTTTTTTGATCCACTCCTGAAAATTGCTTTTGATTGTACAGTTTCTTTATAAATGTTTTAGTATATAATTGCATGGATAAGCAATTTACTATATAATTATAATATTTTATGCTGGAAGGTTCAGAATTAATATGTAGATGCATTTAGATGTCTACACGCAAAATAAATATGGTTGGAGGTAACCATATTCTAAAAACAACATAATATCGTTGAATTTAAACAATGTTTATGTTTGCAGGTAACCATTAGAGTATTCGATTAATCGATTTTTTGTATTAATCGATTAATCGCGCGAATAATAATTCGAGGTAAAAATTTAATCGAATAATAATCGTACAATTTCATATTATTTGGTTAATCGAATAATTTTTTAACATTATAATCATGTAATAAAAGAGAAAAACTTTTTAAATAAAAAAAGCATCAAAATTTAAGCTAATCTTCTAAAATAATCTTTTAAACTATTTCTTTCTTTTGATGAAACTTAATCTAGTTATAAACATATCCAATTTCTCTGTTCTTTTTGTCTTGTCTTTTTTAAATATTAGTAGTCCTCTATTATACCATTTGAATCTCTTTTTGATTTTTTAACAATTTTAATAACTTTAATGGTCTTTCTAAGGTCTGGTTGTTTTAAACATTCATAAAAATAAATTATTTCCAAACTCATTGGTTTCCGTCTTGTACTATATTTTAAAAAATTATAACTCGAAGAAAATGTTCCAAAGTAAAAAAACAATAAAAGGGTATTTAAAACGTACCGGCTTGTTTTTTACATTAAAGAAAAAAACTAATACTGTAAAAAAACAAATTTTCCCTAAATATATCTACGTTCGAGCTACCACCTGTTGCTCCTAGAAAAGCTGTTCCCCTGAGATTTGAGATAAAAGAAATCGAAAAGGCTATTTGTGATTTAAACCCAAAAAATGCCCCAGGTTTTGATAAGATCAGTAACAAAATGCTTTTGGAGCTACCCAGCATAGCAAAAAAAATTATTCTATGAATTTGTAATAGTATCCTCAAAAGTGGAAGGTTTCCTTAGTCACCATGATACCTAAACCAGGAAAGGATCACACAAAAGTTGAGTCATATGGGGTTATAGCTTACTTTCTAATATATCAAAGCTGTTTGAGAAGCCGTTAGTGTTAAATTTAACCCCAATTTTAAATGAAAATATGTGTATTCCTAACCACCAATTCGGCTTTAGAAGAGAACACAGCACAATTGAACAAACCCATCGAATAGTAAACGCCATAAGAAAAGCCTTTGAACTCAGAGAAAAAACATGTTTAAATATGGTCACCTCCTACAAAACTATTTTTAAAGAAAATTTTAAACATATTATGGTTGATATAACCATGTTGTTATGTTATGGTTAAAAATAACTAAAACATGTTTAACACTTATCATAGCATGGTTGGTTTTCAACCATAGCTTGTTGCTCTTCAAAAAGAGGAAAATACTATTGTTGTCATATTTAACCATAGCATGTTTAGAAGCAACCATAATTTGGTTGTGGCCTCTTGATGGAGGCCTAATTCAACCATAATATGGTTGTAGATGACACTAATATGGTTATATACACCATAATATGTTTAAAATTTTCTTTAAAAATAGTTTTGTATTTAAACATATTGTTTCGCTCTCTTCATCGATATTTCTCAAGCTTTTGATAAAGTCTGGCAAGCTGTTAGAAAGCTACTTAGTCGGTCGAAAGTTTATTATTAAAGAAGGTGATTATTTAGGCTCCTTCAGCCAATTGTTGCTGGAGTCCCTCAGGGAAGCATCCTGGGCCCACTTTTACACCTAATATATACCTCGGATATGCCAACAAACAACTACACCCAAACTTCAATATTTGCTGATGATACAGCTTTTCTTAGCGTGCACGAAAACCGTCATAAAGCATCTTGTTACTTACAGAATCATATATTTCAACTAGAAATATGGTTAAAACAATGGAGGATAAAGGACAATGAGCATAAATGCGTACATATAACATTCACCTCATGCCCCCTATTAAAATCAATAATTAAACAATACCCCAAAATTCGCATGTAAAATATCTCGGTATACATTTAGATCACCGTTTAACGTGGAAAAGCCATATAGAGGCAAAATGAACTCAAATAACACTAAAAAGCTATCCAAATTCATTGGCTTTTTGAAGCCTATCTCGTGTTACGGTATTCAACTATGGGGCACTGCCTCGGCCTCTAATATCGAAAAAATTCAGAAGCGCCAAAATAAACTTCTTCGAACAATCACAGCTGCCCCTTGGTATGTTAAAAACTCAAATATTCATAAGGATCTAAATGTGCCATTAGTTTAAACTATGATTACGAACTATGCAGTAAAACACTTAAAAAGGCTCGATTTGCATCCGAACACACGAGCTCGAAAGAGAAGAGACACTGCAGCACTTATCCATTAAGATGAGCGATAAACACCTATATATGTTAACAGAACCCGTGGTGAAGAAAATTTTTGTCTGACACTGGCAGGACATAAAACAAAGTATTAGGATAGGATTTGAATAATTATTGTTAGTTCATATTTAATATATAAAGATTCAGTAAATAAATAATGAGAAAAAAAAAATGTTTTGAAGACAACGATAATCTTATTTTGGCTTTTGAATGGATAAATTTAACCACAATATGGTTGCCGGTGGCAATTATATGGTTAAAATAGCAATAATATGTTTAAGTGTATGGTTGTAGTTAAGTTTTATTAAAACATTATATAATTAAATTCAACCACATTTGAAGTTTCAACGGAGGTAAACACTTTATCGTCAAACGGAAATAAAATATTATTAATAGTGTTAAAAACAACAATAGTTTGTTTGTTGCTGAAAATTTTGTTTAGGCATACTTCTACCATGTTTTTTCTTTGCGTGTAGATAATATTTGGCGCAAAGGACTATTATATAAATCTTACATGATTTTAGTTTCGTCCCTAATATGGTACGCACTAGAAACTTTATTTGACCGTATGATAATAGCATGATAATTTCGATCAACTAAAAACTAAAAAAAAAAAAAAAATTGTGGGAGAGAAGTGTAACTGCCTTCTGAATTTGTATCATGGGTTTTAGTTTATGCATAAATAAATAGTATACGTATTTCTAATTTATGTAATTTTGCCAGCTAAAAGTCAAACTACATGCATACGTTTATGACAAAAAGTACATTAAATACTTTTCTAGATATTTCTGTCACAACTTTAAGCGTTTGGCAAACGAATTGCCCACATTTTGCATTTCAACAACTTAAACAGTTTTAACTATTTTTCCACAACTCACTGTATGAATAACAACCGGATCCGTTATTTTAATTCATGGCCTGAGTTTTAAAAATAACTGCCAGCCAACGAGTCATATTTGCACAACAAGTAAAAAAGTTTTAATAATGCTAATTGCAATTTTTATGTAAAAATGTGTATGAAGTATGGGAATGCAAATGACACATGCATGAGGTTTTAACTATAAAAAAAATGAATAAAAATAAACTTTCACACTTTTACTTTATCCGACTCTCGTTTCATACTTAAAAAAAGAAATTTATTTTTTCCACACTAAATTTAAAATATATTCCCATGAATGTTTGTATTTACACATTTACTCACTAAAACAGTGAAAGCCTCGGACAGAGCGACATTTATGCACATACATATTGTAGATGTAAACTTACTTTCCTACATATGCTGATGACGTTAAACTCCCTTATGATAGTCTTTCACATACAATGATGACAGCTACTACAAACTCATATCGCACTTAGCATATGAATGTACTCGTATGCCTGAACGAGGAGAAGCTATTTTACTTTGGCTACAGACAGCTGCAAACTGCATACGTTGTTGAATGTATGTATTTACATATGGCTTTATTACATTTGTGTGTGACCATGCATTGGTATGCATTTATGTGTGTGTGTGTGAGTATGAATAATTTCCGTTCGTTTCTTATTGTTGTTCGGATTTTTTGCTTTATATCATGAATGCGCGTTCGCGTAATTTTGTATGCGTGTCCGTTTCCGTTTCCTGTAGAGCTTTTTTTTTGCTTTTCCAGTAATCTTTGTTTAAAATTTTCCATAGCAGTTGTTACTTTGTTGGCGTTGTTTTCATTGAATGAAATTGTTTCCTTTTTTTCTTTTCAATCTTTTGATGTCATCATATGATTTGTTGTTGACATTTCTACATCAATGTGGTTGTCATTGTTGTGGTCGTTCTAACACTTCAGGGCAATGTCTGGACTGGCCGTAAACACGATGTGAGCAAAAATAAATTTTTATGCTTGAGGTCTAACATTAACATTGTTATTCTGATATTTGTGTTGGGGATTTGATTGTTGTGTTAATATTTTTTTTTTTGTTAGGTATAGGTTTTAATTAAACGATGTCTGGTTATTTGATGGCTGGGAGTATATTATGCTATAAGGGAAATTTTAATACATTCTTATGTATACAAGGGAAATTTAAAAGGTTAAGCGTTATTCTTGGTAAGCTATTTAATTACACTAATAATTAACATTTTTTTCTGAAAGAATCTAATTACAGCTAAATTTTTATAATTTTAAGCAACATCAAAATCGATTATAGTTCCATGTTAAATCTACCTTCTGTATATTTAAAAATGAAAACCCGTTGGTTGTATGTTGGCGTAGTCCATTTAGACTCCTAAACTACTAAACCGATTTTATTAAAAATTTTAGGTTGAGAATTATAAAAATCCAAGTGGGCGTGGGATCTTCCATATTAAAACATTATGCTAAATACGGTAAGAGTAAAAGTATTCAAATTTGGCACAAATAGCTTTGTTATCAATACGAGATCTGTATTATAAATGCTAGAGCTAGTAATACAATTAATGTAAAAGTAAGGCAGGTAATATTTGATTAAGATTTTATAGTTTAAAAAGTATCTGAAATGAGGCAATCATTTGTTTTAAGTGTTATTGGAAATATAATAAATGCAATTATAATTCCGCAAAAAATTAAAAGTTAATGCGAAACCCTAAGAAGTAAGTTATAATAGACGTATAAATCATTTGCCAAAAACACACGGCAAGAAACGAAGGGGTTAAAATGGTCTTAAGCTTTATTTATATATGTACACACAGAAAACAAATTGGTTGGGAAACGGTTGCAGTAATAAAACATTGATCAAGTAACATGATTTATTATTGCAACTATTAAAAATGTATAGTTCTAACTGATTTTTAATTCTCTTGATTATTAAAACGATGTTCCAACTGAAATATGATTCCTTCAATTCTTTTATTAGCTATGATAACTAATTTAATTTAGTTCTAAAAATTAGTACAAATGGTTAGAATCACAACCGAATTTAATACAGGGCAATACTGAATATTGGTCATTGCAATCAATAATTTGCTTCCGTCAATAAATTTTGTAATATAAATGTTTATTCATTTATCGCAGCTAATTATTGATTGTTGGAATAGTTTCAATTCGAGTACAACAAATGAAAATATAATTATTCGGAACTCACAACCAAAAAATAGTTAAAAGCCCCAATTGCTTACTAAATTTTCTGTCAAAAAATTTGATAGAATAAAATAATTTTTAATTTTATATTTAAAAAATATATTTGCAGTCAAAAATGGAATATGTGCAAAAACTAAATTAATATGGGTAAGTAATTTACGTATTCTTATAGGTATGAACATATACAGGTACATATGTATGTGTGTATTAGTTTTTTTATATCCTGCAAATTATATTGGACTTCTTGATCCATTTTGATCCTGGGCTGGTCCAATGTAGTGCAAGTATGGACCATGTCATTATTAAAAAGAGTTTGCAGTGAAACGACATGTCTTCGTTTTTTAACGACATGTTTTCGTTTTGGCACGATTTTAAAGCTAATCCTCTGGAGTATACCATGGAGTAGTTTTAAGACTTCTCCTTTGTAATGCAAGCTGGGTTATATGGTTCTGCCCTAGGACATCGTACTGTTTAATAAGCCATTTTTTCCATTCATTGGGGTTACCTTTGGACAAGTCCTTGCCCCTTATGGGCTACATTTGACCGGTTAAAAAATATATATTGATAACGACAATCAAATCTCTTGTTATGAACACCAATAATGTGTTAATATATTCGAGTATAAGCACAGTTTTGTTTCTAATAATCATACTAACAACTAACAATATCTGTTGTTATGACTGATAGTGTACTAAAATTCAAATGTTGCTATCAAAAATATTGTGCTAAGCAAAGAAATTTTCAGTAATTGGAACCGAATTGTGTGATGGTACATGCAACCGAAGAAATTCGATTGGCGCCAAATTCGGTTGTGATCACGAATCTGTTTTCTCTGTGTATAAAGGATGTTTTTTATAGAGTGACACAAGTTTAAATCATAATAAAACAAGGAAATATATTTTTAATATCAATTAATATTGGAAAAAAAATTTTATGAAATTAATGTTTAAATATGATTTCCGTCATGTTGCCGCCACGACTGGCGCGTAGAAGGCGCATTCTGGAACACCAATTTTCAACAACTTTTCGCAGCATTTGTGGCCGTATTTTGGCGATAACTCTTCGAATGTTGATTTCCAGGTGTTCAATTAAACTGATCAACAAGGTTTTTGCCACATGGATTCTGTATGATAGTTATTACTTTTCTATATAACCTTAATGCAAAACTCAAGCTAATTTGTTTTTGTCAAGCACAGATTTCTTGTGACTCCCACTTATGATTTTACCTTATTTTCCGTTAATACTACTGTACGTACGGTTAATTTGCATCAAGTTTTAATTTAAAAAAGTGTTACATGTTTTAACCCCCCAAGCCCACCTGAGTACTTTTACCACCACTACATAATAAACTAGGTTTGAAAAAAAATTTTGTCAAAGCCATGGATCGCAACGGCTCAGGTCTTATGTTTTTGAGAGAAAAGTTTCTAAAGTTAGTGATGCAAAAATAAAGGAAGGAATTTTCGTCGGACCTCAGATCCAGGAATCGTTAAAGATATTCGAAGAAAAGTTAAGTTTATAAGAGAAATCTGCTTGGAAAAGTTTTAAAAATGTCGAACAAAATTTTTTGGGCAACCACAAAGCAAGTAACTACAAAGATCTGATAGGAGAACTACTTTCGACGTACCAAGCATTGGGTTGTAATATGCAGGGCTGTGGAGTCGTCCGAAAAAAGTACTAACTCCGACTCCGACTCCAAACACTGAAATTTTTTTAATGCTACTCCGACTCCGACTCACGACTCCTACTATAATCTTGATGCTTAATGTATATAAGACTCAGTTATGTTAATTTTTATTTTTCATTAACGTACGGCCTTCTAAAAATTACCGTTTTTGAGAACAAATTAGCGTATGCAAACATTAATGTGCTGTTTCCAAATGACATGCGATTGATTATGTAGTAAAAATAATATGAAAAGCGCTCAGTCCATCGCAAGGCGAATTCATATAAGGTGGTCTTATTTTGGAAACGGATACAACACTGTAAACTACTTTAACGTTGTGTCAAAATAATACAACACTGTAGTAAACAAATTAGCTGTGCACTAACATACAAACATGTAAATATAAATGTCAACAAAAGTAACAGCATATCATTTTGACACAAGGTTAGTTTTCACCTGTTGCTTACGTAGCAAGCCAAGACCACCTTGTATGAATTCGCCTTGGTCCATCGCCTGTCTTTTGGTAATAGCACATACGAGCAGCATTCATAAGCCATTTATTAAAATTTTAAATGTGTTTTAAGAAAAAATTTGATTAGAAATTTTTGTTTAAAAAACATTTTAAGCAAAATTATTGTATTTTTATGAATATGGCAGTAAACTATTTTGAATAAAATAGATACATACATGCATATACATATATACATATATATACATATACATATATACATATATATATACATTCAACTTAAAATATTTTTTTTTTTAATACGCTTAGCGTGCATTGAATCTAAAAATGTTTTTATTTTGAATACGCCCTCGCGAAAATTTTCAATATTTTGCTCTTTCTATTAATTATGTTACTAAAATTAAAGCTCAAGCTATTTATTATTAACTTCCTCAATATCACTCAAATAGACTAAATTTGCCACTTTTTTGCATCTCAAAAATCTTGCAAAAAAAAGGGAAAACTTGATAAATGACATGGCTGCCATGGGGTAATATAAATGTCCCTTCTGAAAATCATTTTAGTTCCGCATAAACTGTTACGAATCATGATATATTATTCAAGTTAGTTCAAATTGCTAAGAAAAAAGCATAAAACTTTCTGATTGTCGTATAATTGGTTTGAACTGGAACCAATTTTTATACTGACGTCCGTTTTATAAAGATTATTTAATAATTTATAGCACTCATATATTCTAAATTTCGGTGGAGGGTGTCAAAGATTCGGAACATCCGAATATAGCACTCTAACTTCATTAGCTTTTAAATGGTTAAATATAGCATAAAAATTATTCTTAAAAATTTCAAATCGATATTTGAAATATTGCATCGTCAATTTTGAATAATTTTTATTTTGGAAAATTTTTCTTAAATTTTTTATGCCGAAAAACTTTGGAGTCGGAGTCCCGAGTTTTTGTGGGTACTACGACTCCGACTCCGGCACAAAAACCTCAACTCCGACTCCTCAACTCCGACTCCACAGCCCTGGTAATATGTCAATTAAAAAAAAACTTTCTACACTCCCACCTCGATTTCTTTCCCGAAAACCTAGGAGCCGTTAGCGACAAACATGGCGAAAGATTTCATTAGGATATTTCCAGCATGAAAAAATGATACCAGGGCAAATGGAGTCCTCGAATGTTGGCAGATTATTGTTGGACACTTGCAAGAGACCAGCCTCTGGTCAAATACTCCAGAAAACCATAGCTTTTAGTTTTGAAAAACATATTATCAAGTATAATTGTATGTCAAGTATTAGTATTTTTTAAAAATTATGAAACGGCTGTCAAAAAAAAAACTATGGGTATCAAATTTTTTCTACCTCTGTTTTCCACCTTAGAAAGTCAAAATAAAGTAAAAAAAAACAAGACCAAAAAAGTTCATGTGACAAATTAAAAGCTAACTTTTGTCAATCAGTGTTTTTTGTGGTTTATCGACGTAGACAAATGACTTAACATAACCCCAAAGAAAATAACCCAATGGGGTTAAATCACACGATATTGGCGGCAAATTAATTGGGTCATTATATGAAATAATTTTTTCATAAAAAGTTTCTTTGAGTAAATCAATTGTAGCGCTCGCCTTGTGGCATGTAGCTCCATCCTGTTGGAACAAATTTGGAATCAGGTTTGTATACCGTTCACCATTGACAGTGACATTCTGACCATCATCGTTTTTAAAGACATATGGACCAATTACTCCGCCAGCCCATAAAGCGCATTAAACAGTCAATTTTTAGCGGCTACAGCTTTTTCAGTGTGCCCTGTTCGGCATCTCACGGGATGCAGATTATCAGTAGCAGTAAATGTGGGCCGAAAACGATCTATTGTTCTTAGAATTTGCCGCTCTAAATTACGATTATGTATGGAAGAAGTGCACAATGAGTTTGACGAATAGAACAAATATTTTGATTAAAAATTTCAACAATTTGCACGCGATGCTCTGGTGTAAGTGGATTCACAATGAAATTTCAAATCAAACTTAACAAAAAGCAACTATCAGCTGCTAAATGGGTGCTCAAATAAAGTAGTTATGACAATTTAAAGTTGTGACACTCTAAAAAACATGCTTTGTATATATTTTTGTTTACTTTTTCATTTGTAGTAAAAAAGACTTGGGAAATTAAAAAGGTACACTATCGAACAACAATCTGAATTAGGAATTGGCAAAAAATATCAATTGTATCAAAATATCGATAATTAAATAAAAAACAATCGATATATATCGCCGATATTAAAAATACCGATATATCGATATTGAAATACGACTATCCAAGACTAAGTTTTAGCCGTTTTTCAAACAATATGTTTTTTTAAGAATTGGCATCACTGCATGCATCATATGTTTTTAAACTAATATGAAGTTCTTAAATGGCATTTATAAGAAGCAGTGCCGGATACAAAAAGCAGATTGACAGGAGAGCACATAAAACCGAGAGTGCTCCTGATGCCCATATCTGATGTTTACTGGTTTAACTAAAACTAGTTAAAGTTGGTACTTTTGGGGTGCAATTCAAATTTTAAGGTACTTTAATGACTTATTTACTTCCATTTAAAATTTTCGTAATATACTTTTTTTTAGATTTCATATGGTTTTCTTGTATTTTTCCCTTTTGATTTTGTTATAATTGAATTTTTTGTTTTGACTGAATTTTTTGTTTTTAGAAACTGGGAATTATTTCCTTTCGTAGGTTACTTTATATTATATTCAATATTTAATTCGAAAAATAAAAAATGTTTTTGTTTTTATTAATTTTTTGAAAGTAACAATGTAATTACATAAATTATGTTTGTTCATAAATATGTATGTATGTACAAAGGTATAATAAATTTTTTAATTTGCTAATAGTTTCAGCAAAAAACGTTCGATACATCGATATATCGATATTTTTTAAAAATTAAATATCGATACTCTTAAAAAATATCGATTCGATATATATCGATATAATTCTTCAATTTGCCCATCCCTATAATGAATGACAAAGCTAATTTAAAAAAAATTAAATGCCTTCGTCAATCAATTATATTACAGAATATGGGCATTAGTTCTTTAAGCTATTCTGCTTGGAATATTTCCGGTCATGCTCGTCAGATTTAATGGCGTCCAGTTTTTGTCTTTAGGAGCATTTAAAAGATCGTTTCAATTCAATAATAAAGACTTGTCATCGGTAGCAATTTTAATTCATTACACTTTTGAATCAAACGAATTCTTTAATTCTCTTCAGCATAATTCAATGAAAATAGTTCAGTGGATCTTTAGTATACTAGCTGTTAAAACCCGGCGTTGCCAGGAGTAAAACCATTATGGATCATAAATCATATAATCAATTCCTTAAAAAGTGTTAAAACTTTGTAGCATAAAAGCCCAAATATTATTGAACATATCTGTGGCATTTTGACAAAACATCTTAAGTAAAATTAAAAAAGTTGAAAAAAATGTTGTTAATCATACGAATTTTCATTCAAAAACATTTTTGTTTACGTTTTTAAAATTTTGTATAATAAATGAAATAATTCTTTAATTTTGATTTATTTTTTATTTGATAAGAATTATTTTTTCAACCGAGTTTTTTTTTAAACTATTTTGCTATCTTATCTCGACTTAAGACGTTTTGTCAAAATGCCACAGAATAGGTTAAAAGTAAATAAAGACATTAATATAAGTGCACTATTGATGCTGTTGATATTTTGAATTTTCTCTATAATGATTCTTTGTGGTCCAAACAATTCAGGTCGGCTACGAATTTGAAAATAAAATTTTTTTTTTTTTTTTCAATATTTTTTGTTAGGCTTGAGTTCATCAAATTTAATTTTCATTAAATTATTTTTTACTGAAAAAAGGAATTTACAACATGAAATTTTTAATTAAAATTAATTGATAATTTTCTTGGCTGAGCTGGGGCTCGCACCTGGGTTGAATTTACATGTTTCAAGAATCACCACATTCTTTCATCGGAATTCCTTGAGTTCTAACCTCTGCACCACTGCGGTGCCTGCCAGCCAACAGTCAAACATCAATCTTTAACCAGTGGTACTGGGGGTTCGAAATTTGCTGTGACTATGATTCTTCTATTTTATATTACATGTTGCTTCCTTTCCTCTGTTTTTTCGTATTCTTTCTGTCAAGACTTTGTCTTGAAAACCTGAATACATTTGATTATTATATTATTTTTTTTTATTTTTTTGTTTTTATTTTGGTAAAAATAATAATAATAATTTTTTATACTCCTTTTAGAACTTTTTGTCCTTCCATGTAATTTTTATACCCTCCACCACCACTAGTGGGGAATGAGGGTATACTACTACAATTGTCATTCCGTGTGAAACTTTTTTGTAATTTATCTCAGACTCCATAAAGTATATATTTATATTCTGGCTCCTTGAGTAATTCTTAGTTGACTTAGCCATGTCCGCCTGTCTGTCTGTTTGACCATCCATCTTTCCATCTATCCGTCTGTTAAAAAGACGCTCACATTCGAAATACTCAAAAGAAAAAATATTGGTATAAAATTGCTTCTAGTTGACCTAAGCAGTTTGCGATTGAAATCGTGCAACATGATTTAAGTAGGATAAGAGTAATAAATCCAAATGTGGAACCCCCACCCTAAAAACTTAGCTATTTTGTAACAAAAAGTATATAATGCACGGATTGATAAAGATTTCGCACAAATTCATTCTATATGACTATAAATCATCTTGTTAAATTTCGGGAAGACCGGTCCTTTTACTACTATAGGGCGCATAAAAAAACAATTCTCGATAAAGAGTTTAGAGTGCCTAAAACCGTTATAAATAATACTACTGTTATAAAATTTAGTACTTCACAGTTTTATGGAACTACGAATCACACTTTTAAATTTCGTGAAGATCGGTCCATAATTTCCCATAGTCCAACATAAACTACACCTAAAACCGTAACAAATAAAGCAATTGTAAAAACATTTGGTACGTCAGAGTAAAAAACATGTCGTGTACCGTTACTTTTAGTAAACAAATTATATAATAAAACAGTGTTCGAAAACAAACAGAACAACTTTTAACACACCCAGAAACGATATCTATTTTTTTTTGTGTATGTGTATACGAACACAAACCTTAATAGCATTCGTAACTATGTTCAAGAAAGTAACGAACATTATAAAGTATTCTGTTCTTCGTTAAAAATCAGAACAATTGTAGTAATACTGCGACATACTCTGTGGCTCATCACGATAATTTTAAAATAAAAAAACTGTATAATCTGCCGTAAAATAAAAAAAAATTTGGTATGCAGAAAAATAATTCATAGTTCCAACGACAATTTAAACACAAAAAATAGTATGACAATGATATTTTTTTCTTTTTTTTTTTGTAATCAAGTATAAAATTCTTAATATATTTTTTGGTTCAACAGAATAAAGACACTTGCACTTTTAACTTAAATCAGTAGGCGGTTGCAATTTAGCTTTAGAAAAACCAAATAAGATTTAAATTTAAGTTTGTGACTGAAGTTTGCTAAATCAATATGGGAAGAAAAAGTTCTCTAAAGTCGTCGAAAATGGTGAAAATGGATGTTTAACATTTTGAAAAGTATTTTTATCGCGAAAATCAGCTCTAACACCATAGGTAAGAGCTGCAAGTGCAAGTAAATCAACAGCTGGTCGCGCTATTTTAAGCAGTGAACATTAACAGCTCCGAAAGCTAAAGAAAAAACCTCCATTAAAT
The DNA here is from genome assembly GCA_963931875.1 of Pollenia griseotomentosa. Classification (NCBI taxonomy): domain Eukaryota; kingdom Metazoa; phylum Arthropoda; class Insecta; order Diptera; family Polleniidae; genus Pollenia; species Pollenia griseotomentosa. The sequence goes on from OZ007561.1 coordinate 59,048,614, forward strand.
GCAATCCGCCAACAGCACTGCCTTCAATTTGGCAAAGATCATATAACATGGGATGTACAAAGACAACTTACAGATAAGGATTGGCGGAAAGTAATTTTTTTAGACGAAAAAATCCGTTCTATTCAACTTAAACTTTTTTCATCCGAAAAAATTACTTTCCGCCAATCCATATCTCTTATTTGTCTCTGTGTTCGAAGATCACAAACAAAGAAATTTTATTTTTTTACGATTTGCTACACAAAAACTATTAGCTGTTTATCAATTTTTTTTTAAAGTAAGGCATAAGGGTAATAATTACAACTTAAGTTAAAGGTTAGTTAGGATTGTTTGGACGTTTTTAATTTAGAAACTTTTATTGTAAACGTTATGTGGAGCAGAGAACTGCAAAAATCACTATTTTTCTTGATTTACTCATGCGCTTCAATTTACATTCACTCTATGCCTGCAAAACAAAGTTCAACGTTGGTAATTTTGACATCGTTTCGTACACATTTGATTTGTGCATGTGTGGGTTTGTTTATTGTTTGCATTAATTGATGCGCACGCAATAACACAATTGCAGTCATTGCCCACTCGATGAGATAACGACGAATGTAAATTGGTATGATTACTAGTCGCTTTGTTGGTATGATTGTTGTAGGCATAAGTTCAAATAAATCCAATTTGTTTTGGTTTTTAGTTTTTTAAAAGCGTAAGAAGCAACATTAATAACAATAACAACAATACATTGTACATACAGAGTTACTGTACTTTTTAAGAAATGATAAAAAATAAAAAAAAGTCTTCTGTTTCTATGGAAATTGTTTGTACCTATGTGCGTTCAGTTTCATTTCAATTTTTTTTCTTTCGAATCCAGCATATGAAAAAACTTAAATACGTACTACATACATAGCAACTGCTGAATAGGCATCAGAGCAATGATTTTTGTGTATTTTTCTTTGTATGTGTTTTTTACCAAAGCAATAATTGACGAACGAAGCTAAACATGGTATGAATGGCAAAGCCAATACGATGTGCATGACTTGAATGAATTTTAAAACAACACCAATGTGTGGGGTTGAAAAAGTTTTATTGCATGAACACAAATGAGTGTATTTGATGTTGTTCATTGAATGCGAATTTTTTGCAATCACACAAAGCCGTTCTCTGATGTGGAGAACGGAAATTTCTATTACCTTTTAAAGGGAGGTGCAATGCAATTATCCAATTGAGCCTTCTTTTTGGCAGGTATCACGTCCACTTCATTGTAGTTTTAAGAAAATAGGTTCACTAGCTTAGGAGTATATACGCAACAATCAAACGAATTTGAATCCAAATTTTGATATATTAATCAGGCTTAAGTTCATAAAATTTAATTTTCATTAAATTATTTTTTAAAATTTATTGATAATTTTTAATACTTGACTGCCGCGGGAATCGAACCCACGTTCACGGACAGGTTGATTTGACATGTTTCGAAACTTACCACACTATCTCCTCAGAAAACTTACCGCCATTGACGACGGCTGGCAGGCATTAGTCAAACATCAATCTTTAAATTAAATGGAATTTTAGTTTTTATATATCTTTAAAGCAGTAGTGTGACCGCAAGCTATATGGACAATTTTTTTTTTCGTTTTTTCACTTGGGAAACCCCTAAGATTGATTCCAAATTAGAAAAAAACAATATATATAAAATTTTAGATCGTTTGCATAGTTATTAGGCGTGCCTTGAGCCCACAAAGTTTGCTAAAAATGCGCTTTTTCTCACTATGGGTGGCTTTAAGTGTTCATAACTTGAGTAATATTTATTTTAGAGAAAAACCTTATTCACAAATATTCTAGGGCTATATCTTATGAACAATGTTGCTCTATATAAGTTTTCTTTAACATTAATATATAATCCAGAAAAAACCAAATTAAAAAATAACACCGAAATTTTCACATATCTTCGCATTCTTTGTCTGGTGATTACACTACGTGACAAATTTTCAACAAAGTCGTGCCCAAATGAATCTGGCAACTAATCTTTATGTAAAACTTTCCCCTGAATCCGAATATGAAGTCAGAATTGTCAAAAGTGAAACAGTTTTTGAGATATTACAAAATAACCGTTATTTGTGTTTTTAAAAAAGATGATGTGACTGAAATGTAAATATCTTTAAAAATTTTAAACGGACTATGTATTTCTTTCTTTTTATTGAGAGGTTATAAAATTACTAAAATAAGAATGGGTTGCTAGAGAAGTTTGGTCAAGAAATGACAGAGTTACAGGAGACAAAAGTTCAAGCTTCATTGAAAATGTATGATTCTGTTCCATTTTGCTCTTTTCAAGTTTTTCTTTTTAATCTAATGATTTAAAAATCTTAATGTTTTATTGCATGCGACATTAGATTATTTTAATATGAACATTTTTCTCCCAACAAGACATAGATTGGTACAAAAATGACAAAGCTACAGAAGATTTAATAAATTTACCCACATAGAAATTCAATAGCTTTAAGCTATTTTTAATATGTATTTATTTTACTAAAAATTTAGTTTTGTATATGTATTTGTTGTGTTTTTCTTTGGTTTGATACAAATCGTAAAGTAATTTTTGCACCGATATGGATCCTATTGGACACAAATTTTCGAATTGAATAGGCTAATGTCGTAAGTGATAAAACTTAAAAAAATTTTATTTTTTGGTTTAAAAAACAATAACTTGAAAAGAGCAAAATTTAACAAAATCATAAAATTTTAATGAAGTTTGAAGTTTTGTCCACTAGTTAGTTAATTGTTCTTTATTTTGAATTCATTTTAAGTAATCAAAATTGAACATTCGACTATGACATGACGTTGTCTGTCGGAAAAGGTTATATATATTACAAATTTTGTTTTATATAACATAAAAATTAATAATTAAATTCAGTTACTAATATTTTCCTGTAGCCTATCGCATTTATTATATAGCGGGATAAATATTTAAAATTGTCTTTACCATTAAGAATATTAATCAACTCATTTTCTGTTACGATAGTTTTTTTAAAGTTTTGGAATCTTATTTGTCCTACTATAGGGCATTTGGCTATAAAATGCAGAATGTTTTCGGTTTCGTTTAGATTACATAAGCAGCATATACGGGGTCTGTTTTGCTGAAACCTTGTACCATTTAACTCAATTAATCACATCTAGCTTTGAATATAACACTTAATTCTGTCATATTTGTGATTTCCAAATAGGATTGCGGCTCTATGTACTTTTGTCCACCATAACTCTGCCATTTAATGACTCATATTCACAAACGACTCATGGTTATTTAAGAAATTTTATTACCTCTCAATAAAAAGAAAGAAATGCATAGTCCGTTTAAAATTTTTAAAGATATTGCATTTCAGTCACATCATCTTTTTTTAAAAACACAAATAACGGTTATTTTGGAATATCTCAAAAACTGTTCCACTTTTGACAATTCTGACTTCATATTCGGATTCAGGGGAAAGTTTTACATAAAGATTCATTTGGTCTCGACTTTGTTGAAAATTTGTCACGTAGTGTAATCACCAGGCAAAGAATGCGAAGATATGTGAAAATTTCGGTGTTATTTTTTAATTTGGTTTTTTCTGGATTATATATTAATGTTAAAGAAAACTTATATAGAGCAACATTGTTCATAAGATATAGCCCTAGAATATTTGTGAATAAGGTTTTTCTCTAAAATAAATATTACTGAAGTTATGAACACTTAAAGCCACCCATAGTGAGAAAAAGCGCATTTTTAGCAAACTTTGTGGGCTCAAGGCACGCCTAATAACTATGCAAACGATCTAAAATTTTATATATATTGTTTTTTTCTAATTTGGAATCAATCTAAGGGGTTTCCCAAGTGAAAATACGAAAAAAAAAATAACGGTAACCCTATTAAAGCAGTGTTGCCAAAACTTGGTGACCAAAAATGGCTAAATTTACGAAAAAAATTGCTAAAAAAATGGCTAAAAATTGGCTAAAAAATGGTTAAAAAAATTTTTTAGTAAAAACAAATTAAAATTCATTAACAGAACAGAAATAATTTATTAAATATTTTTTACAATATAATTGTAAGCTGAGATCAATTTTTAAGCATTTACAAATCAATAAATTTAATGCCATTATCGATCATATCAAAGGAGCCACTCATGCCTGATAGTTTTAAATATTTTGAAGGTAAATTACAATCTTGACAATATTTACCAAACCTTTTGAGTCAAAATCTACAATAAAAAACAAATACACGACTATATAATACCCTACACCACATAAGAAATATTATCAAAAATCTCCCAAATTGCGACTTGCACTTTGCGCACAAGGTTTACATGGACAGGCATGGAGTCGATCGGTATACTTTATTTTAAGGTATTTCAAATATCAGCACAAATGCATGTTACCCTCTCCAATATAGTGGTAATGGCAGCGTTTAAAAAACTGCAGTCGAAGTAGAAAATCTGTAATTTCTTCCAATTCTTCATTTGTCATTGGCCATAAAAAAAACTATTGTTTTTAGTTCTGATTTATTAAATGTGAACAGTCGCTGTCAAACCAACTCAAAAAACGAAAAGTTTTACACAAATTTTCATTTTTTGTTCGACAGTTTTTGGTTTCAACTGCAGTTTTTTAATTCCTGACTGACGGTATAAAAATCTATTGTTATGGTAAAAATATTTTCCTAATCGATAAAATCAAATAAACGGTTGCTAAATGTAATCTATTTCTCAAATTTTTTTACGATTTTTACTGGGCTAAACACTTTTTCTACTTCAGCATTTTACCATGGAAGTGAAAGCAACTTTATAGTAAATCCTGTGTTGATCCATTTTATAAATTTAAAATTCACATACTGTTCCTTTAATTTAAAAGATGTTTCATCGTCATCCTTTATAGCGATTTTCATTTGTAAAAGTTGTGATTTAAATTAAATGCGTTTTAATTCTTAAAAAGGTTTATTTTACTTAAAAAATTTTTATAAGAAAATAAAAATTATTAATTTAAAAGAAAAAACTGCAAACAAACTTTATGGCTAAACAAGTAAAAAAAAAATGCTAAAAAAAGCTAATGGCTAAATTCATTTTTTAATGGCTAAACAAGGTGAAAAATGGCAAAATCTAGCCACTAAATGGCCGAATTGGCAACACTGCTTTGAAGTTAGGCAAAAAGGTCTTAAGTCAGAAACTGTAGTTCTTCCTCATAGTAAAGGGTGATTTTTTAGCTATTATCTTTTTGGCAACACTGGTTTAAACAGCTGACGCACGTTTCGTGTTTTGTTTCACTGTCAAACATCTTCAGTTGGGTCTATAATTTAACCATGAATTGTCTTACAAACGAACAACGCTTGCAAATTATTGAATTTTATTATCAAAATGCAATCCACTTTTTTATCGAAAAATTGTGTTCAGCGACGAAGCTCATTTTTGGCTCAATGGGTACGTTAATAAGCAGAATTGTCGATTTTGGAGTGAAGATCAGCCAGAAGCATTGCAAGAGCTACCAATGCATCCAGAAAAAGTCACAGTTTGGTGCGGTTTATGGGCTGGTAGAATCATTGGACCGTACTTCTTCAAAGATGATGCGAATCGTAACGTAACTGTGAATGGTGAGCGCTACCGTGAGATGATATCCAACTTTTTTTTGCCCAAAATGCAAGAGCTTGACTTGCATGACATGTGGTTTCAACAAGACGGTGCCACATGGCACACAGCACGCTTAACAATGGACTTATTGAGAGGCGAGTTCGGTGAACATTTTATTTTACGTTCGGGACCGGTCAATTGGCCGCCTAGATCTTGCGATTTAACGCCTTTAGACTATTTTTTGTGGGGCTATGTTAAAGCTCATGTCTATACACACATGTCCGCTTCAATTGACGCATTGGAAGACAGCATTGAAGCATTTATTCATGAGATACCGGCCGAAATGTTGGAGAGAGTATGCCAAAATTGGACTAAGCGGCTGGACCATTTGAGGCGCAGTCACGGTCAACATTTGCATGAAATAATCTTCAAACATTAAATTATATGGATCGTACGATCGATTCAAATAAAGATTTCATGCATTTTTCTGAAAACACATTTTTTTAAAACTTTCCTATAGCTCTTCAAAAATCACCCCTTATAATAAGTACCAGGTATGTTCATTAGGGAAAATTTTCATTATTTACCCATGTAATGTGAAATTAATTTAATTAATTTTTGACGCTTATTTAATTTTGTTTGAATATTTTCTTTTGTTTGACGTTATATGCAATTGAGAACAAAATTTCTAATGACTATACCTTGTACTTATTCTACCATGGTTTTTCCTAATGTTTAATTGAAAATTATTTAATTGCCTTATTTAATTGATAAATGGCCTAAATAGAAAAAGGTTATGATTGGAGGCAGTTGTTAAGTTATTGATACCAAACGAAAGAAAAAAAAAACTAGAAATGCCTTTTTTTGACTAAATAACTTTTTGCCTTATATATGTATATTTTTAAGCAATATACTTAAAGCTTTTTTAAAATTTCTTGTGTAAAATATTTTTTTAAAACCTAAATAAGTTTAACAATGAATCCTTTCCCACACATGTTTCATTATAACTCACATACATTACAATCAACTAGTATTCCACAACATTCTAAACTCTATTATGTTTTTGAAAACAAAATTTATAAAACCTTTTTATAACTTTTTAGATGTATTGTAAGTTTCTTGAAATTGTTTCTGAAACCCATGGACAAACATAAATTGTATGTATAACATGTTGCTACGAGTAAAACATTCACAAATAACCTCATTGAACTAAATTGTTGGGTGTACTTTAACAAAACATTTTGATTTATTTGAAAGAATAACAAAATTTGTTTGGCAATCAGGCCATATGTTGTCTATTAAAATTGTTAAAGTTTTGTAGGAACAATATATGTATATTTAAGCCATAATGTGGCAGAATGACGATGATGATGGGTTTGTAACAGAATGGAAAAATTTTTGTATCAAAAGTAATATAATACTTTTATTTTGTTTGAAAAGAAAGTAGGTATTTACTAAAGATATTAATTTTACTTGTTGGTGAAAAAATTAGTCTAAATTGTTTCTTGTTTATATGTTGAGTCCTTGACTACCTAATTGCCAGTTCAAAAGTATTAATTTTGCTTGTTGCTTAAAAAATTACTTTAGATTGTTCCATATTAATGTTAAGCAATTGACTACTAAATTGCTAGTTCATGACTAGATTACATCAATTATAATTCGCCCACTTTAAGATAAGACCATGACTAAATTATATGTATATGTTAATTGCAATTAGTTAACATGTAATAGACCATGAGAAAGCTATACTAATAATGTTAAGTTTGCGACTAGACCGTGAACAGTGTATTCATTGTTAGTCTTTTATTAGTACATGACTAGGGCTTCCATTTATGGAAGAATAAAACAACTTGTAGAGATCTTCTTAATATACCATGCTCCTTAATTCGCACTGATTTTTCATTATATAATCACATTGTATTCTATTTAAAATTGTACATATTTTGATTTATTTTTCCAAGAATTGAAAACATACAATCCAACTTGTTACTCTTAACATCGTATTGATGTAAAAACTGAATTCATCTGAAAATTGAAAATGAAAAAATCAACTCAAGTACAAAATCAACTATGAAAATACAAACATACATGCAGAATATGCATAACACATACATAAAATACTTATATGTATATGGCTACTAGAGTTTTTTTCCCGGAGTTTTTCGATTCCCGGAAAAGCGGGAATTTTTTTAAATTTCCCGGGATCCCGGGATCCCGCTCCATACAAATAATACAAAGTAAATTTGTTTTTAATTAATGAAATAAACTTTTATAAACAAACGTAAGGGAAATTGTTTACAAAGTAAGTTAAAAAAGTGCTTAAATACTGCAAAAAATAATTGAAGATTGAAATCGGATAACATAAACATAACAATTTAATTCATAAAACAATATGATATGAGATCAAAAAGTTAATTCATAAAATATTTTAATAAATATATTAACATTTTTTTACGGCTTAAAACTCAAAGCGTTTAGTGAGTCGTCAAAGAATATTTTTCTGATTTTATATATACTGATTACCATGTTTCCAAAAAATTTCGTTCACTTTTTTACCGAGGTCGGACAAATAAATAGTTAAAAGTGCACCGTTGTTGCATGCTTCTGATGTCAAGGTTGATGCCAAAAATAGGATCATCCGGATTACTTCTTACTAACCTTTTCTTTTCACTACGCCCATCTGTAATCTTTAGCACAATGTGTCTTTCAAATTGTATGTTGAAGTATCTTACACGAGTTTCCTTATTGTTTTTATTTCGGTTTCCTCGCACTTCCCGGGTATATTGCCAAGCTTGACTATGTTGCAATGAAGGAGCGATATGTTTAGGTATCTCCTATTTTTAAGACTTGTCCATGGACAATGAGAATTAACTGCCTGCATCTTATTTTGAATTTAAGTTCTTTATCAACTCTTCACTTCACTTAATTTATTAAATATCAACTGTTGCACTGCCCATTCTGCTTTTAATAGATTTATTGCAGCAGGAGAAATTGATTTACGTATCTAATCACTTCTTGTAATTGATTTAATCGACAACCCATCCATAGATGCTAATTTTTAGAGAAAAGAAAACTAAATTTCAGAGTAAAAATAGCTGTTTTCTGAAACTATGAGCAATTTTTTGTTTCCCGGGATGCCGCAAACAATATCCCGGGAAAGCGGGAAATATAATAATTGAAATTCCCGGGAATTCCCGAACCTAAACGATTTTCAGGAGGGGGAATCGTATTGGAGCCATGGTAAGTTTTGAACCAATCATTCCAAAATTCCGCAGAGTGGTGAAATTAGTTTTAGCGTTTACAGTGAATTTCAGAAGGCTGCTAAATATGGAATCTTAGGTAAATTATGGAACGTATATCACAAATTTACATGACATTTTTTCTGGCCATATATAGCTGCTACGGTTTTAGGCGCACTTATTTAATTTACCAGAGTGGGGTTTAATTATGGACCGATCCCCACGAAATTTTACAAGGTGTTTTCTAGTCCTATAAAACTGTGAAGTATTAAATTTTATTTTAATAGAATTATTAATAATGGTTTAAGGCGTATTAAACTGTTTTCCGGGAGTAGGGCTTGTATTTATTATTGCCAGATCTTCACGAAATTTTACAGCGTGATTTCTAGTCGAATAAACGAATTTATGCAAAATCTTATATGATTCCGTGCATTGTTCCACCATTTATGTTAGTTTTTGTAACAAAATTATCAATTTTTTAAGGTCATGGTTCCACATTTTGATTCATAGCTCTGATCCTACTGAGCCGATTTTGCTGGATTACAATCCCAAACAGCTCAGGATAACAAGCAATTTGATACCACGTTTGTTCATTCCTTTTGAGTTTTTCGAAAGTGAGCGTGTTTTCAACAGACGGACAGACAGATGGACATGACTTAATTGACTTAGAATTACTCAAGGAGCCAGAATATATATACTTTATGGGGTCTGAGATGAATAATAAAAAAGTTTCACACGGTATATACCCTCTTCACAACTAATTCTGGTGGAGGGTATAAAAACACAAGAGATTTACATAATTTTTTTAATTTAAATTGCTTTCTAAAATTTTAAAGAAATATTAAATTGATCCTTTAGCATTTGAGCTAACCATATATGAATTAATACTGCTTAAAGTTTTTGTACAGTTTTATATACACGCAAATATGTATGTATCTACACAAATATGTCTTTGTGCGTGTAAGCCCATCATATTGTTTATTTGCCTGCGTATTTATGTACAAAGAAGAATCAATAAAATCACAAAAACATCTGGTCAAAATTAACAACTTGTTTTACTGTAAATATTCCAACAAAAGGAAAAACAATAACAAAAATTTAAAACGAAGTTTTGCAAAAGTTTGTTTTAAGGATTTTATTTTATTTTTTTTGTTTTTTTTTAATTTTGACTGCATATTGTAAAAAAATAAATACAAAACATTTTAAATTTTAAAACAAAACTCTGTCTAAGAAATAAAATCTTTAAGAGCAAAGTAATCGGATTTATAAAAAAAACTTTCCCCCTCATTTTGTAAAATACTTCACCTTATTTAATTAAAAAAAATTTGTTTAAAAAAATTTCTTAACGCAAGATGAAGGGACTTACAAAATAGCTCGCTTTAAATTATTTAGTTTGGAGTATATACTTAGTACAAGTACTAAGTTGAATTCATGTATAACGTATCGCTAGGGGAAAGGGAACTAACACCAAACTTTCACGGGAAAGCTATAAAGTGCAAGGGACCGGTTCTAGTTCTAACACTTTATATAAAAGGGACTTGCCACTTTTACATGGCGATGTTCTAGAAAGGGTTTAATTGGCACCTGAAATAACCTTTGTGACCCATCACAAAATGCCAAAAATATATCAACCCAGGGAACTTTTTGATTTTTAGTAATAGCTAGTAGTTATTTCATACGTTACCTGGTAAGTAGTTGGCATTACAATTATCATTATTCTGAAAACTTCAATAACTACTTACTAGTAATGACCTCAGCAACTACTTATTACTTCTATTAATTCACTACTGAATATTTGCATACTAATAATCGGCTCAATAACTACTTAGTCTTGTTGTTTTCAGAACTGAATATTTACTTACTGGTCACTTACTCAATAACTACTTACTAGGTCTATTAACTAGTGATTTTTTGGCTTCTAGTAAGTATATTGTAAGTACTTACAATTCAACTTAATCGACGTTCAATAATAAGTAGATATTTTTTGACTTCTAGTAAGTGTACTGTAAGTACTGTAAGTACTGAATTCTGTGTACACCTCGAACAAAAATAAGTAGTTATTCAGCCGAAAAATAAGTAGTGTTTATTTTCTCCAACATTACTTGTTAACTTACCAGGTAAGTAAAGTTATGGCTATATTTAATGGCCACTGTATTAATACTAAACAAAAGTAAACAAAGTAATGCCGTACAATTTTTTGATTACCCGATATTCATTGGAGAACTTAATAATACTCGATACCTAACAGATTTGAATTTTTGAAAATAACGAACTTCTAAAAATTTTGATTTTTCTTAATATGTTTAAAATATTTGTGATGTAGTGTAAAACTCTGGAATTATCGACATCAACATATGTCAAATGAGTTGTGGCGTCATTCAAAGTGACAGATTTTTTTAAAGTTTAAAAAGTTTTGGGTCATTTCGACCCCAAGTGCATTTAATGGCTTATCTCAACTATTGCACTCGTTTGTCTTCGTATGAGTTTAGAGTATATTTTTCTCCAGTTTCATAAAAATCGGCATAAAATATATAATATTTCGCTATCTCTCCTTAGAAATTCTAAATATGTTAAAATTTGACCTTTGATCTTTATAATTTTAGGGTAAATGTTTTCTAATTTAAGTAAAACCTTTAGAGTATATTTAAAATTATATGGACTAAAAAATTATAATCTAAATAAGTTCTTATTTGCAAAAAACGCCTAAATTAAATCACTGTACTGAAATACTATGGGAGGCAATAACATAATTTTTTTTTACTATTATATCCTTAAAAAGTTTCAATTTGATGATCAACAAATTCTAAAATTTGTTTAACAAAATTTTTGAAAATGGAGTTTTGAAACTGCCGTTGAAAATATTAATTTTTTTTGGTCAAACCTGCGAATTATAGGTTTCCTACGAAAAATGTAATTTTATTCCTACATTTCTTGTTCAAGTGGCCTGAGACCACGTTAAAGGCCTAGGAAAATTTTAACAACTTTAAACATTTTTAACTAAATTATGTGTTTTATATATCATTAGAACGAAAATTTCGTATACATTTCGATTCTTTTACATTAACTTGTTAAAGTAATTATTGCTACGCCAGGTAACGTTATCCTTATATTTACACAATGTATGTCTACAATACATAGAAAAATTCTAGGGTAAGGACGGCCTGTGCCTTTACTTTTTTTGTCCATATAATCTTTGAGCACTCAAATGTAAGTAACTACATACATTCTAACATATCTACAAACCAGGAACTGTAAAAAACGATTATTTTTTTTATTATAATTTAAAAGATCAAACTAAAAGGGTAGTGCTGAGTACATAAGTAATACACCAAGGTAATTCCAATTACATGGATAACTTCTAGATGCATTGATTTTTATACTAGGTTTTGTTAAAAAACTTAACTTTACCGATTATTTTCTGAGTTTTATTTTTTCGTTAGGAAATAAAATTTTTTTAGAGTTCTATTTTTTGCTTAGAAAATAAATGTTATTTTTTGATTTTTATTTATTTTGATACATCGATATTTGCTGCCCAACCCTGTAGTCAATCACACATCCAAGGTACCAATTAGTTGTACAACTTGACGTCGCAACGTGTAGGGCCGCATAAGGGCTTTTATTAAGCTGCAGAAAAATTAGAGTAAATTTAAAGCAGAGTTAAAAGAAAGTAAGGTAGAAGCAGACTAATACCATGTTCACACGGGCATCAGTATTCGTGTTTCGCTCTCCCATTCCAGTTTCGCGCCCCAAACATGATTAAAAAAACAACATGTTTTGCCATACAAAATTTTAGGAGGGAAACAGGTAGTTTAATTTTGAAACATGCTGCGAAACAGGAAAAATGTACTATCATCTCCATTTTGATAACAATTAACGTTAGTTTGTCTGAACTATCTCTCAAAAAAATCAAAACAAAGAAAAAAACAAAATAAAAATTAATGTTAAATAAAATAAAGTGATAATTATAAAATAATTATGTTAGTTAAAGTATTAAATAATAGATATTTAAATTTTACATAATTTAGAGTTAGAGTAGATTTAGAGTTAGAGTAAGAGAAAGAGTAGAGTTAGAGTAGAGTTGGAGTAGAGTTAGAGAAGAGTTAGGGTAGAGTTAGAGTAGAGTAGAGTTAGAGTAGGGTTAGAGTAGAGTTAGAGTAGAGTTAGAGTAGAGTAAGAGTAGAGTTAGAGTAGAGTAAGAGTAGAGTTAGAGTAGAGTTAGAGTAGAGTAAGAGTAGAGTTAGAGTAGAGTTAGACTAGAGTTAGAGTAGAGTTAGAGTAGAGTTAGAGTAGAGTAAGAGTAGAGTTATAGTAGAGTTAGAGTAGAGTCAGTGTAGAGTTAGAGTAGAGTTAGAGTAGAGTTAGCGTAGAGTTAGAGTAGAGTTAAAGTAGAGTTAGAGTAGAGTTAGAGTAGAGTTAGAGTAGAGTTAGAGGTGAGTTATAGTAGAGTTAGAGTAGAGTTAGAGTAGAGTTAGAGTAGAGTTAGAGTAGAGTTAGAGTAGAGTTAGAGTAGAGTTAGAGTAGAGTTAGAGTAGAGTTAGAGTAGAGTTAGAGTAGAGTTAGAGTAGAGTTAGAGTAGAGTTAGAGTAGAGTTAGAGTAGAGTTAGAGTATAGTTAGAGTAGAGTTAGAGTAGAGTTAGAGTAGAGTACGAGTAGAGTTAGAGAAGAGTTAGAGTAGAGTTGGAGTAGAGTTAGAGTAGAGTTAGAGTAGAGTTAGAGTAGAGTTAGAGTAGAGTTAGAGTCGAGTTAGAGTCGAGTTAGAGTAGAGTTAGAGTAGAGTTAGAGTAGAGTTAGAGTAGAGTTAGAGTAGAGTTAGAGTAGAGTTAGAGTAGAGTTAGAGTAGAGTTAGAGTAGAGTTAGAGTAGAGTTAGAGTAGAGTTAGAGTAGAGTTAGAGTAGAGCTAGAGTAAAGTTAGAGTAGAGTTAGAGTAGAGTTAGAGTAGAGTTAGAGTAGAGTTAGAGTAGAGTTAGAGAAGAGTAGAGTTTGAGTGGATTTTACGTAGAGTTAGAGTGGATTTAGTGTATAGTTAGAGTACAATAAAAGTAGAATTGGAGTAACATGTAGGTAGAGCATAGTTAGAGTAGAGTTATATTAGAGTTTGAGTAGAGTAGCGTAGAGTAAAAGTGGATTTAGAGTGGAGTGAGAGTATAGTTAAAGTAGTGTTAGATTAAAAATAGAGTCAGGTTAGAGTAGACTTAAATCGGAGTATGTTTAAATAAAACAAGAGTAGAGTTAGAATAGGTTATCAATATTAAACTAAACAATTTTTTTATACATTTTAAAGCTTTTCAATCATTTGAATGAATATTTGATAAGAAAGCTGATTTTAGTATTTTCCATTTTTATTATTGCCCATTCCAAATTTTTTGATTTTTAAAAGGACACTAAAAAATTTAACACAAGTACCAAAACATGACACCAAAACAAATTAACTAACGAGCGAACAAACAAAACATGGATAAAATAAAAAAATGTTAAATTAAACTTATTGAAGAGTACGTGTCAAGATTAGCATAAACACAGTAACTATTAAAATTGAGACCGCCTTCTATACCGACAGAAAAGTGTGCACAAAAAGGATGACATTTTAATCTTAACAACCCCATTTTGTATGTATAAATTCATGACATCAATAAGTAATGTAGAACGCAAAAAAAGTTTAAAGGTATCAAGCTACATCCTAAAAAAAGTAGTATTAAATAAGTAGACTTGTTTAAGATCTCGAAGTAAGCTTATATACATTTTTTTGAAGTTATTTTTAGGTACAAGTTAGCCGAATTTTTTTGTACACTCCACCACCACTCAAAAGAAAAGAACAATCTTGGTGTCAAATTGCTTCTAGTTATCCTAAGCAGTTTGGAATTAAAATCCAGAAAATCGGTTCAGTAGGATCAGATCTATGAATCAAAATGTGGAACCACCACCGTACAAAATTGATAATTTTGTTACAATAACTAATATAAATTATGGTTTAATGCACGGAGGGATCTAACATTTTGCACAAATTCGTTTTATATGACTAGAATTCACACTGTTAAATTTTGTGAAGATCGGTCAATAATTTACATTATGCCTCAAATAAAGCCTACTCTCCGAAAAGAGTTTTGTGCGCCAAAAACTGTTAGAAATAATGCTACTGTAATAAAATTTGATACCTTGCGACATCTAATATTATTCCGTGCATTATTCCACCATTTATGTTAGTATTTGTACATATTAACATTTATTTTACCTTAAATGTCAAATGGTCGAAATTCAACAGCCGGGCGAATCTAGTCAAACTAATTTTGTATCTACTTAACTATAAAGTTAACACCATACTGCAAACAAAAATATTTCGTTTGTATAAAAAAAAAATTTACGACAGTGTAGTCGTAAAACTCATCTCTTATTATATGTCGTATATTTGAGAGAAAAAACATGTTAGTTTAAAATAACAAAAAAGTAAAATTAGGAAACATTGTAACGTTTCATTTTATTTTCATGCAAAAATAAACTTTCTTATCCATCTAACAAGATTTTAGTCTCCCTTTCATTCCATTTTTATATTCATTTATTTATGACTTTATTCGATGACGACAATCGACCGAAAACATTTTCCTAATAAAGTTTGCAAACAAAACGTGTCTACTTTAAAAAAATTTTTGCTTCTCTTTTTTTTTTTTGTAAAATACTTTTTATCTTTTATGTTGGCTGGTTGTCATTACAACAACAGCATCAACTTTAAAACTGAAAATTTTATTATGTTCTCTATTTATAGTTTCTATTCTTAAGTCTATTCACACAAGCAAATTTGTATATTCAAACGGTGTACGTTTGAACATAAAATAAACCCACTTTTCCACCCCCTTTTAATTTGTGTTTCCGCTTTAGGGGGAAGGGGGTTAAATCTCCCTCTCAGTTTTTTATAAAAGTTTAGTGAAAAGCTAAACCTTTTTTTGGATTATGTAGTGTAAAATTTGGTTCTTTTTTTATGATGAAAACACAGCGTTCAGACTTGTTTTTTTTGTTTACTAGAATTTTAAAAGTTTTTAAAAATAAATGAACCAAGACAAATGCAATGATATAAAAATAACAACTTTTCAATAAAATATAATAAATTATTAAGATTTCTTTATTCTTTTTGGTTGTGCTTTTTTGTAAAGTGTAAAATTTTAACAAGCGTTTGGTATTTTTTGATATACAAGTGTAAATATAATTTAAGTTTAGTTTTGATATTTAAACCGAACTTAAAATTAAAGTAACGATTTTATCACGAGTTATGCACAACTTTGCTTGCAAACGAGTTAGTTTTTGAAGGAAGAAATATTTACTTGCAAATTACTAAATCCATATAATATAGAGTTAAACTAAGTCATTAACAAAATTTTACTTTATTATTTAAATTTTATTCATTACATGTTACAAATTTTTTTACCATGCAATAATAACGTAGACGTTCATGCCGTTGTTGTAAAAAGCAAACCGCAATCGCCACACTTACATATATAAAATCTTGTATAGAAACAACAACAACAACATCAACACTTCAAGGAGAATAACCTACATTTTTTATTTTCATATTTAAAGTTATTTATAAAAAGGAAGAACAATTTCCGTATTCTTTTTGTAAAATTATGCAGCTAAAAACATCAGGTTTTTTAAAGTAGAATGATGACGAACATCATATTGGGCAAAGGGGAATGCAAAAAATTTTAAACATGTGTACAGGGAAATAAATAATAATATAATCTCTCTCTCTTTCTCTCTGGTTCCGCGGGTAAGTGATTCTGAAGTGTCTCTGAAGTTTCTTTTCACCGTTATTTCACACTCAAACCAAATTGAAACTACATGACATTCACGTAGTTTCAACCACAGAATACTAACAGAACTGTAAAAAGTGACGTGTGAAAAAGGCCCAAATCAGTTGCGTGGGCAGCTTTCGAAGAAAAAGACAGAAAGCTTTTTTTGGTAGTGAAGTGGCAATGTGCAAAAACAGGCAGCAACAATCAACACAAATGGCGTGATCAAAACAAAAATAACAAAACACAAACCACGTTAAACAAATGCATTAGTTCAAATATACGTTGTATTTTGTGCGAACAAAATTTATTTATAAATATTTTTTTGTTTTATAATGTTATTTATTTACTTAAATATTATTTACTCGTGTTGTGGTAAACTTAAAAGTTAATTTTTACAACAGCTTTGCAAATAACTCTCAACTAATTTGTGTTCATTGTATGGCGGCATAAAAGATGGTGCAAAGAGAAATGCAAAAAGGGCAGCTTTCTTAGAAAGAGACAAAAAAAAAAAACGAAAAATCTGCCGTCTCGTGACAGTTCGGTTAGTATTCTGTGGTTTCAACTTGAAATAACTTTCATTTAACGTGATTCGTAATGCTATTTCATCATCAATGTCGTTTTGCTCTAATTTTACTAGAATGTTAAATTACCATGATTTATGGTTATTTAAAAAGAAAAATAGTATGTTGTTCGCAAGTTATTGTAAAATCATGTTTAATTAACATGAAGTAACTATGAAGCAAAATTACTACCGTAAAATCAACCTTGTTTTAGAAGATTTTACACTGATTTTTTTCTGTGCGAACATAAGCAATTATTAAAATATTTACAAGTTCCTTTAATTATACCAAAAAAAAAAAAAAAAAAATTTCAAGATCATCTTACTTAAAAGTACATAAAACAATTGAATAAAATATAAAATAATTGTATATGTTTAATAATAAATATTAAATTTATGATGAGCTGTATATTTTCAATTGCATTCTGTAGTGTTGCACTATTTGCTTTGCGGTTAGGTTTTACTTTACAATTTGGTTTTGTTTGTTAATTTGTCTTTATATTTAATACACTCATTTGCTTATTTATTGATTGAGGTTAATTTGTGTAGATACCACATTATTTAAATAAATACATACAAAAATACAATTACACAAAAGAAAACTGGTTGGTTTGAAGATTTGAAAAATAATTTGCAAGGTATTTATTAACAAAGAATAATATGAGGGGAAAGCTCTTAAAAAAAACTAGATCAAATGTAAAAAAAACTTTAAAGCCGGAGGTTAACACCATGCGTCAATCCGTGCATGCATTCGATACTTTGTATGCACTTTAACGTTTTCCAATTTAAGTTACAAGTAACGCGTTTCACGCGCTTAATTGTTTGGTTTAATATTTTTATCAAATAAAATAAATTTTGGTAAACTGTAAGTTTTAAACTTTAAGTACGTGTAAATAAGAGAATAACAAAGGGCCTAGGGCTGCATTTCGCCTATCTCTGCTTTAAACCCAGCGTTCTAGTTTTGGGGATTTATCCCCAAAACAGGGAGTTCGTTTTTGTAATTGGGGAATTTGGTGGGGGAACTTTGTTTACTTTAAGGGGTAGTAAATTGTAATAAAGGCCATTTGTGCAATGGCAAGACCGATTTGGTCAAGATGCGGGTATAAATTAAAATAGTTTTTGGTCCAAAGTTTTCTTCATACCAAGTTACTGGTTGTTCGAAACCTTGCTGAAAGAGTTTTTAAAGTGCTTTCTGTATTTTCGGCAAAAAAGAAATCAATTTTCTATTATGATTTATTCATTTCTGAAAAGCAACAATGAGCATCAGCACAACCTCCTTGTTGGAATGCTGGTGCAATGATTTCTTATTATTATTTGGGGTATTCACAAGGTGTCATAAAGTCATAAGTCTTAAAATAATAACATGAAAAAATACGACTGTTGTGAACAACCCCTCATAATGAAGTGTGCTATTTTAAATTTAAATCAGCTGATTTAAAACAAATATAAAAAATAAATATTTACCTAACAATAAAATATTTTTTAATTCTAAACCATGAATTAATAAATTAAATTAGATGTTATCTGACTATTTTCCATTTTTTAAACGCAAATCACAAATAAATTTTATTTTGTTTGTTTACCAAACAGCAGAGTCCTAAGCCTTTATAATTTGACGCCGCAAGTGTTTTGTTGCAAAAATTGCTAGCCGCAGGTTAAATTCGGATATTAGCCGGATAAAACTAAGCCATCAAAGGCGACGGCTACAAAAACTAATGCGTTCGGCTCAGCCGCTCAGCGCAGGTCTCTTCTGATTAATTACGACAGCACAATAAACATAGCGAGCAAAGTTCTATTAATTTAAGACACTTTTTGTAAACAAAGCAACAACAATATTTTTAAACCATTGTAAAATGTTAGAACATTATGACAATATAACATGATAGCACACCTTGTGAATACCCCAATTGTTTTCTAAGTTTGGGCGAATGTTAAAAAAAGTAAAGAGCACGGAGTAGTTGTTTTGACGAGCTCTGCTTTAAACCATGATGTTTCATCAATATTGGTGGACTAAAAAATGCTTAAAATCCTACGATCTCGTATTTATATACATATGGAGGATTTCATGTCAAGTAACCCAATTTTTAAATCGATGTCTTCCGATTTGAATGAAATTTGCACTAAGGTTTGTTCTTTTGGATAGTAGTTTAATCACAAATTTTCAACAAGTTCGGTCAAAATTTTCTTAGTTAGAGAGGGTCAACATTTGACATTTTGGCCATACAGGTGTCCTTTCTCATCCATGTATCTTATTACCAATTGGTGTGAGCAAAATTTGTCCCAAGTAGCTTCGATAGCTATTTAATCAATCTTTCGAAAAAAAATTTTTGTTTTTTTTTTTTTTAAATTTAAAAATTTTTTTTTTTTTAAATTTAAACTTTTTTTAATTTTTTTTTAATCCGGAATGTTTTTCTTTTTTTTTTTGCTCAAAAGAAAGCTTATGTCTTTTCCTTTAAGGTAGTTTTGGGATGTGAGTGGCTTATGTATATAAAAAAAATAATTTCTAACCCTAGACGAGGGTTTTTAAATTTTTAGCATATCTCGACTTTTCGAATTTTTTTCTAAAAGACCAGAACTAACTTAAAGGCAAAGAGATAAGCTTTCTTTTGAGCAAAAAAAAAAAAAAAAAAACTCCGGATAAAAAATAAATAAAAAAAAGTTTTAAATTTAAAAAAAAAATTTTTTTCGAAAGAATGATTAAATAGCTATCGAAGCTACTTGGGACAAATTTTGCTAACACCAATAGGTAATAAGTAACTTGGATGAGAAAGAACACCTGTATGGCCATAATGTCAGAAACTTTTTGAGCGATCTTGTTAAAAAATTGTGTCTAAGCTACTATCCAATAGGACTAACCTTGGTGCAAATTTCATCCAAATCGGAAGACATCGATTTAAAAATTGGATTACTTGACATGAAATTCCCCATATAAGTTTTATATTTCAAACTTAAGCAATTGTTTCTAACATTTTAATGTATAAATAGTTCGTTTTTTCATTTTATTTTACAATTTAAAAATAAAAAAATTATTGTTTATAAAAATATCAAAACGTTAAATTTTTTGGAGGCTTTACCTCTTTTTACTCTCTGATTATTAGTTTAAGTTTTAATATAAAATTTTAATATTTATGCCCTTCACCGAAGGTAAAATATATGAGTTTATCATTACGTTTGTAATATATACAATATTTATGCTAGACCCTCTAAAGTATATACCTATATTCTGTGTTCTTATAAGTAGCAAAGTTGATTTAACGATGTCTGTCCGTGTATTCGGGTATCCGTGTATATTTTGAAATGGGTTTTCCAAAGAACCCAGAAATGTTGGGGACCAAGTTTTGAATATATTTTTGTCACATGTATATACATCGCTGAAGTTGGATATTGAAATTTAGCCAGATCGGTATTTTAATGTTTGAGATATGAGCAAAACACCGACTGTCTTTAATTGTATCCAAAAATCCCTTGCTGTTTTTTGTATATCTGGAGAACGGAAATAACCAAAGTTTCCAAATAAGGTACAAGCATCGTGTTTATCAATGCACAAACTCTCTAATAAAAATGGGCGGGATTGGAGAAGTGTACGTGGCACTTCCCATACAAAGACATTCTAGATTTGTGTATATCTGGGGAACGGCAAAAGCCAACGTTTCCAATTATGGTATAATAACACACAACATCCGGAAAAATGTGGGCTGAATTATAGAAGTGGGCATGACACAAAATATATTTTTTTTATATCTAAAGAACGCTTAGAGAAAAATTGTCCTAGTTCGGTACACATAGCTGGGTTATCAAAACAAAATATTTTTATAAAAATGTGCGGGATTGGAGAACATCCAAAAAAAAAAAAAATCAGTTTATCTAAAGAATCGCCGCAGAAAAGTTTCCAAATTTGGTGCAAATTGCTTCGGCTTTATACACGACATCTGGCAAAAAGTAGGTGGAATTGGAGAAGTAGGCGGGTCACAAAATAAATTTCTTTATATTTGGAGAGTGGTAGGAGAAAATTTTTCCAAATTTGTAATACATAGCTGGGTTGTCTATACACAAAATCCGTAAAAAAAATGGTTGTTGTTGGATAGGTGGGCGTAGCAACTCCCATACAAATACAAAATAGATCAGTTAAAGTAACAAAATATAGTACAAATTGTTTCAACAATATAAGACATCCGAAAAAAGTAGACGGTATTTATTTATATAATTTTCTGTTCTTTTCCAACCATGATGTATAAGATTCGGCATAGCCGAATAAAGCGTAAGAGTGCTTTGTTTTTTTACTTAATTGTATTTACTGATATGAATAAATTGCGAATGTTTGTATTTAATTTAGGTAATGACTTGTTTTTATATACATAGTTTTTTTTATAGTTTTTAGTTTTCCCTAAAATGAAATTATTTGTGATAAATACATGCATAGTTTTCATATACCTATATGTATGTATACTGTTTGTATGTACTAATGAGCTATTAAAGTTATTTATATGCGAGATTACAAATATTT
Source organism: Pollenia griseotomentosa (assembly GCA_963931875.1). Classification (NCBI taxonomy): domain Eukaryota; kingdom Metazoa; phylum Arthropoda; class Insecta; order Diptera; family Polleniidae; genus Pollenia; species Pollenia griseotomentosa. The sequence goes on from OZ007561.1 coordinate 59,070,264, forward strand.
GCAATTGCTTATGCTGCTTAAGTGCACCGATCATTATCAGGGTAAGTAAAATTCATAATAATTCTCATTAATGAACGTTATTATTAAGATATGCTTCAACCAAATCGTACTTATATTAATTTGTTATTCATTTTTTTAACGCTGCACCTTTGATAATTAATATTAACAAAAGATTTGAGGAGGTGTCAGCCGTGAAAAAACAACTAAGAAAGTATAGTCGGGCATAGCCGATCATGTGAAGCTCTATACCACTTCAGATTATTATTTTTAAGAAGGAACATTTTAAAGATCAATATTTCGAGCCATTAACGCGAAAAAAACGTAAGCGCCAAAAATCAAATTTTACAGGAGAGAGTTTTTTTTATTTTATTTCATATACATTTTGTACCTTATGTGACCATGATATTTTAGGAGATGATGCAAGTGTTGTCAATAAAGTCATTTATTAAAAAAAACCAAAATTTGAAATTATGTCGCTTACGTTATTTTCGCGCTTAGGGCTCGATTTAATTATCAGGTAAAGGTTTATATGATACATAGTTTTTTGTAGCAAATTTTATCTTTATGCCAATGTATAAAAAAGACTTATTCAAGTTATTCAATTCAATTCTGGTTCTAGTTTCATAAAATACAAAGAAATATAAATGAATACCAAACCACACTAGCACATAAACAATTTTATTCAATATCAACATTTAAAACAACTATATGCTAGAGCGAATGGGATTTAATAACAGTGTGCTAGAATTTGACGCTTTTCTGTCAAGCGGGGCACCTTGCGGTTAAACCTAATTCGGGTATGCTGAATATAGTGGTGCTAACTGTTTTTTTGGTTAGCTCTTGGTTTCGAGATATCACGTTTTTTCGAAAATGTAGGAGGTTGTGAAACATATATTCGCGTAACTCAAAAACGGTTTAGTTTCTTGATTAAAATGAAGAAAATAATGTATCGTTGTTTTACTTTGTTTACATTATACTTAGTATATAACGCACTTGATCATAAAGAGGGTATTAACTCAAAATTTAAAATTTTTCAATTTTCAAATTTTATGAATTTAATATTAAAGACTAATGAAAAAATTTTAAACTAATCGTTTCATTACAAAAATCGCACGATATTTTTAATAAGGTACTAATGATTATCACGTGTTGATATATTATTATTATAAATTTTAATTTCAAAGTCTTTTAGCTTAGTTTAAATAATTTAAATGAAATTGAAAGAAAATTAAATTATTCAGAACTAGCAAAAATTGTAATGTACACAAAGCAAAATAACTATACAATATTTTCATCTTTATTATGTATTAATAGAAGTCGTTTTTTGGAGTTATGGATATATAGGTACAATTTTTTTTTATATTTATTTAATAGCTTTGTTTCTTTACTTTTTGGGAAAAGTTCGTGAAAATGAGAACACGCATAAATTTCTCTTACAAAGAGACATCATTAAACAAAAGTACGGGAACAGAATAAATACAATTTTAAGCACAAAATAAAAATTTAGTGTTTTGACAGTCTTTACAAAACAATAAAAGTTTGCGCCACTTTTGAAAAATTTAATATTGGCTGTAGAAATAAACTACTTTTACCAAGAGTGAAACAAAACCACAGTTTTACAATAATCAATAATATTTTTTCCAAATTTTTTAATATTAAACTTTTTTCTTTAAGTACATTATTAATTATGTGGAGTAACAACCCTTTTTCTAGAGTTTGATTAATGACCTTTTTTGCCTTTTTTGTTTTGTTTATATTTTAAAGCTGTTTGACAATTTTCGCAATTTGCAGCATTTGCTGGCGCAGGGCTGGCAGATATCGCGTTTTCTCGCCAAACGTGGCGATTTTGAAACGACTTTTTTCTTTTGGAGATTTTGGATATAACTGGCGATTTACTTGGCTATTTTTACCATTTATATTATTTCAGCGATTTTTTAACATTTTGTCATTTTTTGTTATTATTACTTAGTTAAATAAAAGCTGGCATCTTTTATTCACATGATTTTTGTTTTGTTATCATTTTAAGGGAATGTTATATTCAGTCACTATTTAATTTTAATAATATGTATGCAGGTCAAAACACCAGTTATGAAATCCATGAGGCTGAAGTGTACAATCTCATAGACTTCATTTTATTTTTTTTCAACTGAATATATGATCTACATTTTATGTTATATAAAAAAAAAAAAAAATAACAGATATTAGACAAAATTTACTTTCGGCGACTTTTTTGGATTTTTTTCTCAGTTTTTGGCGATTTTTGACTGAAATATTTTACTAGTTTTTTTTTGTATGCAAAATTTAAATTAAAAGGCTTAAGCCTAATGAAAAATATAAAAAATTTGGATTAAAAACTTTAAATATTTCAACAAAATAACCACAATACTAATTATTAAAAAAAAAAATTACGAATCTCAACAAAATTGACGGTTGGCGATTTCTGACATCCGGCTTGGCGATAGATCTCAAAAAAAATCTGACAGCCCTGCTGGGCAGTTTCGTACAAGAAGAAGAAGAATTTTTTTAAACCAGCTCTCATTTAAACAAATTTACAGTACGGAACGATTTTCGTGCAAAGTGGTATCCTGAGAGATCCCAAAGTAGAGTAAAAAACAGAGCTAATACTTATTCAAGCTTTATTTATATGTACAACAATATAATGAATTGCCTCAGCTTCACTTGAACATAATTGATGCGAGTTGGCAAAATATTTACTGTCTTTAATTTTTTAAAAATAAAATTATATATTAAAACAGAAACAAAGAAAATAAAAAAGAGTGTTATGTAAAAAAAATTATAAAAAAAATTTTTTTTCTTGTACATAACTTTAAAATAAAACTATTTAACATTCATAAATTATATGAGAAATAGCAAGTAGTTTTTCACTCTATTTTTAAATACAGAAATTTTTTTAACATTTACATCTTATATCTGTAGTGCGATTCAATAACTTTTATAACGATAATCGAATCGTTAAAATAAATATAACGAAAATTTATCGAATATGCTATTCAGCAAAATTTTTAACGATATTCGCTGCCGTTTAAAGTCAGATGTTACTTTAAGCAATTTTTTGTCGTTATTTTAGCGACAATTATTTAGGTTGGGTTTATTTAATCGATAAAATGTTTGTTTTTATTTTATTCTCTTTTGTGCTTTTCGTTTTTTTTTTCAACATTTTGTAGACAGAGATGTTACAAAAATACAGCTGTTTACTATCGTTAAAAAAATTACAGAATTACACTATCGTTACTGCAAGCGAATATTTATGTCCACAAATATTACGATTGTCGGTTCGTTAAAAGTTAGTGAATCGCACCACTGGAGGGAGATTATTAAACTCAAAAGAACCCATAAATTCAACGCGTTGTTGTGTACCTTCCAAGCGACATCGTGCTATTCTAGATTCATGTTATTTCTGGTGTTGAATCTTATTTGGTTGTTTTTGAAAAGAAATTGTGTGGTGACCAATATTATGGATAGCTTTCAAAACGTAAAGATGTATCTGCAACTTATAGAGTCCGTTTACGGGTAAAATGTTTACAGAAATATTGTGCAGGAACATTGTTGAATACGTTGAAGAAAAATTGTAAACGGCCTTTAAAGCTTTATTTTGAGTCCTTTGTAGCGATTTTAGTTCATTACTCTTTCTACTTGTATATACCATTGGCAAATAATTTAGGTGGCTATGTATTAAAGATTGATAAAGTATTAGTTTTGTTTGTTTATCAACCCTATTTTTAAACTTGTAAATTAATCCCAGAGCACATGCTGTTTTACTTTCAAGATTTTGAATATGTAGATGCTATGACTGATTATTTTGAAAATAAACTCTAAGATATTTAATTCAATTGCTTCCACCAGCATAAATGCTTAAGTTTATACTGTTTTTTAAATACGGACGAAATGTTATCAGTCAGGTTTTTCAGTATTTAACACAAGTTAATTAAGTCTTATGAACTATCCAATTTAAAAAAATTAACCATACGGGGTTTTTAAGCCCTCTCTCTCTTAAATCTCTTTAAGATTGGTAAATTTCACAAATAACTCTTAGATGTCCAAAATCAATACACTAACTTAAATTTGTCTGCAAATAATGTAGTGTTGGGTATTATATGGTTGGATTTAATCGACGATACTTTCGTTTTGTTTTGGCTTAGTTTATGTAAAAATAAATTAAAATCGGTCTAGTTATAAAATGAATATCAAAATTCTGGGAAATGCTCTTAACCAACGAAAATACTTATTTTCCACCATTTCAATTAAATTCTGAAACGTTCTTTGAATTTCGGTTTATTTAAAAATACCGAAGCAATTTCTTGCTACAAATTTTATCATCAATAAAATGCATATTTCCTTTTCCTGTAAAACAGATTAATCATTGACCGTAATAATGATAACTAAATGAAGCCGTAATACTTATTGCAACAATGTAATGAATTTCCCAATAAATACTTTCCATGTTGGATTTTAAGTAATTCTAATTAAGATTTATTATTTGTACTGTTGATTAATAAATGTTCATTGCTGTGGTTTCTCCTATGGCGCCTTTTTGTTTTACATAGGCACACACAAACACAAGCACAAGTCGACAAACACAAACATACATATAATTAATTTGTTTGATGTATTAAATTTAATTTGTAATTAAAATTTAACCAAAATGTTGTTAGTTTTTAATTACAATTTTTAATTTAATTTGTTAAACAGTTTTAAATCTATAACAATTAATAATAATATAAGAATTTAATTAAATTATAGTCGATATTAAATATAAATAAGTAACTAAAATAAATTTCATTGAAAATGTTGCTAATTGAACTTAAATTAAAATTAAATAACCATAACTTTATACTTTTTATTACACTGAAAACACAAAGTGACGCAAAAGTTTTCAACCGATATTTTTTGTGTGGCATTTTTTTTATAAACTTAAGCTTTGCTTTTGGATTGTATTTATTTGAGGTTTAAGTTTTTTTCAGTAAGTTGAAAAAATGATATCGGACAAGTGGCCGCCGCCAGAACTGATAACAAACGTGCTTGACTTATGGCATTTTCTATCCCTCCTGCCAGATATAACAATGCAACTTTTCATACATCCACTATTACGAAGAGAAGCAATTTTAGTTCGAATTGTCTTTTCTCTGTTAGGTTGGCTACTTTTGGACCGCTCTCATTTGAAGAATTTTCGCTTTTGTTTGATTCTTGAAGATGTTCCATGCTTTATATGAGGTCCATTTCCATTTTTTATATTATTTTTAAAATATTATATTATTTTTAGTGTTAATATTAGTTGAATATACACAAAAAAAAATTTACTTCAAAATTGAAACTGGGAATTATTTCCTTTCGTAGGTTACTTTATATTATATTCAACATTTTTTTATTTTTCGAATTTATTCTATGAGTTAAATTTCAGTTATGTATTTTATAAAGCTTTTTTGTAATAGTCTTATTCCTTCAATTTTTCAGGAATGAAAAATAAAAAAATGTTGAATATAATATAAAGTAACCTACGAAAGGAAATAATTCCCAGTTTCTATTTGTTAAAATAGTTGAGTTAAATACATTCAATTTATAAAGTATCACTATCCAGTGTGACACAAAGAATGCTGACGAAGGCCGTAGCGGGCCAGAAAATGCATTCCATTCTGCTGGTGTCTAATAATTGTAAATTTTTCTGTACATACAATATACTTCATTGCTATCCAAAGGATAGCTAAGGTAAAATGTAACAAGAAAATACAATATAATAGTCTGGTAGTGTATAAAGTCATTCCTGAAAAATTGAAGGAATAAGACTATTACAAAAAAGCTTTATAAAATACATAACTGAAATTTAACTCATAGAATAAATTCGAAAAATAAAAAAATGTTGAATATAACTTCAAAATTATTATTAAAATTACACTGTGCCACAAATTTTCACCAAAGTCGTGACCAAATTATTTTGAAACCAAATAATATGTAAAATTGTCCGCCGAATCCAAATATGAAGTCAGAATGGTCAAAAGAAGAAAAATTTTTTAGATATTCCAATATAACCGTTATTGGCGGTTTTTAAAAAGATGAATATTCACTCAGTACTGTGCTTATTAGAAATTATTTAGCAGGAAATAAAGGAAAGTGGATATAAACAGCAAACAATAAAAACAATAGCAAAAATAGAGATAACTAAAGTAAAATGAACGCATTCAAATAAATTAATATAAACAAACTAATGGATACAAATTTATACTGTACCCATGTTCTGTAACTTTAGTGAGAACTTCTCATATCGAAAAGATGTGATACCAAATACTCCATCGTGTTTCGAAAAGTTAGAAAAAAGTGTGTCTGTAACTCATGTCTAAAACTATCAAAAGAGATTACGTCGTTGCATTATAAATATCATAATATTCTACTCGAAGCCGATATGACATTGCTGACGTTGAGAACGCCAGTCACACATATCGTTGACGGCGACCAAAATGTACATAAATTGAACATTTTTCAACGACGGCGGCAAAAAAACAACCGTCGGCTATACCAAATAATGTAAAGTGCGACTTTAATGTTTGTTGTTTGCAAGCGAGCTTTGAAAACTTGCGTATATCTTATAAAAATGTTAAAAGCAAAATAATTAAACAATAAAAAAATGTGCCAAGAACAAATTGTTATTATAATTACCCTTTGAATTTTTAATTATGATTTTTAAGTGTTAAAATTTTTTCTCGCTCCATTTTTATTCGTGAGTTTATTTGACAGTTCAAAGCAGGAACATTTCTCACAAAAATATTACAGACACACTTTTTCTGCAAATTGGCGAATAATTTCCTTACGTGACAGGTATTACTCGCCAAAAAAGTTACAGACACAGTTTAGTGAGAAAAACAGATGTTTGCTTCAATTTATGGCATTTTTGTTTCATTTCATTTCACACATTTCAATCGAAAAGTCTCTCGACACGAGAGTTACAGAACATGGGCACTGGACTTTATTCAAAGATGCAGTCAAAGTAAAAAAACTGCTATTTCTTCCACTTTTTCACTTGTCATTGGCTAAAAAAAAACTGTTGCTTTTACTTCTGATTCATTAAAGATAAACGGTCGCTTTCAAACCAACTCAAAAATCGAAAAGTTGTAGACAAATTTTCGTTTTTCGCTCGACAGTTTTTGGTTTTGAATGCAGTTTTTTAAACCCTTTGCTTATGTCTTAAGCGACTATGGTTTAACGGTAATTTTAATGACAAAATTTCAGAACAATGGCGTTTTAAAATTTAATTTAAATATCGGTATTGGCCCGGTAGGCCACAAAACTTTTATACTTTTACGCGTTTTAAAAGAGAATTTCTGTCTTTCCAAATAATTATGGTGGTCGATTTGATTAGGTGCAATCGGTTGGATTTGATTTCTTTTTTTCCTCAAAAATACACTCACAATATTCTGTACGTAAAATTAACTGAAATTGTAATATAAAATAAATGAAAGTTCAATTAAAAACCGGTTTACCTATTTTTCATTTATTTTTAACAAAAAGTTCATTTAATTTTTACTGTCAAAAATTCAACACCATATTCCGTAAAATCAAATAAATATTCAGTTATTTTGTAAAATTTTACTGTCAAAAATTCAACACCATATTCAGTAAAAACGATTAAATATTCAGTTATTTATTAAAATTTTACTGTCAAAAAATTGACCCCATATTCAGTAAAAACAATTAAATATTCAGTTATTTTATTAAATTTTCGTTTACTCCACAAAAGAGCCGAATTTCTAAAAAATACCAGACAGACACCTGTCCGCTTGTTTTTCTTATAAGCGAGAGAGGGAGAATATTTTTATTTACTTACCCAGTTACACACGTTTGTTTTACTTTTGTTGTACTGACCACGTTGTTTACAGAAGAACTCTCAATTATAAGACACCAGCAGCATGACCGATATGGCTTCGCAATTATTTTACTTTTAAAATTTGATGTTTTTAACTAAATTATTTTAACAAATAGAAAATGGGAATTGCTTACACAAAACAAGCAATTCATTTTTTATAGATAAGTAAAAATTAATTTTTGGTAGTAAAATTATATAAAATAACTGAATATTTAATTGTTTTTACTGAATATGGTGTTGAATTCTTGACAGCAAAATTTTATAAAATAACTGCATATTTATTTGTTTTTACGGAATATGTAGTTAATTTTTTGACAATTAATTTATATAAGATAACTGAATATTGATTTGTTTTTACGGAATTCGCGGTTGAATTTTTGACAGTAAAAATTAAATGAACTTTTCGTTGCTTTAAATTACATTTTTATTTACTTTAACATAAAGAAGAATTTAACTCAATCAACGGACAATATTAACTGCAACTGAAAATCCGTATTAATATTCACTTAGTTTTTTGAATAACTGTTAGAATCAGTTAAAAACAAATTTGCTTGGAATTTTAAATGTTTATTTATTTAAAAATGACTGAACGGAATATTTCTTAAATAAACTACAGTCCGTTACTGTAATAATATTGTGAGTGTAGTCTTCCTTTCAAGGAAAATTGTATTATACATCTTTACTTTCCTTATGCAAATTTTGCTTTTAGTGATTTGCTTAGTTTTTTTCCCACTACACAATGAAATACTTATAAGTAAATTCCATATCCTTTAAAAACGATTTACAAATTCATACCCTAAAATTGAATAAATGCTGGAATTGTTGCAAAAAAAAAAAAAAATAGATTAAATTAAACTTGATGCAATCGAAACTATTAATTGCAAAAGAAAAAAATACTTTGACAAAAATAAATTGTTTTTCTTTTATTTTTATTTTTAAACACACAGTTCAAATTAAATATTTTTAGTAATTGTTGGCGTCTGACTGGTGTAAACAAATATTTTGTTTGCCTGTGTAGGCAGCGACTGTCGTTCCTTCGTGTGGAACGGGGTTTCACTGTGCCATTTGGCAACCCATCGTCTCGTGTGTGGCTCAGCTGTGTTTTAACGCCACCTGAAAAATAAATTCGACTTGATCACAGCAGATCATGGTCCAATTAGTAGGTCTGCTTGAAACTCCTGCTGATTTTATGCAGAGTTGTGTTTTTTACGTGCAATTGTTTTTATAGCAATTGTTTTTGACATTTCCACCATTTTTTACACAAACAATTGCTTTTGTTCTTGACATCTTTATCATTTTTTACACAAACAAAATGCGTGTTGTTTTTTCTATTGTTGGATTGTTATAGTTGCGCGCAGACCTACTAATTGGGCCATGCAGCAGATAATAAATAAAAATTATTAAATTAAGTGCAAATTGGGCCAAAGTTAAAAAAAGAGATGAAATAAAGAAGAAGTTAAAAAATAAAACTTGAAATAAAAAGAATGTGATTTTTATTAAAACCCAAAAGAGTCACAAAAGTGCCATTGAGACACAAAAAATTTGGGTTGTTTTTTGTATATCACCAACGTTTTTGTGTGTGTAAACGAGACACGACCTACCACAACAAGTTATTGCTTGAGGTTCCCGGACAACGCTCGATTGTGCCACAGTCTACCCAGTGCATTCATACAGAGCCAGGTAACCCCATTTGCACCCAAACAGTAATAAAAAATATAGTTTTTAAAATATGTAAGTTGACTGTTTCTGGGACTTGGAATAAAAAATGGCTCAAGTCGAACCATTAATCCACATATTCCCAATACAAACATAACCACGGAACAAAAGCTTTTATAGGGAAACAATAAACTGTATGATTCTAAATTTTCAAATGTAGATTAAATATTTTTTATACAAAAATTATTTTAGTACATATTTGAAACAGATAAAATATTTCTATTTTCTTCTTCTAGCCTCTATTACCATTCAATAGTGCCGTACACAGGATTTCCAAATCAGTCTTGCAAATAAACTTGAAACCTGTCAAATCTAATTGTATTTTTATTTAAATTTTAGATGCCTGGGAAATTAAGTTCTATTGCTTTAAATAAAAAAAAATTATTTGGTTAGTTTCTGAAACTAAAATTTATTTGTTTAAATATTTGTGCAATACTTAAAATTCATCACAATTGTATTTATTTTGTAAAGTGTATTGATTGATTGATAAATTCAAAGTCTTATAAACTTTATTCACTTTAATAGAATTTTTATACAGATTAGGTTACAAACACACACTTTACATTTTCTCGACTATACACTGTTGCAGAAGATGTTTCGTAATATTTTTTTTTTTATCAATTTTGAATGCGTACAAGTATTTTCTAACTCAATTTAATAGAACAAGTAGTAAATAAATTCAGAAATGCACAAAATTGAATTATAATATTGTGAATAGAAAAGAAAAATAACACGTATACGCATCGGTGTATTGGTTTATGAACCCAGTAGATCTGAAACTTTACAAAAATATTATAACAACCTGAAACATTGGCAAAAGGTGTTTTTTTGCTATTTGTTTTCGAAGTGTAAATTTTGTCAGCGTAAAAAAGGATTCGATAAGGCAATATCAAAAAAGGTCAGTCAGGTTAGCCATTTCATCATGAATAGACTCACGAACAAGCAACGCTTGCAAATTCTGCCAGCCAGAATTTCAGCCTTGAAAGCTTGAGTTCGGCCAAATTTGGCTGACTATGATCGAAGTCGGCACTTTGGCTTTATCACGTTTAAACCTCTATATCGAGAGGAAAATTATACGAGGATTAAGCCGTATGTGCAGTTTATATGAACTCCAAACTAATTTTAGGTTTTTCAATATAAATAACATAAATTTGTAGAAAAATGTGCCCAAAGCTGAACTTTGTTTGTGTTGTTTAAGTTATTATGCTATTTAATTTAAAAAAAAAACATAGCTTAAGTCTTAAAACTATATATGGCGTATGTTGCAACATCGATTTTGTAGCAAGTTATTCATGCACACATGTTGTAGGATTTGAATGAAGTATTTAATATTACAAATGCATCTTTTGCATGAAATAATATCTTAGAAAAATATATAAAAGGACATATATCCAAGAGCAAAAAACGTCTCTTTTTTACTTAAGCGATGTTCTCTAATTTTATCACATCTGTAAGCTTATTTATGAAAGCAAATCGTCAAAATTTAACTTCCTGTTTAACGATTTCAAACGTCAGCGTTTGCATAGAAAACTATATATAAAACAAAAACAAAATTCTAAAACTTGCTTTGTTTTTAATGATATTTTCTATGCGAACGTTAACGTTCGAACTCGATGAACAGGCTTTTAATTTGTTATGTATGTATGTTTTTGTTTTCAGAAGAAATTAGATTTACAGCCTGTAGGAACACAATTGCACCGTATGAACGCAGTAGCGTACGAATTAGATACGTTGTCAAATTAAAACTTATAATATTTTATACAAAAGCACACAATAACTGGCGAAGACCCAAAAGCGTATCTACGTCGTACGTCGACATAGATCTTTTTCTATTTTATACGCCGGTTACGACCGTATTGTCAAAGAAAAAGAAAAATTAAAAATATAAAATGAAATTATTTTTGTGTTTTCAAATTGAAATTTTAAAAGAAAAATAAAAGAAGACAACAAACAAGTAAGAATGTTATATTCGGCTGTGTCGAATCTTATATACCCTTCACCATTGTGCGGCAGAATACAGAGCAACTAGGCAAAAACTAAATAATTTTTACATATACATACATATTTGCAATACTAAAAACTTCATTATAAATTAAATTTAAAAAGCGAAAACTGGTTAATATTTTTTTTTAAATAGCTTTTAGAACATAATAATTAAAAAAAAATTTTTTCTTGTTGAAAAACCAAGATTCGAACCAGGGGACTCACAGTATCTAACCTTAACAAGCCCCTAGACAACTAAACCATGAAGGAACGTGGTATAAATATCATTAAAATGAAATATGGGGAAACATACACATGGACAGAAGGAAAGATGGACAACCGGATTTGAATTTCGCTTTTCATAAGGACCCGGAATATATATACCTTATAGGGTGTAGGATCAATATTGTGAAACTTACAAACGGAATGACAAAGTTATATACCTTCTTACTTGCGGTGAAGGATATAGTATATAACAAAAATTTTAAAAAATTTGGATTTTTTAACCTTGATTTTAAAAGAAAACAAAATACGTTTATGACGAAGTTGCGGGTAAATAGAGCGTGTTTTTAAACATGTACGGCCTTTTGTCCTACGTTTTAACGACGTGCGACCCAATTGTGTTCCTAGCATTAAATAAAAATTTTCGTTTAGAAATTTATATTGAAAACAAAAACAAATTTGAGTTTTTTTTGTTGCTTCAATATATTTTACCAAGTGAATTTTGAAAAACAGGCAGTTAATATTTTGCTTATAAAATGTGTTTAAATAGGGGCCGTAGACGTTTCTTATACTGATCAATAAACCATTAATACAAAGTGAACAAAACTGGCCTATAAATTTTGAAATATTTAAAGGGATACTATTTACGACCACTTTATCAGACTACTACTAAGTTCCTGTACATTGTGATGTCGAGCGCAATAAAATTGCAAATCAACCCGCATGGAAAGGCTCGGAACAAGATTTTGTAGCTAAGGAGGTCTTTATACATAACTGTTAGGCCACTTTGATAGGGTCATCAGGAAGTCTATATTGAAAAGAAAAAAAGGGCCTGCAGAAGTGGGATTGACTGTCAAAAACATAGGGCACTGAAGTAAGTAGATATAGTTCGATCAAGCCAATCTTTATGAAAGAATTATAATTCGTAGCCAAATTTAAATAATATATCATGATTTGTTTCCAAAATATTATCAGGCGTATTAAGGTGATTTTTATTAGGGGAATTTATATTGGAGCTGCCGTAAATTATTGATCGTTCATTACAAAATTCGGTAGAGGGATTTAATAAACATAAATAAGATCAAATTTCAATACAGTAATACAAATTTTGTTAGAATTTAGTGCTTCTTAAATTGCTTTTCGATAGGCCGCTTTACATGGGACCTATGGTTAATTATGGACCGATTATCACAAAGAAACATGGTTTTATAACTAGCTATAAAGGCAAAATTTTATCCTTATATCTATATTTGTTACGGACTTAGTCGTATTTTAGTGACTGCCCAGAATAGGCTTAATATGGTACCAATGAAAAATTTTGAACCGATCTTCATGAAATTTGGCGAAGTGGTTTCTATGAATGAAACTATGACGTTCCAAATTTTACTGCAATATCATAATTCGTTAGGGGTTTAGGCGGTGGGCTTTATTTATAAGTCATTAACTTATGTACCGGTAATTTCTGAACGAGTGGAAAACTCTAATATTTATGACATCAATAATTATAGGATGGCTCATAAGACATATAATACATTAGATAGATTATTTAGTAAAATTAAAAATAGAACAGAGAAATTAGATAGATTTAATATTATTTACAAAATTCCTTGCAAGGGTAATGATAATGAAATATGTAGTAAGGTATATATAGGTACTACGAAAAACAAATTAAAAACTAGACTAGCAGGACATAGATCTGATCAAAAATACAAAAATACATCTTCTCAAAAAACTGCATTGTCTACACATTGTGCCAATTTTAATCATACACCAGATTTCGAAAATACAACAGTTTTAAATACAGAAACAAACTACAAACGACGCTTTATGCTAGAAATGCTACAAATAATCAACACACCAATAAAACGAAGAATTAATTTTAAAACCGATACAGACAATGTAGCTCAAAATTACAGACATTTAATTTAAAAGAATATGATAGGAAATTGAATAAGTTTCAAAAATGTAATAGAATAATTTTGTTTCCTGTGTATTATTTTTTCATGTTGACAATTATTGTTGTTTAATTTAAATTTTGTTTTTTAAAAAAATTTTTAAACCAAAGATCCCTGAAGAAGCTGTCCATTGTGGCAGCGAAATATTGGATAAACTTTAAATAAATATTTTTTTGCATAACCTGACCTTGAGCTTGATTTAAAAATAAGAAGAAAATTAATTAGTATGATAATCAGCAATTTATGTTAGGCTTTGTAACAAAACTATACATTTTTAAGGTAGGTTGTTCCTTATATGGGTTCATTACTCTTTTCCTATTAAGCCGATTTTGCTGGACTTCAATACCAAACTGCTTAGGAGAACTAGAAAGATGTAGATACCAATTTGGCTCTTTTCCGCTGAGTTTTTCGAAAGTGAGCGTGTTTTCAACAGACGGACGTGACTAAATTGACTAAGAGTTACTCAAGGACCCAGACTATATACATATACTTTATGGGGTCTTAGACAGATTTTAAAAAGTTTCATACTGAATGACGAACTTAGTATCCACCACTAGAAGTGGTGGAGTGTGTAAAAAGGAGCTAAAATCTTGAAAGAATTTTGCTCAAATTTGTATCTACAGAAACGTCTTATTTTTATTAATCATATATAGTATTTCATTCTATTTTTTTAATTTTTAATTAAATTTTTTTTGACTCCATGATATTTTTATTATCCTCAAAATTATTAGATGAAAATGAATAAAGCACACGTATAGTAAAAAATAAATATTGTTTTCAAATTTATTTTTTGGGAATACAAAATTTACTATTAATAAGATTTCTTTATGACGTGCGAAATTCCAAATGTTTCATATTTGATGAGTTCACTGAAATTTATTGTTGAGGGAAAGCTAGCTTCTATGCGCATTTCACTGGTTGCCTAGGCCAGCTCATCAGGTAACGTTTTCCTAAGATTTTAGAAAAGCTAAAAATATTATACGAATAAAACCCTAAAGCAAATAAGAATATTACGCACTCATAGTCTGACTTGTAACAATATCAAAGCTTAAACAAAACACCAACAATAAACAGTGAGTTTAGCTTTTCTTACATCCCCCTATATTTATTTTTATATTATTTTATTGTTTTATTGTAAAATTGTGAAATTAAGAACGTATCCATTGATTAACAATAATATTTTTGGAAATGCAAAATAATTTTCTATAGCACATTAACACATTGTATTGCTGAAGCCCTCCTCTATTTATACGAGCTACAGTAGTTGTGTATGACCGTGAAGGTGAAAGTATGTAAGACATCCAATTGTTAGTACTGTAGCTTTTACCTTTAACAGATACTATTCTAGATTACATCACATACTAATCTACAACAAAGTCGAAAATTGAGTTATCTTCAGTGGTAAAAGTACAAACGTTCTAACACATAGACACCACAAAGCACCCGTTTAAATAAACATAAAAACACTATGGTATGTGCAACCTGCTGCCATATGATGCTGTTGTCATTGTTTAAGTGTTAAAATGACGTACAAAAGTATTTACTTTTATATTCCCCAATTGGCCATGGCTTTAAGATATTTCTAAAGATGGGAGCATGACAATGTAAAAATCTCTGAAGATAAATAATAAGGAATAAATAAGGAACAGCCAATGAAAATTGTCAATGACATTTTCAAACAAGTGTCGCAAAATTGTCTAGGATAATAAAAGCAACAGTGTGGCTCAACTTTGTGCCAATATTTTTTTATTTTCATATGAATGTGTGTGGGCTACAGCATAGTAGATAACTTCCCTTAAATAAGGATTCATGATTAGATTAGCCAAAAAATCCTTTACTTTACCCTCAATGCAAGTGACAGCGTTTTTAATTTGTTTTTAAAAGCAAGAAAGTTATTCCCTTTTTCTTCAACAACCACATAGACGGAAAAATACGTTAAGAATTAAATAAACATCGGTGTAGTGCTTAGATATAGAACAAAAAGAAAGTCAAATACAAAAAACTAAATATCACTTCTTTTATTTTGAATTTTGACACCATGGTTGCTATATTTATTTTTGTTTAGGCTTTTTTAAAGAGATTTACAGGACTTTGTCTGTTACTCTGGACTTATAAGTATTTAATAGCAGATTTCATTGAGGACTTGTCACTTATGTCGACGTTTAAAGAGTTATATAAAAACATAACACATAACTTCCTACTATTGTTTTTAGTTTAAATTAATTAAAAGAAAATTTGAAAAACAATTTTGTTTATATCGTCGTAAATTTTCGCTAATATGTCATATGCTAATGTATTTTTCCTTAATCGTATCGCCAACGAATATTTATGCTAAAATATAGTCGAAAAACATTAAACTATAAAAACACAAAATAAAATATTTCCTGCATAAATCGTTGATGACAATGTCGGTTTGGCCAACTGGGCTGTGACACATGTTGTTTTTTTTGTAAACTATTTGCGTGTCTTACTTAACACATCAAAGGCTTCTAGTATGATATCTTGTTTGTTGTTTTTGCTTTATTTATTTTTTGTTTTCATTGCAATAAAAAGCATGAAGCATACAAATTAGTTTAAACTTAATAAGAGTCTAAACACAATGTAACGATAATTTACTGCGGTGCGATTTTTCATACGATTTTGAAGTAAAAAACCGCAGTGCGGAACGGCATAAAATAAAAATCTATTTTATTTTCATTGCGGACTTTCTTTCTCTCTCAACAAGGCGAATTCAATTCGCCTTGTCTCTCAATTTTTAATACTAGTTCTCTTTCTGATGTTGCCATAGTTTTTGAATAATTGGCTATGTTCACAACATTATTGAAAACAAACAACATGATAAAAATGTATGCACAAATAAATTAATAAAAATTTAAACAATAAATGACAACTATTTCCGTCGCCGTCTTCCGTTGTATTATGTTTATTTTTCTCTCCCGCAACGAGAAATCGCACCGCACCGCAAACATTGTGTTTAGACTCTAATGCAGAAAATCATGATATTACATAGATATTTATACATACACATTCATGCACAAATGCATACTGGTACGTATAAGTAATATTTATACATTTTGGCAATCATCCGTTCTGTACTGTATTTTAGAGCTTTGTTTTGGTTGTAATATTTTAAAGTAAAAAACCTAAAATTTTTCTTATTTTAGTCATTGTTATGTATTTATACTGTATTTTATAAAATATTTTAAAGAAATATAGACATACATATCCATTTTATCTGACTTGTCTCATTACTGGAGACCTTTAAAATTGGTAAATTATTTTTCTAAAATTTTCAGAAATAACAACTTTAAAATATGTAAGAGATCTTATTATATGCCTTATTGGCGCTAACGAAATAAAAGGAGTACGATCTTTTTAACAATTTGTGTGCAGAAAGTATTTCGGCCTGCCTACAAGCTTAAGAATTTAAAAAACCTTAATGCTTGCATTTTGTCAACATAACATTGGTTAAGATTTAACTTATTTAATTATTTTGTTTTAAATTTAAAACCTTTTAATTTTTGACATTCAACTTTAGAAATGTGTGTATTCTGCGAAATATATTTTCTATTTAACTTTATTTAATGCTGTGAAATGACCTTTGATTTTTGGCTTTATACAATTATTATTATTTTCAAGGTCAGATATTTTAAGTAAAGCAGAGAATCTAATAAAACACACCACACAATAATTTGTTAATATAGAAAATTGAAAAGAGCATCAAAATGGCTCTTTTTCGATTTAAATAAAAGTTTTCAAACATTTGTATAAATTGTATATCTTTGAGAATTTTGCTAAAATTATTTCTACTGTTTGCCAAAGTTTGGCAAATGTATTTTAAGTTTGTTGTTTTGGTTTTTTTTAAGTAGGTTTATTTAAAAGATTACAAATTATTTAAGTAAATTCATTTTAATTAAATGTTCTAGGTTTACTTAATGTTACATGGATATCAATCTTAATAAATTAATATTTTATCTACACAAAATAAAAAGTTCAATAATTTGTTTTGTATTAAATATTTAAGGTGCTGAAAAAGGTTAATTTATTTGAGTTATGCAGATAAGGTACAGTTTCGTCTAATTTGATTTATTTGTATTCAACTTAATAAAATCAGCCTTAGAATAGAAAATACCACAAAAAAGAAAAATCTAAAAAAGCCCTTAAACTTCTTATTGTTTAACTCTACTTTAATATATGAAGATGGCGCACATAAACCTTTTTGTCCCAAGGTTACAGCCAATTAAAATTAGTAAAAAAAATGGTCAATGAATTTACCAATGTCCAAAGGATAATAAATGATTTTCTGGATTAAAATTTAACTAGCAAAAATCCCTTTTAATTGGGTGTTGTGGATTAAATCATATCATAATGTTCTAGTATCAAATTTAATTTATGAAAGACCCATAGTTAAATAAAAGCATAAGAACCAAATAATATATTAAGTAGTTCTCTTTTTGCTAAAGAGTATTAGGACAAATTAACAGCTTAGGCCAAAGATGTCAACCTCTCACGCTTGCTTGCATTTTAAACGACAAACAGCTGATTTGTGCCCCACTTAAAATGCTCAGCACGACAAGTCGAGATAACTATGCAAGCGAACGATAACGTCATATCCCAATAAAAAATTGAGCTTCAAACGAAGCAGGTTTGTAAGGGAGAAATGTAAGAGTTTCGCTTACCATCTCGAATTTTATATGGTGATTTCCCACTTTGAAGCAATACATTTTTGACACAAAAAGCGCTTTTTTCAACGCAAATAAAAACTAAGGAATGAAGCGTTCAGCCTTGCACACTGTATGTTTTTTACAGCTATTTTTAAGTATCCTCCCTTACATACCTGCTTCGTAGTAAGGGAATGGTGAAGCAATTGAAATGTTTTTTTTTTTCTTTTATAAAACTTGTAAATCTGTATGTCTTATTGCGTAGCGCATAATTGTGTGCTTATTTTTATAAATGTATAAAGTGCGCATCACTACTAAAAATTTATTCTACAAAAAATGTCACTTGTATTGTAGTTGTCGACAAAGGCACTTCGTTGCAATATTGAATGGAATTCTTTGTTTTATTTTATAACTTGGAACAGCATAATTAAATATTTTGTATTATAATATTTTTTTGAAACACCACTAATGTTAAATGTTGTTTAGGCGGTAAAACTTTACGTACACTCATAAAATTATTACCGTAACTGATTGTGGGTTATTAAATTCGTTTTCCGTACTGTTAAAATTAAATAAAAATATAGTTATTTTACGAATAATTTTATTTTTTAAAATTTATGTTTGTTATACAAAAAACAAACTATTAAAAAAATAATGTTTTTCCGTATTTATTTTGTTATGTAGTTTGATTTTTGTCAGTTAAAATATATTTTTTAAAAGTAAAAACTATTCAATTTAAAGGAATATGTTGTTTAATAAATAAAAAATTTAAATATGAATGTAAAAATCATTTGTTTTAAATGAAATGTAAATGATCCGTTTTTTAAATAAATTTTAAGTTGTTTAAAATGAATTTTCGTTTGAATTTAACTACATAATATTTTGAGTGTACTTAAAATCAAAGGGAAAGTATTATAAAATTCTATCTGTCTTTTAAAAAAAGAGGAGATATTTTGAGCCCTTACCTAATTATCATATTGATGGAGGATATCAGAATGGCATCTTAAGAAAAAAGTGCACCCGTACTTCGTAGGAAATTGGAAAAGAGAAAAGGAGTCCTAACTCATAACATTGGCCAAAACACCAAATGATGATTGCGTTCTGCCCATTGTTTTTGGTGAAACTGAGAGTGTTGATTACGATAGCATCATTAGTTTTTTTTCTAGCAGCTCTAGTTTTAAATATATAGTAACCTTTATTAATTGCATAATTGACACCATTTTCAGCTTTATTCGGTTAGTTTTTCGCGAACAGTCTTCGAACCTTAAAATACTGGACTATTTATCTACAAAAAATCTTTTTCATTCAATTAGAATCAGATTGTTGAGTATAACAGGATATCGTACTTGTATTGCAAGGATGTTCAAAACTATGTATTTTTAGATTAGTCCGTAATACTTTGAAAAATCCCATTGCTTCCCCCCATTTTTCAATGTATGCCCAAACTAGACATTCCAACGAATTTATTTTTGCAAAAAAGTTTTTAACTAATTTAAAGGGTCCTAAAATTTTTGATATTCTTCAATTAGGCTTGAGTTCATCAAATTTAATTTTCATTAAATTATTTTCACTGAGGCAAGGAATTTTACAGTGAAAATAATTTAATGAAAATTAAATTTGATGAACTCAAGCCTAATTGAAGAATATCAAAAATTAAAAATTAACAGTTCAACTAAAAATCAAAATTGTTCTTAGAAATAGCTATGGCACAAGCTCTAATGTTTACATTTGGACTTTAATTGGTACAAATAAAAATTTCGATGAAAGTGGACAAAAAACCATAATAAACAAATGTATTCAGGTTTTCAAAACAAAGTCTTGACAGAAAGAATACGAAAAAACAGAGGAAAAAGGAGGCAACATGTAATTCGAAATTTAAGTGATAATAACAGCAAATTTCGAACCACCAGTACTACTGGTTAAAGATTGATGTTTGACTGTTGGCTAACGGGCACCGCAGTGGTGAAGTGGGTAGAACACAAAGATCTTCTGACGATATAATAAAAATTCTAAGTTGTAAAATTCCTTCCCTCAGTGAAAATAATTTAATGAAAATTAAATTTGATGAACTCAAGCCTAATTGAAGAATATCAAAAATTAAAAATTAACAGTTCAACTAAAAATCAAAAAGGGTCCTAAAATATTTTGAAAACCCCTTAACATTTTATCTTATTTTCTACATATTTTAAATAGTATCAATATATCAAGCTTCATGGTGATTTAGGGGCTCCCGCCAGATCATTGGTGTCCCAAATTTTAAAGTGGATAATTTTCCAATTTACCATCGACGTAAAGAGACTGCGCAGTTTTGTTTGTCTTGATTGGAAATATTAATATTAAAATAATTGAAATATGCAGCTTCATCGAAGTCTAAAGGTTTACGATTCTGTGTAAGAATAGATTGACACAAAACTGTCTGAATGGGATTAAAAAGGAAAATTCAAATTATTTTTTTTAATTAATGCACAATATCTCCAAAAGAAGAGGTGGTGGTAGAAAATATTATATTACATTCGTAATCAGTGAATTAAAATGCATAAGGGTCTGCTATTTTTATTTCAGAAAATTAGCATAAAAAAGTTTGATATCCTTGCAATAACAGTAAGATATCCTGATATATTCAGAAGTGCGACCCAGCTTAACTAAAGGAGATTTTTGTGTAGATTAATAATCCAGAATGTATTTTAAGATTTGAAAGACTGTTCGCAAAAACTGACCGAATAAAACTGAAAATGGTGTTAATTATGCAATTTATAATTGTCACTTTATCTTTAAAACTGGAGCTGTTGGGGAAAAACTAATGACACCATCGATATTAGCAGACATAAGGATTAGCTGTCTTTATTTAATCATTTCTGCAACTGCACATAATTAAAATTTTTTTAGCAAAATAGAATAAATCAGTAAAAACTAAATTAGCAGTATATAACTCCACATACATGCTTACACTGACTTATAGTATTTTTATTTATTTATTTATAAGTTGGTAGCTTCTATAACAAAACAAAAGTTTTTTATACTAATAGAAGAGCGGACATAGTTATTTGTTAAACAGTTAAGCATAATTAAAAAATTAAAAAAAAAAATATAAAAAATATTTTAAGATTTAACAAAAATTTTTTTAATTAAGTTATAACTATTGAGCAGGTATAAGGAGGAGATTAAATAATGACATACAGAGTAAGTTATTAAAAGTTTTTAAAGATCAGTAAGTAAATATGTATGTATATAAAAGGTGCATAGAGTTTTAGTTACAATAAAAATTGATAATTCTTTTTTTAAAAAGTTGTGCGTTGCTGGTTTCCCTAATGATTGGAGGAATAGTATTCCAAAGACGTATTGCATTTACGAAGAACTGCCAATTTGATATAAGCGTATGGTGTCTCAGTTGTATTAAAGTTCTGTTTCTGCCAAATCGACTAAAACTAAGCCGGCTATAAAGGTAATCAGGTTCATGAGTTGATATGATTTTATGCAAGAATACCAATGTTCGTATTTTCATATGATCATGGAACTGTACGCCGAGAATCTTCGCTGCGTAGAAGGTGATATGTTCATTATTTCCGTAAAGCTTAAGTCCATATACATATCTAGTTATGTTGTTGAACGTTACATTAAGTCTCGCTTTACTTGTTGCATCACAACTTGAAAACACTTCACAAGCATAAGTTAAGGTGGGTATTAAGTAAGTTTTTGCAAGCAGCAGCCTGATTTTGAGTGGTGTACAGTATTGTGTGGGCCATAAAGTACGTAGCATAGCGAATGTTTTTCCACAGGCATTTGTGACACGATCTGCCCAGGTTAACGTGCTATTGAAGATAACTCCTAAGTTCTTAGCTCTATTCACTGCTTCTATTTGGTGGTTATTAACCTAGACTTGGGGTATTTCAATGGTGCGCTGTGTTCTTTTATGTAATAGGATGCACTTTGATTTGTTTGGGTTAAGGCTCGCCCGACTTGGGACCAACTCACGATGGTGGTAAACAGGGGGTTGATGTCAAACAAATAATCATAAAAGGGGGGAGACTTACCCAAATACGCAGACGCACCTGTTGTGACTTGGCGTTGATGATCCGGAGTAAATCTTGAGGTTGAGGTGGTGGTTGATGGTTATGCTTCGTACGTCTGCTTGGCTGGCACTCAAGGGTGGATAATAGTTCCAATATCTTAGTGGATTTTAAGCCGTTTACCTGCGCACGAGGCTAAGTATGGGGGTAAAGATGAAATAACAAAAACTCTCGGAGGTTTTTCTGGTATATAGTAAATATAAACTTTTATTAAATTTATACACTGCACAATTAGAATATTAGTTAATTTATAATTTTTTCTTTTATGATAATTTCAATAACTATTTTTTTTTTGTATTTGTTCACTTTGTTTTGTTGGCTTTTTCTTATTTTTTTTTTTTTATTATTTTACAAACACCGATTTTGTTTTTCTTTTTGTCCGGGTTACTGCGCACTGATTCACGTTAGTTAAAGAACTAACTATAAGGCGAACAAACAAAGCAACAAGGCGAGTGTACAGAAGGTGGCTGCATGAACCAGCTGTTGAATTGCGACCACCTCCCACCTCCGTCTGTTCACCACGGAAGGTTGCCAGATTGGCTTCGCACCTAAACATCCCGCCCCCCTTGATTTATTGCAATAAAACAACGAGGGCTGGCTTGCCTGGGGGATTAGTGATAGAAGAAAAAACCAACATAAACGACGTGCAATTCAAAGTACAGTAGAGTTAGATATAATAAATCAATTCAATAATAATATGTTCAGGAGGGTTAGTAAAAATTCATGAATAATAATAATAGTAATAATAAAAAAATGGCAGAGATGTGGTGTCATGCAGACTATGGTGTTCATGGAATCAGTCAAACTTTCCGATGATGACCCATCCCAGGGCGGTGTCTTGAGCTAGTGGTGTTGAACCAGAGGATGCCGACTGCAAACCGCTACGTATCAAGCGAGGGTAAACGTCTGCTCCCAGGATGATGTTAACGTTATTGCCCTCCAAAAACTCGGGGTCAGCCAGACGTAAGTTTCGGTAAGTGTCAGAGACACTCCGATCTAGCTTCTTCGCCGGGATCTTTTCTGGCAGACTCGACGATACACGAGCCCTGATCGTGATGGAACCTGCGTGGTCAAACCGTGCTCGTATAGAGATTTGGCACCATTTTTCGGACTCAAACCTTTCAAAGGGCAGGTGATACCTTTCCACCAAGAACGTTGCGATGGAGCTCGTTGGAGCGGCGGGGTTGATCAGACCGCGGACTAGTCTCCAGCCTTCCGTGAGACGTATTTGGAAAAGAACGGTGGGGGTAACGGTGCGAGCATCAGCTAGACTGGCATTATTGGGGGTTTTGGTAATAGCCGGGGGGTGAAGCAAAGTGTGGTGGTTACCATTACAGTTTTTGCACCTTTCCATACTGCGACATTTTGGCGTAAGGTGCGAATGCCCAAGGCAGTTTCTGCAGTATTTCTGACGAGCGACAACATCTTTTCGTTCTGATATGGTCATATTAAGAAATTTAACGCATTTGCGTAGGGGGTGATCCTTGCGGCAGATTTTGCAGTCGGGGGTTTTTGTTTGTAAGCGGCCGCCCACCTTGCGCTCTTCAAGGGGTGAAGCGGTTTCGCGGCTACGTGGACGCATAGTTTCTGGAATAAGAAAGATATAAGGGAAAAGTATTAATTGTCAAGCGGACGGAGAAAGCGGGAGTAAAACGAGTTTGACAATAGGTCGGGTCACAATGCCGTTGGCAGTGCGTATTTCTGCAACTCTAACGCGATCATCAGAGCCATGAAAAATCTTTTCAATGCGTCCTAGACGCCATTGATTAGGGGGTAAATTGTCATGTTTGACAACGACGAGATCGCCGTTGGCGAAATCTCGCTGGGGGTATTTCCACTTATTTCTTTTGTGGAGCTCGACTAAGTACTCCTCCTTCCAGCGACGAGCAAGCTGATGGTGCAGTATTTTCAGTTTTTGCCACCTAGTTACATAACTGATGGAGTGGCTCGCTAGATCAGGTTCAGGGGGAGATAGCAGGGGGGTTCCGACTAAAAAATGACCCGGGGTTAAAGCGCATAGGTTGTGTGGGTCTTCATTCATAGGACTTAGAGGCCTGGAGTTCAAACACGCTTCGATGCGTGCGAGCATGGTGCTGAATTCTTCATATGTGAAGCTTTGAGTATGGCACAGTTTCTTGAGGTGAGACTTGCAACTTTTCACTCCAGCCTCCCAGAGTCCACCCATGTGGGGAGCGCCGGGGGGAATGAAATTCCATTTAACCGGGTTAAAGCTATCTTGAGATAATAGGCCCTTGTGTACAAGAGAAAGAAAATTTTGTGTATCCTTCAGAAGTGTATTAGCTGCGCCCACAAAGGCGGTGCCGTTATCTGAGTACATAGTATGGGGTGTACCTCGTCTTGAGAAAAACCGGGCGAAAGCGGCTAGGAAAGCTTGTGTTGAAATATCTCCGGTGGCCTCCAGATGTATTGCTTTGGTGGCAAAACATACGAAAACCAGCACGTAACCTTTCGTGACCTTGCACCCGCGGCCTACATAAGACTTTATGGAAAAGGGTCCGGCGAAGTCAACTCCTGTATGATAAAAGGGGCGCGTTAAACTTGTGCGCTCGGGGGGTAATGCAGCCATGATTTGTTGACTAAGCTGATGTTTTTCTTTTACGCATTTAATACATTTTGATAGTATGAATTTTATCAACGTCTTAAGTTTAGGGACATAATAGTGAAGTCGGGTAAGCCGGTGTAAAAGCGCATTTTGGCCATGCAGTGAAAACTTATGTAGATAAGTTAAAAATAATCGCGTGAAACGTGCATGGTAGGGGAGTATAATGGGGTAACGTTCGTCGTAGCTTAATGTAGGGGAGAAAGCTAATCGACCGTTGACTCTCATTAATCCTCTAGAGTCAAGGGGTTAAGGGTTAAAAGAGCGCTTTTTCGCGGCAGTGGTTGGTTGTCAGTTAGGAGTGCGTACTCTTCAGAAAAGTGAAGCTTTTGACAGGCGATTACCAAACGATTTTTTGCGGAAATTATCTCTTTGGCTGAGAGCTCATCTGGCGTTATAGTATCAGATTTTAATTTTGACCTAATGCGATTGTAAAAACGAAAGATATAGCAGATAACCCTCAGTGCTCGCGGAAGATCAGAGAATCTGTCGAGAATATCCTGGTTGTCGACTAGCGCGGTAAACGTTTTAACTGTTCTTTCTTCTTCTGTTGTATTAAAGTCGCAAGTACTCGTTGGCCAGTCGGCATGTGGAAGTCTCAGCCAAGCAGGACCGTGCCACCACAAGTTATTTGCAGACAGTTCCGTAAGTGTAGTACCACGCGATGCTATGTCTGCTGGATTGTTTTTCGAGTCGACGTGCGACCATGCATCTTTCCCAACCTTTTCAATAATAGACGAGACTCTGTTTTGTACGAATGTCTTCCATTTATGAGCAGGTTTTTGCAGCCACGCTAGCACGATGGTCGAATCAGTCCATAGAAAAAGTTTATAGTCGATGAGTTCAAGTTGACCTTGAATCGATTCCATCATAGTTGCCAGCAGCTCTGCACCACACAATTCCTTACGGGGAAGAGAAACGAATTTAACTGGAGCAACTTTAGTTTTTGCTGCCAAAAGGTGGGTAGATACAAAGCCTTGATTTTCTGAACGTATGTAAATGGCTGCCGCGTATGCCTTTTCCGACGCATCGCAGAAACCGTGTAGCTCAACGTTATATGAGGGGTCAAAATCGATAAAACGGGGGATTTTTATTCGTTCTATTTGAACATAGTCATCGAGAAAGTCATGCCACTGCCGCAGCGTACTAGGGTTTAGATCTTCATCCCAGTCAGTTCCGTCTTTCCATGTCTGCTGCATGATGATTTTGGCTACGATTATTTTTGGGGATAACCAACCCGCGGGGTCGAATAACTTTGCGATTTCTGAAAGAACGCATCGCTTTGTGGTTAAGTTGCGGTCGGGATTAGACTTCAATTTAAAGTAGAAGTGGTCACTTCCAGCGTTCCACCTGAGCCCTAATGTTTTTGTAGTACTAGAGTCGGAAAGCTTTAGTAATTCCCCATCTAGCAAATGTGTGACCGGTAGACCTTTTAGCAGGACTTCATTGTTCGCTGTCCATTTACGAAGTGTGAACCCAGCAGTTTCAAGGACTGTCCTAAGTTCATCACGAATTTTAATTGCAGATGATAGCGTATGGGCTCCCGAAAGTACATCATCGACGTACATGTGATCTCGTAAAATCTTCGCTACATGGGGGTAGGGGGTTTCATTTTCTTTGGCGAGTTGCAGCAAAGTTCTGATTGCCAAATAAGGGGCACAGTTTACACCGAAGGTGACTGTATTTAACTCGTAGTCTTGAAGTGCCTCGTTAGGCGAGCTTCGAAAGACGATTCGCTGAAAGGGGGTGTGAGTTTTATTAACGGAAATTTGGCGGTACATTTTCTCTATATCCGCGTTGAAAACGTATCGAAAGAACCGCCAACGCAATACTAAAATCATTAAGTCTGACTGTAGGATGGGGCCTGCGTGAAGCAGATCATTAAGACTTATGCCATTCGACGATGGACTAGAAGCGTTAAATACCACGCGCAATTTTGTGGTGGGGCTGTCTGGTTTAAAGACTGCATGGTGGGGCAGATAGTATGTGCCGCTTTCACCAGCTATGGGGGTTACTTTTGTCATTTGACTAAGGGTAGAGTATTCGGTTATTACTCGATCATATTCGGTTTTAATTTGGGGATTCTTAATCAATTTTGTTTCGTTTCGCAGAAATTGAGCTATGGCGCTATTTCGCGATTGTCCCACTTTGAGATTTTCAGGAACCTCTCGTTTGAAAGGGAGTGATACAGTATAACGACCGTCATTATCGCGGAATGTAGTTGATTCGTACAGTTCCTCACAGTATAGGTCCTCCGGGGTTGACTTTGATCTTCTCGGGACATCTTCGAGCTCCCAAAAACGTTGAAGTTGATTGTTCAGGTCTACGGCATTAAAATATGACAACACTGTGTCTCTACATAAACTGTTAGCTACCTTGCCGGTGAGGATCCATCCGAAAACAGTTTTCTGGGCTACCAAGGATTGTTGGTTGTCCCATTGCAGACCATCTTGAATAATTTTTGGGTATACGTCTCCACCTAAAAGCATGTCAATCTCCGCGCATTGATGGCGATATGGATCCGCCAGTTGCAACTTTGAAAAGTTGCTATTATTAAGCGCAGTCGGGGGGTAGTAGGAGAGTTGACCGGTGAGTTTCTTAACAACAAGTACGTCCGAACGTATAGCGAATGATCTGTCAATCGGTGAACCAATTTTAATGTGACATGTGTGCGTCGAAGTAGCGTTTATCGAATCGTTTAACCCATGAATTTTTGCCCGTGATGGCCGAGTATTAAGTCCTAGCTGAGTTTGTAGTTTCTTAGAAATGAAGGATGCCTCTGAGGCCGAATCTATGAGGGCGCGGACGGTACACTTTAGGTCGTCTTTATAGACATCTATCAGAGCGGTACCAAGTACAACGGCGGACGAATTATCCTGTAGTTGTGTAGAGAAAGATCTAAGCTCACGATTCCGTGCTTCGGCGGAGGTAGAGGGGTTCGTATTCAACCTTTCAGGAGGGGTATTTGCATTATGATTCTCAGCTGTAGGGGGCT
The DNA here is from genome assembly GCA_963931875.1 of Pollenia griseotomentosa. Taxonomy (NCBI): domain Eukaryota; kingdom Metazoa; phylum Arthropoda; class Insecta; order Diptera; family Polleniidae; genus Pollenia; species Pollenia griseotomentosa. The sequence goes on from OZ007561.1 coordinate 59,098,356, forward strand.
CAGAAACGGCTTGAGGGGGAGTAGGTGTTTTTTCTTGATGAGTGACTCGATGGAGCAATGAGTGATGTTTAGCTTTACACACATTGCACACATAACGACTTTTGCAGGTTTTATACCCGTGTGAGGTACCTAAACAATTCGTGCATCGCTTTTGTTGTTTAACCGTGTTGTATCGCGCGTCAACTGACATAGCAAGAAACTTAGCGCATAACCTTAAGGGGTGACTTTGGTTGCAAAGGAGGCACGTGCCAGTCTTTGCTGTAGAAACATTAGTGTTGAAACTTTGCACTTTTTTACTCTGAGTGTAATTAGATTTATTATGGCTATTAGATTGATGCGATTTGTTTGGGCTATGGGGATTCAAGAATGTTGACCGTATATCCGCTACGGATTCCAACGTCTGAAATCTAGAGGACAAAAAACGATCTAATGCTTCCCAGGTGGGCATATTGGATGAATTTGGCAGGGTTTGTTCCCATAGGTTCAGGGTAACATCCGGGAGACATGTTGAACAAATGTAGACAAAGATTATGTCCCAGCTGTCTGTATCGACTTTTAAAAGGCGCAGATTACTGATGCAATCATTAATGGTCCGTTGTAAACGTCTTAGGTTGGGACCAGTTTCTTTTGTAACGGGGGTTAAATTAAAAAGGGATTTCATTTGCGCATTCACGAGAATTCGTTTATTCTCATAACGGTTAACTAGGTTTTGCCATGCCATTTCGAAACCATCGTTAGTCATCGGACACGTTTTGAGGAGTTCTCGAGCTTCTCCTTCTGTCTTTTTCACTAGATGACACATTTTCTCAACCGGCGATAAGCGGTTGTTGTGACGATACAAGGCCGTGAACATATCACGAAACGTTGGCCAGGATTTGTAATCGCCACGAAAAACTTCGGTATCGCATGGTGGTACCGATATATGAGCGGAAACGTCGGTCTCCTTTGGCCTAGTCGCAGAAGTTTTCCCAGCCTTGGCCCTCAAAGACTCACAGAGTTCTGAAATTTTTGCTGTGATTGCCGCATGAACATCAAAAGTCGCGTAATACCGTTTGGTTAAAACCGCTATGTCTATTTCTCCTTTTATCTCATCGTAGTTATCTATTGCGGCTTCATGGGCGGAGTCGTAATTGTCCCAGAGACGTTGAATTTCGTTTTTTCGTACCTCCAGGGAGTGCAGCGTATGAGAGCCCTCTGGCATATCATTAAAGTACTTTTGAAACTCCACAACGCGATCAGAAGATCGAATAACCTTCTTGACCAACGACATTGTGGCAGAGATGTCGCGGAGGACGAACTAGGGGGGTAATAGTATGAAGAGAGGGTTCGAATACAAAATGTCGCGAAAGTATAGTAAAAGTTAAGAGACTTCTCAAGGGTACCTCGTAAGACAGCAATAATAAATTATGTAGGTGTATAGCACGTCCAATAGTAGTCAAAGCGATATAATTACAAAAAACTATTTCAGTTTATATTAAAAATTTTGAGACAATTTTCAATGACGCTTCGTATAAGCGGCGGATAAGTATATGGTGTAATAATTTTAAAAAAAAATTTTAGGGTTTAGTATTTTCGAAAAAATTCTAAGTGGTGCTTCGTATAAACGAGCCACTAAATATGGTTTTAAATTTTGAATAATTTTCAATGGCGCTTCGTATACGCGGCCGATGAATATAGGGTTTAGTATTTTCGAAAAATTTTTAGTGGTGCTTCGTATAAGCGAGCCACTAAATATGGTTTTAAATTTTGAATAATTTTCAATGGCGCTTCGTATAAGCGACCAAGAAATGTGGGTATGGTAATTTTACAAAATGTGCAATGGCGCTTCGTATAAGCGGCCACTGAGTATGTGGTTTAATAATTTTGCGAACTCTTCAATGGCACTTCGTATAAGCGACCACTGAACGAGGGTTAATAATTTCGAAAAATTTTCAATGGTGCTTCGTATAAGCGAGCCACTGAATATAGGTTTTAAGAATTTTGCAAAATTTTCAATGGCACTTCGTATAAGTGGCCGATGAATAGGGATTTTAATGATTTCGAAAAATTTTCAATGGCGCTTCGTATAAGCGACCGCTGAATAGGGGTTTTAATAATTTTGCAAAATTTTCAATGGCGCTTCGTATAAGCGACCAATGAATAGGGTTTGTAATATTGTCGAAAATATGAATATGGATTATGGTTGCAAAATTTTCAATGGCACCTCGTATAGGTGGCCAATGAATATATGGTTTAGTAATTTCAAAAAATTTCCAATGGTGCTTCGTATAAGCGAGCCACTGAAATATGGGTTTTAAATTTGAAAACTTTTCAATGGCACCTCGTATAGGCGACCATTAAATTGGGGTTTTAATAATTTTGCAAATTTTTCAATGCCGCTTCGTATAAGCAGACCACTGAATTGGGGTTTTAATAATTTTATCAAATTTTCAATGGCGCTTCGTTTAAGCGACCAATGAAAAAAGGGGTTTTATTAATTTGCAAAATTTTCAATGGCACTTCGTATAAGTGGCCATTGAATAGGGGTCTTAATAAAGTAAGTAAATTTTATCAAATAATCATAATAATTATGGTTAGTTATATTTGCATGTGTGTACAAAGAATTAGTAACAAAGGTTTATTCTAATAACCAATTGTCATTTGTTATCAGTATAATAATTTAAAAACTTTTTTTTTTTAATGATTCGCGATATAAGCAATTTTTAGGTTGACCCTCGTATATGATGAATGTACATGTAGCTTATGTACTGCAGCATCTGTTTGTTATGTGAACAAATTTTATATTTAAATGTTTGTAATTATGTACATACAAATAATTTAACTCCACTAGCGACTCGCTGTACTTTGTTGTGTTGTTGTTGTTGCTTATACAGCCATACATACATACAGGTTGATTTCTCGTTCTTCTTTATTCAAGTTCAATGTCAATTGACAAAAACAAAAAACTTGCAAAATGTTTTTTCTTTTACTTATTGCATGTAATGCGTTTGGTTATTAACGAGATCAACTGTTGCTGATGTCAACATGTACATAAGTATGTATGTATGTATGTATGGTTGAAATGATTTCTTCTTGCTGCCGTTAGTTTTTGTCTTCTTCTTGTTACGCAAAAAAAAGACAAACGGTAATTTGCACCAATTGGTAAGCTGACTATTTTATTTAAAAAGGTACACACATGCGGGGGTTAGTAGGGGGTAAAATGTTAAATTTATTTTTTCCAAATTTCTAGGAAGGGTGAAGTGCCGGGTTATAGCGGACCCGGATCCGGCTCGAAGGACCAGAATGTTGGCGCCCGACTTGGGACCAACTCACGATGGTGGTAAACAGGGGGTTGATGTCAAACAAATAATCATAAAAGGGGGGAGACTTACCCAAATACGCAGACGCACCTGTTGTGACTTGGCGTTGATGATCCGGAGTAAATCTTGAGGTTGAGGTGGTGGTTGATGGTTATGCTTCGTACGTCTGCTTGGCTGGCACTCAAGGGTGGATAATAGTTCCAATATCTTAGTGGATTTTAAGCCGTTTACCTGCGCACGAGGCTAAGTATGGGGGTAAAGATGAAATAACAAAAACTCTCGGAGGTTTTTCTGGTATATAGTAAATATAAACTTTTATTAAATTTATACACTGCACAATTAGAATATTAGTTAATTTATAATTTTTTCTTTTATGATAATTTCAATAACTATTTTTTTTTTGTATTTGTTCACTTTGTTTTGTTGGCTTTTTCTTATTTTTTTTTTTTTATTATTTTACAAACACCGATTTTGTTTTTCTTTTTGTCCGGGTTACTGCGCACTGATTCACGTTAGTTAAAGAACTAACTATAAGGCGAACAAACAAAGCAACAAGGCGAGTGTACAGAAGGTGGCTGCATGAACCAGCTGTTGAATTGCGACCACCTCCCACCTCCGTCTGTTCACCACGGAAGGTTGCCAGATTGGCTTCGCACCTAAACACATTGGTAGAAGCCCACAGTGAAATACTTTGTAAGTCCTCGTGTAGCTTATCCACAAAGTTTCTTTTTTTACTACTAATGTACAGTTGAACATCATCCGCATACATTCTGATATTGCAGTGTTGCAACTGATCTGGCAAGTCGTTAGCATAAATTGAAAAAAGTAAAGGTCCAAGAATTGAGCCCTGCGGTACTCCTCTAGTGACTGGGAGAAAGGAGGATGTTAACGACGGATTGGTTTCTACACACTGTTGTCGCCCAGTAAGGTATGATCGCATTAGTTTCGAAGACGTAGGAGAAAAATGTATCATTTTTTCAAGTTTTTGTATTAAAACAACATGGTCAACATTATCAAAGGCCTTTGAGTGGTCTAGTAACACTAACAATGCTCTTTGACCACCATCTAGCTCTTTTTTGAGATTTTCAGCTACGTCAATGAGAGCAGTGGTACAACTGTGCTTGGCACGAAATCCAGATTGTTTTGATGTAAGTAGGTTGAAATCATTGAGATATTTAGTTATTTGTGTATGGAGTAATTTTTCAAAAGCCTAAGATAGATACGGTAGTATAGCAATAGGACGGTATTCGGAAGATGATTTTGGAATGGGAAGGACTTTGGCCCGTTTCCAACTTGTGGGATAGTTACTAGTAGTGATGATGTGATTAAAAATGTGGGTTATAATCGGCAAAATATATGGAAGAACCATTTTTAAAAATATCGGATGGATATCATCAGCTCCCGTGGCTTTTGATGTGATAGATAAACAGCTTTTTAAAACATCGAACTGACTGACACATTCAAAACTAAAAAGTTTTTCGGGTGTAAAGTTGCTTTGATAGTTGCTGTAGTACGAGTGGTTTGCAAGTGGCATTGGTATGTTAAGAAAGCTTTCATTAATGGAGTTTGGATCTGTAGTCAGGTTTCCGAAAGTTGCTTTTTGACGAACAATTCCAATTTCCCTTATGGTTTTCCAAGTATTACGTGAATTAACTGAGTTCGCATATTTTTCAGCATAGTGAAAAACAAAACCACTTACTTTTTTCTTTTTTTTTGCCCATTTTTTAATTCACAGATGTTTTCTTTTGCATATGTATAAGTATTTGTTTACATAAAAATTAATCATTGATCTAAAAACTGCCAAATTTTAATCCATATTTTAATACAATGTCGTACCCAGCAGATGTCGTATGACTTGTATTACCGTCTAACCCCCACTTACGTTGTTCTTTGAAGCAAATCAAGTAGCGCAAATCTGTACTTTTAACTTGTGAATTAGCTGATATTTGGACAATGATTAAATTGATAACGGTAAAAACGTAAAGCCTGACGACAGACAAGTCGATAGTTAATGGGGGGCGCTTATGACACCGACAATGCGTGACTTGTTGTCGCTCGCTTAATGGACATCATGGTCAGGCATTAAATAATTTCTTTTGTCATATTGTGACATAATGACAAGTTCCGCTTCTATGGTTTTAAGAATATTTTTTGAAAATATAAAAGATAACAAGAAGCTTAGTAATTTTGTTTATTTTAAAAATCTAAGAGAAAACAAAAATTTAAGTCTATCTATATCAAATTATAAATTGCTCTAAAATTTTGGTAAAATATGTATTAAAGTACTTTTAGTTGCATCATATTTTTCTAATCTTTTATCTAAAGTAAATTTCGCCCAGATTTTAAACTTTTCTAAGATTAAAAATGTCTGCTTGTAAACCATTCTAGTAGTCAATATTTAGTAAGCTTGACTAAATTTAAATTGAACTTAATTTTTTGGCATCCTTACAGAGGGAGTCGATACAAATCTATTGAATGTTCTTTTATTAAAAGAACTATGTTCATATGTCAGTGGAATAAATTTCAAACAAGTAAGCAAGTAAATGTTTGTGTAATAGCCTTTGTTACATGTGAATCTATGACCGACCAACCCATAAGTTGATGCACAAAACTCACAATTCCCTCGAAAACTTTAGCAATTTAATGCATTTCTGATTAATGTCCAAAATAAGTAAACAATCGTTTCGTTCGCTTGGCTGGTTAAGTACTTTCGTTGTTGTGCCGTTTTAGTTGAACGGATGAATGTTGGTGGCTGTTGAAGTTGTACTAGTTGGCATAAAAATGAATCATGCAGAATGTAAACATTTGCCTAAACTTTTGCATCTGCAGGCAGCGTTTTTCTGTTTCTCTCTGTTAAGAATATAAAGAAAGTTTGTAATTCTTCAAAGTTTTTCAGTTGTGTTTTCTAGGCTTTAGAATATGAGAATGTTTTAAAGTGTGTGTGATAACATTTTGCTATTGGTAACACTTGGCATGTAATGAATGCGGTTGAAGGTTTGAAGGGGTAAATATACTGGATTTATTTGTGGCAGTTATACATATGTTTAAGGCAGTAAGATGAAAGAAATAAGTCAACTTGTGAGAATGCTACAAGTGGTCATCGACTATCAGTTTTGTCTTAATGCTTATGTCTGTTATAGCATGATCATAAGTTGACATTTTGATGTCACTGAATTATGGTAGCATGAAAAGTTAGCAACTAGTTAATTTTTGTAAAAATCACTTTCTTTATAAAAAAAATTAAAGGTTTATGAAGGAAGAGATGAAAAAACTGAAAGTTTAAAGATTAAAAAATTTTCCTTTGACTATAAAGGCAAACATCGATAGAAAATGAAAGAGTTTTCTCAGGACCCTTCTTGATTCAAATTAGAAATAGGCTGTCAAAAGATTTTAAAAATGCTTGTTGTGTACTTAAATCCTTTTTCAAAGAAATATTTTGTTTTAATTTATTAAATTATGAAACAGTTGATTTTGCAAATCAAGAACAGAAATTTAATTTATTAAATTATGAAGCAGTTGATTTTGCAAATCAAGAACAGAATTTTTTTTACGAACGTTCAATGCATTGCTAAACTGATTTAATAGATCTCATGAGATTCTATTTGTTTTTTGTGCAAATAACTTACATTATATTTTGCATTGTTTTTATCTTAAGTAGGAATTCCCGGAAAATATTTTGCCTACAAAAAGCCAATTTTTTGCAAAATTTCCTATAAGTAGCAAATTTATGCAAAATTTTCATATAAATAGGAAATTTATGCAAAATTTCCTATAAATAGCAAATTTATGCAAAATTTCCTATAAATAGCAAATTTATGCAAAATTTCCTATAAATAGCAAATTTATGTAAAATATCCTATAAGCAGCAAATTTATGTAAAATTTCCTATATATAGCAAAATTTCCTTAAAAAGGCAATTTAATGTAAAATTTCCTATAAATAGCAAATTTATGTAAAATATCCTATAAGTAGCAAATTTATGTAAAATTTCCTATAAAAAGCAAATTAATGCAAAATTTCCTATATATACCAATATTTCCTTAAAATAGCAAATTTATGTAGGTAAAATTTCCTATACGTAGGAAATTTATGTAAAATTTCGTATAAATTGCAAAATTTCCTCTATATAGCAAAATTTCCTAAAAATAGCCAATATATGTAATATATCCTATAAGTAGCAAGTTTATGTAAAATTTCCTATAAATAGCAAAATTTCCCATAAAAAGCAATATTTCCTAAAAATAGCAAATTTATGCAAAATTTCCTATAAAAAGCAAAATTTCCTAAAAATAGCAAATTTATGTAAAATATCCTATAAGTAGCAAATTTATATAAAATTTCCTATAAATAGCAAAATTTCCCATAAAAAGCAATATTTCCTAAAAATAGCAAATTTATGCAAAATTTCATATATATAGAAAATTTATGCAAAATTTCCTATAAATAGCAAAATTATGCAAAATTTCCCATAAAAAGCTAAATTTCCTAAAAATAGCAAATTTATGCAAAATTTCCCATAAAAAGCAAAATTTCCTATAAATAGCAAATTTATGCAAAACTTCCCATAAAAAGCAACATTTCCTAAAAATAGCAAACTTATGCAAAATTTCATACAAATAGAAAATTTATGCAAAATTTCCTATATAAATATCAAATTATTGCAATATATCCTAAAAATTTTTTAAAATTGTTAAACATTTTTGCAAAGTTTTCTAAATATAAAAAATTTTTTGAAATAGTTTGTTATTATATTTTATTTTTGCAAATTAATCTCAAAATATAAAATTTTGTTGACTTTTTTTAAAGATATTTTCAGAACATTTTCTGCAGGTAGCAGATTTCTGGAAAAAATTTTTAAAAGTACTAAATTTTCCCACAATATACAATAAATAGCAAATGTTTGAAAAGTTTTCTAAAAGTAGGGTATATAATCAGATATAGAGACTTGTCTCTTGAGGCTCATGGACGCAACTACATACAGAATCATTTAATAAAGCAGATAGGAGAAAAGAATAAATGAAAGAAATAACAGCATTATGCCATTGGCAAATTGTTCCATCATCAATGGTCGCTCAGCGTAAACGATGAAATGTAATGAAATACACACAACAACGTACAAACATGCTCGCAAATGGAAAAATACCATGTTGCCATATGTGCTTTAGTTAAAAGTACTTTCAAACTTATACTATAAAATACTCATAAGGATATATTAAAGTCATAGTTGCGAGATAGTAGTTCGAATACTCGCAGTGTCCTGCATTATCTTGTTTTTGTATTGTATGTTTATGTGTATGTAGTAAGTGTTTTTGTTATTTTTTTTTTTAGAAAAGTTTGCTTGTTTTGCAATTCATGTGTTACGGTTAAATTGCTTGGCATGTCATTAAGAGTGACATACTCTGGGTCAACATGCAAAACTTTTAACCACAATTCTCTCAAGTCTCTTGATGGGCTTCTATATTAAACGGTTGTGCAGTGTGCTTGTAGTAAAAATTGGCCTTATTTTTTGTGTCTTCTTTTACAACTTCCTTGTTCTTTTTTTTGCAGTCCAAAAGAGTTTGTTGTTATTTAGGCATGTTTATAATGTTTGTAGTTCCATTAAAATGTTTTGCATGCAACATATGAGTTTTTTTTGTTTTGTTAAATTGTTTTCCATATAAAATGTGAGATTTTTTTGTTTGGGGTTTTTTTTTGCATACTACTGTATGTATTTCAGGCATGTAGTATTTATTTTGTTTTTTATACTATTATTTATATTTTTTTGTTTTTAATGTTCTTGCCAAAATGTTTCTTTAGCATTGTTTATGACACAAGTTTGAAATTTTTAGAAAAAGTTGTGTTTGTGATTGCAAAAGAAAAATTTGTTAAGAAGCGAGGGTGAAAGAGAAATTTCTTTAAATTCTTATGTTGAAGTAATGAAGAAAAATGGTAGCTAGCGAGTTTTGTATATTTGAGGCTTAAACGAAAAAGTGCCTATGTTGAATTAAGCTTTATGATTAAAAGTACCTATGGGCAAAGGCGCAATTATTTTGTACAGCTTTAAGGGATGTTATACCAAAAATTTCTTTCTGTTTATCATTTTTTTAATGTACAATGTAATTTTATATAAAAATTCAAGTTTACTTTCGATCTGTGACACTAGGAATATTTAGGAATTATATCTTAAAAAACTTTTACCGTATATAAATGATGATAATATTAAAAAAGGAATACATTTTCAAAAATCACCTTTAAAGTTCAAAATCGCTTTTACACAAAACTAAAAAATAGCCTTAAGTCCTTCTTTCTGATTGCCATAGATAAAATATTTTACACATATTCAAAATAGTTAATTTCTTTACCTAAATTCTCCAAAGGCGTATGTAACATTTAGAACAATATAAATTTTGATATAAAAATGGGCTACAAAACAGAACTTTTAGGTTGGATCCTTTCCTATATTTCCTATAGTTCTAAAACTATACATAACGTTTCTAATATTTTTTTCTCATCAAGTTTTATGTCTCAAACTTAAAAATTTTTTATTTGCTAGATACGCCTTTTTTTAAATTATATTAAAAATTGATCATTGACGATTTGACGATTTATACCCTAAATTTTATGATTTTTCAAATGACAAATTTTGTTCTAGTTTACAAAATTTTAAATATTATTTCGTATGTTTGAATAACTTCTTAGTTGATAGTAATTGTCCCGTGTAAACAATAGAAAATAGTACTTAAACAGAATTTTTGATGCGTAATGTAAAATCGCTGTTAGGTATCTCTAAGTTGATGTAGAACCCAATTTTCGTACTTTTTTATGAATGATAAAAAGATCTTATTCGAGTCACGTCTCTAATTCTAGTTTCTAAAAATTTTGTAGCATATTACATCCTGAACAAAACCAGACAAGCAAAGTCCTATGTTAACAAGCTTTGAGAATTAAATTATTATTTAAAAAACGCTTGCCGCTCTTTTTTTAGTTGGTCTGTAAAATACGTTAAAACTTGCTTTTATAGTCAATAGGAGTGAGAACAGCGGTTTTATTTTCAGAGATCTTTTGAGATAAGGAATACATATGTATGATTTTTTTTTCAATTAAAACAAACGAAAAATTCAAAAAAACTAAAAAAAGAATTTTATATAATGACGATTTTTCTGACGATATAAGTATGTCAATTTGACGATTTTGACAATTTGTTTCGCAAAACTTGCTTATTTAGGACAAATTTCATCTGGCATATGCCTACACCAGTAATTTTTATTTTACTTTTATCTTTTAGACGCTATTATTCTGTAGAAATCGGTTTAGCTATGTTCGTCTGTTTTTCCATACGACAATCTATCTATTGGAAAGACGTTTACTTTGGCAAGACAAATTTGAGTATTAAATCCAGAAATTGTTTGTAGTTAGGATGAGTTCCAAAACATCAACACATATTGCAATAATGCGGTTTTGATACTGTTTCAATATAAAATAACGTGCTTTTTTTACTTTGTATAAAAAAAGTCAACAAAGCTTCAACAAAATTATTGCTGCACAGTTTGCCTTTGATTGCGCATCGAGAACAGTTATTATACGTTAAAGCTCGATTCACCCATGCGTTCCGAACAAAATTTTTGTCCGGACAAAATTTTTTTTATATTGACTTTGACGTTTTACTTTTGAGAGAGAAAGCAAAGATTTTGTTCGGCACGTTTTTTCTTGAATTGGTTTAATTTTAATTCTTGTGCCGAACAAAATGAACTGAGATGCCACTTTTTACAATTTGTACATAAAAGTGGAATTGAGCTGCCACATATTACATTTTTCGTTTTGTGCTGAATAATTAAAAAAAAATTAAACAAAAGATGGATGTTAAAGAAAATATTGCCCTGAAACTAATTGAAGAAATAAAAAAACCAGGAAGAGAATGTATTTATGATATGGGCAATCGTTCATATAAAAATACTTACCTTAAACAAAATATATAGACGGAAATAGAAAAATCTATTGGAATTGGTCGTTAGTAAATTTTAAATGGTAAATTTTAATATTTTTTAACATAATGTTGACCAATTATTGTAGGAAGTGAATGTCAAATTTTATGGAAAAGTCTACGAAGACGCTACAAAGCAGCTTTACCTTAATGTTAAGGACAACTTTTCTGCCGGCGTAATATGCTCTTGTTTACGAATAGGTATACCACGCAAATCAGGCCCTAAAATTGCAAGGATTTCATTGAACGTATTGGGGTCCATACGGTGATAATTTATAAACGATTCCACGTCAAGAAGGCGTATCTCAGGAACAAGTGTGTGGCAAACGGTGTTTTCTTCTTTTCTGTAATATTTTTCTTACTGCTTCTTACTTTCAACATTTTTTGATAAATTTTATTTGCTAGTAAATGGGTTTCATGCAATTCAATTTAAAATAATAAAATTAATTTTCTTCTTTCGTCCATTTTCTTTAACACACTTTTATAAAAAAAAACAATAGTTTGCTAACTGTGCTGCCACTTTGTATAATCGTTAACATCTGTAAACCATATGGTAGCTTTGTTTGTCCGGACAAATTTTCCGAGATGGGTGAATCGTTCTGCAGAACACTCTCTGTAAAAAAATTATTGTCCGGTCAAAAATATTGTTCGGAACGAATCGACCTTAAGGGACGTATGATGTCAATGTTTAAATAGTTGTGTTTTGGAATGCATGGCGTTGTTCGGTTCCATTGTAAATGACGTTTTGGAATTCAGCCTTTGTAAGCGAATTTTGAAGGCAACCCTGAAAAATCTGCTAGAAGGCTTTAAGCCTTTTCAATTTAGTGTTTGACAAACTAAACTTCAAGTAGGAGTAGTCGCTAAAAGACTGGAAAATGCAATCATAAATTTAGTGAGAATAACTATGGTTGCGTTATAAAGCCGCCCAGCCGGTCCCCTTTAAAGACTTAAAAACGTATAAAATTTGTACTAATCTAGTTTTGAATTCTCGGGTTGGTAAGTGATTATTATTATGAGACAGAGAAAATAGTTGTTACAAACTTTTCTTGGATTATCAAAAACTGTCATCAGATTATCAGGAGATATATTCGCATTATTAAAAACTCCCTCAGTTGAATAGTTGATAAAGGTATCTTAAAACTACTACAATATTAAAGGAAATTTCGGGTAAATTTTAAAAATCAAATTTTACCATTAACATCTAAGAAGTATATAGTGACCATATTTTTATAACAAATATACCCAGTAAAAACTTCGCCAACAAAATAATGTGTAGAGTAATCAGAAAAAAGCAAAAATACTGATTAAAATTCTAGTAAAAGGCCAATGAGTTTTACAAGCGATGTCACAAAACGAACGCATTCAAATTTAACTAAATGGTACTTGAAAATTAAGTCATTATTTTTATACCTACAAACATCTGAAAAGTAAGAAGTTTTGAAGAGTCCAAAAAATAATTGTTTACACATTACCTTCCGAAAAAGTAAAATTTTTTTAATTACATTTTTACTATAAAGAATTTTAAAGGGTAACAAATTACCAAAGCGCCTTAAGGCGACAAAATATTTACCAAAAAGCCAAATAAATATGGATGTTAAAAAGAGAGAATTAATAAAAAATTTTGTTAACTTGTAAAAATCTATTTTCATAAATTTTTTTTTGTATCATTTAAAAAACCATGATAAATACTGTAAGTGATTATTTTGTTCGTTATGATAATCACTAATACATTTAATATATTGTTACGTTTTTCTTTTAATAAATGCGTTTTGTTTTACTTATGATAAACCGTTGAGTTCGATTTTGCAAATAGCTACCTATTATTAAATAATTGTGTAATAGACCTTTGTCTTTCTTAATAGGGAGAAGATCCACCCCAATTTCCATGAGCACGGCCGGTATCAAAGGTAGCATTGTCCCTTACGAGATGGAGCCAACAGGGTTCGGTTCCTTACATAAATAACTAAAACATGTTTAACACTTATAATAGCATGGTTGGTTTTCAACCATAGCATGTTGCTCTTGAAAAAGAGGAAAATAGTATTGTTAATTTTGAAATAAAATTTTTGTCATATTTAACAATAATATGTTTAGAAGCATACATTATATGGTTGTGGCTTCTTGATGGAGGACTAATTCAATCCTTATATGGTTGTAGATGACAATAATATGCTTATATTAACCATAATATGTTTAAAATTTTCTTTAAAAATAGTTTTGTTGGAGGTGACCATATTTAAACATGTTTTTTCTCTGCATGCACTTATTCAACTTAGCAAACTTTATTGAAATTAAATATAACGTTCACAATTTTATCCAATATTGTTAGTTTCGACCCGAACCGTTTAATGTCTCCAAACAAGCTAAACTAATTATTCAGGAGTCACCCCTTTTTGTATTTCATAACTATTTCTAGACTTTTCCTGAACATTCCTGTACTAACAATTTATTATGTTCTAAAACTATTTCTGTTATAATCTGAATACACTTTTAGGCGGTAATACAGTTGTGTTGAAAATAATACATGATAATTTTAAGTTACTTATATGACATAAAAGTAAACCTTGCAAGATAACTTATAACTATAACTATAATAATTCTTAAATAATTTAACTTTTGTAACAATATTTTAAGAAGTAGTTATGTTATATCTGTTATGTTATGCAAATAGTAGCGAAGAAAGCTACTAAAAATTGAGTAAATGGAAACTGCAATACTTCGTATCTCATCTTATATATATTCAGTCGATTAATGTTTTTTCGATAAATCGAACAATTTTAGACGATTAATTGTTCGAATAATTAAAAATTGGTAATTTCGATTAAAAGATTAATTGAAGAATTTACCGATTAATCGAGTAATAATAATAAATAGTATTTTTGTTAAATGTATAATTTTTTTAAAGTTTTAAGTCCAATAAACAAACCAAATCTGTGCCATTTGGACAAAACATCTTAAGTCGAGATAAGAAAGCAAAAAAGTTTTTAAAAAAAAACTTGGTGAAAAAATCATTTTTATTAACAATTAAATAAAATAAACCAAAGTTAAAGAAAATTTCGTTTATAATACAAAATTAAAAAAACGTAAATAAAAATGATTTTTGAATGAAAATTCGTGTGATTAACAACATTTTTTCCTACTTTTTTAATTTGACTTAAGATGTTTTGTCAAAATGCCACAGAAGTTTATGTGGCCGTTGGAATTAAAAAAAAACGGTCAAGCTTAGTGAGTAATTTAGCCTATATTTTTGCTAAATTTTTCCAACACAGTTCAATAATTCATTTCACAAAAGAAAAAAACGACAAAGTTATGTCAAGTCAAAGATTTGTATTAATTTATCGGGTATGTTCTAGAAATGCAGTGCAATTGAAATTGAACGATAGTTAAAATTCAATTCTTTACAAAATGACCGTAGTTTTTCGTGGTTTTAAGTGTTGTTTTTGCAAAAATAATAATATAATAATAAATAAATAAATATAATAATATGTATAAATAAAAATGCTTTTACGTCAAGCTCGAGGCCAGTATTGAAAATAAATTTTATTTTAAAAGTTGCCGATATTTCGATACTCTTTGAGTATCATCATCTGGGCTTGTAAATAAATAATAATTTATATTTAACGCGATAAATTACTGTTCATTTCCTGGCAGCGTCTGATGTTGAGTTTAGCTCCACCAACAAAATCAAAGGGGGCTGAATAAATATTTTAAACAAGATACTTCGATCGATTCTCTAGTGAAAAGCTTAAAAAAAATCTAAAATTATATTGACTCTTTCAAAATCAAAAGGCTTAAATCTGTGGCCGTATGGAAAAACTATTTAACTCCACTTTTTCCGAAAATTGAGATAACAATTAAAGCGAATTTCATTTACTATCACTCTGTCACATCGAAATTTTGATATTGTCTCATTTAAAAGTAATTTGAAAAACAAAAATCAGAAAAATAACAATTTATATGTAAAAACTAGATAACTCCATGCATTTTTTGAAAAAACAAGTTAAATTCATAGTGTCTTAAAAAAAAACAGAAAAGTAAGCAGCTTAAAACGACTTTGTTCCGAAAACTAAGAGAGATAGAGCGCAATAGAACAAATTCGGGTTACAAGCTCTTTGGGTCAAAATGTTGCACCTAAAAATTGCAACTCCCGAGAGTAAAAGAATATTACATACATGCATTCTTTATATGCATATCAAATCTTTTCTGAAGTTCTTGATCTATAGAATACGAATGCCAAACACCCGAACTCTTTCCGAGTAATAGTTTTTAACCCATATAGATCTACCTTACCCTATGTGGTACAGTAACTTTGAAAAATCTTTAATACATTTTTTATTATTTTTTTCTGCAGCCTTGACGATCTTCTCAATGTTAAATGGTCATCAACCGGAGACACATTAAGGCTTTTGTCGAATTCCTGAATAAAACTTCTCTTGAACTTTTTCCGGCTTGATTTCAGGTTATTTTCTGAAGTATTTATTCCCGAGTTTTCAAGATCTTCGTTCGATTGC
The DNA here is from genome assembly GCA_963931875.1 of Pollenia griseotomentosa. Lineage (NCBI taxonomy): Eukaryota > Metazoa > Arthropoda > Insecta > Diptera > Polleniidae > Pollenia > Pollenia griseotomentosa. The sequence continues at coordinate 59,114,126 of OZ007561.1, forward strand.
TCTGTCACGTTTTGATTCCTTTTATTTCAGTCTGAATTTGCACGAGGTCAAGGCTGGATCCAAATTTAAGAATTTCGTAAGCCGCCATATTAGTATGGGATCCCCCTAAATGGTGGATATAAAGGGCAAGTATGTTATTGAGAAAATGTAGACGACGAAAAACTAATTGAGGTCGGTCATACATTTTATCCACCTAGAAGCCATACCTTGGCAGTTATGGGGCTTTTTCTTCAATATATTTCTAGTCTGTATTGACAATTTTCTATGGGAGCCCACTTTAAAAATAGAGATAGCGATAAGAAACAAATGGTATATGTTTGACTATTTTTTTTTTGTAAGCAAACGCACACAAATATTGAAGCTAAATTGACGGGTCTATGAAATAACTCCCACGAAATAAGACCCACTTTACAAAACAAATTTATTCCCACTCAAAACGAAATAAGTCCCACTTAAAATAAAAACGCGTAACGAAATAAGTCCCACCAATTGACGAAATAAGTCCCACTTTTAAAAACGAAATAACTCCCACTTTCAAAACAGCAATTTTTTGTGGGACTTATTTCGTTTTTTAAAGTGGGACTTATTCGCATCAATGCTGCTGTTTGCTCTTTATTTTAGTTACGTTTTGTTAAATGTGAGATGTAGAGAAAACTTGTTAAGACAAAAGTTGTTGGAAACTTAGTAAGCGATTTTTATGTAAATTAATTTTGTCCAAGTTATGCGGCATACAAGTCGGACTTTACGGTTTTTCTCAAACTTTGGCGGGTGTGAGGAACGGCTAAGCCTTCGCTGATTGTCCTAAAAAATTGTTTGTCATCGTTTTTTATCAATGTCCACCGAATGGTGGGGGGTGGTTAGAGCATGGAAAAATAGAAAACAAATATGCTCCATACAGTTAACGACCACCTTAAATGCATAAAAGGAAAAAAAATATTTTTTGGAATAAAATAAAATATTAAAATAAATTGAAAAAAAACCTTTTTTCGGAAAAACTAGACAACTCCATTTTTCGAAAAAACAGGATAACTGACATTGATTTTCGTTTTAATGTTCAAAAATTAGTTTAATGGAACCAGAAATCTCCAATATTACTTAAAATTATGCTTTGTTTAATGCGCATGCATAGTAAGTAATTTATATTAAATAATTAGCGAAATATGTTTAAAACTTTAAGTGTGGTTTTCACGTGTTTTTGAAAAATGGTGTTATATAGTTTTTCCATTCGGCCACAAAAATATGCCCGTAGTGAAGCAACAATTTGGAGCTACATTGACATGTTTAATTTTAAAAAGAATGTTTATTTACTCAAGTACTAATTTTTTCTAAAATTATCAAAAAAAAAAAAAACAAAAATTTCGTAATATAAAAAATTTCTGGATTTAGAGTTATCCGATTAATCGATTAATTTAAAAATGTTATTCGTTTAATCGAATAAATTCAAAATGCAAAATATCGATTAATCAATTAATCGAACAAAAATGAAACCCAAATAATTGAACACCCTAATATTCTACTCTGAGCATTCTTCTTAAGGCTTTAGCCACCCAAAACGTTGATGGAGAAATAACTAATTATTAACTACATTTCAAACATAATTGCAGATTCTAAAAACAAATAAAAAAACACATACATATTACTTTTAAGCACTTAAAATTCTTTAAATTTTAATTTGTAGAAGAACAAAGTTTATTCATATTAGCTTTTAGTTTTATACGAACTGTATTTTAATTTAATAATTGTTATAAAGTGTGCTCAATATACAAGTATCTATTATATTTATAATGGCATATGTACATATTTTATTGAAACATTTTCTTTTCCCTTACAAAAAAATATCATATTTATTTGCTTTGTATATGAACTTTAAATAAAATTTTAAAAAATTGTTACAAGTGCACTTTTTTGTTCAATAATATTTGAAATTTATGCAAAAATAAAGTTATTACAGCAAACAAACAAAATGAAACCTAGCAGTTTTTAAATAATTTTAAAGTATTTTTGTTGAATGTATGTATATTTATTTCATACAACACATATCAACTGCAAACAAAACTTTTTGTACAACTTTTGCCTTTTAACATTGAAAGAACTAAAGAACTATGAATATGTAACAGGTGGCGCAAAAGTCATCACTTTAGCGGAAGATACTATAATTTTTGCAAATGGCGGTAAATTTTAGTTCTGCCTCGACATTTGCTAAGTAAACATTTACAAAATACGCATCAATAAGAATTGGAGCGCTATACTCCTCAAATAATTTGCGAAATAATTGTCTCGACGACGAGGAAGACAACTTTTTTTCGAAAATCATCAGGAGGCGCACTGCCATCTCTGTGGATACCTGAATAAGCAGAATTATCACTTCTGGAGAAATTCCGCGTATAGCACACGTGGAACCATTAAATCAGACATTTTTTTTTCGAAAACGCTGTGGGCCAAACGACTGCTGTGAACGGGGGCGGTACAGAACTCAACGACTTTCTTTTACATCAAATGGAAAAAACAGTATTGAGGAGCGGCGCATACTATACCACCTTCAACCGAAATTGTTTTCTTTTTAACTTAATTTATTGTTTATAAAAGGTGTACTAACCTTTAAGCGATTTTGAAATCCATTTTTGAAATATAGTCTAAATATGTTGTTCAAATAATTAACTCAGGATCTCCATAACGCAACAATTTCACTTTTTAGGTTTTTTTTTTTACTGCATACTGTTCTATTCTTTATGTAATAAAACTTACCAAATGTCAATTGTTTAGTTGTTATTTAATATTAAATATTATTTTTTAAATGTACCATTAGTGCTTCGTAAAATGTTAAAATTTTTGATTGGGGTTGTTTTTAAAATCGATTTCTATGATTTTCTAAATATTACTTTCTTACAAAACTTACAAATTGTTTTACAAATTTTGTCATTTTGTAACATTAACAACAGAACATTCGCTATCATTAAATCAGCTGTTTGTGTTAAATACACGACAACTTTTTTATAGTTGTTTAATTTTACTGCCTGTTCATATATTTTAAATAAAAACAAATTTTAAAATATTGTTTTTGTTTTACATGTAGGTTAAAGGCCATGTCAGATAAAACTTCATCGCTTTGCGTGACACTTCTAACTTTGACAAAAAAGCGTAACGCAAAAGGTGTATGTCACAATAAAAACTTTGACAACACTCACACATTGTGTGTTAAAAAGAAAACAAATAAAAAAAATTATACTAGCATATTGTCAAAGCGCGCCAAAAGATTAGAGTTGCCCAACTTTTCGCTTCGCTTTGCGTTAAAAGTTCTTTATGTGACATGTTTCGTACACTCAAAAAAAAAAAAAAAAATCAATCCATCCGTACTCAAATCAATCCGGAGGGGTCTCAATAGTACGGTGAGTACGGATATTCTTGAATCAAGTACAAAAAGATTGATTCAAGTACGGATTATTCAATCCCAAAATTCTCACTTTATCCATATTTGATCCCGAATTCGTACTTGAAGTAATCCGAAAACGAGATTGATTTAAGTAAAAGTAGGATCAAATTTATCTCAAAACGCGATTGATTCAAGCATTATAAAGTTGATTTAATTCATTGGTGTCCAGCCCATACCACAATTGTGGAAATTAATTCACACACATTCTTCACATGCATTCTTACGCTCTTTCATTTAGTCAACGAGAATACACAATTCAGTCGTCGTAAAGTGAGCATAAAAAGATCAATTTATCCCGAGTGTTTTTCTTTCTGTGTATAAGTATGAATATTTTATCTTAGATGTCAAAGCGAATCTTTAACGCAACGCGAAGCAAAAGTTTTTTCTGATATGGGCTTAAGAAAACGAAGTCTTCGTTCGTTATTGTTGATCAGGCGATAAAATAAAAAACAAAAAAAGTGTTATTAATTATTAGCTTCTTTTAGCTTTAAGTTATCCGCGCCTGATGTGAACAAGCCTCAAAGTCTTGAAGTCCTCAAAGAGAATATCCGTCATACCTGCGTAATTAAATCTCGGAAAGTTGTGACAAGATTGATTGAAAATGCTATAAATCGGACCCTTATGATCACCAACTATGGCGGCGGCCACTTGGCCGAAAACATTTTTTCTATTTAATGAAAAATAAAATTAGACATCAGACAAACACAATACATAACCAAAACTAAAGCTTTTTATTAACTAATTAATTACAATAATTATTATTGTGGTTATTTTGTTGAACTATTTATGTTTTTTCATCCAAATTTTTAATATTTTTAATTAGGCTTAAGTTCATCATAATTACTGTCATTCGACACCTTGTGAAAAATATTAAGGGCCAAAATTGCGACACAAAATTGGCAGACACTCACTTTCTGGTTGCACAAAACGACACAAACCTAATTATTAATTTTTTAATAAATTCTTATAAACTTCTTCACTCTGCAAAAGTATCACATGCATTTTAAATTAAGCACTATTCAGAGCAAAAAAAAAATTCAACAACATTCATGATGTTTGTATAAAAGCCCAAAATTTTTGATTTTTTTTAAAAACAATCAAACACTCCAATTAACAGTACGTAAAATTTAAACATGTCTGCCAATCTGATTGTGTAGTTTATTCGGCCCTTAAGAATACAGCATTCGAGTAATTCGAATGTGTGTCAAATTTTGAGATATAAAAAAAGTGTTTTAAATCTGTATAAATGTTAGCCAAGTCAGTCTAAAATCTTTTTTAACCGGGCTGATTTTATTTAATTCTAAGCCCAAACTGCTTCACTTAACTAAATTATTTCTTTTAAACAATTTAAAAGCCTTAAAGAAATCAAACAAGAAATTTATACAAAGATCACTTACAGATCATTCTTTGTAAATAATGGCAAAATTTCAAAAAAATTATATACTTATATGTTATTATCCTGGGAGTTTACTATTTAAAATATTAAAGTACATATTTTACAATTTTACCTAACAACATAAGTTTTTTGTTTTAAATATTTATCTTAAAATATTCAAGGATCATGTTTAATGTTTAATCGTGGCGAATTTCCTTAAGGGCTTCTCTTCTTTTTATTATTTGTCCTTCTTGCTATGACGAGCAAACCAATGTTGCTTAGTGTGTTGATTTTATTTTAGTTTTGCAATTTTTTTTTTTTTTTTTTTTGCAAAGAAACTTAGAGAAAAAAGTTTTTCATATTTTTCCTTGTACTTTTGATTCTTAGTAGATGGAAAAAACCTTTAGGTCTCTTGCTGGTATGCTTAGCTAACTGTCTAAGATGTCCTTTGTGCAAACAAGTACGAAGTATAGAAAAAAGGAAGCAAAAATTATAAAAAAAATTTCCATTGGGCAACGACTTGGAAGTGAATGCACCACATGAGTTTCAATTTACAAACACACACACAGATGCACCTAAGCATTGGTTTGCTTTAAAGTGGAAAGTGGATGAGTGGCAAGGGCGGCTGGTGTTGATAGAACAAACTATACAATTTATTTTCTTCATTTTGCTGTCAATGCATTTGGGAAAAGTGTAAAGTAAAGATTTTCATTATACATACGAAACATGAACAAATGTTTGCATATATGAATAGTTTTATACAATAACTGTATTTATACTTCATAAAAGTCAAGAAAAATTTAACAAAAATAAAAGGTTCATAGAAAATTACATTTTTGTTTAAGAATATTCAGGGTTTTTCTTTTTTTGAGTTATTTCTTTAACAAATGCTTATGACGCACTAAATAGGAAGTAATATCTTTTGAAAGTAAAGGAAATTAAAAATTTTAATATGTTAAAAGCAAACGCTTTGATTCAAGGAAAACTGTTAACATGCCAAGAAAATTCGATTATTGGTTATTTTTAGTTAAATTCTGAGCAATTTCTTTTGAGTTCTTACGATACTCTTTAAATAAATGTTTAAAAATGCTAAATTACTTTAAAAAGTATGTATTTTTTTCTAAATATAATTAGAAAAAATGTGCAAAAATTATGGCAGTTAATGAAGTTTTCAAAAATCAAAATTGGTCTTGATTTTAATGTCTTGTATTAAACCTAGAAGCACTTGTTATTATTAATCCTGTAAACATATGAGTAGTCCACTTGTGAACACCGCTAAGTTAAAAAGCAAAATTTTAAGAAAATCGATTGAAACAGTTTTTTAAAATCGAAATGCTAAGCCATATAGAGAGTTTTGCAAGAGTATTGAATAATAAGAAATTACGCATTACTTACTTACGGAGAGGGAGGCATTTTAAAAACCAAATAAAATGGCGGCTTTTACAGAATTTTTATCTTTTTTAAATTATCTACGCAAAGATATGATTTTTTTCGTCTATGACTTTTTTCTTGCATATTTATACCCAACCCACAAGAGTGAAGAGGGTATTATGAGCTTGTGCTGATGTTTTTTACACCTTAAAATATTAGCCCTAGATCCTTTAAGTGTACCAATCGACACATTAGCAACTTTTGAGTCGATCTCAAGATGTCCGTCCGTCAAACTGGCTGTTCATATAAACTTTGTGGTCAAAGTAAAGGGCTCAATTTGTAAGATAATTTATTGAAAGCTGATACATACGTCTTAATTGCCAAAGAAAGGAAGCCTATTAAAAATGATGAATGGGTCTAGTTCACATGTTCACATGGCCCCCCAAAAAATTATTTTATAAATAGTCTTTGTGACATAAATTATCTTATTATGTGGGTATTTAGTATTGTATTCGTTTGGATAACCGATTTATTACTACCCGATTAACTTATCGGTAAATTTAAAATTGGCTATTTTCGATTAAAGCCTGGTACTCTGTTCAACATTTCACGCGAAATGCTGTCAAAACGCATATTAAAAAAACTTGTGCGGAATATCTATGAAATAATGTTGATAGCGTTGTACTCTGTTCATTTTGTAAAAAAGTTCCGAAATGTTTCTGGCAACATTTTTTCACAACTGCGAAACAATGTAAGCACTTATTTCACGTGGAATTTTAAGGAAAAGCAAAAAAGTATGAACTGATTTTTAATTTAAAAATGTAAAAATTCAAACAACACAACCGGTAACCGTTTTTTATATATATTTACTTTCTTTTTTATTAAAAAAAATAGTTTTTAGTAAAATACATGTGGGGTTTGTTTACATACACAAAACAATGTTGCATACTTTGCAGGAATAAAAACGTCAAATTGTACAAACTCGCATAATAGGTAACTTTGATACATGTCAAAATTTTCGTGTGCTCAACATTTTTCACAAATTTGAACAGAGTACTAGGCTTAACGATTAAACCGGTAAATTTCAGTTGATAAACCGATATAACAGCATTTTTAATTTTTTGTAGTATTATAACATATTTTTTTGTGTTTTTAATTATTTGTTTCGTCTCATTATACAAAAGGTACTTATGTGCTAAGAAAATATTTTTCATACAATATTTTTCCATCTAGTTAGAAATACATTCTTTAAATACAGTACTATAACAGAAACTAAGTAATTCGGAAATAAACTTATTTGCAATATTCGGTGCTCACCTTTGCCAGGATGAGTCAGACCTGACAACAGAAGAAACACTCGATAGTAACACAAATAATCTTTTAACAGAATAACCCAAAACAATTAGAAGTGTTTAACATTTAAAAAAATTAACGGCATAATGGAAAATATTAAATGTTAAGAGAAATCCAGGAAAAGGACTAAGAAACCAGATATTATTTATTATGGGCTGCTTTTGATTTCTCCAACACCTACGATAAGTGAAAGAATTTTTTCTAAGTCAAGTTTTATCAAAACTTAAGAAAAAATCGCTTAAGTCCTAAACATTTAAACCAAATTATTATTCATAAAGATTATTTTATAAGATCTCCTTAAACAATTGAAATAACTAATAAAATGATCTCACAGTTTATTTATACGCTTAGGTAGTAATATCAACATCAACAAAATATATTTAAAAAAATTTTAAGAAATGTATTTTGTTGTTGTAAATATAACTTAATAACCATATTACCTAAAAATTATGTATAACATATTTAAGAATTATTTTTTGTTTGCTTGTTTAATTTAAGAATTATTGTGTTTATGTATTGGTTTTTTTTTTTTGCTTTATATAGTTTTAAATAAATAATAAATAATAAATTTAAAGCCTCAATACTTGCAACGCGAAATGAAACTAGACTAGCAAATCTGCCAAAGGATTTTGAAAAGTTAGCTCGGGATCCCGAAATAACGGCACCTAAAGTTTTTGAATTTTTTTAAAAGGCGTTTCAAAGTATATTTATAGCAGGTAGTCTCGGAAAGCCAGCTGTTTATTTTTTATTTGCTTGTTTTGTGATACGAACTGTCAAATGTTGTGTAACGAACTGTCAAATGTTGTGTAGTAAGCAAGTAAACAAGTTTTTTGTCTTTATCTTTTGTATTTTTTGTCTCTTATTAACCACTTTGCTGTTTGACAGTCCGTATCTCATAACAACAATAAAAGCCCTGTTGTTTGTTTTATTGTACAATTGTTGTAATCTCGCGGCTACCTGGTATAAATATACCTTGACGCGTTTGATATAAGTCGAAAAAAATATACTAAATTAAATTCAGAGCTAAAATACTATTTCAAATGTCTTCAGTAGAATTGTATAGCGATTCTTTTCTTAGAATACATTAACCCACTAACACTCATTTTTAGGGGTAATTTTTGTCCTTTTTTTAACTTCCCCACGAAAGTATACTTAAACGGCACTTTAGAGAGTTAAAATGTTTCACGAATATTTTTTGCATCAAATTTTACTAGGGGTCTTCTAAGCCAACAAATCGTGCGATGAATGTAAAACGGATTTTCAAAATTTTGGGCCTTGAAATTTTTCGAAAACCCGTTTTACGTTTAGATGGTTTATCAAATTAAAAAATTTATATGAGGGTCATGTGAAATTATGAATAGCTTTTTGCCAGGATCAATAGAGTTTGTCCTTGTGGCAATTTAAATAAATTTACTAAATTTCATTTAATTATCTCAGAAATAGTGACCTGTACTTTGCGCACAAATTTTGGATAGATAAACCACCAACCAGCTAGACGGACGTACAAACATCGATACATCAAATAATAAAGGGATTTTGAGTCAATCGGTATACAAAAAGATGGATATAGAACTAATATGCTTAGGCGATACCAGTGTTGCCAGAACTTGATGACCAAAAACGTCTAAATTTTTTGAAAAAATGGCTAAAAGCTTTTCTTGATGAAAAACACATGAAAATTTAATAACAAAACAAAAATAATTCATTAACATTTTTTAAGATTTAAATTTCTAATACATAAAAATATAAATAAAATTAATATTTTGGTATTTAAAAATTTATATGCATAAATAAGTGAATGTTAAAAATATTTTAAATTAACACAAACATGCTCTGTACTTTTTTTATATCTTTGTGAAGCCGTTTCAAAGCTTAGTAACAATATTTGCCCAACCTTTAAAGTCCAAATCTACATACAAAAATGTTAATATATTTTTAACCAATCTTTTCTAAGCTTTTGTATGTATTTTTTTTTATTCATTTTTATATATTCTTAGTTCACTGTTTTTACTTGTTGGCTTTTGACACGTGCTAAATCTACCCACTAAATGAATTAATTGGCAACACTGTGTGTTACACACATCAGCATTAACGCATAATACCTTCCCGTCGGGTAAGAGCAAAAAAACTTACAGCTGTTACGCTTGTAAAATATTACATTACTCTGAAATTTGAAATGTTTGTTTTTATAAATTACAGTATGTATTTGATTATAATTAAATATCACTTATACGCCGAGGTGTTTTTCAAATACCATAGATAGCCCCTTTTATAATCTTTAAATATGATGATTTTCCAGACAATTAAACTTCAAATAAACAAAAAATGTTTCTTACTTTAACATCAATTTAAAAAAAAGTATTTCCTTACATAAAGTTTAGTAATTTCACAGCTATAACTTTTTTATTTCAAATTATCCTTATTTTAATTTCCCATAGACCATACAAAAGTAATTATTGCCAAATTCTCATAATGTTTAATATAAAATATTATTTAGTTTGCAAATATTTAATTACAAAATATTTAATTAGAAAAACTTTTCAACAAAATACTGCTTAAAACAAATTTTCTCTCATTAACACATTTAATTTTCAAGTTTAAATTAAAAAAAATAGAGCAAAATAATTAATATGTAACGAAAGCCGGTTCTGTTTAAACAGAGAAAAAGGCAAATAATGAGAAAAAACTGAAATGAACCAATTTTTTCTTACTGGATTTTCAAAAAGTCAATTGTTTAACATTTCCTATTATCCCTCTGACTTGTGTGTGTTGATACAGAGAATAAGAGAAAGGGAGAGAGAAGATTAGTGTAAATAAAGGGAAATTTAGCATAGAAATGAACAAATACAGCCACCATATAAAGTAATTAAATGCTGTATAGTTTTCTCAAATGGAACTACTGCCTTTACCATTATATTCATTAACCTCGCAAGCATTTTCTATCACCGAAGCTTAAAAAAGAGTCACTGCTACACAGAAAAAAAATAATTTTCATATTTGAATACGAAAATTGCATATTTGAATTTTCTGCGATGACGATTTTTGCGGTATTGATAAAAAAGTTTGTATGTATAGTTGTTAAATTTTTAGTCAATAACCAAGTTTATTGAGTCAATAAAAAAAGCTGTTGCCCAAAATAATTTTTTTCAACAAAATGTGTACTTTATTTGTTAAAATAAATTGTTGAAAATGTTGGATAAATCAAAAAATATGTTAATCGAATCTTTATTTTTTTATTTATTAATGATGATGTCATTAATTTTCAATTTTTATATTTTTTTAAAAACACTAAAATTTATTATGCGGGGATAAGTAAGTTCCTATGCGCATTTCACTTGTTGCTTAGGCCAGATCATTAGGAAACCTTTTCCAAAGACTTTGGCAAAACTAAATATATTATTCAAATAAAACTGTAAAACAAATGAGAATTATGAACTATTTAAAAATGGACAAGAGTTGTTAAAATACTGTCTTTACTTTGATTCAAATATTTTTTTTATTGAATATGAAGAAAAATATATATACATTTTTTAATTTATATATATTTTATTGACTGCTATTTTGCAAAGTGTAAATTTGATAAATTTTTTCTTTGAATCAAACAAAAAGTTAGTTGACCAAAAATTTTATTTTTAACAAACTGTGTTGTTAAAAATTTTCTTGAGATATTTTTTTCAGTGTAAATTAAGATCATTGACTATCATATAAAGAAGTTGCCATATCTCTTCCAGTTGAAACTTAAAAGATATGTCTTAAATTTCGTATCATTGGAAAGTATTTAAAGTATGTCAAAAATTTTTCTTCTTGATGATAGTTTTCATTTCTACAATTTTCTTAGCCGTTATAAATAAAAATCGCGTAATAAGGGGCCCATAGACATATACTGCTGACAGCTACCGCCGATGAACCAACCATTCGTATGCGTGTGTGATTGATATTTTACTAGACACCTATCAATAATAATTTTTGAATAATTCATTTTCATTTCGTGAAATTCAAGAAAAACCCTATTTTCTTCACACGTTGTTTTCTGAAAAACTATTTCAAATTTGTTTGAATTTAAATTGAAAAGAAAAATATATCAAAAAATTTATTTATTTATTTTATTGTTCATTTGAACAACTGTCAGCAGTATGAGTTCATTTCAAAATCAAACCTATTTTGATTTTTCATACTGCATTGCCTGTGTGACGCATACATTAATAAAAATTTCAAATTTACAAACACATGCTGATTGCTCTAAGCCTTTTTATAAAATTGTTCACTTCTAAAAAGAATTTCAATGTTAATTGTATGAGGTATTCTATACAGAAAAGAAATATAAATGCATATTAAACTATTTCCATTTCCAACATCATTTCTTGCCCAACTTCAATTCGAGTTTCGCAAGGGAAGACGAAGACATTAGCTGTTTTGTTGCATGCCATAATTGGTAGTCAGACTGTGGGGTTGCATCAAAAAGAATTCAATTAGATAATGAGAATTCTGTATTTGTGTAATGTGTAAAATCTTCTTTTAATCCTTAAGAAGTGGTAAAAAAGTGATGCCCGGTGCCTTACATGTTTAAAAAAATCATTTAAATGCTTGCATGGATGCATGTAGTCAATTCACATACACACACTTACACAAGCCAATGCAAACATGAAAACCTATATAGTATGAATGTATGTTATAATTCTTGTTTTTTCAATTTTGTTTTTTTTTTTTTTTGTTAACCACAACAATGCAAAAGCCTGTTGGCTTTTTAAAGCGTCAAATATGTGAAACTTTATCCTTACATCAACATCAATGTTAAAACTACAAACTAACAGATAGATAAGTGTATACATATTAACAAATGTATGTGTGTACAATGTACATACAAATTTAATTTACACTGCGAATCGCTTAAATAAGGAAATATTTTTTTTTCAATTTCGACCGAATATACTCGTAGTATCTGTTTGTAGAATATTGAAAACCAGACATTAGGGACATTTAAGGTCATGTTTTAATATCCTCTACCACCATGAGGGTTAATGAGGATATACAAAGTTTGTCATTCCGTGTGAAACTTTTTTATTATTCATCTCAGACCCCACAAAGTATATGGGCATTTTCCCAGAATGGTCTACCAGGATGAAAAAATAAAATGTTTATAATCTTTGTCTTTTATTGTTTAATAATAGGGCAACCAAAAAATAGCACTAAAAAAACTGTTTTAAGCTCTAAAAAAAGCGTTTAAAAATATGAAAATAAGCTAGAAAATGAAAATGAAAATAATTTAAAAAAAGCAATTTTAACTTGTTTATTTTCCACTTAATTCGTTTAATACGTTGTTATAGTAAATTATAATTTGACGCAATACATTTTTGAAAAGAAAACTATGTCTGTTTGGAGTCAGCAAGTTCTTGTACAAAAAGTTCTTCCTACGGCTACAGATGTTAAGGCAGCAAAGTTAAAATTGACTATTTGCTCTGAAGTATATTTTATACGATTGGACTCATAATTCCGCTTGCCTCCCAAAATATCCCCAATATCTTTTAATACCGAAAACCCTTAATTTTTTAATGAAACTGATTTAAATTTTGTATTAAATTTGTCTCCTATATCCCCTGGAACACGGGACATTTTTCTTACGGTCCATAACTATGTTCAGTTAGAAAACCAATGAAGGATTTTTTGTTTCCAATTTTGTTACAAATTCGTGTAAATCCCCAAAATTTGCAGAAATTAACAATATTTGATATAAAGAGGAATTCTTAATAGCTAAAACTATACTAAAAAAGCAAAAGACAAGACGTTACTATACCAGAAACAGAGAGAAGTGGAACTAACAGACGTTACTTTATACAAAAACTACATTTCAAAAGAAATAAGACGTTACAAAGTATGATGGTAAAAGACGTTACAGACTGAGGAATTTGATCGTAAGAATACAGCTATGGAATTTTCGAGAGAAATGAACTTAAACAAGCAAATAAAATAAGTTGATAAAAAGGCTTAATACTAAAAACATTAACACATAAAAATTATACACAACACTATAAAAAGTACGTTACAGTAGTAAAAGGAGTATTAAGTTTTTTTGTTAAGGAAATTTAAGGATATTTATGGGAAAATGCATGGTGATAATACCGTGCACTTCTTGATTTTTTCGATCAATGTAATCGTCCAAATGTGCGTACAACCGGAAAAATCGTGCAAAAATTTTAGCAAACCGGGTCTGTAGGAGATGTGAAAACACCAGTACATGCTCGTACAGCTCGTACTGCAGAAAATATTGCTGCTGTTCGCTATAGTATGGCCGTCCACCTCAACTCGTCGTCGTGCCCAACAATTGCACCTCTCACGCTCGTCGTTGATGAACA